>JAZHEH010001579.1:12400000-13600000 GCA_036589455.1 Ateles fusciceps | reverse complement strand
GGGGAATGGGGGAATGGGGGGTGTTGGGGGTTTATGTTTTGAAAAACCATTTACTTTCTTACTTTTGAAACAAAAATCTCTTTCTGGCTTTCTGGCAACAAAAATAAGTAAAATCTTGTTAGTTAACTTTTTGGCTTAAGAAAAGTAATTAAAATGTTCCCCCCCCCCAGAATAATATTAGAAATTACTATATTATTTTTGACATTATAACAGTATCTATAACTTTGTTCATTTCCATACTGTATATAAAGAATTTTTCATAACTGTTTCAATTGTCATTTTATGATTATATTGCTCTTTGGAAATGTTTCCTACTGAGCTGTCTGTTGGCACATTTACAGCGCAGAAGCACATGGGATTTTTTCTTTAAGAAGAGCATTTCTAGAGAGTAGTGGAAGTCAGGCTGCTGCTGTCCAGATGAGTGACTAAAGTCAGCTCCTTACCCTTGCTCTGGATGAGTGTAAGGGCTTGCTTCCCATGACGCACAGTTGTTTCAAGTATTGCAAAGCACCTTGCAAGTGTAAAGTTACGTATTTTCTTAAACCAAAGAGTATCCACACCTGACCAGTGGTAGTTCCAGTTGATTTGAATTGCAATAGGATAGTTTCATCATGTTCAGGTTCAGGACAGGCACTGTCAAAAGGAATTCAGAGCATCAGCTTAGGGGTTAGTCAGGGATACAGGTAAGAACATTATTGTGGGGGGGGGGGAGAGAGAGTTGCCATTTAGTTAAGAATTAAACTAAAGAGCTTTTTCACAGCAAAAGGAACAGTCAGCAAAGTAAACAGACAACCCACAGAGTAGGAGAAATTGTTTACAATCTACACATCCAACAAAGGACTAATATCCAGAATCTACAAGGAACTCAAATAAATTAGCAAGAATAAAACCAATCCCATCAAAAAGTGGGCTAAGGACACGAGTAGACAATTCTCAAAAGAAAACATAGAAATGGCCAACAAACATGTAAAAAATACTCAACATCACTAATGATCAGGGAAATGCAAATTAAAACCACAATGGGATACTACCTTACTCCTACAAAAATGGCCGTAATCAAGAAATCAAAAAATAATACATGTCGACATGGATGAGGTGAAAAAGGAACACTTCTATACTGCTAGTGGGAATGTAAACTAGTACAGCCACTATGGAAAAGAGTGTGGAGATTCCTTAAACAACTAAAAGTAGAACTACCATTTGATCCAGCAATACCACTACTGGATATCTACCCAGAGGAAAAGAAGTTATTTATATCAGAAAGATACTTGCACACTCATGTTTATAGCAGCACAATTCACAATTGCAAAAAGTGTGGAATCAGCCTAATGCCCATCAGTCAATGTGGATACAGAAATTGTGATATGTGTGTGTGTATACACGCGCACGTGCACGCACGCACACACACACACACACACACACACGATGAAATACTACTCGACCATAAAAAGAAATGACTTAATGGCATTTGCAGCAACCTGGTTGGAACTGGAGACCATTACTGTAAGTGAAGTAACACAGGAATAGAAAACCAAACGTTGTATGATCTCACTCATGTAGGAGCTAAGTTATGAGGATGCAAATGCCTAAGAATGATACAATGGACTTTGGGGACTCAGGGGAAAGTGCAAAAGGGGAGTGAGGGAATAAAACACTAAAAATTGAGTTCAGTGTATACTGCTTGGGTGATGGGTGCACTGAAATCTCACAAATCACCACCAAAGAACTTACTCATGTAACCCCTGTTCCCCCAAAACCTGTGGAAATAGAAAATTAAAAAACAAAACAAAACATGGTTTCTGAGTTGGATCTTGGTTTGGATTCCAGTTAAGGTCCTGATTAGTATACAGTCTTGGGCAAGTAACTTCTTTGAGCTTCAATTTCCTCATCTATGTATTGAGTTTAGGTGAGTGTTAAATGAAATCATGTATGTCAAGTGCTTAACAGAGCGTCTAGGTCCAAGGTAAGTATCTTATCGTTACTGTTATTACCACTATTATTATTTTTAATGGTTTTGGGATTCATTGGTAAACATAAGTGGCGAATTTTGAATTAAGTGCAAGAAAAATATCGATATTGAAGGGGGTGAGATTAAGAAACAAACTTCGTTCCTTCTAATGTTGTATAGCTCTCTTCTGTTTTATTTTGCACAGCCATCTTTTCTCTTTCCTTCTGTGGCCTTGCATCTCCTTTGAGAAACCACCCTTTTCTCTTTTTCACTTATAGAGTTTGGATGGTTTAATTAATTATATCCCATGCCTTTGAACACATAGTGATGGTTCAGGGATGGAGTGAGTCACTCATTTAACTTATTGGGACCAATAAGACATTTGCAGGGGCAGTTTTATTTTTCTCTCTTCCTGATACAGAAGACTGTAGATGTGAGTCTGAGGATTGGTGGCGCTATAACCATCTGGGTACCACATGGAGTTTCAAAATGGACCCATTTCAGAGGGAATAGAGTTGAGGACGAACCTAGTGACATCATGTGAAGTAGAGTCAGGCTGTGCCCAAAGCTAAATACATATCTATAGGTTTTTCCATTCCATGAACCAATACATTCCTCCCTTTCTCTTTTTTGAGCCAGTTTTCATTATTTTCCTAACCAAGAGTAAGATAACTCCTAAGTGATTCACTGGGTTTCACCAGTTAAATGATTTCAGGTTTACAGATATGTTAACTTTTATTACCAAAGTTCCAGGCAATTTGGAGACCATTTGTTAGCCTCTACACGCTCTATCATATACTGAAGAGGAGATATGAAGGCAAAGTCCCAGAATCTATTTTGCAGCATGTAAATAATTAAGTAGAAGTACAGTCCCAGCTTCATAGTAAATGCTTTCTTTTCCTTACCATTGATTCCAGAAATATCATAGATCTCGAGATTTAGGTCACCACAGGCAACGCAACAAGCTACATGAGAGCCTGCAATGGTTTACTGCTACCTGTCTATCTTCATGAAACTCTGCCTGGCTTTCCCTGTCATGAGAAAAACCTCCCAAGAAAAGGCTCCTGAGCCTTCATTGGCTACAGGTGGCCCCAGGGACCTCGCCTTGGCATGGCTTGAAAGATCTTTACTATCTAGTGCATACACATTAATCAACACCCGGAAACATGTTTTAATATACACGTATGTAAGCAAGAATCATCTTAGTGTGTAAATCTTTTTAGTTACTCGTTTGACATAAAACAAGTTTGACATTTCTCTCGAAGTATTTCCCACCCAAATTATCCAGAAATCTCTGGGCTTTACATAGTCAGTGAGGCTTAAATTGGCCTTGCTTCAAAGCCCCACAGGAGCTTGATCTCTTTGCTAGTGTGGTGCAGTTGCACAAGACTGGTTCTGTGTGGTTCCTGGGAGAGCTTTAGTTCTCTGATGCTAGCAATGCCCTTGTATTTTCAGCCCTTTTTCAACCCCATCCTGCCCACACCACTTTCCTTCATCCCTATAGCATTTTAGCTTTTGCATTGAGCCTGGCCAGGCCCTATCTCCCTAGCTTTGTGATGAATTCTGTTAAGCAGCTCCTTGTATTCTGTCAGCAAGCTTGGGTCACGAACTCCTCATTCAGCCCTTACACGGTACCTGCCTCTAGTCTCAGATCAGCATTTGGGATCCCCAGTATTTTTCCTCCCTCAAGGCTCTGGAATTTTCCCACAAATTAGCCAACTTCCAGCCTAGAGCTGGCTCAGCCTGGCAGGGAGTTCTGTCAGGAGTCAACCTCCACTCACCAAGGCCTCCTTTGCTTTGTCCCCTCTGAGCAGTAGGAGGCTTGCCTGTATTTACATAACTAAGGGGAAGCTCTGCAGAGATTCCTCCCTGAACAAAGATAGCTTGTTCCAAGGCCATTGTTTTTTAGGCAGAGGAGGAGGGAACAGCCTCTAGCCTTTCCTAACGTATGTGTCTGGCTGGCTGTTAACACAATTCCCGCATCATTAGCACTGTTGCCCTCCTTTGTTTTTGGATAGAGTTGACCTTTTTAGCAACCTCCTCATCTTTTTCACTTTGTAGGGGTATATAATGCTTGGCAGATTTTTCCATTCTTACCTCCTCTTATAGAACTTTAGTACCCAAGCCATGCAAAGACATTTTTTATACCTTAGTGATTACTCAAGTTCATTTTTTAGTCCGTTTCCTAATTGTTTTTAGAATCAGTTCAATAAACTCTTTACTATTCTGTAACCTAAAGTCAGTTGAAAACTTCTGGAATAATATTTCCCAAATAACTTTGCAAGGAATCCCATTGTCCCAAGAAATGCTAATAGGAAGCCTGGAGAAAAAATATTCTTGTTCCAATGAGTTTGGTAGACACTGCATATTGTATTTGTGAGATATAGCATAGTAAAGGAACTGAAAAGTCCTGCAGTGAGGAAAATAAACTTTTGTTTACTCCAGAATTTCTCATTTATGCACATGATTAGCTATTTAGGTGTCACATGATTGCTTTAAACTCATTGTGTATAAAACTGAAGCACTTTATTCTTTTTTTGTTTGTTTTTTTGAGATGGAGTCTTGTTCTGTCACCCAGGCTAGAGTGCAGTGGTGCGATCTTGGCTCATTGTAACCTCTACCTCCTGGGTTCAAGCAATTCTCCTGCCTCAGCCTCCTGAGTAGCTGTGATTATAGGTGTGCACCATCACACCTGGCTAATTTTTTATATTTTTAGTAGCGATGGGGCTTCGCCATGTTGACCAGGCTGGTCTTGAACTCCTGACCTTAGGTGATCCACCAGCTTCTGCCTCCCAAAGTGCTGGGATTATAGGCGTGAGCCACCACACCTGGTCAAATGCCTTTTCTTTATCCCTCATTGTTTTTGCCTTTTAGTTGAGGTAGTCATCACTGGGATTATTGAAATTGTCTCCTAAGTGTCTTCTTGCCATCAGTTTTGAATAGTTTCAAGCTAATCTTCAAGATAATCTTCCAAAAATGTAGAGCTGATCATTTTACTAATGGGTTTGTTACCAGTGGAGGGTATCCGAGTTACCATTGGTGAATCTGTACAGGTCTACAGGAATCTCAATTTTTGCCCCCTCAGGAGAAAGAATTTGACTGAGGGGCATAAGAGCAGAAAAAGAGTCCAAGGCAAGTTTCAAAGCAGGAGTGGAAGTTTATTTAGAAAGGCTTTAGAACAGGAAAGAAAGGAAAGTATGCTTGGAAGAGACCCAAGCAGACACCGAGGTCAAATGAGGTGTTTAACCTTGATCCTAGGACTTTAGAGGCTGGCCCCTTCCCCATGATTCTTTCCTTAGGGTGGGTTGCCCACAAGTGCAGTGCCCTCCTTATTTTTGGGAAGTGAGCACACACAGTGTGCTAGGACGTTGTACGCATGCCCCATCTGAGACTTTCTTCCCTTTTCTGGTGGGGTGCCCCTGGAAAGTATGTACTCTGCCATTTTGTCTCTTACTGCACACACCCAGGAAATTGCTTCTCCCTGGTGCCTGCATTCAGTTAACACTTTAGTGCAATGGGTGTGGACCATCAGGAAATGGCTTCTCCCAGGTACCAGCTGCCAACTTATGACTTTTAGAGAGGCAGTGTGATAATTGCCAAAACATCATCTGACATTCCTAGTGGGTGGGAGAGCCCTTTCCTGCTCACTCACGCCTAGCTAACTACTTGTAACAGGGTTAAAACTTGATAGTGGATCCCTGTTGTTTATAAGAGAATAATGCCTAAACTCTTTTACAAGCCACACAAGATTCTTCAGGATCAGGCCTCTGCCTACCTTTCTAACCTTATTTGTCACTTTCCTACCCCCCATTAACTCCCTTGCTTAAGTCCTACAAATTACTAAATTCATCATGACTCACCAGATTAATATTTAATAATATTGTTTCCTTTGCCTGGAATGCCCTTTCTTTTCATATCCTTTAGCCCCTTGTCTGCGGTGACTCAATTCAAGATCACGTACATTCATGACACTCATACACACACTGCTTAAAACATGAGAGTATGTGCTTTGTCCAGAGCTCTGGACTTAGTTGGCTCTTGGATGTATTGAGTCTTCTCTTCTGGGCCTGGCTTTGCTGACTTGTCTCTGCTCATTCCTTTCAGTTTCAACTGAGACCTTCCCCCTCCTTCTCTGCCCCACAGAAATTGGACCCTGACACATTACATTGACGCTTTTCTTCAGCTAATTCTGAGACTTTGAGATCAAGTAAAACTGACTTTCACCCTACCCTGCCCCAGCCACCTGTGTGCAGGAGAGTTGCTCAGCCTCTCAGAGCCTTCACATTTTGATCTGTAAAATTGTCCTGGTGAGGATCCTTACTTCATGGAATTGTGGTGATGACTGTAAATTGAATTCTGTGGGAAAAGCAACCAGTGCAGTGTGGGCAGGGGTAAGGCTCAGCCAGAGGTAACTCCCAGTAATTTACTCATCATTTCCTCATTGGGAAGTGTTTGTATGCCACGTGCTGCTTTATCAGGGTGGAGGAGCAGGGAGTCAAGACCACCTGCTCTCAAGGCACTGTCACTGTCCATCACTATCCAAGTTAAGGAAACAAACAGGTAAAACATAAACAAAAAGTTACAGCCAGGGATAAGTGCCACTGAGGAAAGAAACAGAGTACAATGATGAGCGGCTAGAGGAAGCCACTTTAGACAGACTGGGAAGAAAAATTATTTGAAATACCAGTGGCCCAGTGGGAAGAGGATGCTAGTACCTCTATACATTTATTTATTATTTTTTGAGACAAAGTTTCACCCTTGTCGCCTAGGCTGGAGTACAGTGGTGCGATCTTGGCTCACTGCAACCTCCACCTCTCTGGTTGAAGTGATCCTTCTGCCTCAACCTCCTGAGTAGCTGGGACTGTAGGTGCATGCCACAACAGCCAGCTAATTTTTGTATTTTTTGTAGAGACAGGGTTTCACCGTGTTGCCCAGACTGGTCTCAAACTCTTGAGCTCAAGCAGTCTACCCACCTCAGCTTTCCAAAGTGCTGGGATTATAGGTGTGAGCCACCATGACTGGCCCTTCCACTCTGATTTAAATTAAGTTTTAAATAAGTTATAAAGCACATTTTAACTAGATTCTATCCTGCCTCTTCCAGTAGATCCCCTTGGGCTAATCCTTTAACTTGGCCTCAGTTTTTTGACTCTGATATTCTTCTGATTCTAAAATGCCACTTATTGGTAGATATAATATGTATACATTGCATTTCGTAAAGTAATGTTTTGCTTTGATGATTCTTAGTTGTGTAATCCTCTCTGAAAACATCAAGGCTTAGGCTTTCTCATACCTTTTAGGTTGTTTATATATAAGCTTTTTTGCAGAGACTTTTAAACCTGGGTATACTTCATTTTTGGTAATATTGGCATTCCCTTAGAATTGTAAACTTTTAGAGAGAGAAAATCTTGTCTGTACATACACTTCTGGAGAGAGAAAGGCACTATAAAGAGCTAAAAGCATGGTAAAGATAATCACCTAGATTTTATATCTGCATTTGGCGTAGCTACTGAGAATATTTCCAAAACTGGAAATCTGGTTTGAGAACTGAAATGGAACTTCTCTTTGCTCTTTCAAGGATTCCTCTACAGACCAAAACAGTGAACCTTTTGGGTATTTCTTTTTTAACTCTATTTTTACTAATACACATGTAAATATGCACACAGAGGTTTACAGACATACTGAGATACACGTATCTACCTATGTAAGTAGAGGGAAAGTCATTTAGGAAGGTTTCTGAAGGGGTAATCTACATAGAATTTTGGGGTTCTGCTGATAGTCCTCATAGATTGAACATAAGATGTAACTGGGGCAAGCTGGATCTTGAGGTCCAACAGAGACTGGGGCCAGAGTAGGAGGGCCCTGCAGGCATAGCAGGGTCTGCACTGATTCTGACAAAAGGGCCAGTGAGTACTTTTTAACAGACAGACAGGAGACGACCTGCCTGAGTGCTTGAGCTAAGCACTCTGTCAGTGGGGGAGGCTGTAGTGGACAATTGTAATGCCAGTGGTAGGAGGAGCAGGCTTGACACTGAGACAGTCTGGTTGAAAAATGATGCAGACCTTTACTAGACCAACTGTAAAAGAGGCCCAGAGTTTGAGAGATTTGGGATGTTTAAGAATTGATGTGAGTGGTGAGAGGAGAAGAGAGAAGAGAGAACAGTGAGCCCTGGAAACTTGGCAGGGGGAAAGTAGGGTTTATTGCAAGGGAAATAATGGAGCAGGAGCAACTTATAAATGTTATAATGTTGTAAACTTATAATGTTTTTCAAATTAATGTAGGCGAATTCTAATGGCGTTTACTCTCAATTTCTGTGGACGCATTTTACAACTGAGTAGATTTTTTAAAAGTGATTTTTGCTATATTGTACCATCCTAAATTTTCCCTGTGTTCCTTTTTTTGATGTTCAGTTGGTTGCTTGGTTGGGTTTTTTGGTACTTACTGATTATCTACTGGAAGCTTGGTCCCTGGTAGAACACTTAGAAATTTTGGGTTTATAGTTTCTATTAAAAATGGACAATATTTTCTTTCTGTGTAATAGGAAAGCTTCTAGGAATATTGTCTGTATTTGTCTGATTATCTGTCTGTATATGTGAGCACATATATACTCACTAATGTGCATATTCTAATTCCCAGCCTTATTTGTTGGCCCATATCCTATCTGAGCTGTGTTCAGAGATCCTTGACCTTAATCACATTGGCTTAAGGGTAAGATGTAGTTTAGCTAAGTTATGTATGGAGGTCATTGAGTCTAATTTTCTTTCAATAAATTGTTATTGTAAATATGATGGATGAGAAATCTGTAAGGAGAATTGGTAATTCCAGTGCATGATACATTAATGGCCAATTCACTTATCTACACAAATAACAGGAGGCAGAACTCTCAGCCTTTAATCCTTTGACTGTTGTGCCTGTCTTTTTCCTATCAACAAGATCTCCTAGAAAAGGAGGATGGCATTTTCCATGTTTATTTTCTGTGTCTTTTTTTTTTTTTTTAATGGCTTATGCACATCTGTAGGAATAAAGGAGGCTGGCATTTGCTTCCCATGCTCAGTGAGAGGGGTAGTGTGGGGGGTGGAACTGGATGAACGCTTCTCATTTCCACAGGATTAGGCAGAGGAAGTGTGCACCAGGAGTGGTACGAGCACCAAACAACTACAGGAAACAATGCTTGGCAGTCACTGCAGCTGGGTAGAGTCTGGCCACGCAGGCTTCCTCTGGATAGAGTTTAGTTTCTGAGTCACTTGTTTTCCACTTAAAGCACCTGTGTCTTTGGAGAACGCCATTGAAGAAATATGAGTTCATTATGGGTCTTCTCTGGTTTGCCTCAATGTCAATAAAGCAATGTCAATTATGATGCTCTTTCAACATGAAAAGTTCTGCTGAATCAACATAGTGTCTGAAGACCAGTGGTATCAGGACAGGCCAGTGCATAGAGCAGTCAGAAATCATTAGGTTAGAATAAATGAATGGTATTTAAATCTTTCATAATACTTCCCACTGAAGTGTGTGTGCATGTCTACACAATTAATTTTACACAGCAATGTGCTTGGCAACCCTAGGTGTAGCTTACTTTGCTACTCTCATTCTGTGTTTCTGTGTAGAGGATAAAAAGGATGCTGCTTGCTGCTTCTGGAGTAAGCAGGTGCCTTATAGATTGTGTGCTAAATCATTTGCACTCTTTGAGTTGTCTTTTAAAGTAGCTGCATATTCATAATTCATCTTAGACAAGATGATGACTCTAGAATGGTTGTATTAGGATATGAGTGGACATAGGACACTATTTTTATTGGTCAGTCTAGGTCAAATTTTAATGATGATTGATAGCATTGGATATGGATTGGGTAGAGTAATAAAAACATACATAGAAGGCTAGATTCATGTTACAATTAGCTATGCATCTGCTGCTTATATCTGTAAAGTTTGATAAGGATTCTTTAGCAAAATCACTGCTGATTTTTGCTAATAGCCTTAGGCTTTAGGAAGAAGTAACAGAAAAATTTGAATTTATTGGCTGTCAGATGATAAAGTACAGTTTCCTGGGGGAGATAGCAATTTAAAATTTTAGCAAAGTGACTATAAAATACAATGATGAAAGGGAGATGTTATTAATTAGCATTGGCTTTTACAGAAAAATTGCTGAAGTGCTTTTAGCTTTGTTTACTTGGATTTTGGTCAGTAAGACTGCCCCAAGATTTTCCAAATAAATAGATGTGTAGATAGGTAAATAAGCAATCAAACACCTATATCCCTTTTTTCTATACTCTTTTGGACTCATGGTAGGAATCCCTTCTGCAGTATTTGAATGAGTCCTAGTGATCTAACAGAAATTTCTTAAGTATCAACTGTTCCAAATATGGATCCAATTATGGGCTAATGAATTATTTAGAAATTCATCACTAGTAATAACAACACATAATCTGTCTTTCCTGAATTTCCTATTATTGGTTTTTGAGCAGCACAGAATTAATTTCTCCACCTTCTGTAGGACAGTCCTTCAAATATTTGAAGATTGTTACCATGTTTCTGTAAATCTGTTCTTTGTTCTCTTTTTTTGTGTGTAAAAACAGGGTCTCACTGTGTTTCCCAGGCTGTACTCAAAGTCCTGGGCACAAGCAATTCTTTGAGCTGATCTTTGACCTCTGATATCCTTTCTTCTGCTTGGTCAATTCGGCTGTTGAAACTTGTGTATGCTTTGCGAAGTTCTTGTGTTGTGTTTTTCAGCTCCATCAATTCACTTATATTCCTCTCTAAGTTGTTTATTCTCATTAGCATTTCATCAAATCTTTTTTCAAGGTTCTTAGTTTCTTTGCATTGGGTTAGAACATGTTCTTTTAGCTTAGATAAGTTTTCTTATTACTCACCATCTGAAGCCTGATTCTGTCAATTCATCACACTGATTCTCCCATCCAGCCTTGTTCCCTTGCTGGTGAGGAGTTGTGATCCCTTGTAGGAGGAGAGGCGTTCTGGTTTTTGGTGTTTTCATCCTTTTTGTGCTGATTTCTTCCCATCTTTGTGGATTTATCCACCTGTCGTGTTTGTAGTTGTTGACTTTCAGATTGGGTCTCTGAGTGGATGTCCAGTTTGTTGATGATGAAGTAATTTCTTTCTGTTTCTTAGTTTTCCTTCTAACAGTCTGGCCCCTCTGGTATAGGACTGCTGAGGTCCACTCCAGGCCCTGCTTGCCTCGGGATCACCTGCAGCGGCTGCAGAACAATAAGGGTTGCTGCCAGTTTCTTCTTCTGCTATTTTTGTCCCAGAAGGATACCTGCCAGATGTCAGTCTGAGCTCTCCTTTATAAGGTGACTCTTTGGATATACGGGGGTCAGGGAGCTGCTTGAGGAGACAGTCGGTCCTTTATAGGAGCTCAAGTGCTGAGCTGTGAGCTCCGTTGCTCATTCAGAGCTGCTGGGCAGGTACATTTAAGTCTGCTGCAGCAGAACTCATAAACACTCCCCCACTTTTTTTTTTCTCCCAGGTGCTCAGTCCCAGGGAGCTAGGGCTTTAATTATGAGTTTCTGTTGTGCTGCTGCCTTTTTTCAGGGCTGCCCTGCCCAGCGAGGAGGCAGCCTAGTCACCGTCTGCCTGCAGAGGCTTTGCTGAGCTGCTGTGGGCTCCACCCAGCTGCCATGTGAACTTCCCTGCAGTCCTGTTTATACGGGTATAGATAGAACTGCCTCGGCAATGGCGGCCCACTTCTGTAATGGCGGACTCTCTCTTAACGGCGGGCTGCCTCGGCAATTGCGGACTGCCTCAGCAATGGTGGACTACCTCCGTAGTGGTGGACTGCCTCGGTAATGGCGGACGACCCTTCCCACAAAGCTGGACCATCCCAAGTTCAGCTGTGCTTGCTGTGAAACTTTTCAATCCAGAGTGTTTCAGATTGCTGTTTTTTGTGGGGGGTGGGACCAGCCGAGCCTGATCACCTGGCTCCCTGCCTCGGAGTCCATTTTTTTTTTTTAGTTGAACGGTTGACTCTGTCTCCCAGGTGTTCCAGTCGCCTGTTGAAGAGGCGCTGGGATCTGTGTGATTTCCCATGCAGTGACCACTGCGCCGGCTGAAATAGCCGTGCTGAGATTCGTGGTACTTTTTTGCCTGGGAATCTCCTGGCCTGGCTGCCCTGTTTCAGTCCCCTCTTTTATCAGTTGAATGGGGGATTGTGTCTCCCCAGGAGCTCAAATCGCCAGCTAAAATAGCGCCCGGACCATGTATTTTGTACAGAGAACTGTCGCGCCGGGGGCGCCGGCCAAAACTGCACCAGCCAAATCAGCCGCGCTGGCCAAAACAGCTGCGCTGGCAAGCTGGCGACCCGTGGGGCTCCTCTGCCTGGAAATCTCCTGGTCTGTGAGCAATAAAAATCCATCTGGAAATGCAGCATCCACTCATCCTCCGCGCTTTCGCTGGGAGCTACAATCCTGAGCTGCTTCTAATCGGCCATCTTGGATCCCCTCCTGGGCACAAGCAATTCTTGTGCCTCAGCCTCCCTAGTAGCTGAGACTGCAAGTGCGTGTCACCGTGCTCAGCTTCTCTTCTTAAAATGAAATAAACATAGTCTCTTCAGTTCTATCTTTTTTGATTATAACTTTCTAACTTCTGTGGATAATTTGTGATGTTTTATGATAACACACATGAAGCACCACAGTTAAATGTTAAGAAATTTAAAATCGAAGAAGAGAAGCCATTTAAAGAAAGGGACACTATCATTATACCAAGTAGTTCGAGGATTACAGTGGTCTCTCAGCTGCTCCAAAGTCAAGAAAAAAAGAAACCCAAACAACAGGTTCATCCAGAAATGAGTTCATGAACTAGCTTAAAGTCTTTGTTCCCAGTGTAATTTGAAAAATGCTTAATTGAAAGCCCAAGAACTTAAATTATTTTAGAGATACTCAAACATATAAAACCTAGAAAACTACTACAATTATCACTCATATATCTACTATTGAAAAATTATAATTCCTGTCTCTACAAAAAAATATGAAAATTAGCCAGGCGTGGTGGCATGCACGTGTAGTCCCAGGTACTTGGAAGGCTGAGGTGGGAAGATGGCTTGAGCCCAGGATCTGGAGGCTGCAGTGAGCCGAGATCATGTCACTGCATTCCAGCCTGGGTGGTAGAGTGAGACCTCATCTCAAAAACAAACAAAAACTAACATTTGACCATATTTGATTTATCTACTATTATAAATACATATATATTGCTATTTTTGCTGAACAGTTTAAAAGTAAATATAGGTAAGGCATCATGACATTTTTCTCCTAAATACTTCAAATGTTACAGTTCTCAAAATAAGGTTATAAGACCAGACTGGCCAACATGGTGAAACTCTGTCTCTACTAAAAATACAAAAAAAAAAAAAAAAAAAAGCTGGGCATGATGGTATGTGCCTGTAATCTCAGCTACTTGGGAGGCTGAAGCAGGAGAATTGCTTGAACTGGGATCCCGGAGTCAGAGGTTGCAGTGAGCTGAGATCGTGCCACTGCATTTTAGCGTGGACTACAGAGCAGGACTCCATCTCAAAAACAACAACAACAACAAAAGAACCGGGCTTGATGGTATTCACCGGTAGTCCCAGTTATTCAGGAGGCTGAGGTGGGAGGAGGTCAAGGCTGCCGTGAGCTGTGATGGTGCCACTCTACTCCAGCCTGAGCGACAGAACAAGACTCTGTCTCCAAAACCCAAGAAAAGGCCTTGAGAATCTTTGAGTTTTAGAGTTTTCGGTGCTTGACTGCTAAGATTTTTACCTGGCTAAACAACAACAGAAAAGAGAAAGACACCAAAACCCAAACAACAAATTATTAAGAAAGTATGTAAGCCATTTAAACTTTGTCAAAAATGTTAGAGTTCTGATTTATCCCTGCTTAAAAGAACCGTGTAATTTCAAGAACATTTAAAGAATGAGATGTCATATTCTTGTCCATGGGATTTCGTTTCTATGGAGAGTTTACCCAAATATTATTTGCTGTTACTCACATTTCCAGTATACTCTCATCTAGAACAGCAGTCCCCATCCTTTTTGGTACCAGGGACTGGTTTCCTGGAAGACAATTTTTCCATGGACTCGGGGTTGGGGGAATGGTTTGGGGGTGGAACTGTTCCACCTCAGATCATCAGGCATTGGATTCTTAGAAGGAGTGCACAACCTAGATCCCTCGCCTGCACAGTTTACGGTAGGCTTCATGCTCCTATGAGAACCTAATGGCCTTGCTGATCGACCGGAGGTGAAGCTCAGGCAGTAATGCTCACTCACCCACTGCTCACCTCCTGCTTTGCGGCCCTGTCCGTAACAGGCCTTGGACCAGTACCAGTCTGGGGGTTGGGGACCCCTGATCTAGAAGTTTCCCTGCTTTTCTTTTTTTCTTAGATGGTATTTGACTTAAATTTTTCTTAGATTTTGATTCTAAGAAAGATGATAGTTAAAATTGCAAAAGCAGTAGTTTTAAGGATGGTTTAGAGAATAGAAGACACTTTTTTTTTAGAAAATCTTTTATTATTTTCAGTGCTGTCAATATATTGATCTCAAAAATGAAGATCACATTTTTAATCTTAGCCCTCGATTAGTAAAGAAATGGAAAGAAATCAAGGAGATTTTTTAACAGTTGAGTGGATTTTCCTCCTTTGGTTTAAATTGTGGTGGTGTCATATCTTTAGGAGTAGTTAACTCACTTAAGAGTGACAAGAATTCCCTAAACTCAAACAGTATAAAATGTATAAGCATATTCTTTATTATGTTTATTATTGCCAGATTGATTGTAGTTTGTTTAGGAAAACATTTTCTTTACCTGTGTGTTATTATATACTACTTGCTATATAAATAAAATCTGCCTCAAAGTTGGGTCTTGTAAATAATCTAATATTTGTATCCTCTTTTTAATGAAAAATTTCCCATGTAGTCCATATAGCTTTCTTCCACATTTTTTCTCTGTCAAGCTTCAGATGATCTAAAAGGAATCTAGGAGGCATTGTTCATTCATCCTTTAAGAGGCCCAGCAAAGTCTTTTGGTAAAGTTGACAATTCTTTTTCTGAGACAGGAATCAGGCACAGTCAGCCGATAACTTCCCCCCCTTTCATTCTGCATTCAGTCTGAATATTTTATGACAAAAACTTTTAGTTTTGTTACAGAAAACAATACAAAGCCCAGATTTGCCCAAAAGAACATACCCACAAGAAGGTCTATGGCAGTGAAACAGAAGTTGAAAAGTGTTGAAATGCAGACTGAGCATGGTGGGTCACGCCTGTAATCCCAGCGCTTTGGGAGGCTGAGGTGGGCAGATCATGAAGTCAGGAGATCAAGACCAACTGGCCAACATGGTGAAACCCCATCTCTACTAAAAATACAAAAAAAATTAGCTGGACATGGTGGTGCATGCCTGTAGTCGCAGCTACTCACGAGGCTGAGGCAGGAGAATCGCATGAACCCAGGAGGTGGAGATTGCAGTGAGCCGAGATTGCGCCACTACACTCCAGCCTGGGTGACAGTGCAAGACTCTGTCTCAAAAAAAAAGTGTTGAACTTGATTTTTTTCCATACTTCATATCTTCCATTGTTCCTAAACCTGCACCATTCATTGTCATGGAAAATGTTGCTACAGTCTAAAAAGTTATAACAAAATTCAAAATTCATATTTAACTTGGGATTTTTAATGAGAATAGTAAAACAATAGGAATGGTGTTACTTTATTAATACCTTTAGTACTACTTTAGGGGATGACTGATTTATTTTTTAGCTAAAAGTAATATATTAGTAATGTAACAATACCAAGAAAATCTTTACTTTTGTGGATAGCTTCTCTTTGGTACATATGTTTATACCACTGAAAGTTTAACTTTTTAGATTTTGATATAAGTGAATGTAGGCATGTAAGATCATAAAATCTCAAGGCAGTCAAGCATGCAGCAATGATTTCAGTTAATTAAGAAAACCAATTTAAAGTGAAAAAGAGTGGCTCATTATTTTATCTACTTTGTATGGTTTCGGGGGAGGATTAAAACAGACAATGCCGTATGTAAGGTTTTCAGCATACTGCCTGTCATGAATGTGTGCTAGAAAAATATTAGTTTATAAAATATGTGTTTAAACTTGATTTATGGGACAGAGACAGTTTTTTGCATATTTCTATTTACATATTTTTTCCTCTATCTTTAAATGAAACGTCTTTTCACTACAGTTTGTATTGTATAAATGGCGTCAAATTCAGGTTAAAGATACATACTTAATGTTTTTGAGGAACCCAATGAGAGTTAAAGAGGGATGAAAATAGAGAATAAACAAAATACATGAAGCATTTACTACTGATTGCTCCATAGTTATCAGTGGTCATGTAATAATTCATTCATTACCCTTTTATAATTAGATGATAAATCGGCTAAACTATATGAAGTTGCTAATATTTGACAAAAATTGTAATTTCTTGTGGTTAACCCAGTTCTCTGACTCTGGCTTACTAAGAAGACAAGGTATTTGTCCTAAAATGAGAAGAGCTGTCAGTGTGGATGGTCGAGTTGATGTTTCTGCATGGCCTTTTTTGTTCACTTGTGTGGGCAAATATAGCCATATGAGTATATATTGTAGGGCGTCAGATGTTCCTATAAACATTTTCCTTTAATGTTTCCTTTAAGTTCCAAAGAGGAACTTAGAAGCGGAATTATGTGTAATGGAAAAGATTCTTGGAATGAGTCAGGGGATGTGGGTTTGCGTAATAACTATAAAGACTTTTTCAGCTCTGTCTCTGATTGCCTGACTTCTCATTTGTTAAATTATCTTTCTGCTAGTCAACAAGAATTTACTGTTGACTATTTGGAAGTCCACATTATCATTAATAGGATTTGCTTTTAGCAGGTTATATGTGCTAACGAATACAATGTCAGTACTCATCTCCCTGATTCTTTGCAAAATTGTATTTCTATAGTGATAAATGATTGTCCTTAGTAATTACTGCTTAATATTGTTATATCTGGCTTACTGCATTTTAATTTTCTCAAGAATTTTAATTTGTGGTAGCAAAGCTAGACAGATGTAAGTTTTTTTTTTTCAAGCATTTATATAATTTATGGAAAATGAAAAACGTCTGAAGGTAGGAATTGAGGAGAAGAACTTTGGAAGATATTTTTGTTGTTGTTGCACCTTGCGTTCACAAATAGTAACACCTGGAGTAGCTCATATCTGGCATATTTTTAGTAACACATTTCATTTTGCAAATGTCAAACTTTACTCATTGCCTCAAAGGATGATGTTAAAACGAACCCTGAAAATCAAGGAAGAATATTCTACAGGTCTTTGAAATCTTGTGCAAAAAGATCACATGTAAACAAATTTATGGTTTTCTGTTCCATAGAAGTATGTCACAGTCTTTGAGAAAGTCTATTAAGAACAAATCTAATGATGATTTATTCTTCTTTGAAGATAAACCTTTTGAGTGCATGGGAGGGTGATGAAATAAGTTTACAGACATTCCCTTTGCTTAATTCTGTTTCCTTGATTGTTCATGGGGAGAGTGTGAAGTTGACAGGTGTTCCCTCTTTAGCATCGTAAAAATCAGCTAGACTCATCTTGTTTGATAGTTGAATATTTTACTTAATACTCCTGTCATGTTAGCATTTATTTTTTAGAAGGGCAATTCTGAGACTGTTGATTGACCTTGAGAATATGGGGAGAAATTTATGGCCATTTGTATGACTGATGACAAGGTTTTACACATCTTTAGAATGGATATGATTTTTTGAAAAATGGCTTGCTTATTTGCCTTTATACTTTTTTTTCTTTTCTTTCTTCTTTTTTTTCGAGAGAGAGGATCTTACCATGTGTATTAGTCAAGGTTCTCTAGAGGGACAGCACTAATAGGATATATACATATATATATGGACATATATGAGAGTTTATTAAGTAGTATTAACTCACACCATCACAAGGTCCCGTAATAGGCTGTCTGCAGGCTGAGGAGCAAGGAAGCTAGTCTGAATCCCAAAGCTGAAAAATGTGGAGTCTGATGTTTGAGGGCAGGAAGCATCCAGCTTGGAGAAAGATGTAGGCTGAGAGACTAAGCCAGCATAGCCTTTTCACGTTTTTCTGCCTGCTTTATATTCTGGCCACACTGGCAGCTGATTAGATGGTGTCCACCCAGATTAAGATTGGGTCTGCCTTTCCCAGCCCACTGACTCCAATGTTAATCTCCTTTGGTAACACCCTCACAGACACACCTAGGATCAATACTTTGCATCCTTCAAGCCAATTAACTTGACACTCAGTATTAACCATCACACCATGTCATCCAGGGTGGAGTGCAATGGTGCAATCCTAACTTGTTGTAACCTCAACCTCTTGGGCTCAAGTGACTCTCCTGCCTCAGCCTGCCAATTAGCTAGGACTATAGGCACACAGAACACCACACCCAGCTAATTTTTAAATTTTCTGTAGAGATGAGGTCTTACCATGTTGCTCAGATTGGTCTTGAACTCCTATTCTCAAGTGATCCTCCAGCCTCAGTCTCCCAAAGGACTGGGATTACAGGTGTGAGCCACCATGCCTGGTCTTTATTCATGCTTAGAAATTGCTTGAATCATTAGATTTTTTGTAGTAAAAAACAAAAATCTCTTATGTGCTTTTTAGATAGGTTTCAGCCAATTTTTTTGAAAGGGTGGTTATTTAACAAGAGAATTAAACTTGAGAACAAAATAAAGTCTTATCAATTAGTTATCATAACTTTGATAGGCAATTTAAATTAACTATTATAACAGTTACATTGATTTTTTATATTTCTGTCCTGGGGTAAAAGTACCATTTAAAATTTCATGTGTCTCTTGATCAGCAAATCAGTATGTTGCACAGAAATTTCAACTATCTAGTCATAAAAAAATGTTCTATTCCTGCTTTGACTTTGGCTCAAATCAGAAAATTGTTATGTAAAAATGTACAGAATAATGCAATACCCTCAATAGCTCCAAACTGCTAAGAATATTACAAATGTAAGCAGTTTTCAGGAACATAGCAATGTAGGATATTTTCGCTGGAATGACATAAACCATAATCAGTTATATTACTGTGGCTGCCACCATTACCTTCCTTCAGTGTCTCACCTTGTATTTAAGAGGCTCAGATTTTGAGTAGTCCTGCTGCTTACCATAGGCTTATCTCTCATATTGCTTCTCACCTGCTCCACCTGTGTCAGTGTTCATTTCTGAGCTTGCTTATGAGTGTGCATGGGTTGGTCTCCTACTCAGAAGATGCCAGGCTGTGCTTCTGTTGCTTCCTAGCTGCCTCTGCAGCCTTTGTGAGGGGAAGACTGTTGGGCACCACTATGGTAGTGAAGCCTTTGGACCTCAGGCACCACACTGTCTTCTGGGTAGAAGTGGAAGGAGCCTGTACTCTCAGTTCTCTCCACAAATTTTCCCTTTCCCTGGACTCAGCAGGTATTTTTCTAGAGTTGACACAAAGGAAGAGCTGTGGGACATCTTCCTGTATCTTGCCTTTGAGTCCTTTTTTTTTTTCCTGGTTGCTTTATTATTAGGCTGAATTCTTTTACATTAGATTTTGTAGTCCCTCATGCTATTAGATTTATTGTGGGTCACCCTGCTAGTCCTAACAAGGATATCAGTCATATTTGAAACTCGCAGAATTTGGGGTAGGCTCCAGTTGTTACACAATCCTGCCCCTGCTCTTAATGAATTTAACATATAAATGAAATTAACAGGCCTAGTGGGGTGGCTCACACCTGTAATCTCAGCACTTTGGGAGGCCCAGCCCTGTCTACCCCTTGAGCTCAGGAGCTGAGAAACCGACGTGGGCAACATGGCAAAACCACATCTCTACAACAAAATCCAAAAATTAGCTGGGTGTGGTGGCATGCAGCTATAGTTGCAGCTACTCAGGAGGCTGGCCTCGAACTCAGGAGGCTGAGGTGGGAGGATCGCTTGAATCCAGGAGGTTGAGGCTGCAGTGAGCCATGATTGTGCCATTGCACTCCAGTCTGGTGACAGAGCAAAGACCCTGTCTCAAAAAAATAAAATAAGTTAACAAATAACAGAGTTTTATTGAAGAGGCTTTTTTGTGTGACAGACAGTGGAGTACTGTTCACCAAACCCATTTCTTCTCATTTTGGGGTACATAGGCAGATTATATTTCCAAGCCTCCTTGCAGTTAGACTTAACCATGTAACCAAGTTTTAGCCAGTGGATTGTGTATAGCAGTGATGCGTACAATTTCCAGGCCTGTTCCATGAAAACATTTGATATGCTATCCTCCATGCTTTTCTTTTTGTGTGATTTTGCCAAATACCAACTGAATACAGAGGTCTTGGCTTTAGAAGATGGCAAAGGCACAAAAGGGATGGATGCTGGGTCGCTATGTAGGAGAAAGTCAGCTGTTAACCAGGAACTTTGCTGGATTATTATGTGAATGAAGTTAAACTTTAGCATGTTAAAATACAGAATTTTAGGGTTTGTTACAGCAGTTAGTGTTATGCTTTCACATCATTTTTCAGCAGTTCTCAACCTTTTTCACCTTCACATACCTCAGAGATGAGAAACTCCCATTATATTCATGATTCACTGTGGCAGGAAAAGATAGTTTCAGGAAGGTCAGGGAGGTCATTATAATGACATACTGCAAAAGTGGTTGAACAGGAAAATTGCAGAGAAATGCCATTAGCTTTAGGAACATTTAGACCACTGTTAAAACAGTAGAGTGGAAGTAGCAGCAGATGACACTGCAGAGCATGAGAAGTAAATGGTACATGAGCAAATGGAAGCAGTGAATGAAGTTATCCTAATATATTAGATTCCATCAGCATAATCATAAGATTGCTAAATTTGTGGAAAACAAGGGAATTGTTTTTTGTTGAATCTATTTGTTAAAAGATCTTAAGGTAAGGATCTTCAGCAATGCAGCAATAAGCTAACTATGCATCTGTTTGCCCAGGGTCATGTGGGGTTATGTCTGTTAACCTAGCATAATTTTATTATTATTATTATTTTGAGGCAGTCTTGCTCTGTCACCCAAGCTGGAATGCAGTGGTACAATCTCGGCTCACTACAACCTCTGCCTCCCAGGTTCAAGTGATTCTTGTGTCTCAGCCTCCAGAGTAGCTGGGATTACAGGCGCACACTACCATGCCCGGCTAATTTTTGTGTTTTTTTAGTAGAGACAGGGTTTTGCCATGTTGGCCAGGCTGGCCCTGAACTCCTGCCTCAAGTGATCTGCTGTCCTCAGCCTCCCAAAGTGCTGAGATTACAGGCGTGAGCCACCACACCCAGCCCCTAGCATAATTATTTATATTGACCTTTCACTCTTAGCAATATCCCAGCTTAAAAAAAAATATAGTTACCCCTACACTGTGATAAGTTCATCTGCACAGGGGGTTCAGATCTAACAGAGTGTCTGGTAAACACATAGAAAGTTAACTCATAAAAACTTGTCTGTGGAATGTTCTTTAGTTACCTCTTATGAAGGAGTTAAAATCCTGTTCTTGGTTTACTTAAGGACATTGTCGAATTAGCCCTAATACAGGATTGTGTTTAGGAAATAGAATGTTGAATAACCTTCCTTGATCTTGATTCTCTTTTGATCTATTTTTGTTTCTCTGGCTTTTCTCTTTCTGTGATGGTCTTTCTGTGTCCTGCTTTGTCATCAAAAATAATTTTTTGTTTTTTTTTAAAAAAAGACATTAAAAGAGCTCGCAGCAATATAAATGATTTTTTTTCTTTTTGGTGATTGAGGGATGGGGGAAGGATCTTTCTGAGTATAGAAATAAGAACTTGTACAGAAGGTGATAAATTTTCATTTATGAAAATGGAGCACTTACGTATCTCAAAGAGTACCCACAAATAAAAGGTACATATGACCAACTCTGACAAAATATATATTATTTATGGAAAATATAGTGTTAAAAGTTTTATTCTTCAAAAATAATAAATAATGGATTACAATAAAAAACTGTTATCTCCTATGTTGCAGCATAGATTATTGCATCTAGTACTCCCAGCTCCATATTTTTTATTATTTCACAGATGATGGTTAGGTAACTCGCCATAGCCACATGACTCATAAGTGATAGAGAAGGGATTCTGAACCCCTGTGGTCGGATTCCAGAGCACAAGCTCTTAACTGCTGCTCTCCTAGATCAATACATAACTGCAAAACTCAAAAGAAGAAGGCTCAAAAAACACAGATAGTTTTTGCCCACATCCATGTGCACAATATTTGCATATACTTATTAATACAAGCAACCAGTAAACATGCTTTTAAACCTGATTAAAATGGCAAAATCAATACAAATTTTTTTTTAAAAAACTCTACCTTCATTTTTGTCTATTAGATTGGCAAGTCTTTTGTTTCCTGTGAAAATACTTAGAATTGATAAAGGTGGAGTAAAACGTTGGTGATCCTATCCTTTTAATAGCATTTGTATGGTGAAATGCACTCTTAAGGGCACTGATAGAGTGGTTGCTGGTACACCATTTTTGGTTAGGATTTGCCATGGTGTATCCAGAACCTTAAAATTGTTTATGGTCTTTGACCTAGTAATTATGCTTTTAAGACATTATCTAATAAAATAAATATTCAGAGAGTCTCACATACTTAAGATACCAGTTAATATGTGCAATGTTAATTTAATAGTTTGTAATAAAAACTCACTCATTCAATAGAAGACAGTTGGTTAAATGAGTTTTCAGAGCTTCATAAAATGGAGTACTCTGCAACCATTTAAATATTTTAGAGGAATAAAGGAATGAAATAAATCCTCACAATATATTAATGAAAAGTGTCTAATAAAACAGTATGTAAACCATGGTACCTGGTTTTATTAAGATTACGTATGTAAGCCTGGAAGGAAGCTTACCAAAAATGTTAACTGTGTTTGTTTTTCACTGGCTGGATTAGAGGTGGTTTTTATTTTTATTTCTTTTCTATTTTACAAATTTTTATATACAGTGAATTTGTCTTCCTTAATTAGGGACTCATTTTATTTTAAAAATACTTCAAGAAGATTTTGAAGAGTTCTTTAGGAACATACCTGTGTCTTCAAATTATTTCTTTGGGAAGATTGAGAATTATGCATAGAAAGGAACAGGGAAACTAAAAAGGAAATTTCATCATTTGTATAAGGGGAAAAATATATGGTCCCATGGAAAACGTGTATTAAAGGTATAGGTGCAGTCTTAGTTCCATTTTAATAAACAATTCACACCTCTAGTAGTTATTCCTCTGGCCTTAGTTGCTTAGCACCAGAATCCCTAGTTGGGGGTATGATAGCTTATTTGTGCCTCTGAGCACAGCCTTTCCAGGAATCAGTTCTGCCTCACTGAGGATTACAGATTAAAAACAATCTCACTGTAATGTAATTGAAATTGAGAATTACATTTCCATTTTATTGTATCTAGTAAAACCTGAAACTCTTATAAAAATTTTTTTTAATCAGCAAACTCGTAAGATAGTATCAGTTACTCTATTTCCTAAAATATTATATGAAGAACGCATTATACTGAATTGATCACAAATTTTTCTAAGTGGGTAGATTCACATATTTGCGGAAACACATTTAGCTGATGCTGCCTAATGGTGAGATTAGATACATCTTTAAAAATCTTGTCTATTATATGTTTACTTCCAGCAACATCCTGATTTGGCAAGAATTATTTTGCAGAGCCTGTTCCCTTTGGGGACAGCATCCTGTGGGGAGCACTTCTGTTTCCCTTTGACTTCCCGTGTATTTAAAGAGCTCTTAACAAGCAAAGGGTATGTGGTGACTGTTTATCTTGCAAATAAATATGAAAATCTTGTTCCTCTGTGGCTTACTGTAAAATGAATAAACTGCTTTTCAGCTTAATAGACATGGACATTTAAGATTAAAAGTATAATGAAAATAAAATGAAAATTCACTATTGAAACAAAAATTTGCTTTTTTTTTTCTGAGTGTTTTTCTAGTCCAAGTAGGCCGGGTGTTAATCAAATTAAAATGAATAGATATAACAGTGACGCTTTCATAACACATATGTTTAAGGACAGATGATACAGATGATTACGAATGCTTGTAAGCCAAATGATAGCTCTTCTCCTTTCCCTCCTCTCTACGGGTCCCTTGCCTCTAGCTTTGGGAATGAGGGCTAGCTTCCTTGTTCATGTGGCAGCTGCTTCTCTGCACTTATTCCCAGCTCTGTCTCATTTCCAGCTACACTTTGTGCCCCTGCTGCTTTTGCTGCTTATTGCCACCTAGAATTCAGGACAACTTTTCTCCCCTACAGGTTCTGTTACTATGGAGGGCAATGCCAAGGGCACACTTATCTTTACTTTGCTTGGTTTCTCACTATGCATCTATCCAAAGGAAATATATATGTGTGGTAGCCTTTGTTAGATGTTTGCAGATAATAGGGAGGAATGACAGATTAGGAAGAGAAATCTTAAAAATGGATGATCAGTCTGGCTCTACAAGTTCAAAGAAAGAAAACTTTTTCTCTTTTTTTAATTGCTCTTAGTTCTGGATACACGTGCAGAACACGCAGGTTTGTTACATCAGTATACATGTGCCATGGTGGTTTGCTGCACCCATCAACCTGTCATCTACATTAGTTATATCTCCTAATGCTATCTCTCCCCTAGCCCCCGACACTCTAACAGGCACCTATGTGTGATGTTCCCCGCCCTGTGTCCATGATCTTATTGTTCAGCTCCCCACTTATGAGTGAGAACATGTGTTGTTTGGTTTTCTGTTCCTGTGTTAGTTTGCTGAGAATGATGGTTTCCAGCTTCATCCATGTCCCTGTAAAGGACATGAACTCGTCTTTTTATGGCTGTATAGTATTCCATGGTGTGTATGTGCCATATTTTCTTTACCTGGTCTGTCATTGATGGGCACTAGGGTTAGTTCCAAGTCTTTGCTATTGTGAACAGTGCTGCAATAAACATACATGTTCATGTGTCTTTATAATAGAATGATTTATAATCTTTGGGTATATAACCACTAATGGGATTGCCGGGTCAAATGATATTTCTAGTTCTAGATCCTTGAGGAATTGCTGCACTGTCTTCCACAATGGTTGTAACTAATTTACACTCCCACCAACAGTGTAAAGCATTCCTATTTCTCCACATCCTCTCCAGCATCTGTTGTTCCCTGACTCTTTAATGAATGCCATTCTAACAGGTGTGAGATGGTATCTCATTGTGGTTTTGATTTGCATTTCTCTAATGACCAGTGATAATGAGCTTTTTTCATATATTTGTTGGACACATAAAATGTCTTCTTTTGCAGAGTGTTCATTTCCTTTGCCCTCTTTTGATGGTGGTTTTTTGTTGTTGTTGTTTTTCCTGTAAATTTCTTTAACTTCCTTGTAGATTCTGGATATTAGACCTTTGTCAGATGGATAAACTACAAAAATTTTCTCCCATTCTGTAGGTTGTCTGTTCACTGTGATGATAGCTTATTTTGCTGTGCAGAAGCTCTTTAGTTTAATTAGATCCCAATAGTCAATTTTGGCTTTTATTGCCATTGCTTTTGGCATTTTAGTCATAAAGTCTTTGCCCATGCCTATGTCCTGAATGGTATTGCCTGTTTTCTGCTAAGGTTTTTATGGTATTAGGTCTTATGTTTAAGTCTTTAATCCATGTTGAGTTAATTTTTATATAAGGTGTAAGGAAGCGGTCCAGTGTCAGTTTTCTGCATATGGCTAGCCAGTTTTCTCAGCACAATTTATTAAATAGGGAATCCTTTCTCATTGCTTGTTTTTGTCAGATTTTCAAAGATCAGGTGGTTGTAGATGTGGCATTATTTCTGAGGCCTCTGTTCTGTTCCATTTATCTGTATATCTGTTTGGTACTTGTACCATGTTGTTTTGGTTACTGTAGCTTTCTAGTATACTTTGAAGTCAGGTAGTGTGATGCCTCCAGCTTTTTTTTTTTTTGCTTAGGATTGTCTTGGCTATATGAGCTCTTCTTTGGTTCCATATGAAATTTAAAATAGTTTTTTTCTAATTCTGTGAAGAAAGTCAATGGTAGGTTGATGGGGATAACACTGAATCTATAAATTACTTTGGGCAATATGGCCATTTTCATATTGATTCTTCCTATTAATGAGCATGGAATGTTTTTCCATTTGTTTGTGTCCTCTCTTATTTACTTGAGCAGTGGTTTGTAATTTGCCATGAAGAGGTCCTTAACAATCCCTTGTAAGTTGTATTCCTAGGTATTTTATTCTCTTGGTAGCAGTTGTGAATGGGAGTTCACTCATGATTTGGCTCTGTGTTTGTCTATTATTGGTGTATAGGAATCCTTGTGATTTTTGCACATTGATTTTGTATCTTTAGATTTTGCTGAAGTTGCTTATCAGCTTAAGGAGATTTGAGGCTAAGATGATGGGTTTTTCTAAATACACAATCATGTCATCTGCAAACAGAGACAATTGGACTTCCTCAATTCCTATTTGAATACCGTTTATTTCTTTCTTTTGCCTGATTGCTCTGGCCAGAAATTCCAATACTATGTTGAATAGGAGTGGTGAGAGAGGACATCCTTGTCTCATGCCAGTTTTCAAAGGGAATGCTTCCAGCTTTTGCCCATTCAGTATGATATTGGCTATAGGTTTGTCACAAATAGCTCTTATTATTTTGAAACATGTTCCATCAATACCTAGTTTATTGAGAGTTTTTATTATAAAGGGGTGTTGACGTTTATTGAAGGCCTTTTCCGCATCTCTTGAGATAATCATGTGGTTTTTATCATTGGTTCTGTTTACGTAATGGATTAGGTTTATTGATTTGCATATGTTGAACCAGCCTTGCATCCCAGGGATGAAGCTGATTTGATCGTGACGGATAAGCTTTTTGATGTGCTGCTGGATTTGGTTTGCCAGATTTTATTGAGGATTTTTGCATCGATGTTCATCAGGGATATTGGCCTGAAATTTTCTTTTTTTGTTGTGTCTCTGCCAGGTTTTGGTATCAGGATGATGGCCTCATAAATGGATTTAGTTGGGGGAGTCCCTCTTTTTCTATTGTTTGGAATAGTTTCAGAAGAAATGGTACCAGCTCCTCTTTACACCTCTGGTGGAATTCAGCTATGAATCCACCTGGTCCTGGGCTTTTCTGGTTGGTAGGCTATTATTGCCTCAATTTCAGAATTTGTTATTGGTCTATTCAGGGATTCAAATTCGTCCTGGTTAACCTTGGGAGAGTGTATTTGTCCAGGGATTTTCCATTCCTTCTAGATTTTCTAGTTTATTTGTGTAGAGGTGTTTTACTATTCTCTGCTGGTAGTTTGTATTTCTGTGAAATTAGTGGTGATATTCTCTTTGTCATTTTTTATAGTGTCTATTTGATTCTTCTCTTTTCTTCTTTATTAGTCTGGCTAGTGGTCTATCTATTTTGTTAATCTTTTCAAAAAACCAGGTCCTGGATTCATTGATTTTTTTTAAAGGGTTTTTCGTGTCTCTATCTCCTTCAGTTCTTCTCTGGTGTTAGTTATTTTTTATCTTCTTCTATCTTTTGAATTTGTATGCTCTTCCTTCTCTAGTTCTTTTAATTGTGATGTTAGGGTGTCAATTGTAGATCTTTCTGGCTTTTTCCTGTGGGAATTTAGTGGTATAAATTTCCCTCTGAACACTGTTTTAGCTGTGTCCCAGAGACTCTGTTACATTGTGTCTTGGTTCCCATTGGTTTCAAAGAACTTATTTATTTCTGCCTTAATTTAGTTATTTACCCAAGTAGTCATTCAGGAGCAGGTCATTCAGTTTCCATGTAGTTGTGTGGTTTTGAGTGAGTTTGTTAATCCCGAGTTCTAGTTTTTTTGCACTGTGGTCTGAGAGACTGCTTGTTACGATTTCTGTTTTTTTGCATTTGCTGAGGAGTGCTTTACTTCCAGTTATGCATTCAATTTCAGAATAAGTGTGTTGTGGTACTGAGAAGAATGTATATTCTGTTGATTTGGGGTGGAGAGTTCTGTAGATGTCTATTAGGTCCACTTGGTCCAGAGCTAGTTTAAGTCCTGAATATTCTTATTAATTTTCTGTCTCATCAGTCTGTCTAATATTGACAGTGGGTGTTAAAGTCTCCCACCATTATTGTGTGGGGGTCTAAGTCTCTTTGTAGGTCTCTAAAGACTTGCTTTATGAATCTGGGTGCTCCTGTGTTGGGTGCATATATATTTAGGATCATTAGCTCTTCTTGTTGCATTGATCCGTAATGCCCTTCCTTGTCTTTTTTGATATTTGTTTGTTTAAAGTCTGTTTTATTAAAGTCTTGGATTGTAACCCCTGCATTTTTTTTTTTTTTTTTTTGCTTTCCATTTGCTTGGTAAATATTCTTCCATCCCTTTATTTTGAGCCTATGTGTGTCTTTGCACAGGAAATGAGTCTCCTGAATACAGCACATCAATGGGTCCTCACTCTTTATCTAATTTGCCAGTCTGTGTCTTTTAATTGGGGCATTTAGCCCCTTTACATTTAAGGTTAATATTGTTATGTGTGAATTTGATCCTGTCATTGTGGTGCTACCTGGTTATTTTGCCCATTAGTTAATGTTTCTTCATAGTGTTGATGGTCTTTACCATTTGGTATGTTTGCAGTCACTGGTACTGGTTGTTCCTTTCCATATTTAGTGCTTCTGTCAGGAGCTCTTATAAGGGAGGCCTTGTAGTGCCAAAAATCTCTCAGCATTTGCTTGTCTGTAAAGGATTTTATTTCTCCTTCACTTATGAAGCTCAGTTTCACTGGACATAAAATTCTGGGTTGAAAATTCTTTTCTTTAAGAATGTTGAATATTGCCCCCTAATCTCTTCTGGCATGTAGGGTTTCTGCAGAGAGATCCACTGTTAGTCTGATGGGCTTCCCTTTGTGGGTAACCCAACCTTTTTCTCTCTGGCTGCCCTTAACATTCTTTCCTTCATTTCAACCTTGGTCAATCTGATGATTATGTGTCTTGGGTTGCTCTTCTCAAGGAGTATCTTTGCGGTGTTCTCTGTATTTCCTGAATTTGAATGTTGGCTTGTCTTGCTAGGCTGGGGGAGCTCTCCTGGATAATATCTTGAAGAGTGCTTTCCAACTTGGCTCTATTCTCCCCATCACTTTCAGATATACCAATCAAATGTAGATTTGGTCTTTTCTTATATTCCCATATTTGTTGGAATCTTTCTTTGTTCCTCTTCATTCTTTTTCTCTAATCTTGTCTTCATGCTTCATTTCATTAAGTTGATCTTCAGTCTCTGAAATCCTTTGTTTCACTTTATTGTTTTGGCTATTGATATGTATGCTTCATGTGCTGTGTTTTTCAGCTCCATCAGGTCATTTATGTTCTTCTCTAAACTGGTTATTCTAGTTAGCAATTTCTCTAACTTTTTCACGGTTCTTAGCTTGCTTGCATTGGGTTAGAACATGCCCCTTTAGCTCAGAGGAGTTTGTTATTACCCAGCTTCTGAAGCCTACTTCTGTCAAGTTGTCAAACTCATTCTCCGTCCAGTTTTGTTCCCTTGCTGGCAAGGAGTCATGATTTTTTTGGAGGAGAAGAAACGTTCTGGTTTTTGGAATTTTCAGTCTTTTTGTGCTGGGTTTTCCTCATCTTTGTGGATTTATTTACCTTTGGTCTTTGATGTTGGTAAACTTCGGATGGGGTTTCTGTGTGGACATCCTTTTTGTTAAATTGATGTTAGTGTTTTCAGTTTGTTAGTTTTCCTTCTAACAGTGAGGACGCTCTGCTGCCGGTCTGCTGGAGTTTGCTGGAGGTCCTCTCCAGATCCTGTTTGCTTTGGTATCACCAGCAGAAGCTGCAGAACAGCAAAGATTGCTGCCTGTTGTTTCCTCTGGAAGCTTTGTCCCAGAGGGGCACCTCTCAGATGCCAGCCACAGCTCTTCTGTATGAGGTGTCCGTAGACCCCTGCTGGGAGGTGTCTCCCAGTCAGGGGGCATGGGGGTCAGGTACCCACTTGAGGAGGCTGTCTGTCTCTTAGCAGAGTTCGAGCAATGTGCTGGGAAATCGCTGTGTTCCTCTCTTCAGAGCCAGCCGGCAGGAGCCTTTAAGTCTGCTGAAGCTGTGCCCACAGCTGCGCCTACCCCCAGATGCTCTGTCCCAGGGAAATGGGAGTTTTATCTATAAGCCCCTAACTGGGGCTGCTTCCTTTCTTTCAGAGATGCCCTGCCCCCAGAGAGGAAGAATCTAGAGAGACAGTCTGGCTGTAGCTGCTTTCCAGAGCCGAGCTGTAGTGGGCTCCATCCAGTTCAGACTTCCTGGAGGCTTTGTTTACACTGTGAGGGGAAAATTGCCGACTCAAGCCTCTGTAATGGTGAATGCCCCTCCCCCCCACCAAGCTGCAGCATCCCAGGTTGACTTCAGACTGCTGTGCTGGCAGTGGGATTTTCAAGCCTGTAGATCTTAGCTTGCTGTGCTCTGTGGGGGCGCGGATCCGCTGAGCTAGAACACTTGGCTCCTGACTTCAGCCCCCTTTCCAGGAGAGTGAATGGTTCTATCTCAGTGGCGTTCCAGGCACCACTTAGGCCGGGCGCGGTGGCTCACGCCTATAATCCCAGCACTTTGGGAGGCCGAGGTGGGTGGATCACGAGGTCAAGAGATCGAGACCATCCTGGTCAACATGGTGAAACTGTGTCTCTACTAAAAATACAAAAATTAGCTGGGCGTGGTGGCGCATGCCTGTAGAACCAGCTATTCGGTAGGCTAAGGCGGATAATTGCTTGAACCCAGGAGGCAGAGGTTGCAATGAGCCGAATTGCGCCATTGCACTCCAGCCTGGGTAACAAGAGTGAAACTCCGTCTCAAAAAAAAAAAGAAAAAGAAAAAAACTCCTGCAGCTAGCTCAGTGTCTGCCCAGAGGCCTTCCAGTTTTGTGTTTGAAACCCGGGGCCCTTGTGGTGTAGGCACCCGAGGGAATATCCTGGTCTGTGGGTTGTGAAGACTGTGGGAAAAGCATAGTATCTGGTCCAGAATGCACCATTCCTCAAGGCAGAGTCTCTCACAGCTTCCATTGCTTAGGGGAGGGAGTTCCCTGACCCTTTGTGCTTCCTAGGTGAGGTGATGCCCCACCCTGCTTTGGCTCGCTCTCCGTGGGCTGCACCCACCGTCTAAACAGTCTCAATGAGATGAGCTGGGTACCTCAGTTGGAAATGCAGAAATCACCTGCCTTCTGCGTTGGCCTTGCTGGGAGCTGCAGACCAGAGCTGTTCCTATTTGGCCATCTTGCTCAAAATCCAGGAAGAAAACTTTAAAAGTTAGTCTCTTATAGATTAGTAAAAATTATGTCTCTTATAAGATAGTCCCATCATGAATACTCCTCAGTTCCCAGCCTTGTTTCTTTGTTGTGAAGTTCATTCTCTTCTCCCTTTTCCAGGAAGAATCATCTTCTTTGAACCCCTGCTCTGTAGGGTACGTTTTACCCTAGGATTATCTGCCACAATTGAACAGGCACAAGTCTCCCCCCAACAACGCATTTGTTAGTGTCTGAGTTTATCAGTCTGAATAACACTATGTGGGGGAGAGGGTAAAAACCTTGGTGCAGACAGTATGGGATGACGTTTGGCTTTCTATGTTCCAGCCACTTCTGAATATTCCTTGGTAGTGTGAAGGTTTAAATATGTCTCCTCATTCTTCAGCAGATTGCTAGTGAATTGAACCACCTTCCTCATACACACACACACACACACACTTTTTTTTATATATCAAACAGTAATTCTAAGACAGAAGTCTAAATCTGTAGATGACTAGCGGGGACTTAGAGTTGTAAGTGATAAAAATCCAATGTGAGCTACCTCTAGAACCAATAATAACTAATGTTTATTAAGTATTAACTATATATGTGTGCTGTGCTAAGGGTTTCCCATATCTAGTCAAATTCTAATGGCAGTTTTATTAGTAAGTACTCTTATCCTTATTTTACATATATAAAAACTGAAGCACAAAATGTTTATAGGCGACTTAGGATGTGTGTATAAGAGTCTGGATTTGAATCCAAGTAGCCTGATTCCAGAGCTGTCACTTATAATACTGATCCCAGAGCACTGTGCCTTAGGTTGAGCATAATGTGAAGAGTTTGACTCATAGTTTTCACCATAAATTGGAACAGCCAAACCATTGGGAAGGGCAGAGTAAAGGTAGACTTCAGGAGCGAGTGGAACCAGGAATTCAAGTCACATTCTCTCTGTCTTTCGTCTCTACTTTTCTCAGTAGGTCTGGTTCAGCTATCATCGTCGACAAGGTTCCTCATCATGATAGGAATGTAAATACTTGATGTTAATATTTCCATATTAATGGAATTAATCCATTAATTTTCATATTAATGATGTTAATCATTGGGGAGACTGTTTCTACAGTTATAAAAATAGGGAGAAATTTTTAGACAGATAATGATACCTGCCTAAGTCTGTGCTTCCCTCCCAAAATATCCTCCAAACAATACAGAAGCAAAATTTAAACAAAAATTAAAATGCATAAAAATGGCACCCTCTGCATAACTACAAAACCAAGGACATCCAAACTTCAAATTAAGTGTAAGTTTTTAAAAAAGAAGAAATGAAATATCATTGTGCGTTCATACCTTGCCTCAAACCTTTGCCATGAACAAGAATGGTTTAAAAGCTTCATGGAGAGAAAAGAGGTGCCCAAGATGAAAGTGAAACTACTGCCACAGAAGTTCACCCCATGGGTGACAGTGCTGAAATGATTTCCATTTCGGCTCACAAAGGCCCGACTATGTGCTGTTTATAAGAGACACACCTAAAACCAAATGATTCAGAGGTACTGAAAGTCAGTCAGTGGGAAGGACTGCAGCTGCCTCAACTGTTCACTCCTGGACCACTCAGCTGTGTACAGAGTGCCCTTTTTTTATTTTTTTTTTAAGCTATTCATCTCACAACTCCCCTTGCCATTCAGCTATGTCCAAGGAAGTGGACTCATTTTAGAATTTGGGAACTAAATGTTTAAAGCAGACTCTAAAAGAAGAGAGGTTCCATACTCAGAAAGGTGAGGTACTGGATAGACAATATATATATTAAGATAAACATTTGCTGGAAATTGTTTTTCAGTATTCTCTTTGATATTCTCACTAAATTGATTTTTGTTTTTAAGTAATTTGGGGCATGAACAATGGCAGTATAGAAAAATTTATTACTAGGTCATGAAATTAGAATAATGCTATCTAACAGAAACATGAGAGCCGTAAATGCAAGCCATGTATGTAATTTTAAATTTTCTGGTTGCTACATTTAAAAGTGAAAAATTAATTTTAATAATACACTTTAACTCAATATACCCCAATTATCTTTTAAACATGTAATCAATATGAAAAGTATTAATGAGATATTTTGTTTTTTCCAGACCCAGTTTATTCTTCCAAACCCAGTTTGCATTTATACTGATAGCACATAGCAATTTAGACTAGCCTCATTTCAAGTGTTTAAAGTGTTGGACTGCTCAGACCTAGAGAGAGGAACAATCATTTAGTCATTTTAGCACAGTAAATGATAAGTAATACTTGAATCCTAAAATGTGATTTACATGTGGTAATATATTTCTATTTCCCATCGCAGTTAAAACATGCCCCTATCTAATGCTTTTATTTTGTGTTTTTGTATGTTAATGATGCCTATTTGAATTGGGCATATTTGTAGCTTGATCTATGGCTACCACAAGCAGTGATGAGTGGAGAAAGATTGTTTTCTCACCTCCTTTAGATCTCTGTTTAAATGTTTATATTATAGATGCCTTTTCTGAACATTTGAAACAAAGTAGCAACCCCTACCATTTCTCCTCAGCCTTCTGACAATTTCTGTGCCCTTTATATTGCTTTAGTTTTTTTTCCATATTTCTTTTACATCTGATATACCATTTATACTTCTAAAACTGTTTTTTTCCTAACTCCCCTTATCCTAGAATATGAACTTTGTTGAGGACTAGAACTTCGTGCTGTATTCACTGCTAGGTCACCACATCCCAGAACAGTACTGCACATAGTGCTTAGTATTTCCTGAGTGCATGAATGAATGAAATTAGGACCATATGGCATTCCTATTGGTGTATATACTGGAATTCCCATCATCATTTCCCTGCATGGTCTCACTTTGGTACCTGCCAACTCTTCCCTACCACGCTGCTGTCAGTCAGCTTAAATTTCAGTTCTTCTAGCTAAGACCATGGCAGTAGCCTCATTGTGGTCTCACTGCCTCCTGCCTTCCCTTATAAGCTATTTGATTGCCAGAGGAATGGTTTTGTTTTTTTTTTAAAGCATCCCTGAACATGATAACCCCTTGCTCAGATTTTTCACTTCCTCCCAGTGGTTTATAGTTCTTCACACTTGCTTTTAGGAGTCTCTGAAATATGCTGTACTTATATCTTGATCTGTTGCCAGCTAGACAGTTTGCCTTTTATTTTAAAATACTTTCAGTGCTTTCTCCTCTTCTTTTCCTTTGTATCAACTGTTTTTATTCCTAGACACTTTTTTTCCTTTCCTGCCTTGACCAGAACCCCTGAATCAGCTTTTGTTGCTTCCTTTATTTTTCTTTGGGGCATGTTAAGAACTTTAACTTTGAGCACTTCCTGATGGATTGATCATAGAAAGACTGTGAAATATGAATAGACATGAAATGTCATCAAAGCAAGACATTTGGCTGGTCTGCCGATGGTTAAGTACCCTGGAATGGAGCATTTGTGGCTGAGAGGGAAACGTGTATATCTGTTGAAGTGCAAGGTCTGTCTAGAAAAAAAAGGCACTTTATTAATGAACATCCTTTGATCACCTGTTCTTTTACTACCTTATGTATTTAAGTGATGCCAATCAAGAAAGGTCTTTGCACAACTTCTTTAAAATATACATGTTGTTTTATAGCAAGTAAAAAGTGACCTGAATGCTTTCCAGCATAATGAAGCACCAACTTTTTATGTATTGAATTTAAAGAAGTGATGCTTACTTTACTAACAGCAAAACATTTACAAGTTTCTATAGAGAACTTTAGGAAGTATTATTTCTGATTCTATTTTCTGGAAGAAATTGTGGATTATATTTTCCTTGATTGTTTGGTTAGAATTCACCAGTGAAGCCATCTGGGCTTGATGTTTTCTTTTGGAAGGTTATTAATTATTAATTAGATTTCTTTAGCTGATACAGGTCTATTGATATTACCTATTTCTCCTGTGTGAGTTTGTGTCTTTCAAGGAACTGTCCCATTTCACCTAAATTATCAAATTTGTGGGCCTACTGTTATTCATGGTGTTCCCTTTTTATCTGTTCAGTGTCCATGGAATTAGTAATAATGATCTCTCTTTATTACTGATATTGGTAATTGGTGTCATCTTTCTTTTTCTTGATTAGCTTAGCTGGAAGTTTATTAATTTTATTGATCTTCTCAAAGAACCACCTTTGGTTTTATTGGTTCATCTTGTTGTTTTCCTGTTTCCAATTTTATTTATTCTTGGTCAAATTTTTAGTATTTCTTTTATTCTGCTTTCTCTAAGTGTAAGTTGTTCTTTCTCTAGTTTCCTAAGGTGGAAGCTTTAGATGATTGATTTTAGACCTTTTTTCTTGTTTAATATCTGCATTTAATGCTATAAATTTTTCTCTAAGGACTGATTTTGCTGCATCCCATGCATCTAGACAACTTATAGTTTGATTTTCATGTAGTTAAAATATTTCAAAGTTCATTTGTGAATTTTTTGACCCATAATTTACTTAAGAATGTGTTGTTTAATTAACAGATATCTGGACCTTTTCTAGCTATCTTTCTGTTATTGATTTCTAGTTTAGTTCCATATTGTCTAGAACATACTTTATATGATCTCTATTCTGTTAAGATATGTTTTATTAAGTAATTATTTTTATAATAAAATAGGTTACCAGTTTTGTATTTTTTTCATAAGCTTGAAGAAAACAAAGTCGGTTTACACAGATGAATTAAATCAGCCTCTGCCCTGTAGTGCTGAGTAAATTGGCAAGAAATGCTAGCTTATGCATTTTACTACTACAGTATTCTTTTTTTCCTTTTCTTTTCAATTTTTGTTTTAGATTTAGGGGTACATGTGCAGGTTTGTTACAGAGGTATAGTGCACGATACCGAGGTTTAGAGTATGAAGGCATCTGTCACCCAGATAGTGAGCATAGTACCCAATAGGTAGTTTTTCAGCCCTTGTCCCTCTCCTCTCCTTGCTCTAGCAGTCCTCGGTGCCTATTGTTCACATCTTTATGTCCACATATAGCTAATGTTTAGCTCCCACTCATAAGTGAGAACATGCATTATTTGATTTTCTTTTTCTGTGTTAGTTCACCTAGGCTAATAGGCTCCAGCACCATCTATGCTGCTGCAAAGGACATGATTTCATTCTTCTGTTTTTAATGGCTGCACAGTATTCCATGGTGTACCACATTTTCTTATCCAGTCTCCCCTTGATGGGCACTTGGGTTGATTCCATGTCTTTGCTATTGTGAATAGTGCTGCGGTGAACATACAGGTGCATGTGTCTCTAAGTAGAATTATTTATTTTCCTTTGGTTATTATACACCCAGTAATTGGATTGCTGGATTGAATGGTAGTTCAACTTGACTCTTAGTTATTTGAGAAATCTCCAAACTGCTCTCCACAGTGGCTAGACTAGTTTACATTTCCATCAACAGTGTAAAAAAACAGTTCTCTTTTTCCATAGCCTTGCCAACATTTTTTATTTTTTGTCTTTTTATTAAAAGCCATCCTGACCAGACGTGAGTTTGTATCTCATTGTGGTTTTGATTTGCATTTCCCTGATTAGTGATGTTGAACATTTATGTTTGTTGGCCACTTGTGTGTTGTCTTTTGAGAAGTGTCTGTTCATATCGTTTGCTCACTTTTTAATGGAATTATTGCTTTTTGCTTATTAAGTTCCTGATAGATTCAGGAACTTTGTCCAATGGATACTTTGTGAATATGTTCTTCCATTCTGTAAGTTGTCTGTTTACTCTGTTGATAATTTCTTCTACTGTGCAGAAGCTCTTTAGTTTAATTAGGTCTCATTTGTCAAGTTTTGTTTTTGTTGCAATTGCTTTTGAGGACTTAGCCATGCATTATTTGCCAGGGCCCATATCGAGAAGAGTATTTCCTAGGTTTTCTTTTAGGATTTTTATAGTTTGAGGTCTTACATTTAAGTATTTAATCCATCTTGCGTTGATTTTTGTATATGGGGATAAGTAGGAGTCCAGTTCCACTTTCCTGCATATGGCCAGCCAATAATGCCAGCACCATTTATTGAAAAGGGATTCTTTCTCCTTTTTCTTATTTTCACTAACTTTGTCAAAGATAAGATTGTTATAGGTGTGCAGCTTTATTTCTTGGTTCTGTATTCTGTTCCATTGGTCTATGTGTCACTTTTTGTACCAGTACCATGCTGTTTTGGTTACTATAGCCTTGCAGTATAGTTTCAAGTTGGGTAATGTTATGCCTTTGGCTTTGTTCCTTTTGCTTAAGATTGCTTTGGCTATTTGGGATCTTTTTTGGTTCCATGTGAATTTCAGAATAGTTTTTGTCTAATTCTGTGAAAAATGACATTGCTAGTTTGATAGGAATAGTGTTGAATCTGTAAATTGCTTTGAGCAGTATGGCCATTTTAATGTTATTGGTTTTTCCAATTAGGAAATGTTCTTTCAGTGCCTAGTCTATTGAGAGTTTTTATCATGAAGGGATGGTAGATTTTTATTGAAAGGTTTTTTCTGTGTCTATTTAGATGATCATATGGTTTTTGATTTTAGTTCTGTTTATATGGTGAATCACGTTTATTGACTTGCATATGTTGAACCAACATTGCATCCCAGGAATAAGGCCTCCTTCATTATGGTAAACTAGCTTTTTGAGGCTTCTAGATTTGGTTTGCTAGTATTTTGTTAAGGATTTCTGCCTGTATTCATCAGGGATATTGTCTTGAAGTTTTGTTTTGTTTTGCTTTTCCCCAGTTGTTTCTCTGACAGGTTTTGGTATTAGGATGATGCTGGCTTTGTAGAGTCAGTTAGGGAGGAGTCCTTTCTCCTTGATTTTTTGGGAATAGCTTTAGCAGGATTGGTAACAGTTTTTCTTTATATGTCAGGAAGAATTTGGCTGTGAATCCATCTGTTTTTTTCTTTTGTTATTGTTGTTGTTTGTTGGTAGGCTTCTTATCACTGATTCAATTTCAGAACTTGTTATTGGTCTGTTCAGATTTTCAATTTCTTTCTGGTTCAATCTTGCAAGGCTGTGTTTTTCCAGGAATTTATTATTTCCTCTGGCTTTTCTAATTTGTATGCATAGAGGTATTCATTGTAGTCTGAGGTTCTTTTGTATTTTGGTGGGATCCATGGTAATGTAATCTTTGTCATTTTTGATCATGCTTATCTGTATCTTCTGTTTTTGTTGATCTTGACAGTGGTCTAACAATCTTATTTATTCTTTCAAAGAACCAACTTTTGTTTTTGTTGACTTTTAAAATGGATATTTGCATCTCAATTTCATTTAGTTCTACTCTGATTTTATTTCTTTTCTTCTGCTAGTTTTGAGCTTGTTTTTTTCCTGTTTTTCCCAGTTCCTCTAGGTGCAATGTTAGATTGTTAATTTGAGATCTTTTTAACTTTTTGATGTAGGCATTTAGTGCTATAAACTTTCCTCTTAACACTGCTTTTTTATATCCCAAGAATTTTGGTATGCTGTGACTCTGTTTTAATTAATTTCGATGATTTTCTCTTTTTTTTTTTTTTTACTTCCACCCTCATTTTGTTGTTTACCTTAAAATCATTTAGGAGTAAGTTGTTTGAATTTATTGAGACTTGCTTTATGACTGAACATATGGTCAATCTTAGATTATGTTTCGAGTGTAGAAGAGAAGAATGTATATTCTGTGATTGCTGTGTTGAATATTCTGTAGATGTCTATTAGGTCTAGCTGGTCAGGTGTTAAGTTTAAGTGCATGATTTCTTTGTTAATTTTCTGCCTCAATGATCTGTCTAATGCTGTCAGTGGAGTGTTGACATCTTTCACTATTATTTTGTGCCTGTCTGTCTTTTCACGTGTCTCTTAAGAACTTGTTTTATGAATCTCGATGCTCCAGTGTTAGGCGTATGTCTATTTAGGCAAATGCCTGTTTCCCTAACCGTAAGGGGTATCCTGATGGGATGTGCTTCCCCCTCCCTTAGGGGCAGCCTGAGCTGAAGGTTAGATTGACAGGAGACCTGCAGAACTCTGGAGGTCTGCTGGTCCTTTCTGCTTGGCAGGGTGAGAATGGGTTGTGGAGTATGTCTGTGGGTGGTCTGTTGATGTAACAGGTCAAAAGTGGGATTACTGGGCAGGGCAGTGATGCTGTGGGTGTGCAGCTGGTGTGGTAACCATAGCCCAGGGTTTTTGCCCCAGCAGACAGCTGTGGGGACTCCCCCCGCCCCCCCACGCTTGCTCTCCATTGACTGGTCTCCTTCTGGTGGCTGCTGCAAAATCTGTCCCTACCTGCTAGTTTTGTCCCAAACCTTCTTTGCTCAGATCATTGGGCTGTTAAGTGTTCTAGGCCATGAGGCTAAATTGGGCATAGGCTGCTGCTAGCAGACAGGCCACACTTCCCAGACCAGCCCTGCGGAGGGAGGCATGCCCAGCTGTCACGCTGGTGCACAAACCCCACATCTCACTCTTCTTAATGTTCAGAGTGGATGCTCTTTTCCTACTTGAGGACCAGCCATAGATCTCAGCTTGCCATTCCTGAACCATCTGCTCTAACCCTGGGGGTTGGGACTGCCCTGAGGCTTTGTCCTCTAACTGCTTGGCACCAGCTGTGATAGGGGGAGCCATAGAGCTCCTAGGCCTCCAGGAAAGCACTCATGTGGGGCCACTGGCAAGGCACTGAGGCTGGGTAATGGAACCTGTGCCGTGTGCATGCTCTTTTGGGAGCAGCCAGGCAGGGGCTTTGGTAGGGGCTGCCGGACAGGGGAACATACAGTACAGATGTGCCCCAGTCCTGCAGAAAACATTTCCCTGCTTTCTCCTGGCTGAGCAGTCAGCAGGGGTTACAGCTACTTGGAGGAAGATGGAGAGCCTTGAATGATGGGTTCAGTTATAGCATTTTACTGTAGCTGCCCTATGTGCAAAACCCCTGGGTTCCATGCAGGCTGGAGCTATCTCTTCCTACTCTCTGGGCAGATCACCCTGTCAGTTCAGAAGCCTGTGGGAGTCATGGGATGTCTTGTAGCCAGGGTCCCAGAGGTTCAAGGTGAGAGTAGGTTGTCCCACAGTCACTTCACTCACTCCTTCCTTAGGAGCTATTCAAGGCCAGGAATTAGTCCTGGCACTCAGCAACCCCATGCAGGGTTCCCAGCTTCCTTCCTCATCAGCCTTGATGTCTGCATTGCCTCTCTGTTGCCTCTCAGTGTTTTCTCTCCAAAGATCTGTTTGAAGTGTGTCGGTTTACTCAATATTTTGGTCTCTCGTGGTCGGAGAGGGGCTGCATCTAATTGGCCATCTTGTCCCCCCTCCTCCTGTTAAGGTATGTTTTGTGGCCTGGAATGTGGTCTGTCATGGTGACTATTCCATGTGAGCTTGATAAGAACGTGTATTCTGCTATTGTTTAGAGTTATCAAATAACTAGATCTAATTGACAGTACTCCAGATTGTTAATTGAGTATTCCACATTTCCTATACTTTCCTGTGTCTTTACTCATTTTCTGCAATGGACTATTTTTAAAATTCCTGCTTTAGAGCACTGCCTGGGGCCCAGTGGTTTAAGAGTTATGGGGGCTAATCCTGAAAGGGGCTAATTTATGACTTGAGAACATCAGAGACGTTGGGTACTAAAGACATTTACAACAAGTATATGTGGTGTTTGAATCGTTCACAGGTGTATCGTGCATTCATTTCCCTTTAAGGGATGTATATTTTGTGTGTGTCCTTGATGGTGCAATTTTTAAATGTAAAATGGGTTTATGACCATACAAAAATGCATAATAAAACAAGAATTATTTACACCAAATTGACTGCAGTTAAAACACGTGGTTCTTCTTTGCAGTTCCCTATAGTTTATAACATTTTATAGGGAGTGAAAGTGTTTTACTTTTGAAAAATAACTAAGAGCTTATTATTGTTTGTTGAGACCTGATACTGTCTCATGTGAGCAGTGAACCTAAGGAGTGGACACTGTGAACAAAATCACATATGAATGAGCATTGCTATAGCTAGGACTTGATTATTTGTAGTAGTCAAGGAAGAACTTGAGTGTAATTTTTAATTAGGATTCATGCAATAATTGTAGCACCATTTTGAAGCCACCATTGTCATCCAAATGGATCTTTATGATTTTTTGCTATGACTTTCTAGAGGCTAAAATATATGTATTTTTCATTAGGTTTTCATTGTTATATCAAACTTTTTAAAGCTCTTGATAGTAAAAATTCCAACCACACAAAATAGAATAGTATGGTTCTTTGAACTATAGTCCTTTTTCTAGCATGAATGCATTCAGTTAACAATTTATTTATGTTATTTGCTCTTCCTAACTTATGATTCAGCAGTTTAAATTTTGTACAATGTAATCAACGGCTTACATTTTCTACAGCGTTCCTGTTTTTGAAATTTCCATAGCTTAAATATGAATCTTAAAGTCAAAAGACCTTGGAAAACATAAATTAATTGCAAGGTAGACACAAGGGGAGCCATTTCTACTGAGGTGTTAAAGAAACCTATTATATTACACCCTGGATATTGGATAGTTGAAAGACTTCATAAATTTTAGAAAAAGCTTTAGTAATTTAGAGTTTGTGTTTTAAATTATTTTATAAAAGACTCAGATAAAAATGAAAATGATGATTTTGAAAATGCTGCGATGAAGAAACAGGAGGTGGTCAGTTGGACTGCCTTTTGAATTGCTGTGAGACTTGCACGTGCTTGTTCAGACTGTTAAAGACCTGGTCCTCGAATTGCAAACATTTTTGAAGGTTCTTTGTGTTCTTACCATTCTAACTGTTCTGCTGATGCATTTGCTGACTCCAGGCACCTGCTTGTCCACAGTGAGTCTCTATCCTTCCTCTGCCATTATATTTAGAAGCTGAAGGAAACCTGAGACACCTTTAGCTGCCATCTTCTAATTTCTCAGGAGAGAACTGAGATGCATTAGATCATTAGCAGTGTTTTCCTGGCTGCCAAGTCCTCTGCCACTTCCATGGTTACTTGGCAGATCAGACTGACTTTACTTCACACCTGGATGATTGCATTTGCTTCCAAGCTCATCTGGTTGTTTTATGTCCATCCTGTGAGCCAATTCAACAAAATTTTATGGACTGAATAGATGTTGTAGGCAAGGCTGTGGTTTAGGTTCCGTATCAGTGACTGGTCAAGATTTCTCAAGGAGCTTTTCTAAATGGGGGGTGATTTTACATACCTAATCTCAGCAGAACTTTTCTACTGAATTGTGGGGAAAAAAATCTGTTTGTTACTATGGTTACCTGAGAATATGACTACAACAAATGTAAATCTATTGAGTATGTATTGAGGTCTATTATATACTAGCATGACCCTGAGAGCCAGAATACCCTAAAAATAGGGGTTATACTTATGTTTTAATAAGCTCTGCTCTGAACAAGTGTACATTCTCATTGTTGATAAAATATAAATGTGCAAGGAAGGATATATCTAAACACTCAAATGAACAACATGAATAAAAGGGCTGAAAATCAAATGAGAGAAAACTAATGAAGATGAAGTAAAGCTTGAGATGAACTATTAAGGTTAAATATGAATTGCAAGGAGAGGAAAGATCATTCCAGAGGACAATATTGGTAATAAACATTGCAATAAATATGGAAGGAAAATTTCTACTTACTCGATTTTGCCTGTAAAACTCTGCTTATCTTTGCTCATTTTGCATTTCCCTGTCAATTTTGATAACATTTTCTTTTCTCAAATAATACTAAAACAGTTTCAAATCACTCAGTTCCATTAACATTGAGTTGGTATTATCAAATTGGTATTAGTGTATAGAGGCATATTTCATATATTAGTTTTAAGTATTCTCCACATACTATTTTTCATGTATTGTTTATAAAACCGATTTAAAAGACTATACTGAAAAGAACTCCTAATACTCTTTAAAAAAAAAAAACTCACAAAAACTTAACATTTTTCTATCATTTGCCTACTGTTTTAGCAAGATCTTATTACTGGTTGAGCATCTGAATCGAAAATCTGAAATCCAAAACAATTCTGGTCCCAAGCATTTCAGATAAGGGATACTCAACCTGCAGAAGTATTTGTGGTTTTCCCCCACATCTGAGCTTTACTTATATTGAGTGAATATTTTAAGTGGAAATCACTGTCACAGGTTTTAGCTAGTTTTAAACTAGTAAAGATATAACATTATATGCAAATTAAGTTGTATAAGCCAGCTGCGATGGCCCACTCCTGTAATCCCAACACTTTGGGATCCTCCCTAGGTGGGAGAATTTCTTGAAGCCAGGAGTTCAAGGCCAGCCTGGGTAACATAGTTGTCGTTTGATTGACTGGCGCCAGCACTGCAGGTGGTAAAGAATTTACCAAGACAGTCATAGGTAAAGAAAAGAAGATTTATTAGAGAAAGAGCAAAGATATGTTGCAAGGGTACAACAGACAGCACGGCAGAGAAAGGAATGTCCACAAAGAGACGGGCTGGAGGGATGTTTTATGGGGTCATGTGGAGGGGACTATGTGCAGAACGAGGTCATGTTGCTGGGGCTACCTGTAGAGTGAGGTAGTTGTGCCAGTGGGTTGTTTGTGATTAGCTGTCTCTCAGAGCAATTGTTCTCCCCCACCTGGGACCCCTTTCTCCTTGTTGCTTACTTATCAGGACTCCACAACAGTGAGACCTATCTCTACAAAAGTTTTTAAAACAAACTAACTGATTGTGGTGGTCCATGCCTGTAGTCCCAGCTACTCAGGAGACTGAGGCAGGAGGATCTCTTGAAGCCAGGAATTGGAGGCCATAGTAGGCTATGATTATGTCACTGCCCTTCACCCTGGATGACAGAGTAAGAACTTGTCTCAAAACAAAAAAAAAGTGTTTAATTTTGTCTTATTCACTAAATAGTGCATGGTCTTTTGTGCATGAGAAACTCATAGTTTCTAGAACCTCCTTTCTGATTGTCAGGCTTTTCTGACAATGGCCTTTAAAACCTACTGAATTTTAAAAGGTGAAAGGAACTTTTATTTAAAGGAGAATCTAAATCTTTGGTTAAGGAGTTTCAAGTAGTTTTTCTCACTAACATGGAGTGCTTTTATGTACTGTTTCACTTAAATTTAGTTGTTTAAATGAAATAAAACTTGTATGTACTGAGTAAAATAGCAGATATCTTATCTCTCAGTTGCGTGTGGGAAAAATCATTCCAAAGGGACATATGAAAGCCCCCTTGTTTGTTTTGATTAAAAGATACGGAGCAAGTCTGTAATCTATTTTGACATTGATAATGTTCCATAATTTAAAAAATGGTAAGCCAGATTGACATTGTAAATATTGTTTTTAAGATTTAAAAATTGAGGTTTAAAATTTTTTAGTTTTATTCTCATATGTGCATTTGGCTTTCTGGGTGGATATCTTAGGCTAAAATAAAGTCAACTTTGTTAGGCTACTTGTGACTGCAGCTGCCAGATGCCCCCATTATGAGAAAAAAAAAAACTGTGGTTATTTTACAGGAAGTACTGTACAGGACTGTGGTCTGTGCAAAGGAAATGCCCACACAGAAACTAAAATACTGTTAGTACTTAATGGTGCACTTTATGCTTGAAGTAAAAATGAGTTGGTATAAATAAACTTTACTCTCCAAGGTTTTATGTTCAGAATTAATTCTAATACACTTTAATGTAGAGCATGGTAATGACTTTGTATTTTTACATGGCTTGCTGAGAGAATGCAGCTAGGAGAGGAGCCCACATAAAAGCTATATAAATCAGGGGAACAGATGGTTGAGGGACAATTGTTTGACTTTAACAATATCGCACAATGAGTCAACCCAGATTTAAAATATAATAGTGCTGTAGTAAGCAGCACTATTATCCCCTTTCATTTGCTCTGGAGACTAGCAGTAGATTTGTAATTGTCCTATTGTAATTCTTTTCACAAATCATTTAATTTATTTTACTAACATCTCTCTGGGTGATTGGCTCATCACAGCAAATGGACCAATTTACATGGCTGGAAAGGAGAGCAGAGTGTGCATGCTGCTCTCCAGCATCCGTCATTTGTTATGTGACAAGCTTCTTGTTAGAATTCTTGACATTTACTGACCTGCATAAAATAGGGCTGAAAGGGGCTTTGCAAATGATGTAGTCCAGACTTCTCATTTTGCAGGTGTATCACAGAGGTAAGTTGAGGTTTTCAAGATTGATCATATGTAGACAGGATAATGGCCTTCCTAAGATGCCCATATCTTAACCATGAAACCTATGAATATGTCACCTTATATGGCAAAAAGGACTGCAGATGTGATAAAGTCAAGGACCTGGAGATGAGTAGATTATCTTGGATTATCTGTGTGGGCCCAATGGAATCATATGGTCCTGAAAAGCAAAGAATCTTTTCTACCTGACTCTGAGAGCCATCTCCATTGCAGGCTTTGAAGATGGGGGAAGATGGCTATGTGTCCATAACATCTGGATTGTGGGCAATCTATGGAAGGTGGAACAGGGATAGAAAAGAATTCTTGGCTAGAGCCTCCAGAAAAACCATACTACCCTCCCAGCCCCATGATTTTTATAAGTCAGAAATTCAACATGCATCTCACTTAGCCCATTGAAATGCATGTTGAATTTTTGACTTACAGAAGTGTAAGATAGTAAGAGTTGATTTAAGCCACCAAGTTTGTGGTAATTTGTTATAGCAGTATAGAAAACTAATATACTCACCATGTTAGAGGATAAGCCAGGCCTAGACCTCAGACCTTCTGCCTTACAGTCTAGGTCTTTTTTCAGGTGGTAAGTGCCCTTTATATCACAAATCTTGTACCCTTGAAAGACAGAAACAATTTGACGCTTCTTCCGCAATATTTAACACAGGAATAGGCAAAAGAGAGGTACCCAGAGAGTGCTTATTAATTGATGTCTGAACACCAGATGTTCCAGAGATGAGCTAAGTGCCAGAATGAATCTTGCTGTGTACTATTTAGTTCTTTAAGTTCACTCACCAAAACTGTCTTGATTCAGGAGTATCCAGGATGCTGCCCAGAATGCCTAGTGATTTTGTGACTGCATCTCTTGGGTGTTTTGAGTCTGGTCTTGACTCCTGTGTCCCGGATAATCTGCCAGTGGATGTACAGTTGATAGGCCCTTACGAGTAATTCTCAAGCCTCTAGTTTGTCTAGAATAGGAATTGGCCATTAACTAGTCTGAAATAAATTCAAGATACTAGTAAAAACATCTTTTAGCTCCTGTTTGAATTTTGATTCTGACTTCTCCTAAGGTTCTTTATTAAAATTTGTAGTCATTCACAGAAATGATAAGACTGTTTCAAATAAAATCAAGGGTTAAAAAACCTGAAATTGGATAAGAGCAAGGACATAATTCTTCAGAAAACCTAATCCAGGAACTTCAAACGTGTTTGATGTCATCTGCCAATGCTGATTTGTTGGTAATAGCTTTCTGGAACATTATTGGAAAGGATTCTGCGGCCAAGTCCTTGATCAAGTAAAATGAGTTCTTTGATCATGTCTGGTTTGGGCAGCTGGGGTGATGCTAATTTACTTCCTAGAGTTTTCTCTCCCTGTATCAATCAATTTGTTAATCACTGTTTCTTGGGTGTGATATTTCAGCCAGTTATAAATCCATCTAAGTGAACTATATCCCACTCACATTTCTTCATAGGACCTAGATGGGAGAGATACACCTGATTGGTGTGATGACAGTTTCAAAATGTGAAGTACAGGGAGCAGTGACCTCATTTGTAAGTTGTTCTTTAAACTCCCACCTGGGGAATAAGGAAGGATTTGAGAGAAGGCAAGAACTAAGTGTCAAATAGTGTTGTTCTTTCCATTCCTTAATAGTAGTAAGCAGTTCTTTCATTTTATCTCTGTCTGGCTTAGTCACAGAAAATTTTATTTTGCTGAGAGGACCCTTGTCTAACGTCATCATAGATAGTTCAGGGTAGAAAACAAGTAGATAAAACTAAAAATATATGTATATTAAAATGTTAGGGAGAAGCCAAGAAATACATGAAAGGATGAGAAACTATTATAGCATACTAAGTTTTAGGTGCATTCATATTTTTTTACTAAAGATTTTAATAAGATTTATACAGCAAATGATAGATAAAATTAAAACATTACCATTTTAATATAAAAAACTTGAACAAGTGATAATATTTAGTTCTTAGATATTAAGCTGTTTATCTGCTTTTAAAAATATAGACTCAGGCCGACATTATGTTCTTTATTTTCCATTTGTTTGCTATTTTACCTAAATACTGGTTTCAGATTCGATCAGGAAAATCTATTAATGCAGACAGGATTTCAAAGACTTCACCTTCGTAGCCTCTGCAGCAAGGCCTTTGTGAAAGCACTTTAGCTATAATGATCAGTTGACCTGTCTGTTGAGTATCATAAAGCTTAAGTACTTGGAATAGCCCTTGACTTTCACTAACATTGGAACTGTTTGCCAGCTATTTGCCAGTGAACTGCAGTACACTAGAGCAATAATGAAAATATGACCTTCTTTCTACCTTTTGTGACAGTTTTCATTTTTTTTTTCCCAAAAATGACACTGACTTTATTGCATTGAGCTCTACTGTGAACTATAAGGCAGGAGGGCTCATATTCTTATTACCGCTATTTACAAATATAAAACTCAACTTGGAAGGATTGATGGCTCTCTCAGGCTAGTAAGCAATGAGGTAAAGAGAAACAAATATTCAACCTTAGAAATGTGAGTTATAACTTAGTGGAAAATACTTATACAAGTGTTTACAATCTCACAGGTTTTAAATCTGTGTAGCAAGTAGCATAATGGAGCAAATGATTCTTTTCAGATAGGGATTTACAATATAGTAAATGTGTAGATAAATTTACAAACATCGTAAGGCAGTATTTGGTAGGCAGTAGAAATTAGTAGATTTAGCTCCTTAAGTTAAATCTCCTAACCTTAAGACAATAACAAGAGTTATTGTTGATCCCACATTTCATTAAGAGGACATATGCCTCTCTCTGCATTCTCATCTATTATTGTTGCTGGAGGGGGTAAAGGATTACAAGAAATGATTCCTTTCCTCCAGCTTGCCAATAACCTAATTTTGTAGATAGAGATTTACAATATAGTAAATGTGTAGATAAATTTACAGCATAGTAAGGCAGTATTTAGTAAGTGTCTTGACAGTGTCAGACATAATAACATGGTTTGTCCAGATAAGTCCAAAAGGGAGGGTCAGCTTTGGCCTGAATAGGCAGGAAGAAATTCAATTAGGACGTGACTTTCAAGCTGAGCTTTGAAAGGTGACTGAGATTTGGATAGGCTGATATTCTGTGAGAGGCTATTTTATTTTGATGGAAAGATGAGGATTTTATTTGGGCAGAAGCATTGAGGTAGGAAAGGTCAAAGTGTTTGCAGGTAGTGTGGTAGACCAGTTCGACAGAATATTTCTGTAGGAGAGTGGTTATAATCATTATTTCATATGGGAGTGAGAAAGTACTAGATTTTTCTTCATCATGAGTCTCCCTACATTTCCTTCCTCTTCAATTTATTAAGGAGGAATAGACTCAGAATTTTTTCCCATGAGGGTACTATCTTTAACATTAACCCAAATATGTGGTAAAGGGTAATCATATAGATTCTCAATTTTGTTTTTATCTTTTTTTCCTTTTTGGTTTCTGCATCCCATAATTTTATTAAACAAATTAAAACCTGTAGAAAAGGTACAAGCATATGAAATAAGGACTCATAAGTGTGATGCTACTTGCTACACAGTCATTTTAGACCCACCTATCTGTATGTGGCAACCCAACCCCCCCCCCCCCCGTTTGCATATAATCTAGATCAAGGGTCAGCAGACTTTCTCTGTAAACGGTAAGACAGAAAGTACTTTAGGCCTTTTCGGCGGTATAGTATCTGTTGCAGCTACTCACATTTTCTATTGTGGTAGAAAGGCAGCCATAGATAGCGCATAAATGAGTGGGCATGGCTTTGTTCCAATAAAGCTTTATTTACAAAACTTGTAAGACAGACTTGGCCCACCTGTGGTAGTTTGCTGACTTTTAGTTTAGAGACATATAAGATCATCTCATTTCAAATAACTGGACCCTAGATTTCTTATCTTCCTCAGCATCTGGGTTCTTTTACTCTTAAAATAGTGTTCCTATTCTTCTATTTTTTGGGGTTAATATTGCTTTTTATTATGTTATTTTAAATTCTTAATAAGATTCTGCATGGGGCCTAATAAATCATTGTGACTAACCACTTAGTTATTACTAGTGATTATAAGGAATATATTATATTGGTTTATAGTTGAGCCATACTACCTTTTAAAATTAATTTATTGAAATATTTTTAAGCAAAAACTTTGACTGTCTTATTTAACAGAAAATGCTGCATAGATAAAATGTACTCTTGCTGTAAGTACAGATATAGATAGTATATACGTATTCCAGTATTTTTAATTAAGGAACACTCGTAGGTTGTTTTATTTGTTTGGGGGTTCTGCTTGCTTCCTGAGAAGGCTGGCAGTATTTATCTGTGGATCCTTTTCAGTACCTCGCAGAATATCTTGTACACTGGTTCTGAAAATGTACATGTCATTGTCCATTTGACCTTCCATATGGGGCCATCTCTTCAGTTGTCACCTTATTCTCATTTCCCTTTCCCAGAAAAATTTCTTGAAATGGTGATGCTATGTGCATCTCCACTTTATCCCATATCCTTTTCTTTTCAGTTTATTCCATTCTGGCACTTGTTCCCATCACTACATTAAAATTAATTTTATTGACCAGGCACAGTGGCTCACGCCTGTAATCCCAGCACTTTGGGAGGCCTAGGCGGGTGGATTACCAAGTCATCCATCCTGGCCAACATGGTGAAACTCCAGCTCTACTAAAAATACAAAAATTAGCTGGGCCTGGTGGCGCATGCTCATAGTCCCAACTCCTCGGGAGGCTAAGGCAGGAGAATTGCTTGAACCAGGGACTTGGAGGTTGCAGTGAGCCAAGAACGTGCTGCTGCACTCCAGCCTGGCGACAGAGCGAGACTGTGTTTCAAAAAAAAAAAAGTCTCAAAAAAAAAAAAAAACCAATTACCTTTATCAACATCACTCATGACATTTATCTTCCGTATCCTGGGACACTTCTCTACCCTCATCATAATCAGCCTTTTACCAGTATTCTACTCGGTTCACATCTCCCTGCTTCTTGAAAACTTCCCCCTCTGCTGCTTTGCAGTGACACTGGATGAGTCTGTTTGGACTGCCATAACAAACTGCCATAGTTAGAGTGACTGGAACAACAATGATTTATTTTCTCACGGCTTTGGAGGCTAGAAGTCCCTGATCAAGATGTTTGCAAGTTGGTTTCTCGGAGAGCTCTCTTCCTGGCTTGCAGAGAGCCACCTTCCCACTATATCTTCTTGTGATCTTTCCTCGATGGATAGTCATGAAAAGGGAGCAAGCAAACTCTCTGGATTCTCTTCTTATAAGGGTACTAGTCCTGTCAGATTAGGGCCTCACCCTTATGTCCTCATTTCATCTGAATTACTTTCTTAGAAGCCCCATCTCCAAATACAATGATACTGGGGTTTAAGGCTTCAATATGGAAGTTTTGTGGAGATACAGACATTTGTTCATTAACAGTCTCCTCACTTTTCTACTACCTCACTGGCCATTCTTCTGTCTCTTTGCTTGCTTTTCTTCCACTGCTTGATCTCTAAAATTTGGAGTTCCACAGGCTCTATTCTGATCTTTGTTGTTGTTGTTGTTAATGCTACCCAGATCACTTGGGGAGTCTCAGCCATTCCCATTGCTTCACTTATCATTTCTATACAGATTCTCCAAGATTTCAATCTGCAGAGTAGGTCTCTTCTCTAAGTTTCAGACTCACAGCAATGCACATCTCATATGAACTCAAATTTAGTATGTCAAAAATGGAACACTTAATTTCAAAATTCCTGTATGTGCTTCTTCTGAATCCTTCATTTTAGAAAATGGAAGAATCATTATCTGCAGTTTCTAAAATTATAAACCTGGACACTATTTCTGATTCCTTCATGTCTGTCATCACTGATGTAAGCAAGATTTTCTATTTTTCTACCTTTTTCCTTCTCCTTTGGACTTTGAGGCACTTTCTCATCAATTGGATAGTGGGTAAAAGATTACTTTTCTTGACTCTGCAGGCTACGTAGCATCTCTGAATCCGCATTCCCACAGTTTTCCCTATTATATCAATTTGTTTTATTGTCTTCCTAGTATCTTCTCACCCAAAATTTTATGGTTATTCTATTTATTTGCTTACTTATTTTTTGTCTCCTCCTTTGAGAATGTAATATTAACAGAACAAAGAGGGTCTTGTTAACTTCACTCTTCCCATGTCCACATTACCTAGAAAAGTACCTAGTATGTAGTAGTTGTTCAAGACATATTTATCGTAGAAGGGATCGTCCTCTTTTGCTACTATTTTAGTTCATGCCAACATCATCTTTTGCCTGGACTATTGCAGTAACCAAGTACCCTCATTTTTTAAAAGAGATCATTTAATTATTTTTTTCCCTCTTTTTCTTGTTCCTCTGGTTCCTTACTTCCTACTTATCCCTTTAGAAATACAGATATAGGCCTTTGCCTTCCTTTCTCCATACGTTCTCTACAGGGCAAGTTCTTCTAACCATGTGCTCCAAGACGGATCTCTTCTTGAGAGTTAACAATTTACAAACCAAAGTTTGCCCACCATGGAACTCCCACCCACCAGGAGTTTTGCCTCAAGAGATAACAGTCAAAAAGTATGCCTGCTGCTCTCTCCCACCTGGTGAGTTTTTGCCCCGGTCCTGCCCACAAAAGCACCAGCAGTCACCAGCTCAACCACTCAGTAGATAAGGCACTGGGGCTAGCACAGGGACCCCAGTCCCTGACTTTCTCCCCCTGCATGCCATTTCTCTTTATAAGTGCCCACTTTCTGCTCCAAAAGCAAAGCAATACACTTAAAGGCAGGCCACCTGTACTTCTTCCCCCTAAGATAGATTTGGAATAAATCACTTTCTTTATACTAGACCTTACCCTTGTTAATTGGACTCTGCAAGCAGAGAGTGAGGAAACCTGCATTTCAGTTACATGGCTGACTAATAAGGTCTCCATTTTCTGCTCTTGTCTTTTTGCAGTCTATTTCCATAGAGCAGCCAAAGTATCCTCTAACAGTGCATCTTACGCTGTGCACTCCCCAGCTGGAAACTTGTCTTTGGCTTTTCCATGCATGTTATGGCCCTTGCATATTCTTCCAGCCTCCTCTCTCTTCTACTCATCCATTTACTGTGGGCATGGCAGCTGTCTACCAGCTCCTAGAACACACCACACACTCTCTCCCACCTCTGAGTCTTTTACTTTGCTGCTCCTCTTCCTGAATTCTTCCATGATCTTCACATGACTGGCCCCTTCTCTTTGAAGCTTTATGTCACAGTATAAATGACATCTGTTTAGAGAGGCTTCTTCTGTCTTAGTTGGGGTTTTCCTCCTTCACTGGCTCAGCACTAAGAAGGATTTCTTCACAGAACTATTGTCTATGATTGTTTTATATCTTTGTTTACTGTCTTTCCCATTTTTGGCTTCATGAGGAAGAACATTCTTACTTTTTATTGTATTTTAATATCTATCATACTTCCCGACAATCAATGCTTATTTGCCAAATCAGTGAATACATATACTATAACATTTATATATATTTTTAGGTGTCTGAAAGTAATTTGTCTTCAGAATTTTGTCTTCTAAGGACATAATAACAACAATGATCATTTAAGGAAATTTGAATGACAAAATTAGTAATGTTTCCATAATATCTTCGTCTATAGTAAATCTAAAGTGAGTAAATCTCATTCCTTTTTTATATTGTATTTATCCAGAGACAGCTTCATGAGTCAGAGGTGCCTCTCAATATGTGACTTACACAAGACAAGGGATTGATGCTGTCAACTGCCTTTTTATACCTACAGTCATCTAGGTTATTAGGCAGTTTGCATTATTTTCTCTTAGTTATATAGGTTTCTCTTAGTTATATATATTTTAACTGGGTAGAGATGATAGGTATTAAAGAAAACTTGTCCTGTATTATGCATTAAAAGGGGCTAAGCTACTATTTTTTTCTTCTAAGTGTATGAACTGGAAAGATTTGAAAAATGGGTGATCAGAAAAATGAAGGTTAGTTTTTCCTAATTTTTAATTTTTGTGAGTACATAGTAGGTATATATATTTATGGGGTACATAAGATATTTTGATACCTATAAGGCTTAATAATCTTATCAGGGTAAATGGGGCATCCAATCTCAAATATTTATCATTTCTTTGTGTTACAGATATTCTGATTAAACTCTTTTAGTTATTTTAAAATGTACAATGAATTTTCTTTAACTGTAATCACTCTGTTATGTTATCAAATACTAGATTTTATTCTGTCTAACTATATTTTTGTACCTGTTACCCATCCCAGTAATGGGTAACCATTCTCCTACTCTCTGTCTCCATGAGTTCAGTTGTTTTAATTTTCAGCTCCCACAGATGAGTGAGAACATGTGAAGTTTTTCTTTCTGTGCCTGGCTCATTTCCCTTAAGATAGTATCTTCCAGTTCCATCCATGTTGTTGCAAATGACAGGACTTCATTTTTTATGGTTGAATAGTAAGTACTCTATTGTGTGCATGGACCACATTTTCTTTATTCATTCATCTGCTGAGGGACATTTAAGTTGCTTCCAAATGTTAGATACTGTGAACGATTCTGCAATAAACAGGTGTGTGTAGACACCTCTTTGATGTACTGATTTCCTTTCTTTGAGGTATATACCTAGCAGCGGGACTGCTGGATCATATGGCAGTTTTATTTTTAGTTTTTTGAGAAATCCTCTTACTGTTCTCCATATTGGCTCTACTAATTTACATTCCCACCAACAATGTATGACGGTTCGCTTTTCTCCATATCCTCATCAGCATTTGTTACTGCCTGTCTTTGGATAAAAGCCATTTTAACTGGGTAGAGATGATATTTCATTGTAGTTTTTATTTTTATTTCAGTGGTGTTGAGCAGAAGGTCAGTTATTTTTGTATGACAACCCCAGACTTGCGAAAAGAAAAAAGCAGTTGTTATTTATAACAACCGTTATCATAGATTTTAATTCCACAATCATCACACTTCCTTATTGATAAAACAGTTTAACGAAAGTACTCAGCAGTATATATTTTTAAAAGGCATTATGAAAAGCTACATAAATTTCCCCAATCGAATTTTTCCATTTAAAAGTTTAAGAAGTGATATATTTTCACTTTTTTCAAAAAGTGCAATTTGAGGCATTCCTATTCTTATCACCAAGATTTAAGATATATTAACACTTTGTCATATTTGTTTCATATCATTTTTGAAAAAAAATTTTTGAGACAGAGTCTTGTTATGTTATGCAGGCTGGTCTTGAACTCCTGGCCTTAAGCAATTCTTCCACCTTCGTCCTCTCAAGTAGCTGGGATTATAGCCTCAAGCCACTGTGCCTGTCTCTCATATCATCTTCTCTTTTTTAAAAAGAAGAATTAATATATTACATATGTAGTGGAAGTTTCGTTTGTTGTTATGAGGTTTTGGCCCATGATTGTTTCTTCTCTCACTCCCCCAGAGTTGAATATATGTATTTAATCTACATGATAGCAAGGGAAGAAATAATTTCTGCTTCTAAGAAGTTGATATTGATATAATTTGAAGGGGAAAAGATAGAATGTTGTTAAAGACAAAATACTTGGTTTCCTTGAGGCAATCTATTTTGCTGTTTCATCTGGAGCCCTGTATGAAAGGTTCAGAAAAGTTCATAGCTTATGTACGTTTTTTCCAAACTTGAGTTAAAAACAGGGATCACTAATATTTAAGACAACAAAGTAGTACTTTTTTCCTTCCAGCAATTCTTGTGTTATAAAACTGAATTGAACAAAACCCTCTCTATATATTTTGAGTACGAGGATCAAGATTCTCAGGAAAGTCAGGCAACTGAGTGAGGCCTATAATGTCATGTTTTTAATATTTTTCTAAATGATGGTAGCATGCTGAGTGAGGAGGACTGGACCCAGTGGGGAGACTGAATAACCAGCTATCTAGAGACCTGGCATCGTGAGAATGTTGTCAGCACTCAACTATATGATATTACTTTATATTTTTACTACATATACATATATATAATTTATATATATATAATATATATGATAAAAGAATATATATATTTTACTATATATATCTCTATATTACTATATATATATAGAGAGAGAGAGTCTTAAACATTAGTTATATCATTTGTGTGTTTTACATTCATGTATTAGCATTATTTACATAAATAACAAAATCCAGCTTGGTTTTTTAAAAAATGCTTTTCAGAGTAATCTCTTCTGGAGATTAATCCCTGGGGGTATATATAGCTTTAATTTATTTTAACTGTTCTAAATGATACCAGTATATTATAGTTTGTTTTTCCAGTCTGTATTCCTCCCTCCTTTCCCTTCCTTTCCTGTTTCCTTTCCTCTCCTTCCCTTTTTCCGGAACTTGGGTCTGTGTGATTCCTACGTAGTCATTACTGAAAGCATGATCAGCATTTTGTGGTTATGAAAAAAAACTACAAAACTGCACTGGGTGCATTTCCACTAAATGTATAGAGAATATATCTGAGGAAATGCAGTAGCGCTTCAGATAGATCCTGATTGATTGGTATTGGACCCGTGGAGACTGCTAGATTAAACAGGAGGCGGATAGTCTTTCCTGTGGGAGTCTTGCCCTTGGGTGTGTCCGTCATCTGCTGAATTATCACTGCATTCAGATCAGCTGTAGCGGAAGGTTGCTTCTACCACGTGGTCCAGATGAACCTGCTCTCCTCACTCTGGAAACTTGGCTGAGGTGGGAATCTGATCAGAGCAGCTGGCCCGATTAGGAGTCCCCATGTGCCGATTAATAACAAGTGTGCTCCCTGGTGTTTGTTTCAAATTAATTTCCTCTGTGTGAATGGTGTCTGCAGCTTGTGGAGATGGCCTTTGGGGAATTAGTCTCCTAAGTCTCTGGTTGCCAGATGAAATTGTGAAGTTGAGTCCTGACAGCAAACTCAGAGCAGTAAATTGCATTTTTTTCCTCTCTGAAAACCACTTGCCTACTATGAGTTTCTTGCCTTTTTTTCCCTCTTCTCTCTTTAGTTTTTGGACTTGGCACAACTGTAGGTTTATGTTAGCTTTGATTGATGTGGTCCTGTCTGGTTGTCAGCACCTTCTCATGTTCTGCCAGCCACACGGGAGGGGCTCTACGCCTTGCCTCCTTACCCCCTGCCTGTGGACAATCCCTCTTCTCTTGCAGTCTAGGCCATTGCTGGGCATCACTTAGCTGGTTTGGTTTCCCTGATTCCCTTTGTCTATCTCCCTTCCATCTGAGTAATTTCAAAGTTTAGCTCTCATTCTGTCTCTCCTCTGCTCCTCATGAACTTTTGATGGCTCTCCATGCTATGGAGAAAAGGGCTCATTCTCATTTATAACAGGGTATTGCACATTATAAATGCTCACAAAATATTTGCAATTTAACTGGGCTACAAATTAGAGCTATTTTAAGGATCTCCAGAATCCAGAGGATGCCTGTGCCATGCTGACTGTACTATCCAAGGACAAAGAAATGGGTGCTGATACAGTCATGCTCTTTCTCTCTGGGAATGTGATCTTCCTTGTTGAACGTGTTAAATATTTTATTCATTCTGTATTATTCTTTTCATTGGGAGTTAGGTAGTGTTGATTTCTCAGACTCTTAAGTTGTATCTAATTATAGTGATGATTCCACCTCAAAATGTTGCTGAACTGACAATGGTCAGAGGAAACCTTCAAAAAGTAGTTCAAAGAAAGAAACGACGAGGCTTTACTTATTTTTCGGTTGCCAAGAATAACATAAAAATCTCTTTAGGAGGGAGAAAATCACAAGAGCATCTCACAATACTTCTTCTCAATAGCAGAGTAGAGTGAGTATAGTTAATAATGTATTATATTTTTCAAAATAGCTAGATGAGAGAACTCGAAATGTTCCAGCACATCATAGAAATTATAAATGTTTGAGGTGATGGTTATCCTAAATACCATGGTTTGTTCATTATCCATTCTATGTGGTAACAAAATATCACATATATAAAAATGTAAAAATACTATGTATCAATAAAACATTTAAAAATTATGGTTAACCATAGCAATTGGTTTATTCAGGAATTAGTGACCTATCATAAATAATATGCCAATTTGGATTATTTCTGATTTGGATCCCTTTGCTGCTAAGAGGCAATAGAGAGGAGTTAATTTGCTTTGCTTATGCTGTCTCCTCTCTAGAATGCCATCTCTGTTCTTTCAGGTGTCCAAATTCTACCCTTTCTTGAGTGTAGCTTGCCTCTCCTTTTCCATGAAGTCCCCATGCCTTTCCAGACTTCCTTATTGATTTTTCTTTTTTTTTAATACTTAAATATTTGTAATATGCATTTCATAGCTTATTATTTAGTGGCATTTTCTAATTTTATCAAAAGTTTTTAATTCCTATATTCTTATATCACTTCCTGTTTCAACCCTCATGCCAAATCCTTAAGGAAGAAAAGATGGCATAGACCTATTTTTATCCTGTTTCTAGCGCTGGACCTGCAATAGGTTCTTATTTGATGATTAATTGAATGGGAAATAAACCTTAGATGTAGATTTCTAGTAGGTGTTAACATTTTGTAATCATATTATAAGAAAGGAATGTGATTTAACAGTTCTAGACCAGTCATTACTGGGGCTTCTGCACACTATGTATATTATTCTCCACATGGATTTGAATGCTGTTGAGTATATTAAAAATAGTTCTGCATATATGACTTGAACCACAACTGTTTCCATCTAGTATTGAGTAGGTGCATAGTTAACCTCCACTATTCCTATTCTTTGGAAATCAGCTTTAAAATGATAATAAATAAAACTGCATTTATCAGAGTTTTTTTAGGTAATAAAAAGGGGCACATGTGTGACACGGATGCTCTTACTAATATTTTTTTCCTGAAGCCTGTTATAGGATTTTTTTATTACGTATTTCTGTGGCATCTCTACCTCGGGATTTTCATTGTGTATGAATCTATCTATGCACAAGAGTGTCATCTCCGCCAGCAACATCTGACAGCATTGTAATTTAGTGTATTCAGCTGCTGTGCTGTTTCAGGAAGTTTCCTCTAAGCCAAAACTTGTAAAGATTTCTCTCCCTTTAAACTTTTGTTAATGATATTATTTTAACATTTCTTTTTTAAACCTAAATTTTCTAAGAAAATGTGATTTTGTTTAGTGTTTGCCATTATAGAAGCCATTATTTTTCCCAAACTAGACTTTATTGGGAGACGTGGCATGCTTAATTTGTCCACTTGTAGAAAATGATGTGAGCTTATGGCTGCCTGTTGCAACTTGAAACACCTTAAAACCAAAATCTCAGGCCATATTATTTAATTTGTCAATGATACTTGTTACGTAGGAATTCCTACTAGAAGTCAAAAGGCAGTTCTCAGAGGAGCCCTGAGTGGCAGGATGTAGTGTTCTCCTTTGATTTGTCTTTTTTCATTTTTCTTTGCAGTTATTTGATTTGTAAGAATTATTTAGATATTAAAAGCATTAACTCTTTTTAATATATTATGTTGATATATAGTAGTTCTGCTTTTTTATGAATTCCAGTTATCGAAATGGTGCATCATGTTTTCTTTCCATAAGATATTTTAAATCTTATAACTTTTAAAACATTTTTAATAATCTAGAATTTTTTTTTGGTATAAGGTAAGGAAATAATTGATTTAAAAATATGATAATTTCAACTAGTTTTGTTAAGCATTACTCCCCAGTTCTCTTACTTTTTATTGATGCCTAGCCAGATTTTTCTCTCGTTTGCTTTTCTACATGAGGCTTTTCCAGAGCATCATCCTATTTTAAAATAAATGTCAACCTGCTTCTTTCACTTTGCAGATTGCCAGTCATGCCCAGTTTCATACCCTGTGCAGATCTTGTGTTTGGCCTCATTCTTTTTTTTGCCCAGGTCATCTGTGAGTGTAAGGCATCGAGAAGTCCTGTAGGCATCCCTTGAGGTGATCTTCTCTAAAAGATACCTGTTCACCAACTAATCAGCTTTAGAATGATATGACTTTGTTTTCTGAGTGTGGAAAGTGATTAAAAACTAACCAAAAAAAACCTTGTCAATGTTATTTCTTTAATCTCTGTGCCTTCTGTGTCTGTTTTAGAAGGAAGTAAACTGTCGGTTAATTCAGAGAACCTTCGTGAGTAGGGGAAAGGACTTCTAAAAGTTGAACAATCCACATGTTCCCAAAGTGAAAAGACCTTTTTGAGAGTATCTTCTAGTTTATTATTTTTTTTGTTTCTTACCACTTTTTGACTTTTAACGTTTTCCTTTTTCTTTTAATTTTCTTCCATTGTCATGGTGGTTCTCTATGCTGCCTTTGCCTTATTTTCCATCTTCTTCCCTTACAACTGGTCCTGTTGCCAATTGTTTCTGTTTCTCACCCATTTTTCTGCTGTCTTCTTACTGTTACTTGTGGGCTGATCTCAGGATATCCTGGATAAATGGAAAAAATGTGTTTGGAGCCTTGATGTAACATGATTACCTTTTGGGTGATTATACCTTGTATTGAAAAATAAGATTGTTCAGCTGAAGCACTGAGGGAAAAACTGTCTCCTAGATTTCCTTACTGAAAAATCCCAAATCATAAGAAACAGATTTTGGTCTTGTCATATAAATATAGTGACTAAGGCAACATTCACATGAGACTGTGATGTTTTATAAAATTTCATGAGACAGTGAAATTTCCATCTCTCATAGTAACTTTTAAAATTATCATAATTTCTTTAGTTATAGCTATAAATAGAGTATGTGGAATTGAAAGCATGACTGGAAAGGGACTTGCTCAGTTTCCTGGGCAAGAACTTCACCTTCTTCTGGTTCTGAGAAGGAAACATACAACTCCTGTCACTCCTTTCTGTGTATGTTTCTTCTGTCCTCATTGCCTTATGGTCTTCTGTGGCTCTGAATGTGTAGAAAGCACTGACGGAGAGATGTGAACTCTCCCATAAGAGCAAGAATGCCTGAGTGACACCCCACCTCTATAGTGAATATTCCCAGCTCCCAAAGGCAAGGTTGAAAATCTTAGTCTAGGCTGCTGCTGTTGGAGTCCAAGTATCTCCAGGATTTACCCTTTCTGTGGCAATTTATCAGCAGAATTCTAATCAACCTTTTCTTTCTTTGAAAATTGTTTGTTAAAAAGGAAGAAGTTATTTTCAGAATATATGGTCTTTACAAACACATAAACTTCTAGAAAGTTATTTATCACTGAAAATGTGTTCTTTTTACTACAGCATATCATTTTCTAGTAGCAGTAAGTTAGGCTGTAGCTTGACTATTCTTAAAACCTTCCTGGCAGTGTTTCTCTAGGAAATTGAGATCTTTAAAATTTTTAGTTTTCTTCGCTATAATTTACAAAAAGGAAAAGTTGTTTTGTAAATTCTGTCATTCTCAATGTCATAATGTTTGGGTTATTTGATAAAGAACTGCAATATGAGTGAAAATGTGATATTCTAAAGTATACAGTAAAATGGGGTTTGCCTACAAAAATGCATTGTAATTTGTACAGGGTAGTGCCTTCGCACAGTGACTTTTACGCTGTTGTTTTGGAACGTTGTTTGAGTATCTTCTTTCATCTTTCAGTGCATTTTGAATATATTTTTCTGGTCCTTTCCCTTAATGTGTAAGTTCATTGGTTTACAGATTTTTGTTTTCTTAAAAACATTTATAACAGGGTATTGCACATTATAAATGCTCATAAAATATTTGCAATTTGACTGGGCTACAAATTAGAGCTCTATTAAGGATCTCCAGAATCCACATGATGCCTGTGTCATGCCGACTGTACTATCCAAGGACAAAGAAATGGGTGCTGATACAGTCATGCTCTTTCTCTCTGGGAATGTGGTCTTCCTTGATAAACGCGCTAAATATTTTACTCATTCTGTATTCTTCTTTTCATTGGGAGTTAGGTAGTGTTGATTTATACAACTCTTAGGTTGTATCTAATTATAGTGATGATTCCACCTCAAAATGTTGCTGAATTGACAATGGTCAAAGGAAACCTTCAAACAGTAGTTTTCAAGGAAAATAACGACGAGGCTTTGTTTACTTTTCAGTTGCCAAGAATAACATAAAAATCTCTTCAGGAGGGAGAAAAATCACAAGAGCATCTCACAATACTTCTTAAGGCTCAGAGGCAAGATCTGTTAATATAATAATCCCCTTCCCTTTGAGCAGGTTGCAGTCAGTCTCGTGAATAGTTGAGAATAGCTTATTTGCAGGGAAGTTATCAAAAAAGGCCCTCATCATTTGGCATTGTTTATCAGGAACTTCAAAAATGTTACACTCTTTGGTCCAGAAAATTATTCACTTCTAGGAATTTGTTATCAGGAAATAATTAGACATATAGATTAGTATTTAGATACAGAAGTATTATTATTTTCATTGATTGTAATTGTTAAAACTTGGGAAAAAACTTTATGTGTTCAGTAACAGGGTATTGACTAAATGCATTTTAGCCTGTTATGCAATGGAATACTGTGGAGCTGAAAAATCATCTTGTGTGGCAAAAATAATAGAGCATATACTGTGGGTCACTGGCAACACTTCAGATTATACAAGATTTAAGTGTCTTGTCTTATATTTTAGTGTTCTGGAATTGAAGGTGACTTGTAAGGGCAGCTGATCATTGATGGGTATTTGAATCATGAATTGAGATTTAGGGCCAAAAGTAACCTACCAATTTAATTAAAATAATAGATAGTTTCTTAGTTTTTATACTACATCATTTCCTTTTTTCTAATAGTCATGAAAAATGTATACCAACAGAAATATTATAAGAAAATGATTTTTGGAGTTTGAAAAGCAATTTGAAAAAGGTGTGTCTCTTTGAGTTTTAGTATTCTATGCACATTAATTACTTTTGCCTTGTCTTTCTTTATCACATTTCATTAAAAGAACTTTCTTGTTGAGAACTGTCATGTTCTCTTCATTTATATTTGTCATTTCTGTGTTCAATAATAGCCCTTGTTCATGAGCAGTTTCTAACCATTAGCATTACTTAGCCCATATGTATCACATATTTCTGCTAAAGATGGAAATTTTAGCACTAAAACCTTAAGAAATCATAATGTGCAAAGCTTCCTAGGATAATATATAAAATATCTTTGTTTTGAGACTTAATTAAATATGTATGTAGAAAGCATTGTTTCTAAACAAGCATTTGGATTCCAAAATCAATCATTGTTGATCAGGTTTATGAAAATTATTATGTTTTGCCTGATAATCTGAGCACTATATTTCTGTAAATTGTTAAATCTCAACACTTGCTACTTATTTGTAAATGTACACGTTTCTGTAGAGTAACAGTACCATTTGATCAGTTTCTGTTCCTGCTGATCCTGGACTTGTACACCGAAACATATTGCCACCTTCACTGCAAAAGAGGGAAAAAGATCTAAGAAGCATCTTGTATTGCTTTTAAAGGAACATGTCATAAGTTATAGTGAATTTCAACGCAAAGTTAAAAGATCAAGGATGTATATGGATTGCTAGTATCTTTTTGGTCTTAGATATTTGCAAAGCTTAGGCAGACTTAGGAGGTGGGAGTGTGTATGAAGCAGAGTGGGACTGGGCTATGTGTTGTATATAAACCATGAAACTCTAGGGGTACCCTGCACAGGGATGTGCTGCCTGAGTATTGCACAAGGCCATGTGCAGAGGCCCTGAAGCTCTACCATCCTGCTCTTGTTTCTGGGTTGTTCCCCTTGAGAAGCAAGTGTGTAACGTGGAATCAAATCAGTGCTGCTAATCAAATCTCTTATGAGTATCTCTAGGCCGGGCGCGGTGGCTCACGCTTGTAATCCTAGCACTTTGGGAGGCCGAGGTGGGTGGATCACGTGAGGTCAGGAGTTCAAGACCAGCCTGGCCATCATGGTGAAACCCCATCTTTAAAAAAAATAAAAATAAAAATAAAAAAAAAGAAAGAAAAGAGTATCTCTAAAAGCCCTGTCTCAAATATAAGAGCAGAGGATAAATCAGATTCTTTTAATGTGAAGAATAATAACATTTTCTACTCTATAAGGAGAGAAGCAGAAGAGTTAGGTTCTAAACGTTGAACCTAACTGCAAAGGAAAGAAGTTGCTGTGGCTTCCAGCTCTACTCTTTCAAATATTTATTTAAAATGAAATATTTGACAAAGGATCAAGAGGAAAGGGTTAGAATTTGCCATGGAATGACCTTTCTTAGAGAAGTACTCTGATTTGAAATGATCATTTTGACACCTAGAAACCAAACATTTCCATGGCTTTAATGTACAGGTCGTCTTTTTATGACCATGGGTTCCACATTCATGGATTCAACCAACCAGAGATGGAAAATACAAGGAAAAAAGCATCTGTACTGAACATGTACAGCCTTTTTCCTTGTCATTAATCCATAAACGGTTCAGTATAACAACTATTTATATAGCATTTACATTGTATTTGGTATTATAAAGGACCTAGAGATGATTTAAAGTATATGGAAGTATGTGCTTGCTTATATACAAGTATCATGTCATTTTATATCAGGGACTTGAGAATCTATAGATTTTGTTATCTGAGGGAGGACCTGGAACCAATCCTCCATGCATTCTGAGGAATGACTATAGTTCTTTTTTTGGGTGATGAGCACTAGAAAATAAAATGCACTGTACATTATAACATTTATGGTTAGGTTAAGTTTGTTCTACAGTGTTTGACTGAGCAACAGCTCATTTGGAGAAAATGGTGGCAGTTAGGATTGTTCACTGCTTTATTACAGGAGATTTACACTCAAAATATTGATATTTTCACAGCAAGAAAAATTGTGCCAAATATCTCAAAGTATGTGCTTACCCTCAAGGGTTGAAGATAGTAAAAAGCCATTATTGGAGATTTAAGTTTCAAAATGGTGGTGTAGAAGCAAGCTGGCTTCAGTGGCCCCCACAGAAAACTAAAAACAATGTACAGCACCAAGTTTCACATCAGCAGTATCCCAGAACTCAATATGAGGATGAGTCAGTTCCTGGGGTCACAGAAAAGTGAAGACACTCCAAGCAGATGTTAGAATATAACTTCCATATCTGTGATGCTCTTTCCCCAGTCAGTCCAGCAACAAGCACATGGGAAATGTTCTGTAACTCATGGTTTCTAACAGTGGAAAAAGTGAGATTGAGGTGGGTAGCCATCTTCCCCCTTCTCTTGTGTTCCCTCACAGGAGACCTGCCCTGCCTAAACCCACAGGAAGCAGCACAAGTGCCTGAAGGGAGAAATATCCTTGAGGATAGCCAGAGACAAAAGGCAGAGGCAGGGCTATCATCTGTAGCCCTGGAAACTCTGCTTTGTAACATGGCCAAAGCAATGCCAGATCAGAGTGGCTGTTCAGTACCATGCTATAGGCGGTACATTCCACAGATCTCCTGGGCACAAATCCTGAGCCAGCCTCCCCCACACTGCTAGTATCCCCTTTGAGACCTCCCTCATTTGGGACTAGTAGCACACCGAATTGTTTGCTAGAGCCAAGGAAAACCTGGGCTTAAGGTGCCATCTAATACTGAAAAGGAGGCCACAACCTAGCAGAAATAAAAAAAAGAAAAAAGAGAAATGTAACAGGTAAATTACGAGAATCTCTAAGCAAACATACCCAACAAAAAACAAGCCAGAGAGAGGAAGACTGGAATAAATACATAGAGGTGCATCCACAAGAAACAATAGCAAACAGGGACCCATGACCTCCCCAAATGGACAAAGAAAGGAACCAGTGACTAATGAAACAGCAATATGTGAGCTCTCTGAACAAGAATTCAAAATAGCAGTTTTAAGGAAACTCAGTCATCTCCAAGATAACACAGAAATTTGCCAGAGAAATTTAACAAAGGGATTGAAATAATTTTAAAAAATCAAACAGAAATTTGCAACTGAGAAATACATTTGCTGAGCTGAAAAATTTATTAGAGAGAGACTCAACAACTCAATAGCTGAAGCAGAGGAAAGGATCAGTGAGCTCGAAGACAGGCTATGTGAAATGATATAGTCAGAGGAGAAAAAAGAACTAAAAGGAATGACAGATCACCTATGAGTTATAGAATGTTAGCTCCAAATATGAAATATAAGAATTACTGGTGTTTGAGAGGGAGTTGAAGAAGAACAAGGAGTAGAAAGATTATTCAAAGAAATAGTAGAAAACTTTTCAAAACTTGAGAAAGGTAAATATTTAGGTACTGAAAAGTCGGAGAAACACCAAACGGATTCAACCCCAGTAAGACTCTGCCAAGGAGCATAATCAACTGTGAAAAGTCAAGGACAAAGAAAGGATTTTAAAAACAGAAAGAGAAAAGAAGCAAATAACATATAAAGGAACTCCAGTTGATCTGGCCACAGACTTCTCAACAGAAACCATACATTTTCAAAGTGCTGCAGGGGGTAGGGGGAACACTCCCCACCCCTGCTGCCATCCAAGAATATTGTTTCAACAAAGGTATCCTTCACATATGAAAGAGAGATAATCTTTGCCAGACTGACAAAAGTTTGAAGAATTCACCACCACCAGACTTGTCTTACAAGAAATGCTAAAGAGAGTTTTTCATTCTGACAGAAAAAGACTACTGTGCTTAAAAAAAAAAAAAAAAGAAAGTATTAAACCCACTGGTAAAATTAAGTTCAGATACAACCCAAGAATACTTTAATACTGAAATTATGGGCCGGGCACGGTGGCTCATGCCTGTAATCCCAGCACTTTGGGAGGCCGAGGTGGGCGGATTACTAGCTAAGGATCAAGACCATCCTGGCTAACATTGTGAAACCCCGTCTCTACTAAAAATATAAAAAATTAGTTGGGTGTGGTGGCATGTGTCTGTAGTCCCAGCTACTGGGGAGGCTGAGGCAGGAGAATCACTTGAACCCAGGGGGCGGAGGTTGCAATGAGCCGAAATCATGCCACTGCACTCCAGCCTGGGCAAGACTGAGATGCCGTCTCAAAAAAAAAAAAAAAAAATACTGCAATTATGATGTACAATACATGCATAACTTCAGTGTGAAGCCTAAAGGACAAATGTATCAAAAAGAATAATAGCTACAGAAACCTGTTGAGATACTCAACACAAAAATGTGTAAATTGAGAAAACAAAGTAAAAATGTGGAGAGAATGGAGTTAAAGATTTTTAAAGTTCTCTTGTTTCTTTTCGTTAAGTCATCTGTGATAAGTTGTTATCTCTGTAAAATGACTTGTTATGTCTACAAGATGTTTTTGTAAGCCTTATGATAACCTAAATGTTAAAACCTATAATAGATACTCTAAAAATAGAAAAAGCAATGAATTAAAACATGTTACCAGAGGAAGTCACTTAACCACAAAGGAAGACAGTAAAAAAGGAAGAAAGGAATTACAAAGCAACCAGAAAACAAGCAACAAAATGACACTAGTAAGTCCTTACCCATCAGTAATAGCACTGAGTATAAATGGATGCAGTTCTCCAATTAAAAGTCATAGGCTGGATGAATACGTAAAGAAACGAAACCCAACTATATGCTTCCTATAAAGAAACCCACCTCACCTATAAGAACACATAGAGACTGAAAGTAAAGGTATAGAAAAAGATACTCTATGCAAATAAAAACCAGAAAATGAGGGAATATTTATACTTAGATTAAACAAATTATTAGTCAAAGATTTTAGACTTTGACTAATAGAGATAAAGGTCACTATATAATAATATAAGGAGTAAATTCAGTAGGAAGATATAACAATTAAAAATATCTATGCACCCAGCCAGGTGCAGTAGCTTACACCTATAATCCCAGCACTTTGGGAGACTGAGGTGGGCGGATCAAGAGGTCAAGAGATCATGACCATCCTGGTCAACATAGCAAAACCCCATCTCTACTAAAAATACGAAAATAGCTGGGTATGGTGGCACGAACCTGTAGTCCCAGTTACTTGGGAGGCTGAGACAAAAGAATGGCTTGATCCTGGGAGGCAGAGGTTGCAATGAGCTGAGATCGTGCCACTGCACTCCAGCCTGGTGACACTCTGTCTCAAAAAATAAATAAATAAAATAAATTTATGCACCCAACACTAGAGCACACAAGTATATAAGGCAACATTGGTAAATCTGAAGAGAGAGATAGTGTGCAATAAAGTAACAGTCATGAACTTCAACACTCCACTCTCAATAATAGACTAATCATCCAGATAGAAAAATCAACAAAGAAACAGCAGAGTTAAACCACTACATTAGACCAAATAGACCTAAGTGACATTTACAGAATGTTTCGCCCAGCTGCTGTAGAATACACATTCTTTTCATTAGCACGTGGAAGATCATTCAGAATACACCTTATGTTAGGTCAGGAAACAAGTCTCAGCAAATTTAAAAGAGCAATACATTACATATTTTTTTGACTGCAATGATATAAAATAACAAATCAGTAACAAGAAGAACCTCTCTGAAATGAGACTAACACATGGAAATTAGACAACATGCTCCTAAATGACCAAAGGGTCAATGAATAAATTAAGTAAGAAATTTAAAACATTCATGAAACAAATCAAAGTGGAAATATGACATACTAAAATCTATGGGATACAGCAACAGCAGTACTGAGAAGTAAGTTTATAGCAATAAATACCTACATCAAAAAATATAAAGACTTCAAATGAGCTAATGAACCTCAAGGAACTAGAAAAGCAAGAACAAACTAAACGCAGCCTTCAAAATGAAAAGTTGGTTTTTTGAAAGATAAGCAATATTGAGAAACCTTTAAATAGACTACCAAAACAGAGAGATGGCCCAAATAAATATTAAAATTGGAAACAAGAGAGGAGACATAACAACGGAGACCACAGAACTAAAAGGAATCATTAGAAACTGTTACAAGTATAGGCCAACAAATTGGGAAAACTAGAAGAAACAGATAAATTTCAGGACACTTACAACCTGACAAGATTAAGCCCTGAAGAAATAGAAAACCTTAGCAAACCAATCAGGGCAACAAGATTGAAGCCGTAATAAAAGTCTCTCATTAAAGAAAAGCCCAGGACCTGATGACTTCACTGCTACATTGTACCAAACATTTAAAGAACTGATACCCATTCAACTCAAACTCTTAAAAAGAAAAAAATTAAAGAGGAAGAAAAACTTTCAAACTTACTTTACAAAGCTAGCATCACCCAATACCAAAACCAGACAACACAAAACAGAAAATAGACTGCAGCAGTATCATTGATAAACAGAGACAAAAGTCCTCAACAAAATACTAGCAAACTGAATTCAGCAACACATTAAAAAGATCATTCACAATGATCAAGTGGGATGCATCCTAGGATATGATGATAGTTCAACATATGGAAATTAATAAATGTAATGTATCCTCTTAATCAAGAACAAAAACTATATGATCTTTCCAACAGATGCTGAAAAAACGTTTGATAAAATTTAGCATCACCTTATGATAAAAATCCTATACTTAAGCATAGAAGGAATATAACTCAAAATAATAAAGGCCATGTATGACAAACCCACAGTCAATCCATATTGAATGGGGAAAAATTGAAAGCCTTTTTGCTAAGATCTGAAAAAGACACAGATGCCCATTTTTATTCAATATAATACTGGAAGTTCTGGCCAAAGTAGTGAAGCCAGAGAAAGAAATAAAGGCCATACCTATTGGAAAGGAAGAAGTCAAATTATCTTTATATGCAGATGACATCAGCATATATTTAGAAAAATCAAAAGATTCTACCAAAAAAAAAAAGCAACCTGTTAGAACAAAAAAAGGAATCAGCAAAGTTGCAGCATACAAAACTAACATGCAAAAATCAGTACCATTTATGTAAGCCAACAGTGAACAATCCGAAAAAGAAGAAAGCAATCTCATTGGCAGTAGCTACAAAGAACATAAAATAACTAGAATTAATTAATTAAGTAAGTAATTGTATTTGGGCTCTGGGGTACATGTGCACGTCCTGTATCCTGCAGGATTGTTGCATAGGTACATACATGCCATGGTGGTTTGCTGTCTCCATCCCCACCCCCGTCGTCTATGTCAGGCATTTCTCCCAGCATTATCCCTCCCCATCCTCCCTGCCCCCATCCTGCCATCCCTCCCCTTCTCTCCCCTCCAACCCCCCAACCTAGCCCTGTGAATATTGTTCCCTTCCCTGTGCCCAAGTGGTCTCATTGTTCAACACCTGCCTATTAGTGAAAACATGAGGTGTTTGGTTTTCTGGTCTTGTGTCAGTTTGCTGAGAATGATGGTTTCTAGGTTCATCCATGTTTCTACAAAGAACATAAACTCATCGTTTTTTATGGCTGCATAGTATTCCATGGTGTATATGTGCCACATTTGTTTTGTCCAGTCTATCATCGATGGGCATTTGGGTTGGTTCCAGGTCTTTGCTATCGTAAACAGCGCCGCAGTGAACATACGTGTGCATGTGTCTTTATGGTAGAACAATTTATAATTCTTTAGGTATATATCCAGTAATGGGATTGCTGGGTCAAATAGAATTTCTATTTCTAGATCCTTGAGGAATTCCCACACTGTCTTCCATAATGGTTGAACTAATTTACACTCCCACCAACAGTGTAAAAGTGTTCCTATTTCTCCACATCCTCTCCAGCATCTGTTGTCTCCAGATATTTTAATGATCGCCATTCTAACTGGCGTGAGGTGGGTATCTCAATGTGGTTTTGATTTGCATTTCTCTAATGACCCATGATGATGACCATTTTTTCATATGTTTGTTGGCCCCATATTTGTCTTCTTTTGAAAAGTGTTCATATCCTTTGCCCACTTTTGGATGGGTTTGTTTGTTTGTTTGTTTTCTTGTAAATCTGCTTTAGTTCTCTATAGATTCTGGATTTTAGCCCTTTGTCAGATGGGTAGATTGTGAAAATTTTTTCCCATTCTGTTGGTTGCCAGTTTACTCTAATGATTGTTTCTTTTGCTGTGCAGAAGCTCTTAAGTTTAATTAGGTCCCATTTGTCTATTTTGGCTTTTGTTGCCATTGCTTTTGGTGTTTTTGTCATGAAGTCCTTGCCTGTGCCTATGTCCTAAATGGTTTTGCCTAGGTTTTCTTCTAGGGTTTTTATGGTGTTAGTTCTTATGTTTAAATCTTTAATCCATCTGGAGTTAAATTTTATTGTAAGGGGTAAGGAAGGGGTCCAGTTTCTGCTTCCTGCATATGGCTAGCCAGTTTTCCCAACACCATTTATTAAACAGGGGAATCCTTTCCCCATTGCTTGTTTTGGTCTGGTTTATCAAAGATCAGATGGTTGCAGATGTGTGGTATTGCTTCTGAGGCCTCTGTTCTGTTCCATTGGTCTAATCTCTGTTTTGGTACCGGTACCATGCTGTTTTGATTACTCTAGTCTTGTAGTATAGTTTGAAGTCAGGTAGCTCGATGCCTCCGGCTTTGTTCTTTTTGCTTAGGATTGTCTTGGCTATGCGGGCTCTCTTTTGGTTTCATATGAAGTTTGAAGTGTTTTTTTCCAGTTCTGTGAAGAAGGTCAATGGTAGCTTGATAGGGATAGCATTGAATCTATAAATTACTTTGGGCAATGTGACCATTTTCACAATATTGATTCTTCCTAACCATGAGCATGGAATGTTTTTCCATGTGTTTCTGTGCTCTCTTATTTCCTTGATCAGTGGTTTGTATTTCTCCTTGAAGAGATCTTTTACCTCTTTTGTTAGTTGTATTCCTAGGTATTTTATTCTCTTTGTAGCAATTGTAAATGGGAGTTCACTCATGATTTGGCTGTCTGTCTGTTATTGGTGTATAGGAATGCACGTGATTTCTGCACACTGATTTTGTATTATCCTGAGACTTTGCCGAAGTTGCTTATCAGCTTGAGGAGGTTTGGGGCTGAGATGATGGGGTCTTCTAAATATATGATTATGTCATCTGCAAATAGTGACAATTTGACTTCTTCTTTTCCTAATTGGATGCCCTTTATTTCTTTTTCTTGCCTAATTACTCTGGCTAGAACTTCCAATACTATATTGAATAGGAGTGGTGAGAGAGGGCATCCTTGTCTAGTGCCAGATTTCAAAGGGAATGCTTCCAGTTTTTGCCCATTCAGTATGATATTGGCTGTGGATTTGTCATAAATAGCTTTTATTGTTTTGAGATACGTTCCATTGATACCTAGTTTATTGAGAGTTTTAGCATAAAGGGCTGTTGAATTTTGTCAAAGGCCTTCTCTTCATCTATTGAGATAATCATGTGGTTTTTGTCTTTGGTTCTGTTTATGTGGTGAATTAGGTTTATAGATTTGCATATGTTGAACCAGCCTGCATCCCCGAAAGGAAGCCTGCTTGATCGTGGTGGATAAGCTTTTCGATGTGCTGTTGGATTTGTTTTGTCAGTATTTTACTGATGATTTTTGCATCAATGTTCATCATGGATATTAGCCTATAGTTTTCTTTTTTAGTTGTGTCTCTGCCAGATTTTGGTATTAGGATGATGTTGGTCTCAGAGAAAGAGTTAGGGAGAATTCCCTCTTTTTGGATTGTTTGGAATAGTTTCAAAAGGAATGGTACCAACTCCTCTTTGTATGTCTGGTAGAATTCAGCTGTGAACCCATCTGGACCTGGACTTTTTTGGTTGGTAGGCTATTAATTTGCTGCCTCAACTTCAGACCTTGTTATTGGTCTATTCAGGGTTGCAACTTCTTCTTCGCTTAGTTTGGGAAGTGTGCAAGTGTCCAGGAATTTATCCATTTCTTCCAGATTTACTGGTTTATGTACATAGAGTTGTTTGTACTAATCTCTGATGGTAGTTTGTATTTCCGAGGAATCGGTGGTGATCTCTCCTTTATTGTTTTTTATTGCATCTATTCGATTTTTCTCTCTTTTCTTTTTTATTCGTCTAGCTAGTGGTCTATTTTGTTGATCTTTCAAAAAACCAGCTCCTGGATTTATTGATTTTTTGAAGGGTTTTTTTGTGTCTCTATCTCCTTCAGTTCTGCTCTGATCTTAGTTATTTCTTGTCTTCTGCTTGCTTTTGAGTTATTTGATCTTGCTCCTCTAGCTCTTTCAATTTTGATGATAGGGTGTCAATTTTAGATCTTTCCTTGTTTTTCGTGTGGGCATTTATTCCTATAAATTTGCCTCTAGACATTGCTTTGAATGTGTCCCATAGGTTCTGGTACGTTGTGTCTTCATTCTCGTTGGTTTCAAAGAATATTTTTATTTCTGTCTTCATTTCATTGTTTATCCATTTGTCGTTCAGGAGCATGTTGTTCAGTTTCCATGTGATTGTGCGGTTTTGGAGTGCTTTTCTTAATCCTGAGTTCTAATTTGCTTGCGCTGTGGTCTGAGAGACTGTTTGTTATGATTTCCGTTCTTTTGCATTTGCTGAGGAGTGGTTTACTTCCAATTATGTGGTCAGTTTTGGAGTAAGTGCAATGTGGTGCTGAGAAGAATGTGTCTTCTGTGAATTTGGGGTGGAGTGTCCTGTAAATGTCTATTAGGTCCGCTTGGTCCAAATCTGCGTTTATGTCCTGGATATCCTTGTTGACTTTCTGTCTTGTTGATCTGTCCAATATTGTCGGTGGAGTGTAAAGTCTCCCCACTTATTATTGTGCGGGAGTCTAAGTCTCTTTGTAGGTCTTTAAGAAATTGCTTTATGTATCTGAGTGCTCCTGCATTGGGTGCATATATATTTAGGATAGTTAGCTCTTCTTGTTGCATTGATCCTTTTACCATTATGTAATACCCTTCTTTGTCTCTTTTGATCTTTGTTGGTTTAAAGTCTGTTTTATCAGAGACGAGGATTGCTACCCCTGCTTTTTTTTACTCTCCATTTGCTTGGTAAATCATCTTCCATACCTTTATTTTGAGTCTATGTGAATTTTTGCATGTGACACGAGTCTCCTGAATACAGCACACCAATGGGTCTTGACTTTTTATCCAGTTTGCCAGTCTGTGTCTTTTATTGGGGTGTTTAGGCCATTTACATTCAACATTAATATTGTTATGTTTGAATTTGATCCTGCCATTTTGTTACTGGCTGGTTGTTTTGCCCATTAGTTGATGTGGCTTCTTCATTGTGTTATTGTTCTTTACCATTTGGTACGTTTTTGCAGTGTCTGGTACTGGTGGTTCCTTTCCCTGTTTAGTACTTCCTTCGGTAGCTCTTGTAAGGCAGGTCTTGTAGTGATGAAATGTCTCAGCAATTGCTTGTCCTTAAAGGATTTTTTTTTCTCCTTCACTTATGAAGCTTAGTTTGGCTGGATAATAAATTCTGGGTTGAAAGTTCTTTTCTTTAAAGATGTTGAATATTGGCCCCCATTCCCTTCTAGCTTGCAGGGTTTCTGCCAAGAGATCAGCTGTAAGTCTGAATGGTCTTTCCTTTGTGGGTGACTTGACCTTTCTCTGTGGGTGACTCGACCTTTCTCTCTGGCTGCCCTTAGGATTTATTCCTTCATTTCAACCCTGGCAAATCTGACAACTATGAGCCTTGGGGTTGCTCTTCTTGAGGAATATCTTTGTGGTGTTCTCTGTATTTCCTGGATTTGAATGTTGGCCTGCCTTGTTAGGTTGGGAAAGTTCTCTTGGATAACATCTTGAAGAGTGTTTTCCAGCTTGGATTCATTCTCCCCGTCACATTCAGGTACGCCAATCAAGTGTAGATTAGGTCTTTTCACATAATCCCATAGTTCTTGGAGGCTTTGTTCACTTTTTTTTCACTCCTTTTTGTCTAATCTTGCCTTCTCCTTTTATTTCATTGATTTTATCTTCTATCTCTGATATCCTTTCTTCTGCTTGATTGAGTCAGCTGTTTAAACTTGTGTATGCCTTGTGAAGTTCTTATGCTGTGTTTTTCAGCTCCATCAAGTCATTTATGTTCTTCTCTAAACTATTTATTCTAGTTAACATTTAGTCTAACCTTTTTTCAAGGTTCTTAGTTTCTTTGCATTAGGGTAGAACATGGTCTTTTAACTCAGAGAAGTTTGTTATTACCCACCTTCTGAAGCCTGCCTCTGTCAATTTATCAGAATTCATTCTCTGTCTCTTTTGTTTCCTTGATGGTGAGGAGTTGTGATCCCTGGGAAGAGAAGAGGTGTTCTGATCTTTGATGTTTTCATCCTTTGTGCTGGCTTTTTTCCAACTTCGTGGATTTATCTCCCTTTAATCTTTGAAGTTAGTGTTATCAGGAGGGGTCTCTGAGTGGACGGTTTTTTTCTGTTGAGGTTGTAGCTGTATCTTTTTTGGCCTGGAGAGGGCGCTGCTGGGCTCTCTCAGGTTCAGTCAGGTTGCTGTGTGGGTGATCCTTCCCTGGAGTTTGTTTTGCAGGTGAGATTGGTCCCGCCTTCCCAATGGTGTCTCTCCTTCCCCAGCTGGATCTTCCTGGTTGGGGTCAAGCTGGTGTATTTGCTGTGAAGCTCTCTAGCGAGGGCTTCAGTCTCAGTTCTGTGGAGGTGGGACCTGCCAGGCATTATGGTCTATTTTCCTGCTTTCAACTCTGCCTCCCTCTGTGGGATGGTCTATCCCACTGGTGTTAGTCCAAACTCCCTCCCAGGTCTCTGTGACATCTTGCTGCACCCGGTAGTAGCCGCCACTCAGATTTGCATGGACTACCCACGGCGCCCCACCATCTGGCAGGGCTCTCATGGATCGTGGGTTGCAGGAGGATAAGGTAAGCACAGAATCCAAATCGGGGCACCTATGGGGTTAAGTCCCCCGACCCTCTGAGCTGGCTGCATGTTTCAGGTGGGGACGCACCCCCCGTCTTGATTTGCACCCCTGGGCGGCCCTCGCCCCGCGGCTCCTACCCTGGGCCTATTTTCAGAGCCCTATCGGTCCCACAGAAAGGAACCCGACACCTTGTTTGCAATCGTGAAGTCCTCTAGCCCTCTGCCTCTCATTCGCTGGGAGCTGCATTCCGGTGCTGGCTTCTCGGCCATCTTGGTGCCCTGAGAGCTAGAAATTAATTTAACTAAAGAAGTGGAAGATCTATATAACATAAACCTTAAAATTCTGATGAAAGAAATTGAAGAGGCACATACCAAAAAATGGGAAGATATTCTATGCTCTTGGATTGGAAAAATTAATATTGTTCTGTTGAAAGAAAAACTTCAGGCAAATTAAATGTAAAGGACTTTATTGAGCAATGAACAATTCGCAAATCTGGCAGCCCCCAGAATCACAGCAGATTCAGAGAAATTCCAGGAGTACCTTGTGGTCAGAACAAATTTATAGACAGGAAAAGTAAGGTGAGTTACAGAACAGCTGGACTGGTACAGGTTGGCATTTGCCTTATTTGAACATAATTTGAACACTCAGTACGCTATGAGGTTGAAGTATGGCCTCTGGGATTGGCCATGCTCAGCTATTATTACAGGTGCATACTTCTGAGTAAGGTTTTCCATCTTGTCTACCTATTAATTGGGGTTGCAGTTCATTCACAAGACTCAAATATAGAAGTACGGAGTGTTTCTCAGGCCATACTTAGTTTGCTTAAACAGTTCAAATGACAGTGCTACCCAAATCAATCTATAGATTCAAAGCAATCCCTACCAAAATATCAATGATATTTTTCACAGAAATAGAAAAAGAGTCCTAAAATTTATAAGGAACCACAAAAGACCTTGAATAGCTAAGGCAATCCTGAGCAAAGCTGGAGGCATCACAGTATCTGACTTCAAAATATGCTACAGAACTGTAGTAACCACATCAGCATGGCTTGAAAACAAACATGTAGACCAATGGAACAGAATAGAGAACCTAGATAGAAACCTACACATCTACAGCCAACTCATGTTAGACAGAGGCTCCAAGAACATACAGCGGGCAAAGGGTGGTTTCTTTAATAAGTAAACTGGATAACCATTTGTAGAAGAATGAAAGTAAATCCTTTTCTCTCATTATATACAAAAAGCAAAATAGAGTAAAGACTTAAATCTAAGACCTGAAACTGTGGAACTACTCGAATAAAACATTGGGGAAATGCTCCAAAACGTAAGTCTGGGCAAGGATTTTTTTGTGTAACATCTCAAAAGCACAGACAGCCAAAGCAAGATAGACAAATAGGGTTACATCAAGTTAAATTGCTTCTGCACAGCAAAGGTAACAATCAACAAAGTGAAGAGAGAGCTCACAGAATGAGAAAAAATATTTGCATAGTATTCATATGGCCAGAGATTAACAACCAGAATATATAAGGAACTCAATAGCAAAAGAACAAATACTGATTTAAAAAATAGATAAATGGGTACTATGCTCACTACTTGGGTAGTGGGATCATTTGTCCCCCAAACTTCAGCATTGTAACAATATTCCCGTGTAACAAATATGCACATATACCCCCTGAATCTAAAATACAAGTTGAAATTACCAAAAATAGGTAGACTGAGTAGAAATTTCTCAGAAGACATACAGATAGCTAATATTTATATTAAAAGATGCTGGTGAGGATATGGAGAAGGTGGAAGCTTCATACACTGTTGGTGGAAATGTAAATGATACAACTATTATAGAAAACTGAAGATTCTTCAAAAAACTAAAAATAGAACTAATATATGACCCAACACTTCCAGTACTGACTCTATATCCAAAATAGTAGAAATCAATATATTGAAGAGATATCTAAACTCCCGTGTTTAGTGTAGCATTATTCACAAGCGCCAAAATACGGAATCGACCTAAGTTCCAGTGAGTAGATGAATAGGTAATGAAAATGTGGTACATGTACACAGTGGAATATTATTCAACCATAAAGAATGACATTGTCGTTTGTTGCAGCATGGATGGGAATGGAGATCATCATGTTAAGTGAAGTAAGCCAAGCACAGAAAGTCAAATATTGTTGTCACTCATATGTGGAAGCTATAAAAGTGGATCTCATGAAGACAGAGAAAGATTGGTGATTACCAGAGTTCGAGAAGGGAAGGAGGAAGGGAGGGATGAAGAGAAGTTGGCTAATGACTACAGATACACAGTTGGATAGAAAAAAAGTAAATCTTAGCCTGTGATAGATCACTAAAGTGACTGTAGTTAACATGAATCTATTGTACATTTCAAGATGGCTGGAAGAGAATAATTTGAACATTCCCAGTGTAAAGACAAGTTAAATATTTAAGGTGATGTATATGCCAATTGCCCTGATTTGATATTTATGAATTATATGAATGTATCATATGAGATATGTATGAATTTTTATAATGTATGTATATATCATTTAATGTATGTATGTATCATATAATGAATGTGTGAATTTTTTTATTGATGTATGCTAGCTGTCCAATATGCATCTAGTATGCCTCAGTAAAATTTTTTGGAGGAAAAAAAATATGAGTGGAAAGTAAGTTACTATATTAATTTACATATTATTATATATTTATGCCAGACAACCATCCCCCACCTTCTTTTTTGACTTGGTTCATATTTAGTTAAGTTACCATTCTAGCAAATCTGGTTATGAAAAAAATTGAGGAACTTTGTAAGTTATGTTTGTGTTACTTCAGTTTTAGATATTTTTCTACATGATAGAACCTGATGTCTTTTTTTTTTTTTTTTTTTGATAGGTGAACACTAAAAACAGAAAGGGCAAATAAGGAAACTGCTTTTGAATTAGGAAGCGTCTTACAATTAATTAAGTTTTCAGTATATGCCAGGGAACTACCCAAGGTACAAACGAAATGATGTAACTGAAAAGTGAAATCCAGAACTTACATAGCTAAATGAATAGTACTCTTTCAAAGTTCTGTAATTATCATGGGAAACAGTAAGGTTGCTGTTGGTCAAAGAATTTCTGGGTCTCTCATTTCCACATTACCATGTTTTCCTGATAAGCTGTGCTTTCATCACTTTTAAGTTTTGGACTTCTGATAGTATTTTGTTTGAACAAAAGTCTTCCACAGAGCAATAAAGAAAAAACAACTGAAAATCATTGCTGCTTGTTGTACAACTCTAAAAGCATCTTTGCATTAAAAAATATTCTTCTGAATAAAAGTTTATGTATACATTTCAGTAAAATTTCTAACAGTATAGAAATGGTAAAAAATAAAAACGAAAGTGCAAGTTCATAGCAGTTTCACTTCCTAGAAAGTCAATGTTGTTGACAGTCTGGAGCATGTTCACTTTGAACATCCTGTTTATTGGAGGCACAGGCGGCCACCTGGCTGGGAACTGGGAAGGGAGGTGCGGGAGCAGGGGCCACCCTGGGCAGTGGTCAGGTGTGAGAACACCCTTCCTATTTCTATACAGGTGTCATCCTCTGTATAGAGCAGGGGGAAGGCCAAGAGACTTTCTTCAACAGTCTAGCTTTCGGATGGTGAAATTAGAATAAATATTCAAACATACGTGAATCACGAATTCAGCCTTGTTAGAATTTTCCCTTGCTGGTTTCTGTTCATTCCACAAGACTATTTACATCAAATAAATCTGTATGTAATATTATTATTATTTTTTGAGACAAAGTCTCACTCTGTCGCCCAGACTGGAGTGCAGTGGCATGATCTTGGCTCATTGCAACCTCTGCCTTCCAGGTTCAGGCAATTCTGCTTCAGCCCCTGAGTAGCTGGGATTACAGGTATGTGCCACCATGCCCAGCTAATTTTTGTATTTTTAGTAGAGACGGGGTTTCACCATGTTGGTCAGGCTGGTCTCAAACTCCTGACCTCGTGATCCACCTGCCTTGGCCTCCCAAAGTGCTGGGATTACAGGTGTGAGCCACCACACCTGGCCACTCTTATTTTTTTTAAAGTTGAGATATTATCTAGATTAATATTTAGAGAAAAGCAGAGGGCCAAAAATAAATAAACTTTGAAACTATGCTCTTGTGTTAATGTCTTCATGGCTTATTGCTCTGTCAATGGCTCTCAAATATGGTCCCTGGACCAGCTCAGTATCAACAGCCTCTGAGAACTTGCTAGAAGTACAAATTCTTGGTCCCTACTGAGTTGGAAACTCTTGTGGTGAAGACTCGCAGTCTGTTTTAACAAATCTTCCAGGTGATACTGGTGCAGGATAAAGTTTGAGGACACTGCTCTATATAATAGCCAAAGATTAAAAAAAAAAAATCAACTTGGCATTTCTCTTCTCTCATTCTCCACTAACTTTTACCCCAATCTAAAGGTCATGATGTTACTGAGAAATAACATGAATTTTCTTAAGAGCTGAGCTTTCAGAAACATCCCTGCTGTTAGAATGCCATTCTCCACTGTTGTCTACATAACACATTACTAATCATCCTTTAAAATGTTATTCTAGCATAACTCACTGGAGAACTTCCCCTGACCTGGAAATCCAGCTGGGCTTGACTCTTACAGTTTTTGGAGCCCTGTTTGTAGTTCTTCAAACGTGATTGCAGTGATTTGTTTACATGCCTCTCTCTTTTCCAGGGTATTGGGAACTCCCTGAGGAAAGAGACTAAGCCCTTTCACCCCTGACACCTAGTGGAATTTATGGCATATGCAGATACTCAGTAAATATTTAAGTGAAGGATGAAATAAAAATAAGTCGGAACGTCTCCCAAGATTGAGAATTACTAAGAGGCAAACTAGTGTTATGAGAAAGCTAAAGTGGCTTGGGTTTGAATTATACTGATTGTATGTTAGATTGCTTAGGTAATTTCCCTGACACTCAGTTTTTTGCTATATAAAATTAGCATAATTCCTACCTCACAGGTTCACCTAGAATTCCTGATACACAATTAACACTGAAAAATGGTAGCTGATAATCAAATAAAAATTAGTAACTTATTGCATATTCTAGTAATTTGAGGACCGTTATCTTATTCTGAAGTCATATAGGAGTATTTTTCACTTATTTAAAAAATTATTTTACTCATCAGAACCAAAACAAACAAACGATTGAATTTAACTATTTAATATTTTGAGGAGAAAGTAACAAAAATGATTCAGATATATAAACGGCAAACATTTTAATCAGTATGCACTCATGACTTTAAAGAGTTCTTATATGGTAAATTTGCATTTTTTCTTTAACAAATACCAGCCTGTCTATTTCTTGAACTTCACTTGTCAGACTATCACATCACTTACTGACTGTGTCATGATTCCCAGGAATTTATTTTGTGAGGCTTTTAAAGAATGTATACCTGTGAGCATAATGTGCTCTTACAAATATCTGATCCTTATATAGGCCCAAAACAGATTCATATATTTTTAAAGGAGCCAGGCATCAGAAAATTTTTGCCACCATATATTGAGAAAATTTAATATTTATACATTTTAGTGGGAAAAAGATAGTGCCTTTCCATCATATTAGGGATGGAATCTATAATCTATCAACTTCTAAAATATGAATATATATGGACAGTCACATACATTGGCCCCAGTATACATGTCTTGTTTTTCCTAGAGAACTGATCCCTAAAAAAATAAAAATAAAAATAACTGATGAGACTGGGCCACTGTTTGGTCGCTGATAGGAGCTGGAAGCCGTGTAGCTTTGTTGGGTAGAGTTGAAGTTAGAGATCCAAATAACTCACGCCCCTCATTTTAGAGATGAGGACTTGGGGCCCAGAGAGAAGCATGTGGCCTGGCCATTGTCTCACTGCAAGTCAGGGCTGCAGCGAAGATTAGAATCTCTGTGCAGTCTCATGCTGGTTGCATGACATTTTGAGACAGTCGTATTGGCAAAACAACTGTCTAAGCAGTCACTTTGTTATACTGTTTGATACTAAGGGCTTTTTGATGTGACCTGAAAAAAAAAAGATTAAGCTTTTCTGTTTTACTTTGCTATAATTCAAGTAATCAGTCACTCCATTCTTGAGCTTTTATCCAATCTTCTTCAACTCTGAGAGTTAGGATGTAATGGGATGGGCATTAGCAACGAGGTGAGATGAGTATGGGAATCAGGAATCTGATGGAGTCAGGAGTATCTTTTGGTTCATTACTTTCTAATAAGCTCAGCTCTCCTTACCTGACCTCATCAGAATGGTTGTTTGAAACATGAAAGTCAAAATGTCCCTCTGGCCAAATCATAAGGATTCAAATATTCTTTATCTAGGGCTCTTTGCATCAGCTCACATTTCTGTTTCTAAACAAAGTCCTAATGACTTATGCAAATGTTTATAACTAGATATGAATGTTCGAGTCTGGGCTGCCGCTGTAGGGGTGTTCCTCTTGATTCACGTTGCTATCGAGTATTCTCTGGGGGAAATAACCTTAAAAAATCATTTGGATTACAAAACATCTTACCTATACCATATTTTGACAGGACATTCATTTTTTTTTTTTCCTGGGGGAGGAGGGTTAAGAGAGAAGATAATAAAAAGAAAACAGAAAAAGTATGAAAACAGAAACTTTGTATTACAATTAGATCACAACATACAATTACACAAAAGCCAATATATGGTAGATCTACCCTGGTTCTTTCTGTCCAAATAATTTTGTTGTTTGATATTCCGTAAGAGTTTCTATATTGCACCGAGGATACGTTAAAGTTGCCATTACGGCAGTGGTTTAAAGAACATAGTTTACTGAGTTATTTAGATATGAGTTATCTTGGTAACTTTGTCTGTACACAAGTATTTCCTCATTACGGATTTCTGTTCCATTCCTGGAGACTGCCAGAAGGCAAATTGGCTTGGTGGATGAGAACAAGCATTGTTGTCTGCCTTCAGAGTGGCTGGCAAGAGTATCTAGAAGCAGTTTCTAAAGAAGGGGATGGTGGCCCCAAATAACTCTAATGAAAGAATTTGGGACTTTAGTGACCTCTCTTTTCCTCTCTTATTTGTCAGATAAACTGTACCCATTCCTCCAGGTGCAATACTTCATCTGAGGCTAAGCTGAAACGAAATACCAATGAAAAACTGTCAGAGAACAATGTTGAATACTCTTCCCAACCTGGTGCGTCAGTGTCACACCCCACACTCACTGGCGTCATTTTGTCCATTAGGGCTGAGCTACTTTTCTACATCCTTTGAGAGGATTATTTTCTCTGTGCCAGTTCTTGGTAAATACTCAGACCCTAAGGGAAATTCAGATTATCCTGGACTAACCACATACACTCAGAGGAGCTAATGACTGAAAAATGCTCCTTGTTCATTGCAAAATATCCAAGGCCCAGAGAAAGAAGTCTTCCAGGGCTCCTAAGGTAGAAATTACTTTTAGGATTTTAAGGCTGTAAGTACCAGAGTTCTAAAGCAGTAGATTTTATCACACTGTTTCAAAAATAACTATGTAATTCAACTACAGTTACTCCTTAAGAGAAAATCAGCAAAGACTTAGAATGAGAGAGAGAAGGGAATCTCAAAAATGAAACTAATCACAATAAAAGTCAATTTTCATCTTCTTTCTTAAAATCAAGTGAATTTTAAAAAGCTGATTAAATTTAATATTTTTCTAAAGGAAAAAATGTATCATAATCGGGCTGAAAAGGGCAAAAGCAAGATGAAGGGAAAAAAATGATGAATTAAGCTAATTTCCATAATCCTGTTTATCAGTACTGGCCCATGTGCGTATGGTGGTACAGCATACCCAAACCACAAATAGTTTCAAATTCCTCAGTAGAAACCACGCTATTCCTGGGCCAACCCAAATGTGTGGATCTTGCCTGATACCAGTTCAGGGGCAGCCGACTTGATGTGGCATGTCCCACTCACATAGATCTTTGAGCTTCTTGATGGTTCCGGGTCAGTTATTTCAACCATTGTCAGCCAGAGCTATCTTTGGTCCGCTCTGGAACAGAGTGAAATTTCTAAATAATGCCTGGATTTAATCCTCCCTGTAAAAACTATCTTCTGCATAGCAATTAACTTGAGTCAGATCAGATTTTCTAAAGTTTGCTCAAGCTAGATCTGCCTCTCTGGGATTTGATGTGTCCAGTAGCACACAAGTCCAGTTGATCCCTTTTTCATAGTGCTTGTCATGTCTGCTTCCTTTACTGTCTCCCAAAGTCACTCCCTAATCAATTCAGAGCTTAGGCTATTGTTAACTTCCTCGGTTTAGGCTTCTTTCTCTGAACTATCTTCTGTAGTTACTAGATTAGGGTTCTTTACATAGTCCTGTTTGACAGTTCGTTCTCCAGCTAAAAAAAATCTTTCTTGGTTCATCATAATATAAATAATAAAATCTAGATCCCTTAGCCTGGTGTTTAAACCTGTCTACCTCCCAACTTGTGACTTCAGTGTATCTCATAGCCCCCATCCCGAATCCAAGCTCCTTACCTCCGAACATTTGCTTCCATTGTGTCTGCCACTCAGCCATTCCCTCATTCAGATGTAGTTACTGAGCATCTGTGTGTCATGTGGGGGTCTAGATGCTGTGGATACTGCAGTGAATAAGGCTGACACGCTCCCTGCTCTCATGGAGCTTGTGCTCTCATTCTGGGAGACAGATAATAGATAGATAGGTGATATTTCAAATGTAAGAAATTAGGACAAGTATAAAAAAGGTGATGGAATAGAATGCAGACACTCTTTCAACTCCCATAGCCCTAGATGGCTCTACAATGTATGTAGCACTGATGACAGGCTGTTTTGATTTTTGTGGTTTTAGTTACACACTCTGGGGCAGATCACCCATGATGCAGTTATTGGCCCTACTACTCACTACCTCGGTGACCATGGGCAAGTTCCTTTTGTCTTTCTCAGTTTAGCAGTCTAAAATGAGGATAATGTTATTATTCTGTTCATAAGGTTGTCTTGAGTATTTTATATTGTCTATAAAATGCTCAGCACAGATCCTGGCCTGTGTGTGTTCATGTGTGCATGCATGTGTGTAACATATAATGACACTTAATTGCTTACCATTGTCATTTTTGTTTGGGCAAGGTTAATTTTAAGTAATGTAAATATTTATACTGTTAAACAGATAACTCTTAAACCAGAATATCATTACAGTCCTGTAATGCCCTATACGTTACTGTAATGTACAATTGGATTATACATTACTGTTTCCTTACAGTTTAATTAATTGCAAACCAAAAGGAGTTGTACAAGCTGGTAGCCTCTAGGAGCAGCCAGACACTTTGTTGTGTTACTATTTCTTCTGTATTCAATTTGATAGTACAAAAATATTTTACATATCCATTAATTATTTCTCCTAGCTAAACACTAAGCCTCTCAGTTTCAAGCAGATACGATGTGGAAATAAATTATAATTAACTGAGAACATAGGAATTTTTTTGACATTTTATTTTACATACATTTGTACCCAAATGCTACAGTCTCAACTTACTAATAAAGTTTTCTTAAGCAATTCACACAATGACATAATGGGCATTCCCATTCTAGTGAATAGTACTAGTGGCTTTGTTACCTGTTGAAATTTATGTGCATAGTTGCTGGTGGCTGCTGCGAAGCTGTTTCTGGTGCACACCTGTAGTTGCAGCTCCTGGGGAGCCTGAGGTGGGAGGATCACTTGAGCCCAAGTGTTTGAGGCTGCAGTGTGTCACTGTACTCAGCCTGGGTGACAGAGTGAGACCCTGTCTCAAAAAAAAAAAAAAAAAAAATAATATATATATATATATATATATATATGTATATATGAAGTTACTGTTACGACGTGCATATTATATGAATTTGAGCTATATTTTTAAAGGAATTATTTTAGGCTATGAATCGTCAGCATTTATATTTCCCTAATACTTAATGCATTATAACACTGAAAAGTTTTCTTATAATAATACAGTTAAGGTTTCTGTTTTGGCAAAATGTGAAAAAAAAAAAAATACTCAGCTCTTGCTTTAGCAGTGTGATGGTGAAGTCAGCAGCAGATGAGTTTAGATGCTGTAGTTGTTCCCAAGGCATGAGACCCAGCAGAGGGTTCAGTGGAACAATGAGGAATGGTTTAACTATTGAAGTACTTACATTCCTTGGAATTCAAGATATCCAAGGATTAATGAGTGGTGTAAGTCAAATTATAATTAAAGGTTCGAATCCCAAGGTGCGGGCGGCGTTGCCTGCTTTTAGCAGATCTGAATATTCAAAGCTGGGTTCAAATGTAGGTTGTCATTTGCCTGCCGTCCTTCTAGAATTCACTTTACTTCTCTGACTCTTAGAAGGTTCTTATTTCAAAATGAAAATATCATCTAAATCATGAGTTTTGTGAGATTAAATAAAACTAATCACTTAACCTAATACCTGATAATCATAAGCATTCAATAGTTATTTGCTAAGTTAAAGAATGGGGAAAAGAGCTGATTCTCTTGGACCTCGGGGTTTCAAAAAGCTATTCTATTCAAGCCTGTGATTTTCAACCCTGGCTGCATACTAGAATCGCTGGACAGGTTTTTAAAAAATTCTAATCCTAAGGCCCCATCACAGACTATTTGCGTCATATTCTCTGAAGGTAAGGTCTGGACATTGGTGGTTTTCAAAAGCTCCACAGGTATTTCCAACATTCAGCCAGGGTCTTTGCCATCTGACAACCATGTTTGTGCAGTTGTCTGTCTTGCCCTAGTTGAGTGTGCTCTGAAAAGCCCTTGAATGCTTTTCCTCCTTTACGCTGTGGTGCCTTGGGTTCGCCTGTGTACTCCATCGCCTGAACTACTGCAGCAGTCATTTTTTGCATCACCAGTCTCTCTTCCTTTTTGTTAATCTGTTGAACTGCCGGCACAGTTCTCCTAGAAAACAAATTGGAATGTGTTACTGCCCTTCTTAAGAGCCTTACCTGCAGCCTATAGAATGAAGTTCTGGTTTTAATGTGGCACACAAGGCTATTGGCAATCTGAATCTACACCATCTTAAGATACATGGGAAGTCATTACTGTAACTTGTGAAGTTTGATAAATGCAGCTAAATCACAGCAGACATGCCCTGAGTTGGGAGGTATATATTTTGGGGTCCATTTTTGCCACACAGTGGCTCTCAAACTTTGGTAAGACTATTCATGTATAGAACTCAGCGTCTTTCCTTGTTTGGAAGAAGAACAAGAACAAATAAGGCTTAGAAATAAGTGGAAGGAAGGAGTGATGTAATACACTGGAAAACATTCACACTTTTGTATGGAAATTCTGTAGCAGAAGGCTTGATCACCCCATTTGTCATTCAGACCCCAATTCGCCTGTCCCTCAGAGAACTTACCTTGAACTCTTAGATGGAGACACATCCCTTCTCCTCTGGCGCTGTGTGCCATTCCTTTGTAATCCTTCTCCCCTGTGTAATCGCGTATGTGTATTTTTGTGACTGTTTGCTTGTCTGCTTCCCAACTCTGCCGTGAATGCTTTGCAGACAGAGGCCTTGTCCAGTTTCCTCAGTGCATGTCTACAGGGCTGAGCCTGGCATGTGGTAGGTGGTGAGTTTCCAGGTAGGTGACCATTGGGTTGACTGAATGAGAAAATAATCAAGCAGTTGATGTGTGCAGGCAGTGAGGAAATGGGAAGTACATAAGGGCTATGTAGAAGGGTATTTTCTTCCTCCCTCCCAGGGCTTTCCACCTTTTCATGGTCCTTTTAGCTTTCTTCTGGTTCCACTGAAGAGGCCGTGTGCCTCTACAAGTGCAGGCTTTTGCTCTGCTTTGACCATATCAAGCTGTGGGGGCTTTGGGATGCCATGTCACGCTGTGTTACCACCTGCATCTGTGGAATGAAGGGTTTGGCAGTCTTGGCCAGTGTGCGTCTGTTTTGTTTCTCATTGTGTTCTGGGTGCTCTGAAGAGTTTTGTGTTGACTTGTCCTGTCCAGTATGGTTGCGATTAACCACATGTGGCTATTGAGCACTCAGGTTGTGGCTAGTTTGAATCGACATGAGCTATGACTGCAATATACACATGAGATTTTGAAGACTTAATATAAAAAAAACTAAAATATCTTGATTTTTATATTGGTTACCTGTTGAAATGATAATATTCCAGGTATCTTGATTTAAATAAAATAGATGATTAAAATTATTTTCACCTGTTTTTATATTTTTCTAACATGACTTTAAACATATGAAGTTATGTATGTGACTTACCTATTTCTATTGACTAGCTCTGGTCCAGAAACTATATTTCTTCCATCATGAATCCATTTATCTGTGTTTCATTTGTTCAGGCACATATGAAAATGAGCATTTTGAAGCAGTATATGAAATGACCACTGTTACCACACCAATCAGAACAGACTTTAAGGACTGAGATTTTATTCTAGCCTGCTAGGCAGTCAGAACTTGTGTTAGATGCTTTGAAATGTTTGCAGATGCTTCATGCTTTTCTTTGAGCAGTCCTGAGGCTGGGACAAAAGATGGAGCATCTTTGGGCTGGAAATCTGTGGCATGTTCTCCACGATGAGATCCTATCATTCTGGCTTTTTCTTTCTGGGACTTTCTGCATTTCTTCCTTTAAAGTGGTAACAGCTATGGACAACATTCAGGAAGCAGTGATCTTTGCCAGTGAGTTGTGTGACTTTGACAGTGAGCTGAGTTTGGAAAATGTGTTGACTTTGCCCCAGCTGTGTGATTTGTGGGCAGCTCTGAGCATTCATTAATTTCTAAGTCCCTTAAGTCATACAGAACTCTCTGAGTCTGTTTTAGATCACATCAACAATTTCTGCTTGGGCCTGACATGAGCACATGGGGCATGTCCATTCAGAGGGAGTTCATGTGAACATTACAGTGGCTTTCCAGTGAGCTGGTGATGATGCTGTCTGAACATTACAGTGGCTTTCCAGTGAGCTGGTGATGATGCTGTCTGCTACATTCCCAACCACTCTGCTGGAGTCGCTGCTGTAATGGCTTAGTGAGTAATTGTGTTTACCTACAGAGTCTGTAAATAAATTCCATTCTTTGTATTAAACATATTAAAATTGCCATGTAATCTTTGTAGCTTATTCTTTCTACTCTCTGCTTAAAGGCAGAAAAGGATTTACAAATATGATTACATTTTCAAAATGAAAGTGTTTCTTTCACAGTTGTGTACAAACAATTCTTTATCATTTGCATACTAAGTTTAACTCACCCTAACAGACCAGCATAAATTTAGGCAGAACAGAGAATATTTATAACTAGAAAACTGCTTTCACACAGGTAACTCTGCAAGAATGAGTTCCAGGTTTTATCTACTTTGCTGTTTGGACCGGGGGATGTTAAAACAGTGTATGAGGAAAGTTTCTGACCATCTTTTACTTGGTGTGAGAAAATTAGCATTACTGGTTCCAGTTTGCTTTTTTCTGCCTACTTGTTAGTGGGAATGTGTTAATTTTGAAACTGCCTCTGTAAATGATAGTCATGTGAATTTTGTGCTCTGCTGGAGTTTCTATGTGTAGGTCTGGAGTCAGTCTGGAGCACAGTAGGCAAAGCAGTTGGGTGTGGCTGAACATGGGAATGTGTGGAGAGAGGGCAGAGTGAGGCTGGAAGGGGCAGGGCAGCAGCTTCTCGGGACTCCTGAGTGTGCTGCTAAGTAACTGGAACTCTGCACTTAAGAATGATGGGGCGGGTACGGTGGTAATGGTGGTACGATCGCATTAATAGTTTTGAAATGTCATACAATGTCTATGGTAGCCAAGTGGAGGATGAAATTGAAGGGAGTGAAATTGTAGGCTTGGGGACACATTGGAAGCTATTCTAATAATTGAGGCAAGAATTAGAGAGGGCTGAGACCATAGCAGAGGCACAGGAAGGGAGAAGGGATTGGATCTAGAGAGTCTGAAAAGGATGAATTGATAGAATTTAGATCTGCCGCTTACCTCTAGAAAGTTTCCCCATGTCTAGCCAGGTGCAGGAGAGGAATGGGATTGTGGGGTCATTGGGCATGAGGAGGAGAAGCAGGTCAGGAGGAAAAGATGCACTGTTTGGGGTCTTCAGAGGCAGAGTGCTGAGGTCAAGAAGGCAGAGACGGCAGGACCATAGTGGTGTGGAAATGCCCAATGAGACAAGTGCAGGTCTGTTTGCTTTAGAAAAAAAATTGCTCAGTGACCTTCTTTCTCTCAGAATGTGAAAAATCGCTACTTTTAACCAAATAAGAAATATATCATTCAGGAAATGGCAACTACAAACAGCTTCTCAGAGAATAAGGTACTCGCTGGAGTATGACATGATGATGGAAGGAGTGGGACTGAGAATGGTCATTCCTGCCCATCAAACCGGTATTAACTTGAAGGAAGAGAGTCTGGCACATGTCCAGGTGCCCATCAAGATGCAGACCAGGACCACCTCTTTCAAATCACACTGCCATGTGTGTGCCTATGCAACAATCTTGCATGTTCTTCACATGTACCCTAAAACCTAAAATGCAATAAAAATAAATAAATAAATAAATAAAGTAAAAATAAAAAAAAAAAGAAAGATGCCTTTGAACCTCTCTAGCTCCCTCTGCCCCCTCAAGGGGTGCAGCTGGCCTTGCTGTCTCCCTTGGGCTTCAGATGTAACTTGTCATACTAGTCTACATTTTCACTTAGAGTCCTTCACTATTATGATATTTTCTAATAGACTGTGGGTTTTTTTGAGAGCAGGAAGCTTTGTATCTTCATTTTGCTACCCATAGCTTTTAGAATGTGTATCTGATGTATCTAGCACAGAATGAAGTGTTCAGTAAACACAAGAAACTTATAGGGGAGGCAGTGAAGTGGAAAGAGCAATATCCAGGACAGAAGAAAAGGGACCTAGATTCTGGTACTCACTCTGCTACTGTCAGTTCTTTGACCTGGGACGAGCTAGTTTTTCTGGGCCATGGTATTCTGATAGGGAAAAGAGGAGATTTAGTGAGAATCTGGAAAACCCGTGAATGGCCCTTCAGAGGTCTCTGGATTTCTTGAGATTAGATGCAGACTTTGTGTGTCTGTGTGTGTGTGTGTGTGTGTGTGTGTGTAGATAGGTAGGTTTTATTTTATTTTATTTTTTTGAGGAAATGAGTGAGAGCTTTCATCATATTCTCAAAGGGATCTCTAACTTAAAATAATTCATAACCACTGAATAAAAGGTGGTATCTCTAGAATTTCTGTATAAGGTAGAGTTGTGGGTCTTGGGCATAGGCATTCAGCTAAAGGACTTGTCTGGAAATTGCTATGAACAGACACACGCTAGTTAAGGACAGACTTTTGTGTTTATTTGGGGCAGACAGGCGTGGCTCCTCTGAGCCCATCCTGTGTACTGTCCCTTCTTAGAACTCTTTCAGTTCTATGTGAGGTTGCGTTCACATTTTGTTTTCTGAAGTATTTCACAAAGACCAAGTCTCACTTTACCGATGGTGACCAGGATGACAGCAATGACAAGGGTGATGATGAAATTAGGGAAGAATTAAACTACAGGATATTCTCTTATGTTCGTATATCTGTCTGTCTGTCACTTCCTTTAACATTGACAATAAACTTGTTTGGTAGGGAATGTTTTAATTATAATTTACTATGTAAGGGAACCAAGGCACAGAACATTTATCTTCTTGACTCCCGTCCTTACCTAGCTAGTAAGAGGTGGAGTTGGTATTTGAACCCAGAAAATCTGACTCCTGAGCCTGCACTTCTGATCAGCCCAGTATATGACTTTTTTAAAAGGAAGTTCTTGCTCTCTGTAGTTTCACTTCTGAAGATTCAAAAAATAGTAAGTGTAGAATAATTCTTACATTTATGATTGTAACCAAGGACAGCACAAACTAGAACTTGGATCCATGTAACCTATATGGATACTGTACTCTCTTGAACAATGGAAATGTATTCCCCATGGTTTACAGTCTTCTTGGCATAGAAATGTTTTGTTGATCTTATCTGTGTGCCCATGGAGGAGGTGCTATGGACATTTTTCAACAGCATCCCACAGATGAAAGCAACAGCAGGTGCTTCAGGAAATCTCTAAGATGTGTTGCTGGAAGTGACACTAAGCTGCAGTGTATACTAATGGGGGTAATTTGCTGTGTGAAATTAGAGATTCAGAGAAAATTACGATAATGAGTTCTGTTGATTTCCTAGGAGAGTTAAGGTGAAACATGTTGTTAGTCTAAAGTTTACCATCTGGTCAGGTTTAGAATTAGGCCTCATTGTCAGAGAATCTGGTGACTGGGATGCCGGGTAGTACCAGGCTCTGGGTCGCCTCTGGCTTGCAGTTGACCTGATCTACAGACTATGCTTCTGCCCAAATTTCTCCAGCCAGCACTTTCGTGTCCACACTCCCCAGTTCCCTTTTCTGGTGCCCACATTTTTCACCATAACCCCACAGGGCACTTACTCTGAGTCTTCAGGAACTAGGATGCAACATCCGTGCCTTGAGCCTCTGCTGCTAGACAGCAACTTAATGCTGTAGGGATGTGATGCTGTGGACCTCTTCTTGATCCCCTAAGCTTATCTTGCATTTGAGCTCAAGCCTGCAGCTGCCTGATTGCCCTTGCAGACCCCCCCTCCCTATAAGTACCCCTTCCCTAGGAATTTCTTTTGAACCAGCCTTTCCTTTTGGGTTTGCTATGGGTTAAGAGGTGAGACTTCAGAATAGAGAACTCAAGAAGATAAATTCATAATTAGCAACTTTTTGGCAGACCTGCCTGTTGGTCTCACAGCTTCCTCTGGTTACTATTAAGCCACAGTTAAGCTGTGGCTTTCTTAACTCAGGACCTTAGAGTAGCTGTAGCATACTGCTCCTGCATACATGACTTGTTTTAATTACAAATAGTATGGACAGCACTAATGTGCTAGAGAAGCAAAGAGTGGCTATTTGACAGAATGTCTCATGAAGATAATAGGTAAACTGGATAGTTTTATCAGTGTGCAATATCACCATTCTATTTTTGAAAGCTGTTTTATTTTTTGGTTTTAAACTGACTAAGGGATGATAAAAATAAAGAGCTCAAACAAAAGAAAAATCATCATTGGTTGAAAATGTTTCATAGGGGAACATGTCGGTGTTTATTGACTATAGGTTTGAGTAAATAGGGAACACTTTCTCATATTTAACGTTTAATTTTCACAAAGGATTCTTCAGTTATTTATTCATTCCTCGCTTGTGCCAGGTTGAGCCCTTTACATATCTGGACACATATTACTCCTAATCTTTAAAACAGTTTAGCAAGTTATTACTCTTTTATTTGTTTGAGCAAGAAATATTTTTGTGTTGAGTGGTTGCCATGAGCCTAGCTGTGAACTAGGTGATGGAAATACAACAGTGAAGAATCACTTTGATTTTCCTGCCCTTAAGGAATTTTCCATTGTCAGATTGAAAGACCAACGAACAGATCACTAGAATGCCTTATGTTTTTATATACTCTTCAGTGGTGTCTAAATTATGCAGATATTTTTCCATATTGAAGCAATATTCATGCAAATATATTGAATATCGTTTCTTTTGTCCTAATCATCCCATTTAAAAGTCTTTCATATAGCAATACCTGCACATAATTGAAAAGATCTTTGGCAAGAAAAATAGTTGTAGATTTTGCAGAAAAATGTTGAAAAAGCTAATTGGCAAGAGAATGACTAAATCATTGCTATTTAACTGAAATGTTATACAACACTAAAATGAATAAAGTAGATATATACATATGGCATGACTCTGCTTTATTTTTATTTTATTTTACTTTTTTGAAATGGAATCCCAGCTCTGTCGCCCAGGCTGGAGTGCAATGGCATGATCTCAGCTCACTGCAACCTCCAACTCCTGGGTTCAAGTGATTCTCTTGTCTCAGCCTCTTGAGTAGCTAGGATTACAGGTGACCGTCACGTACCTGGATACTTTTTTGGTATTTTTAGTAGAGATGGGGTTTTGCCATGAAGGCTAGGCTGGTCTTGAACTCCTGACCTCAAGTGATCTGCCTGCCTCACCCTCCCAAAGTGCTGGGATTACAGGTTGAGCCACTGCACTCGGCTAACTCTGGTTTATTGTTAATGACAAAAGCATGCTGTAGGAAAATCTGTAAAATAGGAATACATTACTTAATAAAGGAAAGGAAAAAAAGAAAAATTCTGCCAGAATCACACCAGATTTTTAGCTGTGGTCCCGTGTAGGCAGAAGAGAGAGGAGAAGTGTGAGGGACATCTTTTATGTATTACTGTATTATTTCAGTCTGACAAAGTAAAAATGTATTCCTTTGAAATACTTTAAAAAGCCAATACATTTTCATTTTAAATGAGGTGATAGATGCTATGGCAGAATTATATCCAGGGTCTTATGGGGAGAGAAAGGGGGACACAGACCAAGAACGAGAGAAGATTCCCTGGAGGAGTGGGTGGCCTCGCTGGTTTCAGGATTATAAATGTCCATCACATAGAAGACAGAGAGGGAACAAGGGCTTTCTGCTCGGGAGCATCCTGGAGGCTTTCCTGGTAGCCAGCCTGGGGGCTGGCCACCTCCAAAGACTTAACAGCTTGCCCAGGTCATCCTGGGTTCTTCTATCTTAGCCCTCGCACAGCACTAGCTACTATTACTGAACACTCGTCCCATGTTGCCTTCTTACCTGTCTCTGTGATGGCCATCTTGGTTCCATCTCTTCGCCTCTCACTTGGACGGTTGAGACAGCCTGCTTAGGTGATCTCCTGGCCCCTTGTCTGTTTCCCATGTCCTCCCATCTCAGTCTGCCCTTCACTTTGCTTTAAAAATGCAGTTTTGACCTTGTGATTGCCCTTCCCACACTTTCTTAATGGTCCTTCCTAGCTTCTGGAATATAAGCCACCCTTCTAAAGCAGGTTTTCAGAACGCTTTGTCTGCCTTTCTCACCTGCCTCACAGAATAGCTCTTATTTGTGTTATCCAGGATGATTTTCATTTCTTTACAGATGCCACACTTCTTACCCACCAAGGGATAGACAAACAGAAAGAAAGACAATTCACGATATGGATTTACTCTAGTTGATTGTTGGCTTGTTGATTTGAAAGTATTCTTACTAGCTACCTCTGTTTCTGGGAGTTAATGTTCCTCAAATTTTGCTATTATTTTGAGGTAACAAGTTAGAAATTAATACGTTGCAGGAAAATAGTCTTCTTAGTGTCCTTGGAGGTTTTTTGTTTGTTTGTTTGTTTGTTTTTTTTGGCAAAAGTTCTTGAATGGATGGCAGATCAGAATCTCCACACAGAGGATTTAAGGATCTGGCTTTGGTTTGTATACTTGTCTATTCCAAATCCGGATACACTCCGCCTTTATAGAAGACACATTGTTCTAAAAACACCACATTGACTAAACAGTCTTTATTTGCTTTGGCTAAACTTAGAGTTAACGGATGGACTCAGTGTACAATAGGATAGACAAAACTGAGCGCCAGTTCTGACTCACTTTAGGATACACAGCATGCTGTCTTTCTGTTCCTCCTCATCTGCTGAATTTGTATATTTGTTATTTTTCTATTAGTGAATAGTAGTAAATAAGCCTTGTTAAACAAAAAATAGAAGTTGGTCTTAGCTTGTGGATTTTCAGAAATGTTTGTCCTTATAAACACATTCAATTCAGGACTAAACTAATAGACTATCATCTGGCTCCCTCTGGTGGACACGCGTGGAAAAAATCAAGCTATAGCTTTCTGAGAGGAAGTCTGTAGTGGAGGGGGTTGTCATTGTTCTGGTTATTGGTGGGGGAAAAGGAATAGAAAATGCATTCTAATTTTGTAGATACATCATAATTATTATAGAAAATATCCCCAAGGAATAAAATGCATTGCTATATAAAATACATAATAGAATAGCAATAATAAAATACATAACCATGGTACTGCTATTGCTATTTTTATTGTTATTAAGTGGTGATATAAGCTGGGACCACAGTGTAAACTATCAGAGGTAGATTTCACCCCATAGCTTTCTAACAGTCCTATATTAGGGTAGAGCATGCTAAAGTAAAGCAACATATGTAATTCAAGGGTCTGGATACTCTCCTGATGATCCCATAATTTCCCCAAAGCTAGACTTTTCACCTAATAGTGAATAATTTTTGTATTTTAGCAAGTGTTTTTATTTTGAATTAATTTTGATAAATTTACTAGTATTTGTTCATTCTTGATCTTCTGAATTTATGAATTCACTGACAATGCTTTATCTTTATTTTGGGGAATTAATTGATATCAAATTTTATCAGATTGGTTACGTATGTTTTGACATTGGATGTTCAACACACTTAACCAGAAAGAAATTGCATGAAGGGTTTCAACTGAATTTTCATTCTTTTGTTTTTCTTGGGTCACAGCTGGGGGCTAGGGTTAGACTATAGAATTTTGGGGTCAGTAAATTAGCTCATCTAGTCACCATGTCCTTTGCTTCTTTCTTACCCTTTGGAACCATACTGAAGAGTTTTACTCCCTTCTCTTTTGTTTATGTAACAGATTTTTTTGATTTTTTTAAATTAACAAGTAAAAATTATATGTGTTGATCTTATACAACATGTTGTTTTGAAATATGTATACATCGTGGAATGGTTAACTGAAGCTAATTAACATGTGTATTACATCACATATTTTTTATTTTTTGTGGTGAGAACACTTAAAATGTACCCTCTGCAGTTTTCAAGAATGTAAAATACATTGTCATCATCTCTATGTAATTCAATTAAATCTTATTTTGTATAATTTATTTTACATAATAATAAAAGTTCACATTCACCAAGTCAAGCATATGATGGGCATGATCTCATTTAATTTTTTCAGTAACTCCATGACGCAGTTAGCTGTTATCTGCGTTTTACAGAGGCTAGTAAAGGTGAGCATAGCTGAAAAGTCGTGAGGCGGGGCTCCAGGTATTCTTACTCCCAAGCCAGGAATTTTTAACTACAACCGTATATATGGGACTGCTTCCTGAAGTGGGTGAAATATAAGAGTTATGTGTGGCTAGTACTCTCATGAAGCGTCTATAGAGTACTGGAGACTTCATTTTTATGTTTCTGTCTCTGAAGTAGGGAATTAGATTACCTTAATTTAGAAACAGATTTTTGCCTTTCTCCTGTTTTTACTCTCATTCTGAATAGGCCTTATAGTAGAACCTCTTTAAGCTGTGTTTGTTAAACTTTTGAGAATTAGGATGCATTATGTCTATTATCATATACATAGACGTTATGGCTAGGCCTGTGGCTCACACCTATAATCTCAGCACTTTGGGAGGCCGAGGCAGGTGGGTTGCTTGAGGCCAGGAGTTCGAGACCAACCTGGCCAATATAATGAAACCTCATCTCTACTAAAAATACGAAAATTAGCCAGGCATGGTGGCACGTGCCTGTAATCCCAGCTACTTGAGGGAGGCATGAGAATTGCTTGAATCTGGGAGGCAGAGGTTACAGTGAGCCAAGATCCTGCCAGTGCACTCCAGCCTGAGAAACAGAGTGAGACGCTTTCTCAAAAAACAGACTTTATGAGAAAATTACATTTTAGGTAAATGGCTTTCTCACTAAGTCTTCAAAAGAGACAATCTTAGGACAACAGATTGAAGGAAGGGTAAAGTTGCTAGCAGGGCACATTTAACAGGTTTAGGTACTGAAGATCTTTATAAGGAATCTTTGAAACAGGTAATCAGGTTAATTTAGAAAACTTTTTCTGAAAACACTCAGAATTAAGGCAATTTCCTTAAAGTTGGTGATTATACAGAATAAATACTATTTAAATATTTTACATGCTATCTTATTTAATCCTCACAATAATGTAATGATTAATAATCTAACTATCATAGGCATTACCTAGACGATGAAACTAAAGCTCAGAGAAATTAAGTATTTTGCCCAAAGTTCGCTATCCGATAAATGGTAAACTCAGGATTTAGACTCAGGTGGTCTAGCTTATGAACCCATCCCACACTCTCACCTGCTTTGTTATATAACAGGACTATCCAATAGAACTTTCTGTGATGATGGAAATTTTTGATAACTTTGTAGCTCATTACAGTGGCCACATGTATGTGGCTACTGAACATTTAAAATGCAGCTAGTGCAACTGCGGAACTGGGTTTTTTTGTTTTTAAAATTTAAATTAATTTAAATGGCCTCTTACAGCTAGTGGGTACTATACTGGAGCATACAGCTTTCCAGAATCTTTCAGTTTCTGTAGAAGTAGAGATATAATTTGCCTGGGGTAACCCAGGCTAACTTTGTGTTATACTGATAAGAATCTGCAACTTAAATGGGTTGGTAATCTGCTTAAAGTAATAAAGGAACAAAATATAATCCAGGTATTTATACTTCCCAATCACAGCCCTTCTCATTCTGTATCTCTCTGACATCTGCAAATATATGTTTCTGCTGCTATGGTTAATATTAGATTGGATAAGTTTTGGAAAAAGAAATCTTACCTTTTCTGAACAACATGTTTAGTTAATATTTTCCTCTTTTCTCAGGTTATAGAAACATTATCACGACTTTCTCGAACGCCTATAGCGTTGGCCACAGGAATCAGGTAAGCTCTGTTGTGTTGTTCATGTGTCCCGTTGAGTTCAGTGTAATGATTCTTTATTAAATGGTTACTATTTGTGAAGCACCTTGCACACAGGTAGTGTGTCTCATTCATGAAGAGTGCCTGGTATGTAAGTACCCAGTACACATTTGAAATTAATTGAGCAAGGTAGAACTTATTCAGAAAGTTGAATAACGCATTGGTTAAACATTGTTCTCAATTCACAGGTGACTGTCACTTGTGTGGTTCTATTTTTTTTTTTTCACTTTCCTCCAACATTTCTGTACATATGATTCCAGATAAACAGAAATGCTTAAGTAAATAAATATTTTAAAAGATGTTGTAACATGTTTATTTCCTATAAAGTAGAACATAATGATAAGTCATAGCTTTTAGGAGTTTAAGAAATAATCAAACAAGTATCAAATATGTGTACAAAAATGTGTATTGAAGGTTCAGTAGTAAATTAAAAACCTGGAAGTGAATTGGTTAAATATAGTATGCCATCTCCTTGCAATGGATATTGTGCATTTGCTAAGCATGCAAATATAGATGTATATGTTGTGTTGAGCCTTCCTTGTTTCAGATACTGCATACTTAAGTTAGATCAGTCAGTAAAGATGTATTATGTAAGTAACATTAGGAAATAAATAAAAATAGTCTCTACACAGCCAGGCCTCATGGAAATGGAATGGATTTTTTCCTTCTTTATTCAGTGCTCCATGTTTCTGTCTCCAGCCATCACAGCCATTTTTCTGTGTCCAGCTCACATTCCCATTCTAAGGGAGAGGATCCAAGGAGGACTTACCAGGGTTCTGTGCACTGGCTGCAAAGCACAGTGCGCTCGGGAAAGATGCCCTGCTGGTGCAAGGCCTTTCTCAGAAATGTGCCATGAATTTGACAGCTTTCTATGTCTGTGGTCTGTCGGAAGGATACACGTTCAACTCCTTCTAATTTGTTTTTCAACACATGCATACCTTTCATGGCAATATATATTTTATGTTATATGTAAACAGATTTTTTAAAAAACATGATCAAAGTTTTATGTTTTCTTGATTCTGAAAAAAGATTTTTTTCTTTTTTAATTTTTCTCATCTGTATTTTCTACAATGAACTTGGATAATAAAATGTGCCTTAAGTTTTAAAAAATGATTTTGAGACTACATTTCTCACATGCTGATTTGTTTGAAAAACCTAGTCTCCTCAAATGTCTTCAGTATTAAATTAATCCACAAGTCAGTGTGAAACTCTGCTTTTTAATATAACTATTTAGTAATTATTTAAAGCTTATTTATTATTTTGATGGATCTTCTTGTTTTTATGAAACGTGTGATGTGCTGGTTGTCTGAAAAGAGTAGAGTTTTTGGCACGGTATACTTACTGTGATTTTATTAGACATAAATTTAAGGCATTATCCTGGTGTTATGAGAAACGTACATAGTACCATGAGGCGAACAGGGAAGCCGCATGGTGGGAACAGGAGATATATTAAAGTGTGATTTTCTTGAATAGGGAACAAATAAAACACTCTGTTTTCCCCAAGGTCTGGTTGGCTCATTTGCCTTGTCTAATAAATGAAAATAAAAAATACAACTTAAATACGCTAAAGTCTGAGTAGAAATGTCAGGGTAAAAAATGACATTTCTGTGTCATTGTGCCCTGCAAAGGCACAATGAAAAGTGGCTTAATTACTGAGACATGTAAGAGTTAACCTTAAATTGGCAATGGAAAGCTTTACAAGAAAACGTGCTTTAACTGGTTTTTCGTTCCTGTTGTGTGTCCCCCATGAAGAATGAAGAAACATACTGCAATGAAGTAAAATTTCAAAGTTTCTCAAAGGCGTAGCAGAAGTAGTAGATAAAACTGAAGTTAGACAATTAGCCTGTAAAGGGCACAATGTTTTTTGTCTTCCACTAATTTTCATCTTCACTAGTGAAGTGAGCCACAGAAGGATGACTGTTACCAAATTATTTGTTATCAGATCCCATAGCTGAAAAGAGGGGGTGCTGAAGGCAAGGGCACACGCACGGCTGTTTGTTGTCTGACTTGGGGTGCTGCAGTGGGTGAGGTGACCCTGCAGGTATGTGGCAGGTGGGAGATCACATAAGCACATCATTATGCCCCCCTCCCCCGTGCACGTGACTGTGGTGACTAGCTGTAGTTGCTTCAGATGATTTCAGGTGGCAGGTGTTACAACCTCCCTAGAGGAACCTCAAGACACAGCCACTGAGCAGGCACTTTGGGGAAAGCCCTAGACATTGTTAGACATGGTGACTGATCTGACCATTTTGTCAGCAGACAACTTACATATTTAGTGAGAGATAAATGCCCAGCCTGATTGTTGCTCATTCATTCATGTTTTTTCCCCCCTCTTCCTAGGCCCTTTCCAACAGAAGAAAGCATTAATGATGAAGACATCTACAAAGGCCTTCCTGATTTAATAGAGTATGTTGAACATTTGGAGCAAAATTTAGCCACTGCCAATTTATGCATCCATTGTGGGTTTTAACTGTAGATATTAAAGTAAGCTGTCTGAAGGAGGAAAAGTGTCTCAATTACTGAGACATGTAAGAATTAACCTTAAACTGGCGATGGAAAGCTTTACAAGAAGATGTACTTCAACTGATTTTTTTGTTCCTGTTGCGATGTCCCCATGAAGAATAAAGAAACATACTGTAATGAAGTAAAATTTCAAAGTTTCTCAAAGGCAAAACAGAAGTAGTAGATAAAACTGGAGTTAGACAATTAGGGAACAATTAAAAAGAAATAAGATCTGCTGCTGGAGTTGTGGGACATATAGTGCATGCCTTATAAGTTCAAGGAAGGGGAGAGAGAGAGTGTGGGTTGGAGCTAGCTGGGATGTTTTAGTAGATGGTGTTCATTCTGAACACAGAATCCTTTAGGGCTTTTTTATTTAAGTCAGGAGAGGCAAAAGGTCCTTGCAGCCGATTATCTTCTGCTGATTGAGTGACTTGTACAAATTACGAATAAATATAAGCATGATCCTCCTCCTCAAGGAACTGATGACATAGATCAGGCATGTTTGCAAAGAATCATAGTAAGAAATAGATTATGCTGCAAGACAGATTCAAATGCTATGGAAATTCATCCTTCATTCATCTATCCTTCCTTACACACCCAACACACTGGGCTTGTTTCAGCTTTGTGACCTTTGCATATGCTGTTCTTTCTGCCTATTTGACTGACCTTTCAGCATTCAAGTCTTTGCTCAGACGTCCCTCTGCAGAGAGGCCTTCTGTGATTACCATGTCTAAAATTGCCACCACCCGCTCACGTTGCTGTGTTTTTACAGCATTTGCCAATGCCTAGAGACAGTCTTGGTTTGCTTCCTTTATTGTCTCCTCATTAGAAGGTAAATTTGTGAGGTGTGGGGCTTTGCTTTGTTCATGGCTGTATTCCTAGGACTTCACAGTGTCTAGCATATAGTAGGTACTCAATAAGTATTTGTTTTCTAAATTAGTAAATCAAAACTGCATCTAGCATCTGCCGTTTGCCAGGCATTACACCTGGCAATAATAATAAGAGCTTACTGAGTGTCCATTTGTGTGCTAACCAGGTTACATGCACTATCTTATGTAATACCACACTATTATTAGGTTGTTATCATATCTTCACAGTTCAAAAGGGAGAAAACTGAATTTTGAAAAGCCTAGTAAATTGCTGGAGGTAATATTGCCAGTACATAGTAGTAGTCTTTGGATTTGAACTCACACAGCCCTTATTCTAGAGCAGAGGTTGTTAGTCATAGCACCAACTTCCAGATACAACCTGACTTGCCCCTCTCAGAGCTTTTAGCAGAAGAGCAGAGGAGGTGAGCGCCAACTGTGCCACATGGATGGATGGGCAGCAGCTCTTTTCAGGACAGGTGCCATCAGAATGACCTTTCAGTCTTATATTTTAAATATCGATTAAGAATAGTTTCTTACCTCTTGAAATCTCTAAGAACTCACCAGCATTAAGCAAGATAGTACCGGTTGTTTTACTGAATTGGTTACAATCTTCACAAAGTAACTAAGATTATCGGCAGTTTACTCAGATGACTTAAAGTAAGGAGAATGTATAATTTCCAGTGCTATGATGATATTCCTTTTAACCCATTTATAGGTTTAAGTGGTGACTTACACCTATAAATTTTTATAGCTTCCCTCATCTTGTTTTTTTCACTGATTTTTTTTTAAGGCAGAATTGATGTCAGGATAAATCCAGTAAGGATACATTCCTAGCTAAATTTGGAGAAAACCTTGGTTTCCTGAATTGGCTACTCTGAGTTGCCAGCTCTTGCTCTGTGAGAGGCAGTCTGCTTTAAATTTCTACCTGGTGGTGGAAGGTCCAAATGTTTTTGAGGTATTAAAAAATTATTTATTTTTTAATATGCCCAGGCTGGTCTCGAATTCCTGGGCTCAAGCAATCTCCCCATCTCAGCCTCCTAAGGATTACAGGCAAGTTAGAGTTATCTTAAAAAAAAAAAAAAAAAAAGCAAATGTATTGTATTATCCCTAGAAACGCTTAGTTTTCAGTTTGCTGTGATAGCTTGATGTTTAGTCTCAGCTTTGTTACAATTACTATGGGAAAATTTACCTAATTCTAACTTTTGGGGCTGAATTCACCCAAAGGGAAACCCTTGGAATAAATACTGGCCTGGTCCCCCACTGTGGAAGCAATTACTTTTTCCTAAGTTGGAGAGAAGACCATGGGTTGGAGTGGCGAGGGCAGGTAAAAGCTACACTATACAGTGTCCTCAGTTCTGCTACTTATACTATCAGGGTGCCAGACAAGCCCATATGTAGCTGGCCCTAAGACAGGAAAGCTAATATCAATTGTTGTTGATTTATTGACCATTTGAAAAATATCACAGCTCTTTTCTTTTCTGGCTCAGAAATCAGAAATTGTCTAACAAGCTGTTAGCAAGAAAAGCATTGTATTTTCTTTTAGTATGGGATTGAATAACAAAAACCAAACAGTTCTAGACCAGTCTTGTGTGTGTGTTTGCATTTGTGTGCTTGTGTGCACATGTGCGCTCACACATGCATGTCATTCTTACAGGTCTTAAAATAGAGAAAAGTCGGCTGGGCGTGGTGGCTCATGCCTGTAATCCTAACATTTTGGGAGGCTGAGGCGGACGGATCATCTGCAGTCAGGAGTTTGAGACCAGCCTGGCCAACATGGTGAAACCCTGTCTCTACTAAAAATACAAAAATTAGCTGGGCATGTTGGCGTGTGCCTCTAATCCCAGCCACCTGGGAGGCTGAGGCAAGAGAATTGTTGGAACTCAGGAGGCAGAGGCTGCAGTGACCCGAGACCGTGCCACTGCATTCCAGCCTGGACGACAGAGTGACACTTCGTCCCTACCCCGCCACAAAAAAAGTAGAGAAAAGTCTGTGTGAATGTATATGATTCATTCTTTATTGTCATGGGAAACAGTCAAATGTAGGACTTCAGCAAGGTTGACTTTTTTGCAGGGGTGGTGACATTAGGAATTAGAACCAGGAGTGCTGGGTTTAGGAGTGCCAGAGAAATGAATTTCAGTCTGTTTCTTCAGAACAGGATCCCCCTCAAATGCAGAACCTGTTTTTTCATCACTTTATATCTCAGCTCCCTCATGAACTCACCAGACCTCCCTGTCCTTTGATGTGGTACAGAAAATGTTCAAACCTATTTACCTGCCCTACTGTTCTCTGGCCAGATTGCCTGCCTAAACCCCTCAGTATGGAAATTATATTACTGCCAATATGACTCACCATCTCCCTAGTCTCCCAAAGTAGAAATCTCCTTCCTCTTCGCTCCTTTTCTCTCCCTTGTTCTCAGCAGTCACCAAGTCTGGTTGTCTCAGTCTCCTACGTCTCTCTGTTCCTCTCCTCATCTGTCTTTACCTTAGTTACAGCTCTGAATATTCGCTCACACACAGTATTTTACTTCGTGGCTTACTGATCTCCTTGCCTGTCTTTCCCCCTCCAGGTTACCCCCATGTAAAACCCCTGTTGGCTCCCTGATGCCCAGGGTAAGGTTGAGCTCACAGAGTACATGGTCCTTTACAGTTTGGTTTCAACGCTTCCCTGGAGGTGGGGGCACCCTACTCACCTGGCCACACTGAGTGAGGGTCCACGGCTCGTCTCGTCCATCTGCCTTTGCACATGTTAGTGTCCTTTGTCTGGACTGCTGTCTCTCTGTGTTAATTCAGTGTGTGTCATTCCTGCTGCCCTCTGAAGTTCTGGGAGAGTGGAAACTGTGCCTGCCTAGTGTGCAGCCATGTCTCCTGGAACACAGTACTTTTACAGCAAATATTATACCTATTGAATAAATTGATAAATATAGTCAAGATCCAGCTCAGATGTAGTATCTTCTGGGGGAGCCTTCCCTAACTTCTTTAGTGAGAGTTATTCTTTCCTCTGCTCCTATATTTTATACTCATCTCTTTTGTTGCACGTACAGAATTAGGCCTGCCTGCCTTCCCTCCCTCCCTGCCTCCCTCCCTCCCTCCTTTCCTTCCTTCCTTTTTTTCTTTTTTTTGTTGTTGAGAGGGAGACCCGCTCTGTCACCCAGGCTGGAGTGCCATGGCATGATCTCTGCTCACTGAAACCTCCGCTTCCTGGGTTCAGTGATTCTCTTGCCTCAGCCTCCTGAGTAGCTGGGATTATAGGTGCGCACCACCTCGCCCAGCTTATTTTTGTATTTTTAGTAGAGACAGGGTTTTACCATGTTGGCCAGGCTGATCTCAAACTCTTGACCTCAAATGATCCACCCATCTCAGCCTCCCAAAGTGCTGTTATTACAGGCGTGAGCCACCACACCCAGCCCAGAATTACATTTTTAGGTTATGTGCTGTTCTCCATACTAGATTATAGGAGAATTCCTGGGCCTTCGTGATCTATACATTCTTAACATGGAAGATCCTGGAACTCAGACATTAGTAAATGTCTTTGGGATGAATAGATGGCTAGCTGGCTGGATGAGTGGGTGGGTGGACAGCTAGCTCTAGAAGGAATTTTTCTCAGAACAGGGTTCTCTGAAACTTGTTACCAACAGATCACTCTCCCTTAATATACCTTCCTTTTCTCCAAGTGTTTGACAGTTCATTCCTGTCAAATACCTTCAAATAATCCTTCATGACAAACATAAACAACTGTGTGATTGTACCTACTTTGAAAAATGTTCCATGTTGCAGAGTGACATTTACAGGTACACTGTTTTTATTTGTGGATGTATCAATTTTTAATGTTCTATCCACACAGACCCAGGAGAGAGACAAAGGACTTATAGTATTAAAGAAATTGAATTTCTTTCTCAGAGATATGAATGCTTGTCTCCAACATTTGAAATTGGTTAATCTCAATTCTTTGAGATCATTGGTTAACAGAAGGCATTTATAGATGTCTTTGACTAAAAGGAAAAGCTTAAGGAGTAGTAACAGAACGTGCAATGACCGAATGGGTTTACAGTCTCAGCTATTGGAAAGATGCACTAATTACTATGTAAGTGCTGGTGGAAACTTTAGAAACAGGGATTATTTAGAAAAGGGGATTGTTTTCAACTGCCGGGGAGACCAGCAGAAGATTCTAAATTGTTTATTCAAAACATTTGTGGCCTTGGGAACATTGATAAAAGGTGCAAACAAATAAAACAGTTAAAGGAAGGGTCTGGTTGATGGGGAACTGGTAGGTATCCTCTGAGTGGGCTTGAAAGAGCATGGTGTGAAAACCACCAGATTAGATCCTGTAATAACACTGCAGTAACTGATGCTTTTAAAAGACCATTTATGACATGCTAGATACAATTTAACTCTTGTGTTTTCTCCATATTATACCCTTTAATACAGTTGATGAAACTGAGGTCTTAAAATATGAAAAATGGGAGGCAGTATGATAGAGTGGGTAAAACACTTGCAGTTAGAGACAGACTTGGTTTTAAATATTGGATCTGCCAGTGATTAGCTGGCTTATTTATAAAGTCAAATAACCTTTTGTTCTTTCAACTTCCTCATCTCTTTAATGGATTAAATAATGCGTACCTGATAACGTTGGATGAATTATGTAAGATAATATATGTAGAATGATTATTTTTGTGCTTATAGATAGTAACTACCCAGTAAATGATAGCTGCCACTGCCCTCGTTGTTGGATTCTGTACTTGTTTTTCATTGTACTTATTAAGAGGGAGAGAGTCATAATGTAAGCCTTTTGAACTCTTCCCACTAATTCCATTTTATTTCCTTTCTGGATATTCTACTAAAATCCAGTAGGCTATTTCTACTGATTGCATTTACTGCATAATGGAAAATGACCTTATATCGTGTCCTTTGTTGTAGTGAAACCCTTGTGGAAGATGAAGAAGATCTCTATGACTGCGTTTATGGGGAAGATGAGAGGTGGAGAAGTCTATGAGGACTTAATGAAGGCAGAGGAAGCACATCAACCCGTAGGACTTTTACTTGTTTTTAAAGTTACTCTGAATATTTTATTAGGAAAGACTAATTAACATATTCATTTATGTAACCTCTGCTGGGATTTTTTTAACCTTTGCTTGCTTATAGCTATATAATTATGACTTGTTAGTGCATTTGGAGACATATGCATGGCCCTTCAGACTTCAAAACAACCATAGGGAATCTTTGGTCTAATCTTTTCATTTTGCTAGTAAGGAAACAAGTCCGAGAGAGAGAGAAATGAAATGCCACCCAGCTAAATAATGGCAGAGTGGTAGTAGAATAGAATTTTAGGGAATCATAAAATTATACTTTTTTTTTTTTTTTTTGAGACAGAGTTTTGCTCTTGTTGCCCAGGCTGGAGTGCAATGACGCGATCTCAGCTCAATGCAACCTCCGCCTCCCGGGTTCAAGTGATTTTCCTGCCTCAGCCTCTCGAGTAGCTGGGATTACAGGCATACACCACCACGCCGAGCTAATTTTATATTTTAGAAGAGATAGGGTTTCTCCATGTTGGTCAGGCTGGTCTTGAACTCCTGACCTCAGGTGATCCGCCCGCCTTGGCCTCCCAAAGTTCTGGGATTACAGGCATGAGCCTCACCTGGCCAAAATTATATTCTTGTAAAAGTAAATTTCTTACAACACAGGTAAATTTTTCCCTTTAAATTTGATATAAGATAAAATATATATTAAAGAGTATTTCTTCACATTTGTTAAGTGTTAATATGTAGTACTATTTTTCTTTTGTTTCATGATAAGTCTCCTGGCTTTCCTTCTATTTTATAAATTTAGTTTCAGATATTGTCGTAGCCAATATGAGCCCTCAAAACCTTATCTGCTATTAATATATATAGAACATTCAGAAAGGTTTACTTTGGATTATTTTCCCATTTACAATTTGAAACAACAAAAAAGTCAGTTGCTTAGGCTCTTAATACATTTTTCTTGTATATTAAAGACTTTTCTTCATCAGCTGCATGGTAATTTTTGTTTCTGCAGTGCTTTGATGAATGTGTTCAGCATTCTCTGTCTTTCTACTTTTAATAAAAGGCTAGTGGGTTGTCCAGTAGCTTCTGTGGAATGGAAACGAGTTACCTGCCCGTGTTTGGGAAATATAATGAAAGTGTGGTTTAACCACTGCCTATGCTGACAGATCATCTGTGGCAGCATTTTCATAACATTTTTAGTTGACACAGTATCATCTGTTCCTCCTATACTTGTTAACTGCATTAAATGCCAGCACATTCTTCACTGTCTCCCCTAAGGGCAGTCCTCACTCAGCTGATGGGGTGAGCAGTGATAGTAATTTAGATGGACAGGACTCTTCGTGGGCACTTGGCAAAGTGCTAAGTGCTTTACACTGTCTGTGTCATTTACCATTCCTTGGGGTTGGTACTGTAATTCTCCCTGTTTCACAGATAAGAAAACTGAGTCACAGAGAAATTTAGTGATTCGTTCACAGTTAGAAAAGCTAATAACTAAACTGGTATTGAATCCAATTCCATCAGATTCCAGAATCTTTGATTTTAGTGTTGTGCTCTACCACTTCCAATCTTAAATACTTAGTTAAAAAGTCAAGCAGTAAGATGTTAATGTTGGAAAAAATATTAAAGGTTTTCACTTACTTTACTGAATGCCGTTTTTATTGTTTTTGCAGTTATTTCTATAGCATTTGTAAAGCGTGCTATACATTAAGCAAACAATCACACACCATTTATGGTGTCTCCAGCTTCATTAACATTTTTTAATAAAAGATATTTTAACTTAAAGAAACTATCTACATTCAGAAGCTTATTTTTTAATCATTTAAATCTTTTTCATTTATGTCATTCAAGATTTTATAAAAACAGCAAAGATACCTCACAAATGCAGTTAGAGGTCTTTTAATTGCATGTTTTATTAGAAGTTTAAGAAAATCAGCAATGCTTTTTATCTCTACTTCCTGAGAGGTTAGTATATGAATTTTATTAAATCATTTTATTTTCATAATTCTAACTGCAGAAGTGTCCAGAAAATGATATACGAACTTGTTGTCTAACAGAAATTAAGCAGACAAGAAGAAAAATATACAGAAACTTTGGAGTCAATAGAAAAAGTAAGTCATCGGGTATTATCTTTGATGCCCAAATACTGCATAATATAGTTAATATATTAGACTCACTGTTTCTTCTGAATGTATGTAGGTGTATTCCAATTTTTAGGAGAACTTTGCATTTAAAGATCTCAAAGTAGATTTATTCATTTTACAACCATTTATGGATGTCTTAGCAACTGAATGCCACTATTTCAGGGACTAAGGGTATAGTAATAAATACAACAAAGCTCTGATTCTCATGACACTTTTCCCATGGGAAGGTTTAGAATGTAAGCAAATAAATATGCCAGATGGTCTTAAGTTTCCTGAAGAAAAATAAGGCTGGGGCATAAGATAGTGATTGGGGAGGGCTGGTGGCATTTTATAAAGAGTGGTAGTGGAAGGCCTCCATGACAAGATATAATGGGCAGCTAAATGAATTGAGAATATAAGCCATGTACATATGCCAGTGAAGATAATTCCTGGGAGAGAGGGGAAAGTGTTCAGCACGTGCTTCAGGGACAGCAGCAGTCAAGTGTGGCTGGAGCAGAACAAGGGAAGGGGACTGAGCATGAGGTGGGAGAGCTGGGGGCCTCCAGGCCATGCAGGGACATTGGGAAGTGTTGTGAGCAGAAGTGACATGATGTAATTTAAGTCTTTAAACTCTCATTTTGGCTCTTTTGAGGCAAGAGTTATAACTAGGAGAAGAATTAGAAGAAAATTATGTTAATCAAGATGACAAAAATGGTGGTATGGGTAGTCAGATTCTGAATAAATTTTAAACATAGAGCCAGCTGGATTGGATAATGAATTAGGTAAAGGATGTGAAAAAAGAGAGGAGTCAAGGATGACTGGTAGGTTTTGGCATAAGCAGTTGCGAGAACAGCAAAGATTACGGAGATGGGGAAGGACAGCTTGGAAGTCAGGAATCTGTTAGAACTTGTGAAATTTGTGATACCTATTAGACTTCCAGTGGGATTCGTTGAGAAGGGTGTTAGGTATATAAACCTGACACCTTTTAAGGGGAAAGACTGAATTGACTTATAGATTGGGCCATTAGCATCACACAATGGCATGAAGGCCCTGGGACTAAGTGAGATCACCCTAGGGAATACATTTTAGGGAAGAGGTTTGAGGCCACCTCTCGGGACTCTCACATTTAGAGGTTAGGGAAAGAAGTGAAGTTATGGAAGCATTGTTTAGAAGAGTAGGAGAGTAAATTAACTCGGGAACTGTAGTAGCACTCTGTAGCATTACAGGCACAGTTGAGTTTTGTGGTCATATTTAAAATTAGACTATCAGTAATGTCCGTGCTTAACTTCTTAGATACAGGCACAAAATATGTGGCAAGCTAGATTTGATCAAGGTATTTGTTTTTCTAGAAAAGCACAACAGAAGAAGAGAGGGCAAGAGTATTTGTAGGGAAGTGATTCATGGAGTATAAACTGGGTTGGGAGGGACATGAGGACATGAGGGAGGTGGGACAGTTGGAGGATTGGCTCACCCCATAGGGCTGAATACTTTCTTGGAGGAATAAGCTGTAAAGGTAGGAGGTTGTGGTTAGAGAGTTGATTCCTTGAAGTTAGTGCTATGGAGCATATGATGTTGATGATAATGATAAAGTCTGTTGATATGCCGTAAGATTTAGGAGTTGAGCTAGAGTGGAGCACAAGATTATCTGTGGTCAAGGAACTGAGAGACCAGTACTGGAGGGATCCTCTGCACAGATTCTGAGAATGCCAGGAATGAAGGAGATATGGTATGCCAGAAACTAAAATTCTCAAGGAATAATTCATAAATTGTATACATAGATTCTTGAGCTCAGGGATGTAGAATCTCCACAAAACATTTGAGAAATGTTACTGTGTAAGTCTTCATATACATCTTAAAATGTTGCCATTGTTTGCCAGCTCAGACAGTAGTATTCCTTCCTTTTGAAAGCATTTGTTGTATAAACCTTTTTATTTTATACTTTAAATGTATTAATATTAGCTTGTATTTATGTCTTTAAATCTCTATTCACTTGTAAAATCTTTAAGTTAGAGAAAATAGTTTCTACTTTTTTGGTGTTTATAATGCTGATCAACAATTGACTTTCAAAAAATATGTGTTGTTTGTTGATGAAAAACTATTATATAGATTGGGACAACTTATGCTTAATTACTATTTTCTTCTTCCCTCATAGTATTTCATGGCGCCACTAAAAAGATTTCTGACAGCAGCAGAATTTGATTCAGTATTCATCAACATTCCTGTAAGTAAAAATATGCTAGCTAAAATTGTGGCGTACTTTGATAGAATCCTCGTTTCCTTGGGTTCTGGATCCTTATTTTAACACTGTTCTGTATTCTTTAAGAATTTTGGCTCTGTTATTATTATTATTATTATTATTATTTTGCTTTTCTCGTTTTTATATCCTATTTTCTTGAAATAACTGATGTATCATATCTTCAACCAAAAGTCAGTCAACATGTATGAAGAACAAAAATGGATAAATAAGTTTTATGTACTATTCTTGACTGTTATGAGGAAGTAGTCTCACATAATCTGGGGGTCCCCTTCCACCCCCACGCTTCCCTACGGAGCTCTGTTTCTCTTCCAGCTCCTCAGACCTTGTCTTGCAGATGATGTCCTCACTACATCAGTTTCCCCTACTTTCCTCCATTCCTCCACGTCTTCGGCCTCTACTGTTTGGTGCTTTCTGCTTCCAGTTGTATCAACCGTTAACTCCTACTTCTGAAATAGACTACTTCCTTGTGATTTGACAGACTATTGTAATTGTAAAGTTTGAGGAGATTTTTTTTTTCATTTACATTTATGTAAGCATTTCAAGTTTCAGGGCATCTTACCAGAAGCTTACAATCTTAAAAGGATATTTGCCCAGAAATCTAGAAGCAAGCTAAATGCCATGCCAAGTGAGGTAATGCTAGGCAAGATTCAAGTTCTCAGACCTCTAGGGCTCGCTTTAGTTTATACAACCCTACCCCCATACATGCGCGCACACATGCATGATAAATGTATATAAGCTTTAATGCATAGGCCTGTTTGTATTACCTGAATAGTTCTTTATATTTTGATCTGTTGTGTTCTGTTTTGCTCAGCAGCAGTTGGTAAGCAATGGCATGTCATCCTTATCCCTGATTTTGGCCAGATGAAGAAATTCTTATTGATTTGTAACATGCACAATATCAGATGAAAGTTTAGCATTAAACAAACTGCATATTTTTGGAAGATAAGGATCTTGGACCACTTAAGTATGGTCTTTATAACTTAGAGCCCACATTTTCATGTTTACCTTCCACCCCACTAAGGAAAGAGCATGCTGTGGAGTCAACACATGCTCCAAGGTACACAGGATGAGATAATGGGAGAATTGGCACCTAGTTCAAGTTGCCTCATATCCTGGCTTTGACTTGTATTTACTGTTTGACTGAAAATTAGTTGCTTATCAGGAAAAATGTGAAATTCTGACATTTTGAGTTGCTCCAGTAAACTAATACAATTTATTTGCTCCTTATTTATGCCATTAGTTGTCTGGTTTCAAGTAATTTAGTCTGATTATTGTTAGCTTAGCACCAGGGCACCACTAAATTGACCAAAGTACAAATTTACATTTCTGTGTCACAAGGACATGAGTCATTACTTTCTCCTGTCAATAAAACATTAGGCACTTGGACAGTTTTATTTAAAACTTTATAGTGATTATAAAACAAAAATGAGCTGTACATATTTTCACACAAGGAATAAATTATCCTTTAATAACTAGTGAGATAATTTCTTTTTTCACAGGACGCTGACATTTCAAGTCAGATCTGAAATTGCTGTTTCCCATCTGCATGGCCCGTCTCCCTTTCTTCCCCTCCCTCTCCTCTGCCTTCCTCTTATCTTCCCTCTTTTGTTCCCTTCCTTCTCCTGCTCTCCCTCCTCCTCTTCTACTCTGTCCTCTCCCTCTGCTTCCTCCCCCTTTCTCTCCCTCCCTCTCCTTTTTCCTCTTCCTTTATTATTGGAAGCAGTTTATATGTTGAGAGCATTCAGCATATCCTGAGTGGCAAGTCTAGCAACAAAAGGGATTCTGGGTTTGGGGTATAGTTTTTGGTTCTGATTCCTACTTTCCTTTCACATTGTTTTCTTAGGAACTTGTAAAACTTCATCGGAACCTAATGCAAGAGATTCATGATTCCATTGTAAATAAAAATGACCAGAATTTGTACCAAGTTTTTATTAACTACAAGGAAAGGTAACTTTTGAAGTTTAAGTTTTGTGGGTCTTAGTTTGTAATTATAGTAAGGGTTAGTATTAAAATAGCTAACAAATAACTACGACTACTGTTTATTACACTACTACCTAGCAGTAATTAGAACATGAGACAGTTACTTTCAGAGTGGTAGTTTGAGTTCTATACGTGTACTTAAAAAAAAATAAGAAGAAAGGAGGGGGGAAAAGGAACCAGTATGGTGCTGATTTTTTTTGCATTGCAAATCAGAAAACTGAGGTTCTTTTATAGGTTTTATCATTACTGAGTGATGTAATCTTCAGTTAAGTCATTTTTAACTCTCTGAGCCTCTGTGTCCCCATCTGTAAACACTAGAGGTAGATTGGCTGGTACCTAATGCTTCTTTCACTTTTCATCCAACTCTAGTATTTTATGACTCTCTGTTTTAGAGTATTAGATTCACAGAGTCAGTTTCCCTTTCTAAGTTAAAAAGAAATCTCCTGACCACTTTATATGAATTGGAGTATCAGGAAATTTTGCTTAAAATGTAATTATCTCTCTTTTCAAATCAAGCAACATATTTCCTAGTATTAAGAGGTGGCTAATGAATAGCTTTGCATCAAGTCTTTGGTAAATATTCACATCTTCTTAGTAGTTTTTTTCTAGTGGAAAGTTAAGAGAAACAAGAAACCAACTGATCTCTTTGCAAAAGATTTGTATTACTACAGAGATACCTTCCCTGAAGTGGGTAGATTCCACGTGATATGAGGTATCTTCTGTCCAGCACAGTTCAGGTCTCTCATTTTCCTCTCTCCAGATGATTTATGTTCGTTAATTAAAAAGTAGCAAGGATTAGGAAGTTTATTAATGAAGGAGTTGTACGTAGTGATTGCCATAAAATTGTAGTAGAAAATAAAACTTTCTGAGTGTTTAGAGATAAAAAGATTTATCTCTAATAAGAGCTTTAACAGAAATTTTTAATTTTGTTTTTGAGATGCATTTATGTATACTCAAATAACATTAACAGTCATTAAGCCAGTTTGTAAATTCTACCTGCTATAAAAATGTACATAAAATTAATCTCATTCAAAGTTGGAACTAAAAATTAGTCATTACTATAAAAATGAGTGACCTTCATTCTATGACTGTGTTTGTGATATATATTAAAACTAATTTCTACTGCTATTTTAGTTATCCCTAACTATAGGTTTAAAGAGATGAAGATTCTGCCTTTTCCCCTCCAGTTCATTCTTGTTTTATATCTTACAGATTTCTTCCTCTTTTTCCCTTTCAGATTGGTTATTTATGGGCAGTACTGCAGTGGAGTGGAGTCGGCCATCTCTAGTTTAGACTACATTTCTAAGACAAAAGAAGATGTCAAACTGAAATTAGAGGTGCCTATTTACTTTTTGTTTATAACAGAAAGCAAAATAAACCTAAAAGCAATGTATTCCTCTTTATGATCAGAGCAACAGTACATTTCCCGTTATTTTAAATATAATTTCACATCAATTTTTGTAAAACATTTAAGTAGCTCTGTAAAATAATAATGTGGTAGTAATAATAACAATAGTAAAATCTAACATTTATGGCCCTATGTTTTATATGCATTATCTCATTAGGTCCTTCTGACTCTGTGAGATAGGTACAATTAATCAATAAGATGAAAAAGCTGAAGTTCAGAGAGATTATGAGTAACTTGCATAGACAGTAAGAGGCGCAGGACTAGTGAGATGTGCTAGATATTGTACATGTAGATTTGAAATCTTTACTAGTTAGCTGGGCAAGGCGGCTCATGCCTGGGCAAGGTGACTCCTCACTACCTGAGAAGCTGAGGCAGGAGGATCACTTGAGCCCAAGAGTTTGAAGCTTCAGTGAGCTATGATGGCACCACTGCACTCCAGCATGGGTGAAAAAGCAAGAACCTGTCTCATAAACAACAAAATAAAAAAGGTGTTTACTAAAAATATGACATTTAGAGGCCAAGATATTACAAGGGCATGGATATTACTCACAAGAAGGAAGAGAAGACAAACACAAATATGATAGAATTAAATAGCATGTGAGAAGCCCTGTATAATAGGGCTCTGTAAGACTTGAATCTACCCACTTGAGTGTGGGAAGATTGTAGAGGATTCATCTGAAAAGGCAGCATTTGAGTTAGGTCACTAAAGAATGGGATGAGCTTTGACAGATCAGATTCTATGGAGAGCATTCCTGAACAATTGGTATGTCTTGACCAGAAGAGTTGGGAAAATTTGAGAAATGGCAAGTAGGCTAGTGTAAACAGAGTACATGATCACAATAGAATATGTCTGGAAACCCATGTTATGTTTTACGTACATCATATTTTTTTCTGAAGAGGAGTTCATGCTTTCCAAGAACTTTTGAAAAATGATTGTCATATGAGTTATCATCCTAAATGTAATATTCATGTATTTGAATTTTCTTACATTTCAGGTAGAGATATATAGCCAGCTCTTAAATAACAGAGTGTGGCTTATTTGCCTCTTTAAAATCCCTTTTCCTATTCTTTGTTCACTGTAGCACTGGAGTTAGAATAAGAGGAGCGGGTAATTTTCAAATCAGAAGCCCTTCATTGTTTTGCCTCTCTAGCATGATTTCAGAACTCATAACTCCCTCAAAGGGAAACTATTGCTTGGACAATTTGCACGTTAACAGGTCACCAAGTAACTGTAATAGATACATAATCCTTTTGCTTTGTATCTTAATATTCCGTCATTATGTTGACTTTAAGACTGGAGGTAGTTTGAGTAACCACTAAATAACATCCTTGTAACATTGTTAGTGCAAAGAGTTCCTGCTCCTCTTTGGAGAATAGAGCCTCCTAAGTGCACAGCTGTGAGCCACTGTGACTCAAAATATGATGATAAAACTTTACAACTCATATACCTACTTCCCAATAGAACAACATTAAAGCAGTTTTCTTAAAATAAAGATATAAATTGTGCTTCCAGATAGGAGTCAGCAAGTTGTCCATCACACCTCCATTATATTCTCAGAATGTTGTCTTCCTTCTTTCAGAGTTATTGTCAAAGTTTTGCCCAATGAGCATACTCTGGGGACTCTATGTAGTTTTTGCAGTCAATGTTCATCTTAGGGAAAGAGAGGACCTCAGGCTGAGTTTGAAAGGCACAGGGTGAGGTGCCTCTGCCTGTTCTGTCCTCAGCTTGAAAGCCCACACTTCTAACCATAGTCCTGATTTGAAAGTATCAAGTCAGATACTTAACGTAACACTTCAACAAATACTCAGTTGGAACTGCCCCCCCGCAAGCCACAGCATGATAGAAGGAAAACTGTCTTATTCTTGGTGTCTCTCTGCCTTCTTTGTGTCTTCTGTTTTGTGGTTATTTTTGTTCTTGTTGATTTTTTTTGTCTTTTTCTTCTCTACTTTGGAACCAGGATAACATGGGGTGAAGGGTGAAGAGTGTATTTATGTTGCCCTATTAGCCTGGCTCATCCTACCCCATTTTTTTTTCCTTTACAATTGAGTTGAGGCTAAGCAAGTGACTGGATGTTTTGGAAGAATTCTTTCTACCCGTTATTTACTTTCAACACTAATAAGCATTTTACACTTCACCCTCTGTCTCCCAGGTATAGCGAATGCCAACAATGTTGATTTCTTTACTTCCTGAACTTACATCGTAAAGGAACTAATTTTTTTTTCTCCAACATTTTGAAACTAATTTTCTTAACATAGTAAATTTTAAATGTGTAGTATATCAGTTCCTAGCAGTGTGTTGGGATGGCATAATGTAAGAAATATAAGCTACAACCTTAATTCCAGGAGCCTTAAAATGCAGCTGAAAAGATAAGACCCACTCATTACAGTAAATTAACAATTAAACTTCCTGGTTGAGACCCATGATCCAGAGCTCTCTGCAATCTGTAGAAGTAAGAAACTGGTTGAAATAGTTGTCCTTCTAATGAACTGCAGTAATTAATGACACAGCTAACATGTCAGGATGTGTCCTCAGTTCATTTTGCCTAATATTGTAGTCAAACCTACTCATTAAATCACTGATTGTTGGAGTTAATGGTGTTTGTTTTGGAGCCCCTGATAATATATCATTCCACATGCCAGAAAAACTAAGTGCGGGCAAAGAAGAAACAAACTTGTAAGCAAAAGTGTATTTTCTTAAGCACAATTCCACCCATGAACTGGAAAGGTCCTTGGGCTGGAATGTGCAATTGTGTGAGGATTTTGGATTTAAGAGGCTGCCCACTAATAATAATGTTTGTATGGCTTTTTATTTTTATTTTTGAAGAACGCCATAGTTATGTGAGAAACAGTAAAATCAGAAAAGTGACTTGTCCAAGGTTATGCCGCCAAGAGTTGCCCACCCTTGGCTTTATATTTATTCTTTGACAGTTCAAATTCAAAGTAAGTTTCTCGAAGTCATAGTTATTATCAAAAGAGCAAACTAGCCAATACTATTTTAAAATAAACTTTTAGGAAAGAAAAGGGTGAAATTAAAAAGCAAATACAATCTGAGGCTTCTAAAAACCTGGAGTCTAGTAGTAGGTTTATACTTCAGCAAAGTTTTAAAGTCAAATATTTCATTCAGTTCAGTAAATACTTATTAAGCAAATACTACATTTTTAGGGGCATAAAGCACAAATTATGTGGGGGGGAGATATTATGTATGATAATAATTAAAAGACGAGACAGAGAGTATACACAATTTTGATTGTAATTATTATAACAGGCCTAGAATTATAGTTCTTAAACAGGAAGATACTATTTTCTGGAGGCTGAACAAAGCACATGATAGTTGAGGGAGCTGAATAAACCAAGGAAAAGGGTGGGAAGGCTAATGACAGTTTTGATGAGTAGGGATGTGTTCTTGATGCCTGTTCTATAAGTCCACTGGGAGAAATTGGTGGGAGGTACAGCAATAGAGACAAACTGAAGAAGACCCTGGGGGGTGGGGGGGGGGGGCGTGATTTTGCACTAGAGAAAATAATTTTCATACACAAAATGGTTCTATTTGGTTCATATTTGGAGTTAAAATACCTCAGGATTTGTTTGTTTTTTAATCGAAGATATTTTCGGTTATTTACAGAGAAGGATTGTTAAGGCAACAGGCACACTCATTTATTGTATAACAACTGTTCTGCTTATGGTCTTTGCATCTTTTAATATTTATGACTCCCTAACAAAGGTTTTTTTGAAAAAACATTTCATTAGGAGTGCTCCAAAAGAGCAAATAATGGGAAATTTACCCTTCGAGACTTGCTTGTGGTTCCAATGCAGCGTGTTTTGAAGTACCACCTTCTCCTGCAGGTACGTAGCTCTAAACAGTTTGTTTATTGTCCGTTCATTCACTGCAGATATTCCATGTCTTGGACCCAATCCCCTTAAATTTTTGAATTATTATTATAGCTAAGAGGGAAATCACAGAACAGCTGGACAGTCTTTTTCTTTTTAGCAAAGATGGTTCAGTAGCTGCCATAAATCACATTTGTGTCCTTAAAGCAGGACTGACTAGAAAACAATTAAAAACAAGTCAAAATAAATAAAAATGTTTTTCAGCCAAGTCTTCTGTAGTTATCAGTCTTCATTTATGAGCATCTCAGTGTTGCAGTGCACTTGAATTTTGGCAGATTAATCATATTAGACCTTTTGCCTTATAACAGTAAGCTAAAGAGATTGTGTCACATTCCATATTGCTTTCTACTATGCTAAATTATAATAAGACTACATTTACTTTGAAGTCCTTCTTGTTATAACCCACAAAGCTTGTGGTTTCCATGGTTAGTCTTCTAATGAGTGTGGAGAGTCTTATAAATTTAATTTGATAGCTATACCAGGAGACTCATTAGTTCTGCTCCAAAGAAATGTCTTACTGTGTTAGTCTGTCAACTCTGCTGATGCTTGTGAAATGTCATTTTAAAAAGATATACTACCTGTATGTGAAATATAATTTCGTGTTGGCTGTGCTTTGTATATCTTGTATATTAAATTTCTTGAACTGTAGCTGAAAAATTATTAGTCATCTCTATTTTTGTTCTACCGAGAAATCAGAAAAATTGAAACCCTGATTATTCCTTTAAAATGCATTAAAACATTTATGAGACCTAAACTCAAAGCAACTTAATCAAATTGGATTTTATGAAAAAATAATAAGAATGACTCAGGCAATCAGTTTCCAAGGCATCCTGGAACTAAAAACATGTCCAAAATAAGATAATAATTTATTTTATAACATTGGTGTAGTCAAATATTGATTTGAAGAATTTAGAAGGTATAGCTTGTAAAAAAATACCCATTTTGGTCCTTAGATGGTTTTACACAGACTTATAAAAGTATGAAATACAACCATACTTTTTTGAAATTCAGCAAACTTTTCCCACTAATTTCCCTTTGGTTGTTTTATATTTAAAATTTTAAGAGTATGTTCAGTTCCATGATGACTTTTAAAAATAGTGGAAGTTTTATTTTGGATACTACACATAGATAAAAATTTTAGAAATGTTTCTTCCATCTCAAAAGAGTATGGAGTAAAATTTATTTGTTGTCTATAAATTTGTTGAACAAATGCGAGTATCAGTTTGGACATTTTTTTTTACTTACTACTGTACTTTAGTGGTGAAGTAACTTGAAATGCTTGATGACTTGAAATCACAGATTTACAAAGTTAGAATATTTTATAGTAGGTGATTGGGAACTTTAACATGACTTTTATTTAATAAAGTAAAAGTAACTTCTAAGGAATAAAAGAATAGAATTTTGACAGATTGATTATACTTAACAGATTCTGTCTTTAGGTCCTGTTTATAGCAGAAACACTAGTATTGAGTTCATTGAAGATTTTTCAGTGGCTTCCCTTTGCCAGCATAGTATTAGGCACTCGTGGTATACGACAGACCCTACTCTGATAAAGCTCATCGTTTAGAGAGGAAGTGTAAGCTCCCAAGTAACACAGTATGATAGGTACATATAAGGTACAGAACTGGCACAGATAAAGGCCTAAATCATTCTACATAAGAAAGCTGGGGAGCTGAGCAGAGGCCTCTGTCATAGAAGACCCCCAGAGAAGTAACTCTTGAGTTGGGCTTTCAAGAAAGAGTAAGAGATAAATAAGCAGATCAGAGGGGGAAGAGCTTTGTAAGCAGAAAAAACAAAATTTCTAATGGGATTAGATATTAGAACATATTTTAAGAACTGTAATTAATTTAGTCTGAGTAGAATATAAGTTGTTTGGGTGGAGGTGGGAGAGAGAAATTGAGAGAAGTTTTGCAGAATTCAGATCATGAGGAGTCTAGGAGGTATGGGTGACAACCTGAAGCTTTTGTCGGGCATCACAGAAGTCTGAGTAGGGTAGAAACAGGATCTGATTTATATTATAGAATCCTACACCTGATGTCAATAGGGTGACTGGACTGGAGTGAGGAGAGACTGAAAGTCAGAAGGCCAATCAGAAGCCCATTATGATTACCTGGTTTTTATTGTTGTTTGTTTGTTTGTTTGTTTTAAGAGACAGGGTCTTTCTCTGTTGTCCAGGCTGGAGTGCAGTCGTGCAGTCATGGCTCACTGCAGCTGGGCTCAGGCTGTCTTCCTGCCTTAGCCTCCCAAGTAGCTGAGACTACAGGCTCATGCCACCCTGCCCAGCTAATTTTTAAAAGTTTTTTGTAGAGATGGGGTATTGCCTTGTTGCCCAGGCTGGTCTGAAATTCCTGGACCCAAGTGGTCCTCCCATCTTACCCTGGAAATGTGCTGGGATTACAGGTATGAACCACTGTGCTTGGCAAATAATTATCTGTTTGAAAAAGGGCAAGGATCTGAACCTAATTAATGGCAGTGAGGATGGTTTCAAGGGGCAGGATCAAAGTTGACATCAATAGGACAAGGGAGAGAGAACAGGGACAAATCTGGGACACCTTTTAGGTTTTGGCTTAAGTGAGTACACATGGAAGTGCCATCCTTCAGTAAAACAGAAACAGGATCCAAGAATTGGATTCTGGGTAAAGATGGATTAAATTTGCAGAATGTTGGATTTGAGGAGCCTTTGAAATGCTGAAGTAGAATCATTTAGTTGGACAGATGAGTCCGGGACTCATGCATCAATTTTGGGTTGAGCACATACATTTGACAGTGATTGCCCTGTGAAGTGATAGTTGACATTATGACAGTGGTTGTGATAGAATTTGTAGGGTATGTAAAATATGGAAAAAGAGGACTAGGGTGAAAATCCAAGGAACAATAACTTTCTAAGAAGCAGATAAGAAACTATGAAAGACTGAGGAGTAGGCAGAAATTTGGGATGGACAGATGAACGACTGTAACAGCAATAACAACAACAAATGGAACATCCCAGTGTCCCTGAAATGAAAGGAGGGATGCAGTCAAAGGAATCGAAAGCTATAGAGAAGCCAGGAGTAAAAATGAGAAAAGAGTATGATTTTAGTTAGCCATTATGGAATCTTTCATAACAATGGAGATCAATGTCAGTGTAATGGTGGTGGATAGAATTCAGATTCATCTTTGAAAAGAAAATGTCTCATATTGTGTCTCATGATTTTTTGGCGTCTAGTTGGTCTTCTTACAGTTTGAATGGAAATGGAATGCGGGCGTATTAGGTTTATCACATTATAGAGAGAAAACCAATAATAACGGTTTACTTGTAAAAATATTTTATTTAGTATGTCTTAGTTTTAATTTGATGAAAGCAGTACTAAACTATATCTTCCACATAGGAACTGGTCAAACATACCACTGATCCGACTGAGAAGGCAAATCTCAAACTGGCTCTTGATGCCATGAAGGTAGGGCAGATTTATCAATAACTTTGTATTTTTTATTCTTGCCTAAAGACAATAGAATTCAAACTGCTAATATATGTATATATATAATATTGTAATATGCTAATGTATAATACACATTTGTTTTTAGTGGGGACAGCTGGATTTTTTTTTTTAACTGGAATAGATATCCTTGCATGGAGTTAATTGTTAGACAACACATACAACTAAGACGTATATTAAAATCACTTACATACAAGTATAGCAACTTTCATAACTATGAGGAATTATTAATATAATGGTCTTATTTCCCATTCTTTTCATGGTGACTAATAGAAAACATTGGCTTGTGTAAGCTATAGGCGAGCTGGTAGCTTCAGAACCCCATGTGACTTATTTTCCTCATAGGAGGATATCTGCCAGGTTTTCCCTTGTGGCTGCTGTGGCTTAATACAAGTGAATTTCAGTTTGTTAAGTTTTCAGATAAATATGAAAATCAAGAACTATGAATAGATACAGACATTTTGAACCTACTGGGGAATATATAAAACCTCAGTTTCCACATTATGTTGAATAAAAATGACTTTGAAATGAAATAATACTTGCCCATAACTTAAACATAGGCAAGTATTTGTTCTTAAAAACAAAATGGCAAGGTGACCCTGCTCAGAGCTGTGCATAATTACTTAACTGTGTCCTTGTAAGAATTCGTGTTAGCTTTGCTGTTTGGCTGATTGTCTACCACTAGGAAACATCACACAATTATTTATTATTCTTTTTGTTACTTAAAAAGTCAAACCAAGTTTCAGTTTTAAAAGAAGTCGTTTATGGATCTAGCCTATGAAAAGTCAGACTTCCAATTAGAACAGAGTTAGGAATTGCTTTTTGCAGAGTTCTGTCCCTACTTTTGCAGATGAATTTAAGAGGGTATAGAAAAAAGAAAAAGAGCTCAGAAAACAGGAAAATCTGGAGCGCATGTAACAAAAATAGCTAGTTACAGTATGGAGAGATTAGCTAATGTTTCCTCAAATATGAGAAAAGACATTTTAAAATAGGTGAAGGCACATGGAGAGACACAGCCAGCATTTTTTGTTCACTTTAATTCATGAATTAAATTTAGTTCCAGCACGTTGTGCTGTTTAGTTCCTCACCTCTCCTTTACTTCTCCGGAATCCATAAATGGATTAACTCTTTAAAGTTGAGCTGGTTTCCTTGACTGAATGTTCTCAGGAACCAAGAGGACTTTAACTGGTTGCCAAAAAAAAAAGTCTTGCTAAATTCATTATCTAACTTTTGGTTACTTTTCTCCCTGCTAATCCTTCATGGTTGCCCTTCTTCTAACCTGTGTAAAAATACCATGCTCTCAAGGTCGGTAATTAACGTGCCTGGAATTTCTATTCTTCCGACCTAGTTTTCTTTTTGTTGCTCAGTGGCAGTATATTTTGTTTTGTCTTTTGAGGCAACACCATCCTGACTCTTCTCAGCGGTGTGACAAATGACAGCTCTTCAGTCTTCCCAGCTGTACTTCAGACATTTTAAAATTGCCTCTGTGATGCAGCTTTGATTGACTGGGCATTCATTTGATTGTCTTTGAAAAGTTATGGTGGTTACTTTTACCACTAATGGAACTAATGATGTGTTTTCTTTCAAAGCAGTTTGCATCTCTAATCTTAGTGTGCCTTCTTTTTTCTACCCTTTTCTTTATTGTCTAGGACTTGGCACAATATGTGAATGAAGTGAAAAGAGATAATGAGACCCTTCGTGAAATTAAACAGTTTCAGCTATCTATAGAGAATTTGGTATGTAATTATCTTTCCATCCAGCTTTCCCTCACCCCCCACATTGGGCGACATTCTAGGAGCTGTCGTTGAAGAGAAGATAGTTTACCTTCAAGTTTTTGCTGGCGGAGGTTGTTGCCAGTCCCTGTGTTTGGCAGTGTTCATGTGGGTGTCTGGGGGCACCTGCGACCTGTCCCTGTCTAGGGACTTTGTGATGGCTTGTCCCTCTTACTGTAGTCACGCTCTGCCTCTTCTCCCAGCAGTCTGAATCTAAACATGGGAGTCCATTTTTTTTAAGACATAGGTGATATTTTATTTTATTTTTTTGTTACACTTTAAGTCCTGGGGTACATGTGCAGAATGTGCAGGTTTGTTACATAGGTATACACGTGCCATAGTGGTTTGCTGCATCCATTACCCTGTCATCTACATTAGGTATTTCTCCTAATGCTATCCCCTCCCCTAGTCCTCTCCCCATGCTATCCCTCCCCCACCCCTCCAACAGGCCCCAGGAGTCTGTTTTTTTCTTTTCTTTCCCTCATCCCTGTACATACGCACAGCCATTTCCTATCCACTTATTCGTTTTGCATATATTTGCTGAGTGACTATTATGACCAAGATACTTTGCTTGGGGCTGGGACTGTAATTGCAAACAAGATGGTCTCAAGATTGAGGAGATAACCATCATTCTCAGCAAATTGACACAAGAACAGAAAATCAAACACTGCATGTTCTCACTCATAGGTGGGTGTTGAACAATGAGAACACATGGACACAGGGAGGGAAGCATCACACACTGGGGTCTGTCAGGGGAAAATAGGGAGGGACAGCGGGGGGTGGGGAGTTGGGGAGAGATAGCATGGGGAGAAATGCCGATATAGGTGATGGGGGAGGAAGGCAGCAAATCACACTGTCATGTGTGTACCTATGCAACAATCTTGCATGTTCTTCACATGTACCCCAAAACCTAAAATGCAATAAAAAACAAAAACAATATAGTATTCTAGGAAAAATATAAAACACAACCATATAGTATTCCATTGGGTATATTCACGATAGTTTATGTAACCACCCCCTGTTGTTGCAGATAGCTCTTAAAAGCTCATGATTGTTTTCTGAAAAACAGTAAATTTTTCCCCCTGAGAATCCCCTAAAAAAAAAAGAATTAAAAATGCCATATTGTAATTAGTGCTGTGAACTGGCTGCTATAACTGAGAATTATAAGGGGAGTCCTAGTTTAGATAAGTTGGTTGGAAAAAATCCTTATGAGTCATTTGAACTGAGACCTGGAAGATAAGAAGCAGCCAGCCACAGGAAGATCTGGGGGGAAGTGACCTGGGCAGAAGCCGTAGCAGGTGAAATGCTCAGAGATGGGCAAGAGCCAAGTGTGTTCAAGAAGTTGAAAGGTAAGAGTGGCTGGAAGTGGAGAGTGAAGAGAAGGATGGTGGGCTCTGAGCCGTGAGGGGTTGGCAGGGCAATGGCATAGCACAGCCTTGCAGGCCAAGATGCTGAGTTGGGATTTTATTGTGACGGCAGTGGGAAGCCAGTGAAGTTTCTATCAGAGAGTATTACAACAGACTGATTGACATTTCAGGAAGACCCTGTAAGCGGGCAGCCTGGCCAGCAAGCTGCTGGAGTGATTTCAAGAGAGGATGCAAATAGAGATGAGTGGATTTAAGATACATTTTTGGTAGAGCAATTTCATTGCTGCTTTCTCTGAAACCTTGTGAACCTGTCTCTTTCTTTTCACACACACAGCCACATACCCGTTTCAGGACACCATCATTTGCAGCTGACTGTGCAGCTTCCAGTCACAGTAGCCTCTCATCATCTCTTCACATAGTTGCAGTTCCAAAGTGTCGATTTCTCAATTCACTCTCTTTCTCAAATTTGTCAAGATTTTTTTGTTGTTGTCTTCAAGATTCAGTCAGTATTCCTTGGCATGATATTTAAGGTTCTCAGTGATCTGGACTTAAGCTATTTTCCTGAACTCATCCAGCTAATAACTGCCCTTACTCTTTACATTGTGGATATTTTGCTATATTTTAAGGTTTCCATTTTGCCATACATTTCTATAGTTCTGCCTTCTATTGTAATCTCAGAGCCTAGAATGGTTTTTCCTATTGTTCCCTGTCAAATTTATTCTGGGTGCATTTGAAATAAATCCTTTTGCTAATCTCCTATTGCCTTTCCTCTTTAGATTTCCATAGCATATTTCTCAGACAGCTGTGTAGCATTTTAAAAATTGTGGTAAAATATATATAGCATTGGTCAGGTGTGGTGGCTCACACACGTAATCCCAGCACTTTGGGAAGCCGAGGCAGGCAGATCACCTGAGGTCAGGAGTTCAAGACCAGCCTGGCCAACATGGTGAAACCTTGTGTCTACTAAAAATACAAAAATTAGCCAGGCATGGTGGTGCGTGACTACAGTCCCAGCTACTCAGGAAGCTGAGGTAGGATAATTGCTTGAACCTGGGAGGCAGAGGCTGCAGTGCACTCCAGCCTGGGCAGCAGAGTGAGGCTCCGACTCCATCTCAAAAAAAAGAAAAAAAAAAAATATATATATATATATGTATGCACACACACACATATGTATGTATGTATGCATTTGTTTATCATTCTAATGATTTTCAAAATGTGTAGTTCTGTGGCATTTAATGCATTCACCATATTATGTAACCATCTCCAAAACTTCGTCTTGCAAAACTGAAACTCTGCACTCATTAAACATGAACTTCTTTCTTTGTACTCATGAAACATTCCCCTCTTTCCCTGGCCCCTGGAAACTACTGTTTTACTTTCTGTCTCTATAAGCGTAACTACTCTGGGCACCATATATAAGTGAAATCATACAATATTTGCCATTTCATGACTGGCTTATTTTACTTAACGTAATGTGTTCACAGGTCATCCTTGTAGCATGTGTCAAAATTTTATTTTTTGATTTCTGTTTGTTTAACGCTGAATAATATATCATTTTATATAAATACTTCACCTTTTGTATTCATTGATGAACATTTGGGTTGCTTCCTTCTTTCAGCTATTCTGAATAGCTGAAAGACCTGTTATGTTATTATTATAACAGGTGTACCAATATGTATTCAAGTGTCTGCTTTCACTTCTTTTAGTTATATACTCAGAAGTGGAATTTCTGGGTTGTATGGTAATCATGTTTAATTTTTTGAAGAATTGCTCTACTATTTTCCACAGCAGCTATACCACTTAACCTTCCTACCACCGATGCACAAGAGTTTCAGTTTTTCCACATCCTTACCAACACATGCTATTTGGTTTGTTTGGATAATAGTCATCTTAATGGTTTTACAGTAGTATCTCATTGTGTTGTTGATTTGCATTTTCTTACTGATTAACAATGTTGAATGTCATCTTTGTGTGTTTATTGGCCATTTGTATATCCTCTTTGGAAAAATGTCTGTTCAAGTGCTTTTCCCATTTTTGAATCAAGTTATTTTTTGTCATCGTGTAGTAGTTCTTTATTTGTATCCTGGATATCAAACCCTTATAAGACACTTGCTTTGCAAATACTTTCTTGTGTCTGTTGCCTTTTCACTTTGTTGATATTGTCTGTGATACACAAAAGTTTTTAATTTTGACAAAGTCCAATTTATCAGTCTCCAAGAAATCATTGCTAAATCTAGTGTCATAAAGCTTTTCCCCATTTTCTTTTTTTTTTTCACCATGTTGGCCAGGATGGTCTCAATCTCCTGACCTTGTGATATGCCTGCCTCGGCCTCCCAAAGTGCTGGGATTACAGGCATGAGCCACTGCTCCTGGCCTTATTATTATTAATTAATATATTTTATTGCACTTTAAGTTCTGGGGTACATGTGCAGAACATGCAGGATTGTTGCATAGGTGCATACATGGCAATGTGGTTTGCTGCCTCCATCCCCCATCACCTATATCTGGCATTTCTCCCCATGTTATCCCTTCCCAACTCCCTACCCGCTTTTCCCCATTTTCTTCTAAAAGTTTTATAGTTTTAACTGTAACTTTTGGGTATTTGAAACGTTTTTAGTTATTCTTTATGAATGGTATAAGGTAATAAAGTGTCTACCTTTATTCTTTTACATGTGGATATCCAGTTTTCCCAGCACCATTTGTTGAGAAGGCTGTTCTTTTCCCATTGAACGGTTTTAACCTTGCTGAAAATTATTTGACCATATATGTGAGGGCTTATTTCTGGGCTCTCTACTATTCTGTTGGTCTGTATACCTGTTTGTATGCCACTGTCACATGATTTTGATTATTGTGGCTTTGTAAAAAGTTTTGGAAGTAAGTCAGTAAGTGTGAGACCTACAACTTTGTTCCTTTTCAAGATTGTTTTGACTATTCAGAATCCCTTGAGATTCCACAGGAATTTTAGAATGGAGTTTTCTATTTGTGCAGAAAACATGACTGGGATTTTGATAGGAAACATTTATTTTGTATTTATAATAGTGTTAATTAATCACATATCTCTGTCCTTTATTAAAATGGAATTTCTGGATGGTAGTGATTTTCAGTCAATTGTTTTTTCCCCCTAGCATGTACAGTAAGTGCTCATAAACATTTAAAAATAATTTAGTTGGTCAGCACTTTTATCCCAGCACTTTGGGAGGCTGAGACATGTGGATCACGAGGTCAGGAGATTCAGACTATCCTGGCCAACATGGTGAAAACCCTGTCTCTACTAAATAAATAAATAAATAAAAATTAGCTGGGCTTGGTGGTTTGTGCCTGTAGTCCCAGCTACTCAGGAGGCTGAGGTAGTGGAATCACTTGAATCCGGGAGGCGGAGGTTACAGTGAGCTGAGATCGAGCCACGGCACTCCAGCCTGACAACAGAGCAAGACTCCATCTCAAAATAATAATAATAATAATTATTATTATTATTATTTAGTTATCAGTTTCTAGGGAAATAGCTCATTATTTTAAATAATTAAGTCAGAACTTTTCATCCTTGAGGTCCTAGCTCAAGAAAGCCAGCCTGGACTTTATAGACCAAATTAGGCCCCCTTTTCTGTACTCCTTCATGGCAATTGTGCATTTGTAATTGCATGCTCCTGTGAATATTTGTTCCTCCACTGGGCAGTCTACTTCATGATGGCATTGTCTGTATCATTTTGCCCTGTACCTGTTATGGTGGCTGGTACATAGTAGATGCTCAAAAAATATTAGTTACCGGAACTGTCTCATAATTTGGATTGTTCCAGTTGAGTCTTTCTTTTCATAGCTAATTTCCCCTTTAATAATGTATACTAATTAAAATCAATTGATGTCCTTGATATACTCCTTGGGATTACAGAGGACATACTTGTTTATCATGTAGACCTGAACTTTTTAGAGTAAGTGTGCTTAAAAAATGTAAAAATGCTAAAATTTGTAATGTAATAAGGTAGTTGTCCTGAGCAAATGTCTCTACTAATATTTGTTTTTATTTTCATGTGATTATGAAAAACTCTGAAATGTACATTTTATATTTTAGAACCAACCGGTTTTGCTTTTTGGACGACCTCAGGGAGATGGTGAAATTCGAATAACCACTCTAGACAAGCACACAAAACAAGAAAGGTAAGAAAAGAAGAATACTGTTTTGAAAATAAATAATTCATGTCAGAAAACTGAGAAGACCTTAAAAACAATTCTTCCAGTGTGAAGTAGAGGAAAAAGGGAAGAAATACAAGGAGACAGACCAACCCATGATTTCTAAAATTTTTAAATGTAGATTATCTTAGATATTCCCACCTGGGTCCTGGTATCTATTAATTTGTCTAAGTTATTAAGAAGGAATTAACAAGTATAGATGATCAGCTAGGATACATTAAAATGAGAAGAGAGAGAAAGTAACAGCAGATAACTACAGTAAAAACATAATTGAATTTTTGGAATATATTTTTAAATAACTAAAAATAGAAAAATGCCCTAAGAAAGAAGAGTACGTGAGAATCATGTAGTAATTTTTCTTGAGGGATATTGGCAGATGTAGTCATTGAAGTTTAGTGAGCTTGACCCAGAGTCATTAATTATGTATATATTTGATCTTCAAACGGGTGTTTTTTGTGGTTGACGATGATCATTTTCTGGAGTCTTTGGAGAAGAGAAAGCCAGCAGGGGGCAGCATCAGCTCTTGCTTCCACCTTGATACCCTGACTCCACTGGTCCTTTAAACCTCTGGGAGAAATAGACGTTAAAAATGATGCAAGTGTTACAGCCCTGTGAATGTGTCATTATCATTGTGTATATAAAAAAAAAGTATGTATGTTAACCACTGAGCATTTATAAAAATACACAAGTATGGGTATTGGGGGATATGGTTATAAAGTTTATTTTCTCCCCCAAGTTACATTGTTCTTAATAAGAAAAAAGAAATATTAACATGGAAATTTCACCATAACTTTTTCAGTTTACACTTTGCTCAGAAACCATTCAATTTGTGTTTTTAAGTGGTCAACTAAATCATAAGGAACAACATAGAGGGTAAAAGCACAGCTTCCAAAATTAGACCCGTTTGTGAATCCTGTTAACATGCCTCACTAGCCGTGTGACCTTTAGCAAATTATCTAACTTCTCTCAGCCTCAGTTTCTTCCCCAGTAAAATGAAGATGGTAATGGTATCTACCCAGCATGTGGTCTTGGGGATTTCAGTTGAGTCCTGTTTGTGAAAGGAATGAACAACACTTCTCAAGGCATTCTGGCTGATTCCCAGTAACTTCAGTAGAAGCTGCTACTGATGTCATTAATATATTCTATAAGTTTTTAGCTTTTAAATTAAAAACGAAGGTAATTTCTCATGAACAAACTTTATGGCTTACCTCAGTTGGCCCTTTCAACAACTCTGCAGTGTGCATATTACTCTTATTATGATTTTTGCCCATTTTTAAAATGAGGGAACTAAGGTACAGTGAGGCCATTTACATGGTAAAGGGAAGTTCCAGGATACACACAGTTCTTATAACCTCAAATCCCCCCATTCTTTTCAGTGTGTGATACTGCCTGTTGTCTTTAATGCAAAGAAAAAACATTTGGTTGCTTTAATTATATCTTACCAGAAAAAATTATGCACATGTTTCTAAACCATTTAAAATCAATCAATCTCTCTTTCACAGGCATATCTTCTTATTTGATTTGGCAGTGATCGTATGTAAGAGAAAGGGTGATAACTATGAAATGAAGGAAATAATAGATCTTCAGCAGTACAAGATAGCCAATAATCCTACAACTGATAAAGAAAATAAAAAGGTGACTTTTGGAAGTTAATAACTGTAATTTACTTATAACCTTAAATATTCAGGAAAAGTATCATAATATAATGTGAGATGTGACTTATCAATCCAGATGTTTTTGTTTCTAGAGATTGATTAGGTACATGCCTTTGTGAGAAATAACTGGATAATGCCACTGCTGATCTGATTATTTCTAATGCCCTAATGATCCAGATAGTAAAATGCATTTGGAATAGAAATTGTTATAAATGTGAAGTTGACTACGATAAGCATGATTGTTCAGTTTGTACCTTGATAATATTATGAGGGGGTTTTGGGTAGTTATGGTGGTATTCTTGTGAATTTAGAAACATAATGCTATTAATGATACATATGAATCTAAAGAATATTAATTTTAACAGTGGTCTTATGGCTTCTACCTCATCCATACCCAAGGACAAAATGGGTTAGAATTTTATTGCAAAACAAAAGATTTAAAGAAGAAATGGCTGGAACAGTTTGAAATGGCTTTGTGAGTATTTCTGTTTTTAAAAGTGCTTTTATTTTTACTACTTAAATAACTTATGAATAATGAACAACCAGTAAGTGTATTCTAATGCTTGTAGCATGTGTAATGTGTGCAGAGACAGGGGAAACGTTTTGCTCTGAGCATGAGCGCTGCTAGGCTGCTGGCTGCTTGATAACTTTGGTCTCCTAGGAGAGGGGTTTTGTTGAATTCCTTCAAAAAGAAGAAAGAGGGAGCTCTAATCTTTTGTTTGACTTTCTTATGGGAATGTTTTAGTTCTTTAGCTTTCAGCAGCCCAAGCAAATATTAGTTATTCTGATGATAAACTTTTAATGTAATAACTGTATTTTTAATTATGTATCTTTAAAGGAAATACCTGTGTGTGTACATACACAGACAGACATGTAAATATATATATCTTATTTTTAATAGAAAGCTTGAATTATTCTCTCTGTTTTAACTCTTTTTTCGAATCTTGGCTAAAATGCTTCATTTATTTAAGGAATGATTTCAGGGCTTGATTTCTTTCAGTGTTTTTTAGTTCTATTGAGGAGGAAGCTCAACGAAGAGGTGGAAAATAAATCAACCCTGTTTCAAAAAGGAATAGCATACAGAGATGTAATAACCAAGAATATGTCATTATAGGTGTTTCTTTTTCGTTTTGATGTTTATGTATTGAAAGGTGCACAATGACCCTTTTTGTGGAAACATATAGGATACCCCTGAAATAAAACTGTTAGAAAAAGGTGAAATTAAGGAAAACTACATTTGGAATTTGTTTTATTTGGGTTCTAAGATTATTTACAATTTGTTGACAAATTCTATCAGTTTTTTTTCTTTGTTTTAAGAAATGCTCATGTTAATGTAAACTAGAGGTAGGAATGGAATGTTTTATTGTGGCTCCGAAAATAGGAAAATAAAGATTCTCAAGATTATCTTATCTAATATTTTGAGAGACGGGATTCTATAGCCAAAATATTTAGGCTTACAGTCAATTCTGGGTTCATCTATTATCTCAGCCATGAACTGGTTACGTGATGAAAGCTAAATTATTTAACCTCTCACAGCCTCAGTTTCCTCATCTGTAAAATAGGGATGATATTTATTTCAAATTCTAGTTAACATATATCAGCAGAATGCTAGCCAAATAGTAAAATAGTAGCCATATGGTATTGAACAATAGGTGATATCTGTTATTATTGCTATTATTAATAATAATTGCATTTGGGATCTTAGTATACTTATGAGTACTTATAAAATGACATAGCATCTTCCAATATATTTTTTCTTTTTAGGAAGTCACTTGGAGTTGAACAATTGGAATTGAAGTGATAGAATGCTGGGGTTAGTGATAATATGCAAAGACAGAGCTGCTCTCGAGCCTTTACTCTTACATGCTAGGCTAGTATTTTTCGATGGTTTCTTTTTTTTTTTTTTTTTTTTTTTTTTTTTGGGCTATATAATTTCAGATGAGTGAAGGAATTTCTGCAGAGGAGCAAAGTTGAATTTCATGTCCCAGAGCAGGCAGGTTCCTTGGACTATATGATAGACCTATCAGTCACTATTTTGTTCAGTTGCCATAAAACAGTTCATTTTTGTGTATAAGAGACTTGACGGCCAGGTGCAGTGGCTCACACCTGTAATCCCAGCACTTTGGAAGGCTGAGGCAGGTGGATTACCTGAAGTCAGGAGTTCGAGACCAGCCTGGCCAACATGGTGAAACCCCATCTCTACCAAAAATACAAAATTAGTCAGGTGTGATGGCGTATGTTAGTCCCAGCTACTCAAGAGGGTGAGAAAGAATAGTTTGAATCCAGGAGGGGGAAGGTTGCAGTGAGCTGAGATCGTGCCACTGCACTCCATCCTGGGTAACCCGAGACTCTCTTGAAAAAAAAAAAAAACAGAGAAAGAGAGATTCGATAAGATAAATGCTATTATCATCATTTGGCTTCTCTCCTTAAGACTGGTCACCTTGTAGTCTAAGGTAGCTGCTGGAGCTCTAAAATCTAAGTTCTAGGTACCAGAAAGTAATCTTACTTTTATGGATCCCTTATAGAAATACCACCCTCTTCTGTTACCTAATACTGGCCAAAGTGTAGTCATGTGGCCACATCTGTCAAGGGAGGCTGGCAAATAAAACTTTTATTCTAGGTAGGATACTTCCTGTCTAAGAATCAAGGTTCTTTTACTATGGAAGAAGGGAGGAATGGGTAGGTGCAGGCAACTAGCAGCCACTGCCTTGCAGGTTTGCACATGTAGGGGTATGTATGGATTTAAATTGTTCCACCACAATAAGGATGGCCGCAGCACATGCACAGAACCAGGGATTCTCAATCTTTCATTATTTTCGAGCACCTCAGCAATATAGTAATGCACCAGTAGAAGTAGTTTTTGTATTTTAGAGTTCTGTTGAATGTACATGCAGATAGTGGCAGGGTAGAAGTATACTTTTGGAGAATTTCTCAGAGTTGAAGTTGAGGGCTTCTATAAATAAGGGTTATATTATATATGGTAAAATAAAATCTGATCAGGCATCAGAATATTCCTTTGTTTTATTTCCTTTATTTTTGAAGTTCATAATGTAGGAAAGCCCCGATAATGTCTGCTTCCAGCTTTGTAAGACAGCTTTTGCCTGTCTGGTGCTCATAAAAATAGAATAATATAGGTAAGTCCTGAAGTTTGATTTTTGCCTATGGTTCAAATTTTGCTGCTTATCCATTATTAAATTTCTAGTACTCTTATTTGATAAGTCACAGAGAAAAAAATAATAAATCCTGCAGCATTCATGACAACGGATGAAGAACAGCAAACCTTGTGTATCTCCACAGGGTGGCCTCTTCCCAGCGTCTTTAGCATCAACATGAGTCCCTTGAGTTCCCCTAGAGCACTCTGGACTACTGCTTTAAGGAATTCTGAAAAGGAAAGGCAGGCATTGGTGAGAGGGTGGAGGGAAACCAAGGGAGCTGATATTTTTAAGAGTGTTGAAATGCTTGCCATTTCTATTTACAGAAGATAGCAATTCTGCTGTTTATAGGATGATTGGATCAGTTTTGTTTAAAATTAATGAAAATCACTGTTAAGGCACTTGAAATACTGTGTTAAGGCTCTAAATTAAAGCTCTTAATTTAGAACATTAAATAAGGCCATGGAAAAGCATGAACACTAATAAACAATAAGTATCCAGTGAACACTTCTTCCCAGAGGTGACCTAAATCTCAGCCCCTGTCTCTCCAAGCACATCCCCATCCTTGCTCAGCAGTCATGTTCCCTGACCTTCTTTGGCCGTAACCACTTCTAGCATTTAAAATATGCAGTGAACCACATTAGAACCTGGCAGACCTCCATAGGAAAGGCTGAGCAAAGAGAATAGCAGCAGTGACCCACTTGGATAGGGCAGGGGATTTTCCCCCCCTTTTTTGTGAGAAGTGGTAGCAGGACTGATTGTTCTTGAGGTTGTTGGGAAAGTCACTGAGTCAAAGAGACCAAATAGAGTGCAAGGGCTGTCGTTCTGGGGGCCATAATCTAAAGAATATATTTACATCTTTAAGAGACTGATTGATATACATTGCTTACTTTTATTTATTTCAAAAGATTTTTTTATCACTGTCTCTCACAATTCCATTTAGTAATCTGTGAAACAGGATGGCAAGTAGTTTTATTAGGTTAAGCTGGTTTTCATAATGATGCTGGAAAATATGGATCTAACTGCCTATAGCAATGTTCAAAATTTTGTTAAGAAGCTATGGATATGTTTTCCCCAAATCCAGTATATCCATTGTGCTTTTATGGATTTTTCGTGAGATTTAAATTAATAAACCTTGTCATACCCATTTTGTAGCTCAGGAAACTAGCTGTCACAGGAGCATTTGAGCAAATTTCTACAAGTTTGATGCTGTATCATTTACAGTACAGTTGAGGATCTCAGTTCACAGGAGTTTCTTTATCTATAAGAATGCTGAAATAAGCAACTGGACCCATATCTTGGCATCTATAACTGGAGTTTGGATTTTTTGTATTTTTTGTTTTTGTTTTCTCCTTGTGAATAGGATGTAGCAATCAGACAGTGTTCTTAAATGTCCCAGGAATAAGTGAAAGCTAGGTAAAAAATAAATCAAAGAAGCAGAATTATATTTAGGTTGGTGCAAAAGTAATTGCGGCTTTGCTATTACTTTTAATGGCAAAAAAAGGTTATTTAAAAGCCAAGTTAGCAAAAGAAAAGATAAATTAAGAGGCATACCATAAGTGTCACATATGGTAGAAACAGGTAGATTCAGAGTCAGCCTCCGTAAGTGTTTTTTGAAGGGAAATGAAAGGTCCTTTTGCTTAGAATTTCTTCTGACCGACCTTGGCCCAGTTCTTGAAATTCTAACAATTCGCATTTACCCCCTTGAATGAAGAGAGCCCTTTGAGATGCATATACCGTCACTACTGTGAGTATCTAAGATTGCTTGACTGTGTAGTAAGTGTGTGGCACAGTTCTACGTGGATTACCTAAGCGAAAATAGCATAGAGGTCGGGCATGTCTACTGGAGTATTAGCCCAGGATGTGTATCTTTTTTTTTTTTTTTTTTTTTTTTTGAGACAGAGTCTCACTCAGTCACCAGGCGCCAGGCTGGAGTGCAGTGGCGCGACCTTGGCTCACTGCAACCTCCGCTGCCCGGGTTCAAGCATTCTCCTGCCTCAGCCTCCCGAGTAGCTGGGACTACAGGCGCGCGCCACCAAGGATGTGTATCTTTTAAACACAAGGACTAATGGTAGTGGGAAGAAGAGAATGTGAATGGGGGATGGAGATTCTAGAGCTGGGGCGGGACTCTGGGACCAGGATGCACTATCCTATTGGTCATCTGGAGGGGCAGCCCCTGCCTGAGCTTTGCATTTCCCAGAATGAGCCCTGAGAGGAGCTTCCCTTTTGGGATGGGGCAGGGAGTGAGAATGTAGCCTGTAGCCGTTAAGCTCCACAAATCACATTTAATCTGAGGCGCAGTGTTTCTTTCTAATTTATTCCCCATCTACTTCCAGAAGGAATTTGAAGTCACTCACAATAAAAAGCACACATGCTGCAGAATTAAAAAGAAAAATTTAAATAATCAGAGGTCAAATAGAACAGTGTTTCCAAGTATTATCTTCAAGCTCAGGCTCCACTAGACAAGAGTATCTTCTTGAAGTTTACTTTCTGTAGTTTCTGTGGTAAAAACAAACAGCATGTTTCTCACATTTCAAATCTAGGATTATATTTCATCAAACATAATTTGTTTTAATCTAAAGATATTGCTCAGATATTTCAAATACCAGAGAGATAATTACCAGAGGAAATTTTATTCATTCTGCAGATATTTATTGTGCACTTGCCTTGTTGCTAGACCCCGTTGGAAGCCCTGGGCATATAACAATGAGGGAGCCGTTGCAATTGAATTTAAATATTATTATTTCCAAGCATAATCGTGTTCCGTTAGTATATAATGGATTACATTTCAGGACTGAACTTTTGATACTTCTATTCAAATCATCTCTTCCTTCAACCCCATTTACTTAAGGATCAACATATGGAGTCCCAAGAATTACACTTGATACAGCCCCTCCCTCCACCTGTAATCAGTCTCTCACCAACCTCTGCACATCGAATCTGAACACCTGCCTGAACTCTCCCTTGCCACCCTCTAGTTTGTGTCTTCTGCATGTCTCGTTAGCTTCTGCATTCCCTGCCTTCTCCCAACCAGTCCTTCTTCACAAGCATCAGGGTGATCTGATGGTATTCTGCCCCACTTACAAAGCTTTGTTGGTTATTTATTGTATTTGCTATAGTATCAGGGGTTTTGCTAGGATAGAGGAAGGCCCTGCATGGTTTTATCCCACTCGTCTTTCCAGCCACATTTCCCGTAAGTTTCCCTTGTGCTCGTTTTGCTCTAGTTAGATTGTGAGTTTAAGTTCTTAGAGATGTCCAGGCCTCAGATATTCACACATAAGCTTTGCCTGCCTGGCCTCATCTTTCCTCCTGTTCTTCGGATAGCTGGTTCTATATCCTGCAGGTCTTGGCTGTAAATGTTACTTTGTGAAGGAGATCTCTCCTCACCCCTATGCTAAGTGAGTAATACCACCTTTCCTGTATTCTCTCATAACTGTATTTATATTGCTAGAGAAAAATTATCCAAGCATGCTGTTTACTGCCTTCTCGTAGTCCAACAATCCCTCTGCTTGTTAGAATCTGTTCCTTGTCGGCTCAGTTTTACTTCTCTTTTCTCCTGAAGAATAAGGATTTTGTTTTGTTTATTAGAAGAGAAGTTAAGTTGAACCACATGGTTAGAGCTGTGGGAAAGGGGAAAGAAAGTCTCACGGATCTGGGGGTGGAAAGAAAGTGTTGGGTTTGGTGTGAGTGAGGCTCTGGGATAGCTGTGGACTCTGAGGGATTTGGGAAGGGGGAAAAGGCCTTTTGAGATGCAGGTGTTTGAAATCTCAATTTATCTTTCCTTGATATTCTTTGAAGTGCTAAGTAAAGGATGAAATTACTTTTTGGGTATTTTGGTGTACGTTTAGTGGTCCAAGGCTGAACTGCCTGGGCCCCATGGAATAATGGGCTTGCTATTAGATCTGTTTGCCTGTTTAATGTCTGTTTTTTGCATGAGGGCAGGGATCTCGTCCCTGTTGTTCACATGCATGATCTGCCCTAGCATAGTATCATATTTTTGTTGTACATTTGAAATTTTACTCTGTAAGTTTTCTGACAACCAAGATGAGGAAAAAACAAAACAAAACTTGATGAGTTGTGGAATTCTTATTGTCTGACAAAATATTACAGTAGCCCTTAGGGGGAAAGACTTTTTCCAGTATGATAAGAAGTCTATGTAGTGTGGATCCTTAGGTAGGAGGTATTGAAAAACATGTTCTCTACCAGCAGCATTAGATTTTTGAAATTCTTGAAATTGCTGTTATAGATGAGTGTTTCTCTTTTATGTAAGCCTTCAACTGTGCAATTGCAATTTTGCTAAGGCATTTTTATAGACTCCTAACCTGATGCTGTTCCTTCCAGATGTTTCTGTCTAGTAGTCTGGATCGCTTGGATAAAATTTTTGGAACCAAACAGGATGGGCAATTCTCATATTTCCTGGCCTGTCTTTTAAGTAGCACTGATCGCATTCATTTGTATACTGAAAACTATAGAATAATATGCAACTCATGTGGTACTAGGGGCCTCCTTGCTCCTTGGAGATGTAGACAGAGGTTAGTCCAGATTCCAGTTCTAGGGTCTGAGGTGCTCAAAACCCACCTGCGTTCTCACATTTCTCTCTCCATGTTTTTGATTCAGTGTGTGTGTGCGTGTGTGTGTGTGTGTGTGTGTGTGTGTGTGTGTGTTTTAATTTCCCCACCTGTCAGACCCAGGAGAAAGGATCCACTCCTTTTCCATTTTCCACCTGAAATCCATTCACTGTCTATTTTTTGGGATGCCAACAGGCGTCACAGTGGGGCTTATGTCATGCACCTTTCCCTCTGCTGTTTCACTGGTCTTTGACACCCTCAGCAGCAACTGGAGCGTGACCCTCCCCACCCTGCACTGCTCCCTGCAGAGGACCAGCACTTCTCACCTCACCACCCCTTTAGGGAGTGACTAGTCAGACCAGACAGAGTGCCTCCCATACCCGTCCTGAGGATTTAGAGGTATAAAGTCATATCATTATTCAAAATCAAGCTCTCCAGTGAGTGTTTCAAAAGAAATTGGCCTTTGTTGTTAATTTTTGAAAGACCCGTGTTTCTATTATTAAAGGTTTGGCAACAAATTTGACATTCAACTGTGAAAATTTTAAAGATTCACTTTGTTAATATTTTTGCCCAGACGGAGATGCCTGCAGTATCTGCATGAAGCTGTCGGAGTTCTAAAGCAGGCCTGGAAACCAACAGCTACTGCTATGAGTACCGCTAGTCCTCTCTTCCCTTCCGCTACCCTCCTCTCTCTCCTCTTTTTCATTTTCTTAATCAGGAGGTTGGTTTGGATCTCTCAAATGTATAAATAAGTTTCTGTTGAGACAACAAATTTCATCTCTTAGAACAAGGGCCAGCAACCTTTTTTTGTAGGGGGCCAGAGAGTAAATGGTTTAGGCTTTGTAGGCCGTATGGTCTCTGTCAGAGCTACTCAATTCTGTCATAGTTAACTACGAATGTGACCATAGATAACACATAAATGAATGAGTGTGGTGTGTTCCAGGAAAACAGTCGGTGGTTGTATTTGGCCCATGGGCTATAGTTAGTGATCCCTGCCTTAGAGTATAAATAAGACGACTTAAACCTAGAGAATGAGTGAATGTATGTTACCACAAAATGATCTCACCTATAATGAAACCATGCTGTGGCCTTTTGTGGAAGTGTGATTTTGTTTTGTTTTCTGTATCAGTGATTCCTGTTTAGGCTATCATGATTATTTAGCTCCAAAATGCTTTTTACTCCACCAAAAAAAAAATAATAATAAACCTGGGTGAATTATCTATATTTGTCACTATTATTTTTTTACTGTCTAATTGAATATTAAAAATGTCTGCTCAAAGAACAGACTGCATCTATTCAATTTCTAGTTTCATTAAGTTTTATTGCATGGTTTATTGAAAAGGACAGGTCCCACAAAGTCCAGGCCAGTAGCAGCCATCTGGTAAGTTTTCTCTACTCAGTAGTCAGCCACATCAATAAGAAGCATTTTTTTTTTTTTTTTTTTTTTGACATGGAGTTTCGCTCTGTCAGTAGGCTGGAGTGTAGTGGCGTGATCTCGACTCACTGCAATCTCTGCCTCCTGGGTTCAAGCGATTCTCCTCCCTCAGCCTCCCAAGTAGCTGGGATTACAGGCACTAGCCACCACACCCAGCTAATTTTTGTATCTTTAGTAGAGACAGGGTTTCACCATATTGGCCAGGATGATCTCCATCTCTTGACCTCATGATCCACCACCTCAGCCCCTCAAAGTGCTGGGATTACAGGCATGAGCCACCACTCCTGGCCAAGAAGCATTTTTTAATCAGTGATTCTCTTTGTGCTCTTGATGCATTTTCTTCCCAGCAGCGGCAATACCATTTGTGCCCATTATTTATTCTGAAATTTCCTTCCTGGAGAGCATACTAAGGAAAACCAGAAGGGGCAGAGGATGCCTTTGGTGGTGTCAAGAGTTGACCAGAGGGGGGAGCCTTCCTGGATGAGCTGGATGTGGGGGATGACCGTTCGTCACCTGCTTTGACATTTTCTTAGCGTCCAAAGCCCGTCAGTGTCTGGTTGGAAACTGGAAGCCTTACCGGCATAATGGCCAAAATATCAGTCTATAAACCATCCCTTTATTTGTCTGCCCCATGCATTGTTTTTTCTTGAGAAAATCATTTTATCTAAAAACCTCATATTATTCCTCCTTAAAATGCTTGCATGAACAGTTTTTTATGTGAATAATTTGTTTATGGGTGTGGAATCCATGCCGGCACCATCCGTTGCCTCTGGGCTGTGCTGAGTCTCATGGTACTGACCTATTCACATTAATCTCCCAAGTTGAAGCCAGCTCAACTCTCCCTGAATCTAATGTATTGTCTATAACCTTTCAAAATTGGCAGTTAAGTCAGGATAGGGAACTATACTGGCAGCAATAAAAGGAAGTAGGACACGGGACAGTGCTTAGAAAAATCACAGCTGTCATGAAATGGAGTCTTTCAGTAGCCTGTTTGATCCAGAAACATGCGAAAGTATTTCATGCATGACAAAGCGTTAGTAAAAATTAAATAGTATCCTTGTTTTGTTATTGCCTTGTGGGGGATCAATCTCTCCCCTTTTTCTCTGGTTATGTTTAATACATATTTGATACTTTTTGGCATTCTTGAACATGCTTATGAGGAAGGAGAAGTCACAGGCAGGAGGAAGAGCAAAGGACAGATATCACAATTTTTGTCGACAAATAAGCATTATCCTGGTTAAAACTAAGTGCAAATAAAATTAGTGAGCTGAATTAGTGTTTATTTCCCTGAGCCTTTTAAACAGAGCCTTTGATCTATTGGTTTATTTTTTCTTATTTTTACGTGAACAATAATAATAGTGCAGCCAGAAAATGGCGGTGGTGGTCACTGTGCTGCTGTCTCCAGCTTGTCTGGGTAGTGTAGAGATTTACTCAAAGAGTAAGATTGTTTTGGAATCGTTTGTTGTGCTAAGTCAACTTGGTATGGTTTCCTCTAAGTAAATGACAAAATCTCCACTACAGTGAAGTCTATGATAATAAGCAAGCTTTAACCTAAAAGTCTAAACCTAACAGTGTCACATGCACTGATTTTAGGCTTTCTTGATAAGAAATGATTAGATCATAAGAATTACTACTTTGGGCCTTACAACACAAAATAAGCTGTGATTGGAAACTGGCAATCTTTGCAATGGAAACAATGGGAGAAATCATAGAAACTACAGAAAGTAAACTTCATGAAGATATGCTTGTCTAGTGGAGCCTGAGCTTGAAGATGATACTTGGAAACACTGTTCTGTTTGACCTCTGGTTATTTAAATTTTTCTTTTAAATTCTGCAGCATGTGTGCTTTTTGTTGTGAAACTTGTGCATTTCACAGTACATGCCCAGGAAGTGTTTTAGGCACTAGGGATATAATGATAGACAAGTTCACTTCTCTTGTGAAGTTTACATTGTCACAAGACTTATATTTTCAAGTCAGCATTATAATGTTCATGCAAAGCAGTGATAAATTGCAAGGTATATGAAATAGTTGATACTACTACACATTATTCTGATGTGTGGAGAATGGGATTCAAAATTTCGATGTAGAAGAGGCCTATGCATGTAATGCTGATGGACACATTTTCAGAGTTATTCCGCTCCTGGGCATCTAAGAAAGACACTTAAAACTGAATATTTTTTTTCTTCACTTAGAAGTAAGTTGCTGTAAGTTGGGTATATATACTTTTTGCTTCAAATAATTAGGAAAAAGATGCCATTTAACACCAATAATAATTTAGAAAAATTAATTTTTTGTAGTTGTTTTTTCTCATGGATTCTGATCAAATCCTCAGAAACTATACAGTCTTATAAATTCATACATTCTCTGAAAAGGAGATTAAAGTTCCTCTATTTTAATAGTTCACTGCCTGAGTCTTTTTGATAATTTACTTCCAAGTATATCTTGTGCTTGGATGCCTCTTGTGGTGAGGGACTCGCTACCTCTGAAATTGCTTGTTTTATCTTTGGTTAGCTTTCACTGTAGAATATTCTTCCTTATAATGAGTTGAAACTTGTCTGTTAAAGTATAAGTTCCTAATATCACTTCTTGCGCCCAAATAGAACCTGTCTAACTCTTCCTTACCTGGAAATGTTTCAGATACATGAAGATAGCTATCCCTCTAAGTCCAGGCTTAAAATATATTTTTCTTTATGAATAAATGAAAAGAAACTTAGTTTAGGAAGATTCTTTCATTAACCTAGCTTACCATTGCTAATCAGGATCAGGTAAAAGTGTAGATACGTTGAAAGTTTAATTTCACCTCAAAATTATAGGCAAGGTACAATGAATGCTAGACACTGTTGTCCTCACACACACACACAAAAGGTAAATAGAACAGTTTATCTTTTTGAGATGTTTAGAAATCAGTTTGTAGACTTCTGATTGAATTGTGCATAGCATTTTAATATTCTACGTTTGAGTATTTTCAGGATGGCTGCAGATTTTAATAACCTCATGTTAGAGTATTTAGAGTCTAATGGCATGTAGTGATAATTCTTTGCTATTATATAGCGCTTTACAGTTTCCAAAGCATTTTTGGATAATGCCCAATCTGATTCTTAAAGAGTCCTGTGAGGTAGCTAGAAAGGTATTATTCCTTTTTAAAAATGAGAAAATAGTAGACAGATTAAGTATTTTTTTATTTCCTTAGCAAGTGACAGAAGCTGAGCTTGAATCTGAATCTGGGGCTTTTTCTCTCATACCACACTGCCTCATTTGTAGCAAGAACACTTATTGTTCTCTAAATAGGAAAGTTTCCTTTTCAGTTTGTTTCATAAGCAAGAGGTATTCCTGTGTAGTGTATTCATTCACTCAATGAAAAATATAATTTAGAATTTAAATACTTCCATTTATTTTTTAGTGATTGCTGTTGGATAACAATTTGATATTTTTACAAAATCAAATAATAAGTAACATTGTGTATAGTATTAACAACCATCTGTAAGGATAATTTTTGCTTCAAAGAATTTCCTAAGAGCAAAGTCAACCAAATCTTAATTTACAAGTTAATTTATTTCAAGATTTTTTCATCACTTTATTTCATCACAGGATTGAGCCTAATATGATTAATGCAAAGGTTTGATTTTATTTGGTTTTGTGATGTTTTCTTCTCTCAGTTATTTAGATAAGATTTCAGTTTCAGAGTTTAAGTTCTGTTTTTAGAGGTAAAGGACCTGGGAAGGAAAGCCTCATGGTCTGAGAATAAGCCCCAGCCAGTTATCAGGGTGGATTCAGATGAGTATTAAATAAATATGTGTTTCTTTTTTATCCAGAGCTTTGGTAACATTGGATGTTTATTACACAAGTTGCTGACGCTGTCATCTTCTCCTTCAGGATACGCTTTAGACTGAGCATTGACTAGCTTCTCCTTCCTAGAGAGAACCAGATTTGAAGTGGTTATCTAAACCACGTGTTTGAACTGTCACTTATTAAAACAGCAACTTTCTTCTAAACATGTTCTCTAAGAAAACACTGAAGTTTGGGAGCTCAGATTTTTGGCCTCAGAGTAGCCAGACGGTTCCATTGGTCGGTGGCGGTTCCTGACTGTTTACTCCTGTCCACATATTGATATTTATCTGTAACCTCACTGTCTGTACAAAGCGGCCAGCTCTTTGAATAAAGAAAGGTCATTTCAAAAGCCACAATGCCTTACACTAATAATCTCTAAAATAAAATTTTTCACTAAAAACAACGCTCTTTATAGTTTGCGATAGCAAACAAAGATAAATTTTGTATTTATTATTTTTCCAATCTTTCCTTGTATCATTCCAATGAGATAATTCATATTTGGTGACGTTAGCATTGTATTCCAAGCACAATACTATGCTTTGGATGCTCATCTTGTTAAATATTCACAAAATTATGATGGAGCCGTTTACCCTGTTTTAGCAAATGAGAAAACTAAGAACCAGAAATGTAAGTAACTTGCCTGAGCCACACAGCTCATCACAGAACAGGGATTCTGCCATCTCCTTCAGCACACCATGTCATAGGACATGCTTTACCCCTTCTTTTCTTCAGAGAGTTTCTTGTTCAAATTGCTGGTAAGGAATAACACTTACGTTTTATTAAGCTCAGGTTTTCTATCCCCAAACCTCAAAGTATGGACTTCCTGCATTTTTCTTTCTTCTCCCTTGGATAACAACAGCAACCAGAAACAAAATTCTCTCATCTATTATCGTATACCAAATTTGCCTTATGTAGTCTTTGACTAATGACTTGTTGGTCAGAATAAACTCGGGGATCTGTTCTCTGATAGTACATTAATAATATATATGCTTTAAAGCTTGTTCGCAGAGAATATTTGAACTTTGACATATTGAACACTGGCATTTTAAATTAAAGTTGTTGCTGTCAGTGCATTTTAAAAACGAGGTAGCTTCAAAATAGTGTTTCCTACATAACAAAATAGACCTGAGGTCATATGTAGTTTACTAAGGCAAAACTGTGCCTGGCCTGTTTAATTGTGGTATGGGTTTGAATAGAGTTTTCCAGTTATCATGACCTAAACGTCTTTCAGACTGAGAAAAAACTAAACTGTTTTGCAGGGTTTTGATTTACTAGAAGAAACACCATAGAGCAACCTAATGGATTTTCTGCATACTGTAGGAACTAGGAATAATGAATTTTAAACTATTCTGAATCCTTCAGGACGAGAGTGTCAGGATGAAAGTGATGCTTGGTGACAATTATAATTCTGTAGTTGCGCCCTCGGCTTGAATTATTGTTTCTTGTCTTGCAAACACTTTTGTATCAGGTTATATTAGCTAAGCAATCTTTTTGCTTGTGGCGTTAGACTCATGCAAGTTTATAAGTAGTGTGTGTTAAGTGTTTTCCCCTTGTATAGCTGATTTGGGGACATAGTTTTATACAATACATATACATATACATATACATATACATATACATATACATAATCTCTCCTCATGAAAGATTTTCTCTAGGGCAGTATAATAGAAGGAGTCCCAGATTGGAACCACAGAGGTGATGAGTGACACCCACCCCCACCTCACTCCTGCTATTTTGTAGATAGATCAATTAACAGATTAATTTTCCCTCAAATGCCTATATACTGGATGATCTCAGACTTTGTATCCAGTCAGACACAGAAAACGTCCTCTACAGAGTAATTTGCCCAAAGCCACAGGAGTAGTAAATAGTGGAACTGAGACTGCTAAAGGAACCAGGTTCTTCAATCCATGGCAATTCCTCTTCATTCAGGACAGATCTTGTGTTAGGTGAGCACCTTTCCCTAAAACGGGGGTCTGACTCTTTGCTCTATATTGTTGTCATGAAAAGCTGTCAATTCCTTGTCCAGAGGCCAGTAGATTTGGGATAGAGGAGGAAAACTCAACCAGCCTCCAGTGGATATTAGCAATAGGACCTGTTTTTCCACCATCTGTTTAACATTAACGTACTGCTTGCTGTTGACATTGCAGATTTATTTCCAGCAGGCCACTCCTGACTCCTGAATACTTGATACTAGCATGAAACCTTCTAATTGCAGGATACAGTGAAATCCAAAGTGAATTAGAAGTTTAATTAAATTTCTTGCTTGTTTAATTGTTTAATGTGTCACACAGTCCAACTTGCAATTCCATATTCAATTATAATGAAACTACCCTCAGATTGAGTTTGTCTTGGGGTTTGCTGGTGACTCTAAAAAGAGTATTGATGCTTTAAGAGAATTCTTGGTTTTATAAAATTTCAGTGTAAAGGATTGAGTGTTTTAGTATTAGGTTTGTATTGACTCTTGATATTGAGACAAGTCTAAATGTGCAAAGCCCACAAAGGCTAAATCCCATAGGCTTATATTTAATTTAAATATGGCTAGCTGGCCATTTTGAATATACTTGCTGGGTTGACAATCTGAGTACTTGACTCATTGGGGAATAGTCAAATATTAATTTTAAATGTTCATTAGTAGACTGTTTGTAATTGGTTTTAAATTCATTTGGAAAATGAGAATTCACATTTATTTAAAATTTCCAATAAACCTGATTTCATAAAGGTGTTTGGAGGTTAAATGCCTAATAATTAATTTATGCTTAAGTCATATTTTTAATAATTTGGAGGAAAGTTAAAGCAGCTGAGAATAATGTTAATGATGAAAAGTAATTAGGGCTTCAAGATTCCAGGATTTAATTATGGAGATCATATTCATCATCCTAAAAAGAATAGAAAACTGGATGGAAAAGACATTTTAGTGGATCTTAAAGAATGGTGGTCAAGGAGAACAAAAGTGAGGAAAGACCCAAGCCCTGTCACTGACTTGGCCCAGGCAGGCCTCTCTTCCTCTCTGGAACTTAATTCATCCATACTTGAAGAGGGATTTGAAAACTATTTGTAATCTATTTTTGTTTTGCATGGCAAAGGAAGGTAGAGGAAGTGTGGAAGTTAATTTAATCATGGTACAAAAATAATGGTGCAATCACATGCTCTTTTATTTCTACCCAACCATTGTTACCATGTTTTCCTCTTGGGCTTATTCTTTTTTTATTCTCAAAAATAACGTTAGATGGTTATTACTCATTGTGTGAGTGTGTGTGTATATGTGTTTGCATGTTTTTGTGTGGATGTAACACTAGACAATGATAGTAGGGTCCCTTTGGGGACATTAAGATTTTCAGCCTAAAGGTGATGAATGCTCTAAACTTTGTGCCACTCTGTAAACCAATAGGAAAATTAAATTAGCAGGCTTTATTCCATCTGTGGAAATGCAATGATGCTAAAATAATCATCAAAATCTACTTAATCAATTTAATTATAAATGAAGAGATTGCTTACATTTAAAATCTTAATAAAGGAAATGAGGTTGGTAGTCTATGCTGATTCAGTAAACCACATACCTTCCAGAGCCAAAGAAATTAACTATAAACCCTTGATCAAAAAGCACAGATAGTATGTGATCCAGAAAGCTTGATTACTGCTAGCTTTTAGTGAATACGGCTTTTTGATATTACAAGCACAAGAAGGCAGAGCATTATTATGTAGAGAATTGATTGATTAATTTAATCAATGACTGTCTCAAAGATGATTCTGAGACATGACTGGGAAAACTGAAATGAGCATGACCAACAAAACTGAAATGAGCCAGCTGGCCGTTGGCGGTCAGCACCACTCCATGAAGAGTGTCTGCAGAGTGCCTCTGTCAGAGCACAGAAGGAATTCCTGTAGCTTGCACGAGGATCAAACCTAAACAGAGTTTAATGAAATTCTACTTTAGAATGATTTGTTTATCTTCTGTGAGCAATTTCTTTCTTTCTTTTTATAGATTGATTTATTTATCTGTTTGCGTATTCCTCTAGTGCTTTTCCTCATCTAAACTAAAAACACTTTGTAAATATCAGAGCTCAGATTTTTAAAAATCATTGATTTTTGCAAACACCCTGAAGGTAGGCTGTCACACATTATTGTTTGTTTCTCGGATAGGGATATTGATAGCATAATATTACAATCTTTCATTAGAGAACTTTTTTTGGTCTCATAATAACCTAAATTCAAAGCAGTTTTGTGTTTACCTTTATCTATAAGAATTGTTATTTAAGAGTACCCACTACCCAGGACAGTATGGTTACCTTGTTGCTATCAGGAAAGGGAATAGTATGTCAATAAAAATTGTCATTGGTCTGAAACATTCTACTGTGACTACCAGATATTATAGTTGCCCGGGAGACCCAGAAAACAGGCCTTTGATTAGCTGTTGAAATTTGCCAGCTGGGCATGGTAGTTCACACCTGTAATCCTAGCAATTTGGAAGACCAAAGGGGGCAGATCACCTGAGTTGAGGAGTTTGAGACCATCCTGGCCAACATGGTGAAAATCCATCTCTACTAAAAATACAAAGTTAGCTGGTGTGGTGGTGCATGCCTGTGATCCCAGCTACTCAGGAGGCTGAGGCATAAGAATCACTTGAACCCAGGAGGCAGAATTTGCAGTGAGCCGAGATTGTGTCAGCCTGGGCAACACAATGAGACTCCCTCTCAAAAAATAAATAAATTTGCCTAGTGTTGGGAAAAACAGCAAAGGAGAAAGGACTTACAGAGTGCCTACATAAACTGGTTATGAGTAACATATAAACAAGGAACAACAAACTGCAGAAGGCTGCAGGAGGCCTCTGAGGAGGAAGGCCTCTCCATGCCTCATGTTCCGGTGCAGGGTGACCTCGGCTCTGTTACCATAAACATCATGCTCAAGGACATAAAACCCCTTCGTAGCACTATGATGTACCCAGACTTGTAGGCTCCTTGTAAGGCCCGAGTTCCACCAGCTGCACATAGATTATAAGCTGAAGATAACCACATGTTCTTGTTTTGTGAAACTCCCAAACCGCCGCTGTTATCAGTCCTTAGGATGATACACTGCTTCCAGGTCACTGATCCACCCCATGGTGACTCTACCCCTACCCTGTAGATCAAAGTGATTGTAATCAATAAATAGCGTGGATGATCAGAGCTCGGGGCCATCACTGTTTCCTCCAAAATAATAAAGTGGTGGCCCTCTGGTCCTACCGTCTCTCTTAATCTGTCTTTTTCTCCTTCCTTTGTTGCCACCGAACTCGGGGTACCCACGGGTGATGTAGGGCTGGTTCCCTACATTCTGGTGCCCAACATGGGGCTCATGGATCCCTACATTCTGGCACCCAATGTGTGGGGCTCATGGATCCCTACGTTCTGGCACCCAATGTGTAGGGCTCATGGATTCCCTACAGCCTAGCATAATGAGCTCTTCAAAAGTTTAGTCAAAAGCCAATAAATGGTGAGTGCTGTATAGACCTTCCACAGTGTCCTTCTCTGTTCTGTTTACATTAGACTGCATACTTCCACTTGCCATCACCATCTCTATGGAAAGCTCAGTTCAGGATCAGCAGTCTTCTGATTCTGAGGACCGTTCATATGGTTAAGAACCTGCTAGTTATGACACCAGTCATGCAGAGCAATCATGAGGAGGAAAAATAAGGGGAAGTCTTTACCATTTCCTCTTGGGCTACTGTTAGCTTCTTACCTGGTCTTCCTGCTGTATTGTAGCCACCTGACTCCCAAATGACTGTTGTAAGAGTGACCTCTCTAAACTGCTTATTTCTAAGCTGACATGCCTCTCTCCTTGGCTTTATCTGTCATTTCTGACTCCTTTATTCACTCCCGATGTCACTGTCTTGCTTTAGGTCTTAAGGCTCTTTTACCTAGATTGCTATGGTCATCTCTATAACTGTCTCCCTGTCTCTCATCTCACAGCTTCTATAACATGGCTGCTAGAGTTTCCTAAATACAAATATGATCTGGTTATCTGCATACAGTCCTGTAGTAGTCACTCCTTGCCCACAGAACAAGATCAGATTTCTGGAGTATGCACAAATGGCATCTACAGTCCAGCCTATGCTCAGCTCTAACCTCTTTTTTTTTTTTCCTTTTCACCATATCCAGTGTTGCAACCAGAATGAATTCCTGGCAGCTTCCAGAACATGCCAGGCGCCTTTGTACCTCTGCGCCTTTCATCACAGTACTTTTTACTGGCTTGGGATCTGTTCTCTGCTGGGGTTTGCTAGGGAACAACTATTTTTAAGACTCAAATTGAATGCAACTACTTTGTTTTCAGGTGCCACCCCCATGCCCCATTCTATACTATAGGATTGACCAATCTCTCTTTTATTCTCTACCGTATCTTACACCTTTGAGGATTACTTTATTAGCTTTGCTTCTTTTCATGTCTCTATATTCATCCTAGATTGAAAGAACTGTAAGACCAAGGGCCGTGTATTTTTTTTGTCCCAATACAATGCTTGGTACACATCAGGCACTTAATAAATACTTGTTGAATAAAAGAATGTCTGAAGCAGCTGAATAATAGTATAAGACAATTTTCAGATTGTAAGTGCCGTATTACTTCAGAGAAAGGACAGGTCATTATGCACTACAGTAATCTGGGAAGGTCTCAAAGAAAAGTAGGGACCTATGTTACAGGGGTAGATCACATTTGGAGTGGTGGAGGGAAGGAAGACTATTCATGACTATGAATAATGGTTTGGGGCTGAGACTGAGGTGAGCATTTAGAGAGTACCTTGAATAAATGGGTTTCTTTAGCTTATGATTAAATACTACTATTGGAGATACCATTTTCCTAATTAAAATGTTTCTGCTGTTCTTCATGACTCACATAATAATTTCCATACTCCTTAATACTGGGTTAAGAGTCAAAGTTCACTCTGTTAGTTGCTTCATGAGCCCTGGACAAGTTGCTTGATTTTTCTGAGCTTCAATTTAGAAATGAAAAAAATGGAGATACAATATCTACCTCAAAATGTGTGTTGTAACATTTACCGTTTATTCTCAATTTATCAAATGTCAGATATAGCGCAGGTCACCTTCGTGTGTTAACTCTTGTAACCTTTATGTCAGCTCCATGTGGATTAGGTTATTGTTTTCTCATTTTACAACATAGGAAAAATAATGGTACCACCAATAGAAATGTGGAAATATAGAACACATGGTCTCAAATTGTTTTGGAGGTTGGGAAGGAACAGCTCCTCTGTATAGGGTGGCTGGCAGGAGTACTTAATGATATTAGTGCAGCTCTGGGTTTAAGGGAGAGTTGGGTCTGCTAAGTTGTGGGCTCATCCATGAAGTTGTTTGGTTTCCTGTGATCTAATGTAGCTTTAGTTCAGAAGCTGTAAACGTTACTTTGGAATCCTGTGTAATACTGACTGCCACTTTCTGGAAATTGGGTTGGGATAGTAAGAGTGAGGGCATCACGTGGTTGGGAGCTCTGCGCTGAGTGGGTTGAGTGTAAACCTAAGTGGAGGGCCATGCCCTGCTGCAGAATGTTCTCATGAGCTGGGGATGCTTTTCTTATCAGTATCCCATGGATGGGCCAGATGAAAATTCCAAGAAATCAAGACCCCTAAAAATTGTCTCTTTTTATTGAATGCAAAGTCATAGAATATAGACTTGGAAGGCACTGGCTTTGGAATTCAATAGGCGACATTTGAATCATGGTACTTAGATTTTTTTATTTAGATGAGCCTTGAAAAATTATTGAAGCTCCATGCGTCTCAGTTTCTTAATCTGCAAATGAGGATAAGAATATTATTTCATGAGTCATTGTGAAGTTAAATGAGAAAATGCATGTAAAGCATGTCACTGCACTGTTGATATGCAGTGACTGGGCACCTCTTTTGGTCATTGCCCACAGATTCTAATACATGAGACAGAAGGGAATAAAAATAAATCATACTAAGTTAAGTATTCTACACAAGATAGGAAATAAACCCAAGTGATTTTTTGTATTCTTTTTTTTTTTTTTTAAGACAGAACCTTGTTCTGTCGCTCACGCTGGAGTGCAGTGATGCGATGATCTCGGCCCACTGCAACCTCCCCCTCTGGGATTCAAGTGAGTCCCATGCCTCAGCCTCCCGAGTAGCTGGGATTACAGGTGTCCATCACCACACCTCACTAATTTTTTGTATTTTATTAGAGACACTGTTTTGCAGTGTTGGCTAGGCTGGTCTTGAACTCCTGGCCTCAAGTGATCTGCCCTCCTCAGCCTTCCAAATTTCTAGGATTACAGGTGAGAGGCACTGCACCCAGCCAATTTTTTGTACTCTTACACACCACTTAACATAGAATATTTCACCTGTGGGCCCTCAAATTACATGTTTTGTTCTCCTGGCAGTCAGCCCCATCCTGAGGCTATCCAGAGTCCATTGTCTTATTAGAATAAAAGACACCCCAATCACTCAGGGAGTTTAAAAGGTCTTAGTAACTCTGTGTCAGGAACCAGGGTCAAAGACCAAATAAATGTTAGAACAAATTATTCTAGAACTCCTATCTACAAGAGTTTTAGGAGCTCCATGACAGGAACCAGGGGCAGAAGCCAATGTATATATTTCTTTAAAAAAATTTTAAGTTAATATTTATGAGACTTTCTCTATTGCTCAAGTTGTAATACAGTGGTGTGGGTCAGGCACGGTGGCTCACGCCTGTAATCCCAGCACTTTGGAAGGCCGAGGTGGGTGTATCACGAGGTCAGGAGATCGAGTCCATCCTGGCCAACATGGTGAAACCCCATCTCTACTAAAAAAAATTAGCCAGGTGTGGTGGTGCGTAGTCCCAGCTCCTCGGGAGGCTGAGGCAAGGGAATCGCTTGAACCTGGGAGGTGGAAATTGCAGTGAGCCAAGATCGTGCCACTGCACTCCAGCCGCAACAGAGCAAGACTTCATCTCAAAAAAAAAAAAAAAAAAATACAGTGGTGTGATTATAGCTCACTGCAGCCTCGAACTCCTGGTCTCAAGCAACACCCCCAACCCAACTCAGCTTCCTGAGTAGCTAGGACTGCAGGTGCATGCCACCATGTGGGATAATTTTTTTTAAATTACTTTTTGTAGAGATGGGGTCTTTCCATGTTGTCTAGGCTGCTCTTGAACTCCTGGGCTCAAGTGATCCCCCTGCCTTGGCCTCTCAAAGCACTGGGATTACAGGCATGAGCCACCGCGTCCAGCCTATCTTTCTTATTATTTCACAACTGCTTCACTGAACTGGCAGTGTGTCAAGCAGCCAGGCCCAGATGGAGAGTCCAGGTGTAGGTTGGCAAAAAACAGGGGTAGGTCCAACTGGAGGGTGGTGGCGGACTGTGGAGAACTTACTTGAGGGCTGAGCTGGTGGTGGCTGCAGCATTTTTATGGGATGTTCCTGTTTGTGTGGGAAGATAGCCCCGAAGGTGAATTTGTGTGGAGAGAAAACACCGAAGGACACCACCACAGCATAAGCACAAGTTAGGGGAGGCTGTGATGTCAGGTGGGCAACTAACGCTTGTGGCTGGGAGGACAGGCAAGGCTCACAGGAGTAGCTCGCTTTTTGTTGTTGTTGTTTTTTGTTTTGCTCTTCATGGATTAATTTATTCTACAACAGGTTTTAAGATTCTATTATATGTCAAGTACCATTTATGGGGATACAAAATACAAATAAGATGTCCTCAAGTTGGATACAGATAGCCAACAAAATTTACAAATAATTACAAAATAAGATGGCAAAGTCTGTAATGGAGACAAACAAAAAGGACCACAGGAACACTAAGGGATGAATTAAAAATCCTGCCTGAGAGATACAAGAAAGGCTTCTCAAAGGAGATAACATTTGAGCTGGGTCCTCAAGAATGAACAGGAATTCTCCAGTGGGAAAAGTCATTACGAATGTAATGATTAGAATTACTTAGTAAGTGTACCAAAAAAAAAAAAAAAAGGATAATAGGGCTTTCTGCAATGCTTTTCTAGATTAGAGGATATCTAGTTCATTTCATCACTCCCTAAAAGCAAGCCTAAGGTATCTTAAAGGAAGAAAGGGCACCTCAGTGCTGCTCTTTGTCGTAGAACCTCACTTCATGCCTGGGCTTGGGAAGCTCTGCAGGCCTAGGCACATCCCCTTATACTCAGCAAACAGCCCTTCAAGGTCAGGGATTCCATCGATATTCTTAATGGACACTGTCTGAAGCACAGTAGTCATTCAGTAAATGTTTTTTGAAATCAGCCCATTTGTTAGAGTGTCTTGAAAATATTTTTTGAGGATGGTTGGATTTTCTTTTTTGAGACAGACTGGCACGTGTGTCTGTTTCAAGTCAGCGAGACTGTTCCAGTTTTTGTCTTAGGAGTAGCCACTTGAGTTTTACTGTTCTGTGTGCTTTTTTGCCTCATTTGGGAGTTTAAATTATTTCAAAATGGATAGAGACTATGGAATAGAGAATCCCAAAATCACAGGATATCCTTGTCATTGACAAGGATAGTGAGAGAAGTGTGCTCTGCAGAATATTTTACTCTGAGTTTCTCTAATGTAATTAGTTTTGAGGGGAGAAGAAAACCCAATATTCAGCAGAAAGGCAGGAATAGGGGATCAATCTAATACTTCACGGTGGAGAATGAGGCTGTGTTCACGCCATTCTGCATACTCTGAAACTCTTAAGCACAACTGACTCTGCAGAAAATATGGTTGTCTCAAACCCCCGTTTACTGGCAGTTCGTTGGACACACAGACAGCAACCTCACCAGAATATTTGAAGTCTAGCCCAAATCTCAGGGTTTCTGGACTGTGATACTAGTTAGTAACATTAGTACTTGCCTTCATCTGCCAAGAAGACATTTTAAAAGTCATTTGCAATTATGGGTCCATCTCAGGTTTGGATTCGTTTTCTAAGGGAAGTATTGGGGACTGCTGTCACCCCATATTGCTGGGTGGAGACACAAAGCAACAGGTTGAGTGAATGGTGACCCTCAGTCATTCTGGGTCTGCAGGAAGCTGAGCTAGGCTGAGATTTCTACTTACTGTGAGCAGTTTTATGTCAAGGCATCATCACTTATTGATTGATCTATTGCTCAGGAACAGCATTTAGAAGCTTCACGTTTTTCTCTTCCTTTAAGGTCGCCTTGAGACCTAGGTGTTGTGATTACCTTTGTGAAGAGAAATAAACTTCTGGATCTGTTTCTACCCATCTGCTGTTGGGTTGAAAGCACAGCTTTCGTCATGTTTGTTTCCTTCTTAAGTGTCTGATGTGTTTCTCTGCTGCCTCTACAAGCACCCATTTTCCTTTTGTATCCAGCCTTGTGCCCCTTATGCCTACCCTGCCCTGGTTCTAAACATGGGAATGTCTTTATTTTCTCAGTGCTTTTCATCCAGTCCTTCTGTCTCAAATGCTGGCAATGTCTCAGAAGCCCTAGACCTTGATAAAGGTTGTTGGCCATGCTGTTCTCACCTGTCCACTCCTGCCCTGCTCTGAAAGGTTCTGTAATACTAAGACAGACATATGATAGCAGCCAATATCTTTGGATCAGTTTTCTTTAATTATTCTGCTGAATGGACATACCCTCCCTTCACTTTCCTCCTCTACCATACCTGTCCAAATCTATTTGAATTCAGTTTACTTCATGTTTTCTCATGCCCTGATTCAGTTTCTTATGCTTAAACTTAGTCTTAAAGCATCAAGCCATAAATAATTCTCCTGTCTACCCTAGAACTCTGGACATTAACTCAAAAACTTCCTGTAGCAAGCCTATGCTCTGTTCAGCTTATACCTGTAAACACTGATCTCTTCTGCTGTAATATCAGCTCTGCCCTCTGTATGCCAAGAATAAGATAGCCAATTATCCTCTCATACCTCATCTTCTCTGATAGAGAAGTCAGAGTTGTTGCATTTTGCTCTCCACTGAGAAAGGCAGTTCTGTGACAACTTGAAACTTGGCTCTCCAAGTCCTGCTCAAGTTCACTTCCTTCACAAATTGTTGATGTATGCGAGTCTTGTCTCCCCAAATTCATGGCAGGCTCATAAAGGAGACGTATCTTCATAAGCTGTAAGTCCCACTGGGCCTAGGATGTTACCAAAGCACTTTTAAAAGTCTTTGCGTGTGGGCTGTTTGGTCACAGTAATGTTTATAGTGAATATCCTTCTTTAATAAATATATTTATCATTTTTTTAAAATTGTACTTTAGGTTCTAGGGTACACGTGGAGATCATGCAGGATTGTTGCATAGGTACACACATGGCAATGTGGTTTGCTGCCTCCATTCGCCCATCACCTACATCTGGCATTTCTCCCCATGTTATCCCTCCCCGACCTCCCCATCCCCTGCTGTCCCTCCCTATTGCCCCCCCAACAGACCCCAGTGTGTGATGCTCCCCTCCCCTGTGTCCCTGTGTTCTCATTGTTCAACACCCACCTGTGAGTGAGAACATGCTGTGTTTGATTTTCTTTTCTTGTGTCAGTTTGCTGAGAATGATGGTTTCCAGTTTCATCCATGTCCCTACAAAGGACACAAACTCGTAGTTTTTTATGGCTGCATAGTATTCCATGGTGTATATGTGCCACATTTTCTTTGTCCAGTCTATCATCGATGGACATTTTGGTTGGTTCCAGGTCTTTGCTACTATAAACAGTGCCGCTATGAACATACATGTGCATGTGTCTTTATAGTAGAATGATTTATAATCCTTTGGGTATATACCCAGTAATGGGATTGCTGGGTCAAATGGAATGTCTATTTCTAGATCCTTGAGGAAGCACCACACTGTCTTCCACAATGGTTGAACTAGATTACACTCCCAGCAACAGTGTAAAAGTGTTCCTGTTTCTCCACATCCTCTCCAGCATCTGTTGTCTTCAGATTTTTTAATCATTGCCATTCTAACTGGCGTGAGGTGGTATCTCAAAGGTGGCTTTGATTTGCATTTCTCTAATAATCAGTGATGATGAGCATTTTTTCATATGTTTGTTGGCCTCATATATGTCTTCTTTTGAAAAATGTCTGTTCTTATCCTTCCCCACTTTTGGATGGGTTTGTTGTTGTTTTCTTGTAAATCTGTTTTAGTTCTTTGTAGACTCTGGATATTAGCCCTTTGTCAGATGGGTAGATTGCAAAAAAATTTTTTCCTATTCTGTTGGTTGCCAGTTCACTCTAATGATTATTTCTTTTGCTGTACAGAAGCTCTGGAGTTTAGTTAGATCCCATTTGTCTATTTTGGCTTTTGTTGCCAATGCTTTTGTTGTTTTAGTCATGAAGTCTTTGCCTATGCCTATGTCCTAAATGGTTTTGCCTAGGTTTTCTTCTAGGGTTTTTATGGTGTTAGGTCTTATGTTTAAGTTTTTAATTTATCTGGAGTTAATTTTAGTGTAAGGTGTCAGGAAGGGGTCCAGTTTCTGCTTTCTGCACACTGGTAGCCAGTTTTCCCAACACCATTTACTAAACAGGGAATCCTTTCCCCATTGCTTGTCAAAGATCAGATGGTTGTAGATGTGTGGTATTGTCTCCAAGGCCTCTGTTCTGTTCCATTGGTCTGTATCGCTGTTTTGGTACCAGTACCATGCTGTTTTGATTACTATAGCCTTGTAGTATAGTTTGAAATCAGGTAGCATGATACTTCTGGCTTTGTTCTTTTTGCTTAGGATTGTCTTGGCTATGTGGGCTCTCTTTTGGTTCCATATGAAGTTTAAGGTGGTTTTTTTCCAAGTTCTGTGAAGAAGGCCATTGGTAACAGAATGGGGATAGCGTTGAATCTATAAATTACTTTGGGCAGTATGGCCATTTTCATGATATTGATTCTTCCTAACCATGAGCATGGAATGTTTCTCCATCTGTTTGTGTCCTCTCTTATTTCCTAGAACAGTGGTTTGTAGTTCTTCTTGAAGAGGTCCTTTACATTCTTTGTTAGTTGTATTCCTAGGTATTTTATTCTCTTTGTAGCAATTGTGAATGGCAGTTCATTCTTGATTTGGCTCTCTGTTACTCTGTTATTGGTGTATAGAAATGCTTGTGACTTCTGCACATTGATTTTGTATCCTGAGACTTTGCCGAAGTTGCTTATCAGTTTCAGGAGATTTTGGGCTGAGACGATGGGGTCTTCTAGATATATAATCATGTCATCTGCAAATAGAGACAATTTGACTTCCTACTTTCCTAATTGAATACCCTTTATTTTTTTTTTTCTTGCCTAATTGCTCTGGCTAGAACATCCAATACCATATTGAATAGGAGTGGTAAGAGAGGACATCCTTGTCTAGTGCCAGATTTCAAAGGAAATGCTTCCAGTTTTTGCCCATTCAGTATGATATTGGCTGTAAGTTTTTCGTAAATAGCTTTTATTATTTTCAGATATGTTCCTTTGATACCTAGTTTATTGAGAGTTTTTTAGCATAAAGGGCTGTTGAATTTGTAGAAGGCCTTTTCTGCATCTATTGAGATAATCGTGTAGTTTTTGTCTTTTGTTCTGTTTATGTGGTGGATTACGTTTATAGACTTGCGTATGTTGAACCAGCCTTGCATTCCCAGGATGAAGCCTACTTGATCGTGATGGATAAGCTTTTTGATGTGCTGTTGCAATCAGTTTGCCAGTATTTTATTGAAGATTTTTGCGTCTATGTTCATCATGGATATTAGCCTGAAGTTTTCTTTTCTTGTTGAGTCTCTGCCAGGTTTTGGTATCAGGATGATGTTGGTCTCATAAAATGATTTGGGAAGGATTCCCTCTTTTTGGATTGTTTGGAATAGTTTCAGAAGGAATGGTACCAGCTCCTCTTTGTACGTCTGGTAGAATTCAGCTGTGAACCTTTCTGTACCTGGACTTTTTTTGGTGGATAGGCTCTTAATTGCTGCCTCAACTTCAGACCTTGTTGTTGGTCTGTTTAAGGTTTCAATCTTTCTGGTTTAGCCTTGGGAGGGTGCAAGTGTCCAGGAATTTATCCATTTCTCCCAGGTTTACTGGTTTATGTGCATAGAGTTGTTTGTAGTAATCTCTGATGGTAGTTTGTATTTCTGTGGAATCGGTGGTGATATCCCCTTTTTTGTTTTTTGTTGCATCTATTTGATTCTTCTCCTTTTCTTTTTTATTAATCTGGCTAGTGGTCTGTCTATTTTGTTGATCTTTTAAAAAAAAACCAGCTCCTGGATTGATTGATTTTTTGAAGGGTTTTTTTGTGTCTCTGTCTCCTTCAGTTCTGCTCTGATCTTAGTTATTTCTTGTCTTCTGCTAGCTTTTGAGTTTTTTTGATCTTGCTCCTCTAGCTCTTTCAATTTTGATGATAGGATGTCAATTTTAGATCCTTCCTTGTTTTTCATGTGGTCATTTATGTGAGTCTGATCGGCTTCCCTTTGTTGGTAACCCGATCTTTCTCTCTGGCTGCCCTTAGCATTTTTTCCTTCATTTCAACCCTGGTGAATCTGAGATTATGTGCCTTGGGGGTTGCTCTCTTGAGAAATATCTTTGTGGTGTTCTCTGTATTTCCTGGACTTGTATGGTGGCCTGCCTTGCTAGGTTGGGGGAGTTCTGGATAATATCCTGATGAGTGTTTTCCAGCTTGGATTCATTGTCTCCGTCACATTCAGGTACATCTATCAAACATAGATTAGGTCTTTTCACATAATCCCATATTTCTTGGAGGCTTTGTTCATTTCTTTTCACTCTTTTTTCTCTATTCTTGTCTTCTCATTTTATTTCATTAAGTTGATCTTCAATCTCTGATATCCTTTCTTCTGCTTGGTTGATTCAGCTATTGAAACTTGTTTATGCTCGCAAAGTTCTCTTGCTGTGTTTTTCAGCTTCATCAAGTCGTTCATATTCTTCTCTAAGCTGTTTATTCCAGTTGGCATCTCATCTAACCTTTTTTCTAAGTTCTTAGTTTATTTGCATTGGATTAGCACATGTTCTTTTAACTCTGAGAAGTTTCTTATTCCCCACCTTCTGAAACCTGTTTCTGTCAATTCATCTTATTCATTCTTCATCCATCTTTGATCCCTAGGTCATGAGGAGTTGTGATACCTTGGAGGAGGAGAGACATTCTGGTTTTTGGTGTTTTCATCCTTTTTGCAGTGATTTCTTCCCATCTTAGTGGCTTTATCTACCTGTGGTCTTTGTAGTTAGTGACTTTCAGATGGGGTCTCTGAGTGGCCATCCTTTTTGTTGATGTTGAAGCTATTTCTTTCTGTTTCTTAGTTTTCCTTCTAACGGTCAGGCCCCTCTGGTGCAGGACTGCTGGAGGTTCACTCCAGACCCTGCTTGCTTGGGGATCATCTGTGGTGGCTGCAGAACAGTAAGGGTTGCTGCCAGTTTCTTCTGTTATCTTCATCCCAGAAGGGTACCTGCCAGATGTCGGCCTGAGCTCTTCTTTATGAGGTGTCTCTTTGGGTGTGTGGAGGTCAGGGAGCTGCTTGAGGAGACAGTCTGTCCCTTTTAAGAGCTCAAGTGCTGTGCTGGGAGCTCCGTTTTTCCATTCAGAGCTGCTGGGCAGGTATCTTTAAGTCTGCTGCAGCAGAACTCATAACTGCCTCTTTTCCCAGGTGCTCTGACCTAGGAAGGTTGGCTTTGTTTATAAGTTCCTGATGTGCTGCTGCCTTTTTTCAGAGATGCCGTGCCCTGCACGGGGCAGTCTAGTCACAGTCTGCCAGCCTAGGTGTTGCTGAGCTGCACAGGCTCTGCCCAACTGCTGTGTGAATTGCTTCGGTATTGGCGGACTGCCTTGGTAGTGGTGGACGCCCTCCCCCCACTGAGCCGGACTGTCCTGGGTCCAGCTGCGCTTGCTGCGAAATTCTCAATCCAGAGCATTTCAGATTGCTTGTTTTGTGGGGGTGGTACCCACCGAGCCAGATCACCTGGCTCCCTGTCTCTACCCCCTTCCTTTCAGTTGAATGGGCGGCTCTGTCTCCCAGGTGTTCCAGGCACTGATTGAAACTGCCGCACAGATTTGTGAGTTTCTGTGCACCAACCTGTGGCACCAGCCGTGCTGAAAACACTTGTCACTTTTCAGCACAGGAATCTCCTGGTCACTGGGCAGTGAAAATTTGTTTGGAAATGCAATGAGCACTCACCCTCTGTGTTGTTCTTGCTGGGAACTACACTCCAGAGCTGTCCCTATTCGGCCATCTTGGATCCTCCCTATATTTAACATTTTAAAGTTCTTTTTCTGAAGAGTGATTTTTTTGTTTTCATGGATGATAGTGGCCTTGATTCATGCCAGATTTACAGGAATCCTGGTCAATTTATGCTGAACTTCTGCACATAGAGTTTAGTATAAAACTGAGACTTTGTATTTGAAGGATGGAATGTTGATTAAAAAGCCTTTTTTATGCATAATCATTTTAGAATTTGAAGAGGAAAACTTTACAAAGCTTCTCAGATTACCTTTCAGATTTCTTTCTTTTGTTCCCCAATATTACCTTGTAACAATACCATCTCCATCTCCATATGCTTCTAAAGCATATTAATTCCACAGCAAACTTCATTATCAGACATAATTTAAAATGTGATACAACTTACATTCACTGTGCCAGCTCAGCATTCCTAATTCATGTTATCTACAGTGTTTGAATTATAGTTCAGATTTATTGGACCAGAGAATGAGAAAATCCAAATTCTCTGGGATTGATTTCTCACATGGAATGGCTGACACAGTGGGAGACATGTTGCTGTTTAAAACAGAACTTTGAGACCTTCCCCACCCCCTGTTCAGTGATAAGAGAATGAACAATGCATTTTAATGGAAAAATTGAAGTAAAGCAAGATAGTTCAAATTAACTGGAGAACCATGATTGTTGGCTCCAGAAACATTCACTATTGTATTCCCAGTGTTTGAAAATGACTGGCATATAATAGGCACTCAATTAATTTGTTGAATGCATGACTAAGTAAATTGTATTATAAGCAAAGAGAAGTTTTAATATACTTATACATGCTTAATACAAGAAAAGCGTTATCTCAATTTATTTGGGATATGGTAATGGGTAGATCATCCTTTAAACTGCTCTAACTTGATGAAGCCTCTAGCTTGCCACTAAATGTTTGTCACTTATGACAGCAATAACGGTAATAGAAGTAGCATCTAGCATTTATTTAATGCTTTTTATCATTTAGTAAATACTATTTATTTATTAAAACACACACATATATGTTCTCACTTGTCTTCAGAACAAATTTGAGTGATCGGTGGAACAGGTTCTAAGGAAATGTGGGATCCCTCTTCCTTCTCCCACTCCTGGATGTTGGCCTTATACAGCAGGAAGGGCAGATAGAATTCTTTGATTGGTGAGGAAACTAAAAATAGAAATAATATTTTATGTGCCAAAAGCCACACATTAAGTTTGCAATAAATCTAAATGTAAATTACAGATAGTCTGACAAATTTTCTACTTTATATTTGTTATAGATTTAACTGACTTTATGTTTCATTCAATAATTTCTTTCAGTGTCACCAAAATGCAGTGATGGATGTATATTTAAAATTACTATAAAGCCAATGTTGAATGAAATAAAGAAGTGTAATATATAGTAGATAAGAAAATATTATTTTTCAGAGTCAAGCATGATCTGATTTTTATCAGTATTTTGAAAGTATTTATTCATTTCCCTAGATAAAAGACTGTATGTGATTTGGAATATAAGGAATAAGATCTGGTTGTGATTTATAGGTCTCTTTTGTTTTCATTCCTGTTATGACTCCTTAGGAATAGGTGAAGATGTCCCTTCTGACCTCTGTTTTTTTAAACTTGGTTTCTGAAGGACCTGTTTGGTTTTTGTTTTCTTGCCCTTTTAAATATCCAGCACCATAATTAGTATGCTGTGGTGTTATGGGAACAAATTATGAAAACACAAGGATTTAGGACAGTTTACTGAAAGATTATATGAATATATCTTTTGTACTGATTTGGAGGATTTAATTTCAAAATATAAGATATTTTAAAAATAAATACTTGGGTTTTATTCTGAAAATTTTCATATTAATGAAAGAAAGAAAAACCTACCACTTAATGAGAAGCTTTAAAATTGTATCTTATGGGAAAGTCTAACTTTCTCATAAGATAAATAAAAACATCAGTTTTATTTTGAGATTTTGGCTAAGATTTTACTTGGTTAAAGAATGTTTTCTCAGAACTGGAGATTTTAGGAGTGCCTATGACTTGACAGAAACAACCGGGATAGACTATTCTGATGTTCTTTAATGTTCAATTGGTAATTCTAAAGGAGTAGGACATACTTTGGTAAATTGGATGCATGGTCCAGCTAGCTTAATCATCTGTCTTGCATGCTGGGACTATATGGAGAGTGATCCCTGTCCATCATGGCGTTGGTCTCAGATCAATGTCTATTTCAAACAGCTTCAGGTCTCCCTTGGTCTCTAGGATTTGCATATTTATCTGACTTATCTTTAGTTTTGATGGAAACATAATTCATCCAAGCGAACGTCTATTAAGGTAATAGCTTTTTGTTTCAGAAATGTCTTCTGAAGTGTAAGGCCTGATACTTCTAGAGCTAGTATTTGAATATTTGGCACAAATGTTTGCCTTATCTACATATAAATTTCATATGTTTAGAATAATTAGTTCTTAAATTCAAAAGTTATTTGACTAGCCAAAACGTGATATCTGACTTTACAGGAGATGATGAGTGTTTAAGTGATGATATGTAAATAGAATATGTCCTGAAAGGCCCCACATAGAATTGCTTTTATTGTGTAATACTGTGGTAGTATGTCCTTGGCTCAAATCAAGAAAAGATAGAAAGGAAAGGCACATACTTGTGTTTATAATGATGTCGTTGAAGACGTTGGTTATATATCACACAATTTCTCTTTATGAAAACCTTTCAGAGTATCTCTTTTCTTTTATCTTTTCCTTTTTCAGCCAATTTGATATGTGAAATGATAGCTTGTAATTTAAACACACATTTCTTTTGGATACTGGTACATGTTTTATGTATTGATTTTTTTTTTTTAAATAAATTGCCCTGCTGATTTTCTTGCTATTTTTCCAATTGGGATGTTCATTTTTTTTTCTTAAGGAGTTTCAGTGGCACTTACATATTGCAAGGACAGTACTCGTATACCCTGCATATTATAAACATTTTTCTGCTTTCTCTTCTAATTTTTTATGGTTTTTAATTTAAATAAAACTTTGGGTTTTTTAAGTGAAAATGAGCCCAGCCATCTTTGGTTTACTTTTATTTCCTTTAAAGATTATGTAAGTAGTTATCAATATTTTCTCCAAATACTTCTATTTTTGTTTTTTGTTTAAAATAAATTTCAGGTTTCTATCTAAATTTTACATTTAAGTATAGAATATAAGCCTCATGAAGGCAGCAATTTTGTCTATCGTATTCCTTATCACTGGCTATTCTCATGGCACATCGTAGGCATGTAATATATATTTGTCAAGCAGTATAAATCTTTATCTAAACTTTATATTGTTATAAAATGTGATAGAAATGTAGCTTTCTTATCCTTTTTAGAAAGCTGGACATGTACTTTTAAGTTATATTTAAACCTACTGTTTTTCCTCTGTCCCGACATTCTTCCTCTTGCTTTCCACTTGTTTCTGTAGAGAATCCTGTGGTGATCCACTGACAAGGTCATATTCTACTTTTCAGGTTTTCCTAACATGATCTTTCTTTGCAGCACTTGTCATAGTTGCAGTTTCACGGTCGTTTGTGGAATTATTTAAATGTTCTTTTCCCTGCCCCCTCCCCCACAACCCACCAATAGGCAGGGGCTTGACTTATTTTTGTTCATCATCATGTCCCACTACATAGCACATGTTAGATAATTAATACAGTTTTTTAAAATGAGTATTTTATATTTTGAATAGACTAATAAACTGCCACAAAAATAATATATCAAGACCTTGCGCATATTTGGTCCCCTTCAAGACTTTCCATTTTTTATTATTGGTCTTTCTGTCCGTTTTATTATCAGTCCCATACAAATTTAATAACTATACCTTAAAAAACCTTTTAGTATTTCTTAGGTTATGATGGCTTCCCATATACTCTCTACAACAGGTGTGTCCAGTCTTTTAGCTTCCCTGGGCCACATTGGAAGAAGAAGAAGAATTGTCTTGGGCCACACATAAAATATACTAACAATAATGATAGCTGATGAGCTTTAAAAAGTCACAAAAAAAAATCTCATAATCCTTTAAGAAAGTTTACGAATTTATGTTGGGTCACATGTGGCCTTCAGGCCATGGGTTGGACAAGTTTGCTCTACAGTAATTCACTACTTTAAAAAATTTCCCAACTATTCTCACACATTTATCTTCCAGTTGTATTTTATAATCATTTGTCAAGTTAAATCTCATTGTATATTTATGAAAATGTGTGTGTGTGTGTGTGTGTGTGTGTGTGTGTGACAGAGAGAGAGAAGGGAGAAGGGGGAGAGAGAGAGAGAGAGAGAGAGAGGGAGAGAGAGAATGTGTGTTGGTTTGCAGGAAATGAGTTGTTTTAAATTGTAAATTAACTTGGAGAGAGGTTGTGTATTTATAATAAGATACTCCATTTTCTTATTTAGGAGCTTGCTATGTGACTTTTAATTTCTTGAATGCTTTTATTTCTCCCAGTTAATTTAAAAACTTAATATAGAACCTAAACATTTAATGTTAGGGTTTTTCTTAGACATTTTCATGCAGAAACCAGTTAACATAGTGGGCTTGAATTTGCTGTCTTTAGAAGGATCTGCCTGCAGGGTTGTCTTGTCCTTGGCTGTTATCTGAGAACTTGGCTTTGGAATGTTCCCTGTCTTACTAAGTGATAAGGTTATTTGGTGTGCCAGGGTTACTGAATTTTATTGTGCCAATCTGCCTAGACATTTTTTAAAACATGTGATTTATAGTGAGAACTCACTTCCTTCCGGGATTTTTTGAAGATTATGGCTGAATATGTAGGTGGAGAGTCTCTCTGTGACCAGTCCCTCCAAGATCTTTGAACTCTGAATCTCAAGGGGTTTTTCCAGACAGAGATGCTATACACATTACTGCATTTCTCTGCTAGAGAGCATTAGACACTTGCACAGGGATCTCTTCAGGTGCCACCTGATGTCTTCATCTCTCATTAGTTTTATCACTTTTAATGTCTCCTCTTAGTTTTTCCCAATAGTCCCAATAAGGTCATCTCCAAATGAAAATTCTGTATACTTTTTTTTACAGTGTTTATCCTTCACATTCATTTTTCTTGTCATATTACAGTGATTAGATCTTCCAGAACAATATTGAAAAATATAGTTGACTTCAAAACTTTATTTTCAATATGTTTGTGATAGTGTTTTATATTAGATATGTTTTCTATTATCTTTAGTTTAATATTCTTTATCATAGTAAGAAACTATCTCTGTGTCTATTTAGTTTCATTAGAAGCACACATTTTAAGTCTTTTTTGATATCTGTTGAGACAGCCCAATTTTTTGTTTCTTTATTAATATGATAAATTGTCACATACATTTTAAAAACTGTATTTAAAAGAGTCATGATATGGCTATCCTGAAGATAATAAACTATCCAGATTATTTTAAATGATTTTAAAATCTTGCTACGGAAAAGATTAGCTTAAGTAGTATGCTTCTTGTAATTTATTGCCACTTAATTAATAGAAGTTAATAGAAGGATGCAAGAAGAGATCCATCTTGTTATATTATGGAAAAATTTAATTTTACATATTAATAATAAAAAATAAGACTGGCATTTTCTTAAAGGACATCCTCAAAGAAGTAATCTGTAGTATCTGGCAAAATGTATATTTTCTGTATTTTAGCAACACAAACACACACAAAGCCATGTGTGTGAATACATTTTTATAAATCAACATTTTTTTAGTACATAAAAAGCCTGTTGCATTCGGACAGGTTTTTTTGAAGCACTGATATTTGCTTCCAGCTCTGTTATTTTTACTTTCAATGCAATATGATGAAATAAGCTATTTTACATATACTACATAATTACCATAATGTTCATACTGGTAATACTTGATTGTTAATACTGATAGAGCATGAGACAGCCTGATGTCCTAAATTGGTTCTCATCTTATTTCCTCTGTAATTGGCCATGATCATTACAGATGATTTCATCTTGCTAGGATTTGTTTCCTGTATTCTATAACTATATTTCTAAAATCATATAGGAATTTAAAAATTTACAGTTAGAGAAAAATGTTTATTTTAAGCATGTGTTTTTAAAAATAATATGTATTATTATTTTACATTGTATTACTAACTACAGTCATACTACTGAAATATGAGTACCATTACAGTTTTTTGTGAAAATACTATATTAATCTGTTCTCTCACTGCTAATAAAGACATACCTGAGAGTGGGTAATTTATTTAAAAAAAAGTTTGACTCACAGTTCAACACGGCTGGGAAGGCCTCAAGAAACTTATAGTCATGGTAGAAGGGGAGGCAATCACATCCTTCCTCACATGGCGGCAGGAAGGAGAAGAATGAGTGCCCAGTGAAGGGGGAAGCCCCTTATAAAATCATCAGATCCTGTGAGAACTAACTCAGTATCATGAGAACAGGATGAGGGAAACCACCCCCATGATTCAGTTATCTCCACCTGGTCCCTCAACACATAGGGATTATGGGAACTACAATTCAAGATAAGATTTGGGGTGGGGACACAGCCAAACCATATCAAAGATTAAATATTTCTCACAGTGAAGAGAGGATATATGTAAGTAAATATAAATTCTAAGATTTAATTGAAATTTAGTGAATCACAATTTTCTTCAGTGTTCTTTCATGTAAGAGATAAAATTTTTTGGTTTAGTAAAGTGTCTCTGTCTCTACTTCTTCCATCTTTCTATCTGATAATGGCAAAAGGCAGCTTTTGAAAACAAATGAAGAAATGCTACAGTAAAGCCTATTTTCCTGATTTCTATCAGCTGTTAATATCTAGCATTAATTTTCCTGGTAGAATATTTGATGACAATAAAGAGGAGACTGGTAAAAGGAGAAGACACACCCTCCACATAGGTCAGCGGGTAGGTAGACATACAAGTTCTTTAATGCTACTTTTAGGGCTTTACAAAGTTACTGAAAGCCTAGGAGGTCTACTTAACTGGGCGTCAGATGTTATGTAAAGTGTTGTGGAGGCTGATGTATTTTAATTTCAGCATTGCTCCCATCTGCTTCTCTGGTAACTGGCCCTGCCAAACCTATCTAACATTATTTTCTAGTGTGTCTATATTAGGGTTCTCTAGAGAAGCAGAACCAATAGGTTAGGGTGTTGGGGGGTAGGTGTGTGTGGATGTGCGAGTGTGTATATGTGTTTGTATGGAACCAAACAAGTTTGGTTTGTATGAGTTTTTGAGGAGGTGTTTTTAAGGTTGAATTGACTGAAATTGGCCACAATTTCAGGGAATGAATAATTGAATCAGAGGATAGGTTGAGAGAAAATGAATATGTGGTGGGTGTGAGGGGAGAGGAAAAAATTCACTGATTCTGAAATTCCTAGGTTAGAATGGAGTAAATGAATCAGCTATGTCAGGAAATGCATGGAAATTGAGTTTTGAATGTGCTGCATTTGAGATGGCTGAGGAGCAGGTGGGAATGTGTATCTGGAGAACAAAGAGGTTCAGGCTAGGGGGAAAGTGGGATCCTCAGCTTAGGTCTGTGGTGGAGCCAGGTGAGAAGAGAGACCAGCTAAGGAGAACATGTAAAGCAATATGAAGCCCTAAGAGTATCAACATTCCTTGCCCTATAAATATTTACTTGATTAGTTATATTAATAATGAGTTTTATGTGAAGCAAAAGAAATGGGAACATTTGAGTAATCTACAAGATTTGCCTAATATTCTCAAAAGTGAATTATGTTAAGGCAGATCACTAACCCAGAATTATTTATGTATATCAGCATAACTGAGCGAGTTAACTCATCTGTAGACAACCCGACCGCGTGATTGCTTTTACTATATCTACTCGTGTCTTACTATAAGGAAATCTCTATGTAGTAGCAGTGGAGTTGTTTGTTTGTTTTCTCTCAACTAAATGTGATGTCAATCCTGTATAAAATCTCACTTCTTTCCTTGGCCCCTACAAACCTATCTCATCTCTTTGCTAATTTGGCTCGAGCTGAAGGAAGCTTCTCTCTGTTCCTGTCTAAGGGCCTGCACATACGGTAGTTACTCAATAAATACTTATGAAATGGATGAATGACTCTGCCTTATAGATTTGTTCTGAGAAGTAAATGTGAAAAAGTATATGAAGAGCCTAATGATGTACCTGGTGCATTAGAGGTGTGAAATAAATGCCCCTTTTGACTATTTTATTTTTTGTTTCTCCAAATCCGTAACCCGGATATTTCTGTCCTTTTCTGCTCCAATCTACTTCCCAACCTGTCTCCTCCAGCCAGCGGACTGTCTGGTTTCTGCACCCCGACAGGCCACGGACCATATGTGATCTCTTCAGCTCACATTTAGTATGGATTCATGAGGCAGACTTTTGAAATTAATTAAATTCTTACCTGTTTGGAACTTATTTACACGAATTTCTGGCTGAAGGAGACGTACTTCTGTTTGAAAACTACAGGCTGATGAATTTTTTAAGTTGCCAGGACTCATTGAATGAAGCCATACTAAGTACGAGTTGAAGAGATCACCATTTCATACGTGGGGTTTTTCATACATGTCCTCTCTTGAGTTACCCTATTTCTTATTACACATAAATAATTATATATGAATTCCTAATCCCAACGACACTGAACATATAAGTCGTTGTGCTGGAGATTCTCAGAGTAATTCTCAGTATCCTCTGGGGACTTGGTCACAGACCTACAAAGGGTTTCTTTACCACTCACAAAGCACTGTCATGATCACACCATTATTATGTGGATTTGAAATTAACACTTCATAAATTGTAGCCAACATTGATTGAACACTATGGGTCAGGCAGTGTTCTAAGCACTTTACATATATCACTTTACAAGTTTGGTTTTATTAGTATACCTGTTTTATACTTACTAACTTGCCTGAGGTCACTCTGCTACTGTTTTGCAAGTGAGGATGTAAGCCCAGGTGGTCTAGTTTCAGATTCCTGTCCTTACCTATGCTTTTTATTCAATACTGTCTCAGCAGCAGTTTCAGAGTCATAGAATTAACATCTATTCTTTAGGGGTTGAGTCTAGATTTTAAAACTAATATACCATTATAGTTTTCAAATAATTCCAGTCGTTTCTTTCTACTCTGTACCTACCACTTCAAGTCTTTTTTTCCCATAAGGCAGCTACTGTTAACAATATATTCAGAACCTTTTTCATCACAAATTTTTTGTAAAACATCTTAGTGTGCTTGTGACTCCCCCCTTTCAGTTGTTTGTTTTCTGAAAGTTCAGCTTATTCATAGTTGGTGAAAGTTTTAAATACCAATGGTCCAGACATGACTCCAATATGTTCGTGTTTGCATGTGTATGTTCCATCTGTGTCCAAGGCAGACTTTTGAAATCAGTTAAATTCTTACCTGTTGGAACTTATTTACATGAGTTTCTGCCTGAAGGAGACGTACTTCTGTTTGAAAATTCTAGGCTGATGAGTGTTTTTTAAGTTGCCAGGACTCAAACTTATTCGACAAATCATCTATGACCCTATCACCTTGATGCTCAGAAACAAATGAGCCAATAGCCCTTCCTGGCTAAGGAAATGGGTTTTGATGGAGTTTTCAATGCATGGCTTTATGGACTCAAGAATCAAATGTTTTCTAAACAATGTAAAGTTTTGTTTCTAGATCCTTATATTTTCTCTATGTCTCCTTTTCTGCAGAAAAGCTCTGTAATTTTTAATCAGTAACACAAAAATGCCTCTATGGAAATGTCCATAATTCTCAGCATGCAGTGGAACATTTTCCTAAAAAGTGAGGTCACCAGAAGCAGAGAGCAGAGAAGTCCCAGATGGCACTAATATTTGATTTCATTTTTAGCACGCTCATATTCAGCAGATGGATTGGAAGGCTGACCTCTCTGACACTTCTGCATCACTGCCTGCTACTCCAATTGCCTTTGTGAATGTTTTTTCATAAGGCTTCTCCTGGTACCTCAGAGATTGATGCCTGGTTGCCTGACTGTGTTATGCTTCATTTCACCAGGATTCTGTGTGGTTAAGAGTTGCTGTATTCTATAAAGGGGAAATCCTGGCTCATCAGTATCTCAAGATTTTCCTACAATCTCTCAAATTGCGTGTAACGTCTTGGAACACATCATCTTAGCTTTCTACGTGCACCCCCTGATTTGTATCCATCTTTAATCCTAGTCTAATTTTTCCACTTTCTTTTGCCATTGAAAATATAGCAAAAACTGCAATTACTTTTGCACCAACCTAAATAGCTAACTCAAGAATAATGTAAAAAAAAAAAAGTTAAAATACCTACTTAGCACAAAAATTTGGTTATTTTAATGTGAATATTGCTGATCTCCTCCTTGAGCTATAGTTTCAGTGGCCAAGAACAAAGACCTGAGTTAGAGTTTCCAATCATTCCATTTTCCTTAAGAGTAAGCTTTACTTTAGAGTAAGTGTCTATATTCTTATTTGTAAGCTAGTGATATTATTCGTGCCAGGCAGTTAGGATTGGTGTGAAGATTAAATGAAGAAATGAATGTCATATGGTCATCACGGTATCTGGCACAGAGTAAATACACAAAGAATATTGGTTTGTGGTGTGCAAAATAACTTTTGTATATATAATATAAATATAAAATGAATGATAAATTATTTGTTTTGTTATTAGATTGTGAACAAAGTGAAATAAATGTTGAGAAATCTTTAATGATCACACTAATGCTGTGTTTTAAAACTTTGTATAAAATTACTGTATTCCTTGTTATGGACCATTATGATGTCCACACACCTATTTAGAGATGACCCTCTTCTCCCCTTACCCTCACCTGCTAGTTTATATTTCAGTGGCATGGCTACAGACAAGGAACTATCCAATAGCATGAGTATCCAGTGGGTTTTGTTTTTTTTTCCAGGCAGGTTGACTTATGTGGCCATTCTTTAAAGTTCTCTGGGAATACTCAATTCTGAGGAGGATTAGGTCGCTATGTCCTTCCAGGTTACTTCTTCCCACACAACCAGATTCTGGTACACATTTTAATGCATAGCATACTTTTGGCTTAGAAAACATTGCACATTTAGCAGCTACTTTGCTTGAATCAGATCTCTACCTGATGTAATTTTGATGAATTTAGGGTTTAGATGACTAAATTGCAGCTTTGTTGTGAAACTTTCTATAGAAAGTTATGTTTTCTCCTTTTTATAGGTCTAACATAAGGCCAGACTATGCAGACTCCAATTTCCACGACTTCAAGATGCACACCTTCACTAGAGTCACATCCTGCAAAGTCTGCCAGATGCTCCTGAGGTAAGCTTGCTCAGTCCTGGTTCTCAGTTTAAAGGAACGATATCATTGCTAAGTGTTTCAGACTTGTCTAACCTTCTAACCAGTAGGTTCTAAAGTGAACATTTTGCCTTAGCAGTCTGGATCCCACAAATCTTTGCCAGGCCTTCTGCCTGGACAGTCCTTTCAGAAGCTCTGGCAAGCTCCTCGCCCTCTGCTTGAAGAGCACTGTTGATACCTCTTTTCCTCTTCTTACACTAATGATTTCATATGGGCAGAATTTTGCACCATTTAATACACCACTCTCTAATTTTACCTTTCAGGGGAACATTTTATCAAGGCTATTTATGTTTTAAGTGTGGAGCGAGAGCACACAAAGAATGTTTGGGAAGAGTAGACAATTGTGGCAGAGTTAATTCTGGTGGTAAGTCATGTTTATTGTTGCGATTCTGTTTTTAATGAGGACATAAAATTTGCTAAACATAATTAAGACCTAATTTACTCTGAATATGTGTTTATTGTAACATATCTGCTTTTGAAACTATTTATAAGCACAATTAGAAAAATGCTTATAATTTACGTGACTTTTCTACGTAACTTTGTTTTAAATTATTTAAAATTTGCGTGACTTTTATACATACCTTGGAGACAGAGGTCTTCAAGAGGGAGTTGGGTGGTTTTATGTCACCCATTTCATTAAAAGCCTTAAATAAATTACTAAAACCATACAAATATACCCAAAACAAATCAATAGAGTAACAATACAACAGAAAGAATCTATTTTTCACTTCTATCTTTAGTTCTTAAATTTCCTTTTCATTCTTTTAAATATTTAGCTCAGAAATGATAATAGTGCCAGAAGTAAACATCACACAGACTAATTCATGAATTAACGAATTGAATACATTGTCATTTTGCAGAACTTAACAAAGAGCATATATCTTTTGGATTTTATGTAAATATTTTCCCCTTGGTTTTTAAAAATAATGCTGCATGATTGTTATATGAGCTAGTTTCTAAGACTGTTGGCATTTATGCATTCAGTACCCTATTGCCTCTCCCTGCTCCTCTTGGGCTCTCTTCCTTCTCTTTCTTTTCTGGCTTCTTTATTCTTTCTCTTTCTTCTTTTTTCTCTTTGTCCTTTTCCCCTGAGTTTCCCTGTGTTTTTATCAATAAGACCTTTCAAAATCAGTAAAACTTTTGAACACAAGAAGGGATCTTTAACAGCTTGAGTTAAAAAGGTAGCCATGTCAACCTTTGATTTTCCCAAAGGAAAAGATGGACATTGAATTATTTTGGATAATGTGAAAAAGAGTGAAATAGAGAATAGCTCATTTCAGAGCTGAGTTCAGAAAATGGGCAATTGTAGGAAAGGTGAATCCTATTAGAAGATCGAGATCACAGCACGTTCCTCTGGGACATTTTTAAAGTACCCTGTGTGCCGTTCTCCGTGCTGGGCTTGAGCAGCTATAATGTGACAGATCTTGGCATGAGTTGAGGACCTGCATTGTGCCTGCCCTGCCTGGGTGCTCTACTGGGCATCTTCTTGCCTGAGCTAATTCCATCTTGAGAATGGCCCTGCCCTTTTACTGATGGGGGTCAGATTGCTCATGTAGTTTACTCAAGGCCTGTTAAATAAACTTAATTTTTACATCTGTTGGAAGGTCAGAAACAGTTTACAAAGTTGTAAAATATAATAGAAATAAAAATTATTGTTGTTATTTTTTAATTGTGAACCTGATATAATTTATCAGTTAAATTTTTGTTGTTCCATCTTTGTATGTCCCATTCTTTAATCTCCTTGGAGACAGTTAACGTGTTATTTACTCATAGTAGGCTAATGTTTATATAAATCCCAAGGCTCTGTCTTGATGAGATGTCTGTGAAGAATGTAAAATGATCCCATAGTTGGCATGCTTTTAAAGGAAATAGTGTAGGAGAATAGTTCAGAGTCAAGCGGAGATAGTTGAAATCCTAGCTTTGCCATTTGCTAGCTATGTGAGCTTGGGGAATTTACTTAAATATTCTGAGCTTTTGTTTATTCATCTTGTAAATTAGAGGATTATTATGAGGATCCAGTGAGACAATGTTGATTGTTACTACAGTACTTGAGCAAAGTAAGAACTTACCATTTTAATCTAAGGTAATATAGTGAAAAGTCAGGTTTTTTTTGTTTTGTTTTGTGTTTTTTAAGACATGGGCTTACTTAGTATTTTTGTTGTTTTTATGATCTGGAGTACATGTGGATGGGAAAGTTAATGAGCAATCTTAGTTGCTTATTCAGTACAACTAAGATTCAAATCAAGGCAGGCCAGCCCCTGAGTTTGTTCTTACCACTGGGCTCTGCTACCAGTTAGGTGAATTAGCTGTGATGATAACGTGTCAGATGTGACAAAAGCCCAGTACTGAATCTTAATAAGTAATCATGTGCTTCCCTTTCTCTGTGAAAGGGAGTGATTTTCTAATGGCTTTTTTAGGCAAAAATTCTTTTCAATTAAATTAGTAACTACCACGTTTTAAGGTTTGAGTGTTCTGTAGTGCTACGAGAAGACATCCATCCCTGGGGACCATGCCTACCGTCTTCTCATGGAAACTCTCCAGGCTGGATAGACTTTAGACACATTCAGTTCTAGGGCCCCTTATTTTAAGATGAAGAAACTAGATCATAAATATATGAAAATAAAATAATTAAGAATAATGTTGTTAGTACCCTGCAGATTGTAGATAATGCTTACTTAGACAGATACCATTAATTAAAAAGTAGCATTGATGGAGACATAGTTTACTTCAGTAGGGCTTTTGCATGGAGAAGAGTGTGATATGATTTCAGCAGAACTTGTCATTGAGGGAAATCATTCCAACAGCCAGATTTAAAGCAAATGAGTACTACTGACTTAAGGCAAACTCAAATGTTTACATAGTTCAGATGCCCCCATAACATTAAATCGTAGGTGGTTTGAAATTCACCCCTACTTCACAGAGCTTTATAGCTATAATGTTTAACATAGTCTAACTATACTCTTAAGCAACAAAAGAGATCCTGATTGACTTAATGTGGGTTAGGAGTCCACTTGTGGTCTAGAAAGCTGTGACTAGTAGGAATTGTGATAAACATCGGATAGTTGGCGTGAAAGGCAATTCCAAAAAGGGGAGTAGGCAGAGGTTGGTTAATGGATATAAAAGTACACCCAGATGAGAAGAATAAGTTCTAGCGTCCTATAGCACTTTAGGCTGACTATAATTAACAACAACTTATTGTATATTTTCAAATAGCTAGATGAACAGATTTTGAATATTCTTGACACAAATAAATGATAAATGTTTGAGGTAATAGATATGCTAATTATCTTGATTTGGTCATAACACATTGTATACATATATTGAAATATCACACTGTACCCCGTAAATATGTATAATATTGTTAGTTCCCTGAAGATTGTAGGTAATGCTTACTTACACAGGTATCATTGATTAAAAAGTAGCATGGTTCTCTAAACTTTGTTATGTAATTCACTACAAAGCAGGACAATTTTTTAAAACCTCTGGCTTTAAATGTTTCAATTAAAAATAATAAAAGAAAAAATTTAAGAAGGCGGGCATACCATCTTTATTCAATATCAGACATGTTTATAGAAAGGGATGGTCAAGTAGAGAAGAGGCACTAGTTGTACAAAGTGACAGGGTAACCCTGACAGGGGCTAAATGAAAGCTAGAGAGTCTTTTACCCTACCTTTTAATGGACAGATCCATAGGACATAACATTTAGGCCTTACCTTACTTGACCTTTCTTTTCATTTGACACTGTTAATCATCTTCCTTGATGCTATCCTTCACAACCCATCTTGCCCCCATGTCATCTTTTGGAAATCTTACTGGCTTTCCTGGCTTAGCTACAACCCACACCCCAGGCAGATAAAGGTCCATCTGTGCATAAAACTTCTCTCCTGAAGTATGGATTTTTAATTTCCATCTTCTCTTTACATATTCCCTCCCAAGTGTCTTGCAGTGACCTCAGAGGTCCCATAACTAAAATCAACCTCATTCGTCATGACTACAAACTTCCCTCTCCTATGTCTTGTCTAAGTTAAAAGGCCCACCATCCATACACTCACACAGACCTGGGTGTCACTCTTCCTCATCTTGATTCACTTTCCTGTTCTTCTTAGCTATCCCCCTAAGTCTCTCTAGAATGTACTGATAATGGTGTTGCTGTACACAGAAAAATCTCATTGTCTCTTGCTTGAACAACTCAAAAGTTTCCTCTCTGCTCTTAATCTTATACAATTTATGAAATGATCTTTATTAGAATTAAGTCTGATTATTTTACTTTTTCCCTTACCCTACTTTACGTTTCCTGCAGAATCATGTCCAAACTTTCCAATATGGCCTACAAAGCTCTGAGTAATTTATACAGCCCAATTTTTTACCACTTCCTCTCATCCCCCAACCTATAACACAACTCTGTTTAACTACTCACAGTTCCCCAACCACTTTTTTTCATGTCTATGTGTATGTATCTAAGTGTATTTTTTTTTCTCCTTTACTGTCTTTCCTTCTCTTTTCTGTTTTGTGAACTTAATGTTCATCTTTAAAAATTCAATGCAAATGTTGCCTCCACTTTGAAAACCTTTTCTGATACTCCTAATGCCTGGGCTTTATTAGTCTGTCAGTCCTCTCTGCTCCCCTGGCATCATATATTTATTTACTTTTACCACATTTATTATAATTGACTCTAGGTTCATCTCTTCAATTAGACTGTGGGCCTTTCAATGATAGGAACCATACCTAATTGGTGTGTTGACCTCAAGGAAGTAGTGGGGAATGGTTGAGTGAGTGGATGGATCAACAAATGGACAGACAAATGAGTAGAACTGTAGTGCAGCAGGGCTTCCAGGCCCTGAAGATCACTATAATGTTAGAATCAGGAGAGTGTGGGGATTGTACAGGTTTTGGTTCCACGTTGGTAGAGACCAGAGCTTGACTAGCTGATGGAAAAGTGGAATTAAAAACCTTACCTGAGTTCCTGGCTGGTACTTTCAGAATGAAAGACAGAAAATTAGGTAGACCTTTTAAATTCCTTTCTAGTATTGTTGCAAGGAAAAGCTCATGGCCTAAGCATCGATCATTAGGCCTTTGAGAGGAAACACTTGGGTTAGTTAATAAGTAGCAAGAAAATGAACCAATTCACAGAACACGTAATGACAAAAATGCCTCTCTTTCTGGATAAATCTACTCCCTGATCTGATCAGTCCAATTGTTAGAGATCTCGCTTGGCTCTTACTATTCCCCTCTCCCCTGAAACATGCTCCCTTTTCTCCGAACAGCTCCAAGGACTACCCTTTCATTACTTTCTGTCCAAGCTCTTTGCCAATCATTAACCTCACCTTGACCACCCAGTGGTAGCCTAAATTAAATTCTTCTCTAATTAGTTTCTATGTAGGTTTTATACATTTGCCAAGGTTAGGCTGTGTTGTGGTAACAAACCGCCACGTTCCATTGGTGTTAAGATATAAAAGTTTATTTCTCACACGTGCACTGTTTGCTGCGGGTTCAGTGGCCTTCGGAGCAGCTCCCCTTCTAAGCAGAGAACCAGATCAGTTTGATCTTGTGACTGCCAACGTGACACATGTCTTCTAGGGTTGCTGATATACAGACCCATAGCCTGGAAGTAAGCAGTGCCATTTTTTTTATCAAGTCCATTGGCTAAAACTAGTCGCATGGCTTCAACCTAACTACAAGGGAAGCTGGGCAATATAATGAAACACATGGACTATTTGGGGTCTGTCTCTACTCCTATTAGATTATATGCTCCTTTGCTGTTCAGAATGTGTTTCTCATCTTTTGGGTCTACCCCTTAGTACCTAGTTCAGAGGAATGGAACTTAATATCAATTTGTTGTTGCTTTTTCCCAATGTAGGACTATTTCAACCAGAATATTATTCTTAATGGTGTTAAAGGATGTGATTAAATATTAATTATTAAGCATTTGAAGTATCACTTAACAGTTCTTTTTGGACAAGTTAGCCCTTTTTGGATGTTGTCTTCCTTGGGTTGAGAAACCTTTTATATTTCATGCTCTATATCCCTTAAGCTTATCTAGTCTTCACCCTGGAAATGATAATTACTTGACAAAAACGCAGTGCATTTCTGAATGAAGTACCTCATTTGTATTAATGTATGATTTTGACAGATTATTAACTCAAGTACATTTGAAGTATGAAAAAAAGATGTGTGAAGTTTATTTTGTTAATAAGACAAACTATGCAACTTGGAAACAAATTTGAAGGTTGGGTGATTAGTTGATATCTTAACATTTGAGGATTTGCATGGATATAAAGGGCAGGCAGTTCCAGTCTCCTTTTCGCTGAACTTGAGTTGACTTCTTCACATTCACTATGGCAACCTCAATGATCAACACATACAGGAGCTCTGAAGTGTGTGCCAAAACTTTCCAAAGTTAATAATGAATAGGTATGAACCACACCATGCAAGCCTCTTTCAACAAGTCACTGCAAAGCTAATGTAACTTTAGGGTGCCGTTTCTTTCTCACAGTACGCCACTGCAAAGGTCTCATCCCAGACAGCAACCTTTGTGAATATTTGCTTTTTGCCCCCCCCCACTATACTACATGGCTAAGCCTATTGGTCCCCGCTTCTTACGCTAACATTGACCAATATAGCTTACTTTGCATCCTCTCAGTTTAAACAAAGTAGCATTGGAAGGCAAATATTGCTGGGGCATATGACTTTGGTTTAATGCATCTTTTCCTTTATTGAGAATGCAAGCCTCAGCTGCCCTAATATTTAACCGAAGCAGATCCCCATTTGCTTATCTGTTTAATCGCACTTTTATCTAGGCCAGCTGCTGCTCCTGCTGCTGTTATAGCCACTCTTAATTGGAAGGATGTTTCTGTTGCATCCTAGTGGTTTAAAACTGAGAGACCGCTACCTAGAACCTGCACTCACATTGGTATCTGACCTGGGCTTCTTTATAAATCATATTGTCTATTTTAGCATAAAAGATAAGCTTTCAGGATAGTTTATTTCAGGCTTCTACTGCTAGACATTTTATCACAGTAGTTTTACATGAACTGAAGATTGATCATTGATTTTATAACCAAAAATGACTTTAGTTCTGTATAATAATACTTAAAACTCATAAAGACAGTTTTATACTTGAGTAGGTATTATTCCTTCCATCTATTTGGGCCAGTTTAATGGTACATTAATGATTATTAATGTGAATTGGAATCTATTATATGGTCGTATTCCTATTAGAGCCCATGAAAAGACTGGAAATCAAAGCCTTTTCCCAAGTATTATTTAAAGTTTATGGTTTGCTTTATTTTCTTTTGAAAACATTGCTGTATATCTGAATAGTGAACATAGCATTTGTGAAAGTGAACGCACTTTCTCCAAAATTTGATCAATCCAACTGTTTCTTAGTTGTCATGTCTCACAGAAATAGCACTTTAGTCATGATGACAGCATACCTTCAAAAACTATACTGGTAATTACCTTTCTGTGGTCCCTGTTGAGACAGGCAGTCTTACTGGACATTGATTTGTTTAGTCAGAATAGAACTTCACATAAGAGACAAAGCTAATTGCACAATAATGTATGAATTGAGAGCCACTTGTATTGAAAAACAAATATGACTGAATTTTATATTTGAACAAGTGAAAATTGTTTAAATATTCACTTGAAATTTAAAGCCTCCGTGAAAATTGTTTCTCTTGCACAAATAATGCACTTTGAGCTCTGTGCTGGCATTGAAGATGGAGTTCTGCAAAGGCTCCAAGCACCTCAGTAATACCACTTCTCAGAATTACATTAAACCAGTTGGGACATGATGAAAGAATGCAAGGTATAAATCCCTTGAGGGCCCATGAGTCACCATCTAGAAAGGTTCTTGAAAGGGTAAGAACATTTTATAGTTTGATCAATAGGAGCGTGAGAAGTAGGCTGCAGGGTAAATATAAGTTGAGGATTAAAAACTTTTGGAAACTTGAAGAAATGAATTACAATCCTAAGAAAGTTCTCAGGAGAAAAAGGGAAACATAGAAAAAGACACATTTTCATCCCATCTCAACCAGCAGCCAACCTTTCTTCTGGGTCAGAGTACAGCCAAGATAGATTTGATGATAACCAGCCCTAACTATCTCAGCTGTATTGCAGAACTAAGTCATGAACAGAGTTTTCTAGAGATCCAAGTGCCCACCATAGTAGTTTCGGGTACATACCAAAAGGAAGTAAAAAAGGAGTTGCAGGCTTCAAAATTAGATCCACTTTTTCATAGAATACTTCATACCAAAAGGTTCTTACTCCATTTTCCCAGACAGAATGAAGCTTTACTTTGAAAATATATGTATTTGCAGTGTCGCAAATTGTATTTTCCCAGACAGAATGAAACTTTACTTTGAAAATATATGTATTTGCAGTGTTGCAGTTGAGTTTTCCTTTCTCTCCTTTCTATTATTTCAGTGTCAGTGGACAGGCTATTACATTAATGTGGGTATGAAAATTTAGACTGCGTTTATAAAAGGGGCAGTGCATTTAATGGTATAGCCAGTGTCAGAAGCACAAAAGTATAAGTACAGGAGCCTTGCTAAGAATTTCTGAACTCAGCAGATTCTGAGAGTTATTAATACTCCTTTGGCTTTTGCCTTATTCTTAGAAAATTTACAGAACTCTACCATGAGACATAATTAAATAAAAACAGACTTCCAGGAGCTACTATTTATGTGGTACACTCAGCATGATCAGATCGAGTGCAAACAGCTCTATGCCAAATCCATGAAGGCAGTGGGCCTCTTCTTGACAGAGCAGTGAATGTGGTGGCCATGAGGACAGGAAGGCAAGGAGAAAGGAAAGGGAAGCCCTACTAAAGGACTTATGCCCTTGGAGTTGCATCCAGCACAAAGCCCCTTTCTATTTTTCCTATCTTAGTTACACAGAGGAGGCTTTGTGTAGAGCAGCTTTTAATGCACTCAATCAGAAATATGAGGCAAGTCCATTCTCTTGATGAGACACCAGAGGAAGAAAGCAGGAGACAATGATAAGGGGGAAAATAAAGGAAGAATATCTGAGTAAGGTAAACAGCTAAGTCTAGTTTGTTCCCAACATTGTACCAGTCTCATCAGTGCTGTGTCTGTGTGTCACAGCCTCTGGTGTCCTATGATGGATCCTCACTATGCCAAGAGCTGGCCACCTGGCAGCCAAACCCTACATAAGATATGAAGAGCTTGTAAATGCAGGACTTCTGTTCCTGAATCTGCTACTCTGATGAGGAAGTGTAAGTGTCTACATAGAGAGGTGACCACTGTAAATACCATTGTTTCCTCTTCCTGGGGATCACCCAGAGAACCCTCATGGAACATGTCGTGATAACTACTGACACATGGAGTTATCATAGGTTTTATGCCACAAACAATACATTTAAAGTATGTTGTAAAAGACTGCGAGGACCTAAAAACACCTCTATGGGAAGAATGAGAAAAAATAATTATTTTTGAATTGATATTCAGGTGCACACTCATTTATGAACACTGAACCCAAAAGAGCTGAGTTCTCCTTAATTTTGGAGGTCATGTAGAAAGCTTTTCTCAGTTTCCTTGGATGGAAAACTTAAACTGCCCCCCCTGTTTAGTGCTTCTTGCAGTTTTTGATTCTCAGTTCAGGCTCTAACTCACCAGTAGGGAAATACAGATATTCTGGCATATATAGGTCTTTCTGGGCAAACCAGTGAAGCAAGTCTCACAGCTGTTCTGTTAAGAACCCAAGTTCCCCTAGCCTGGGTTCTAGGCCTGGGCCAACCAAATGGCACTTTTATAGAACCTCTTCCCAAACTAGCGCTGTTGGGCAATCTTTCTTCTGAAACGTTCTGAGTTTCTAATGGGGAAGAAAATAAGAAATGAAATAACTTTTTGTCCAGGAATACTCCTTTGTAAAGGTTGATTTTAGGTCTAGCAAAGGCGACTTCATAGAAGGCAGTTATCTGTGAAAGCCAAGGTGATGGAGTTTGAAATTGAGGAAAGGATGAGGACTTAACTTTTCTTCTGAAGGTGACTTTCTGCCCATGGATCTTCCATTTCCATTAATCAGAAGTATTCCTTAAAAAAAAAAAAAATGCTGTAGAGAAAAGAAAAAAACAAACCAACCTCCGGTTCCATGCCCCAGGCACTCTTCTTGTGTAAAGCAATCTGTGGCAGCTAGTCAGGTGTCCTGGCAGGAGGTTTTCCTTTGAACTCTGGCTGGGCGCTTCTTAGAATCTCTTAAAGAAACATACTACAGAGCTCCCACTAAGGCCTGCTCTTTCTCTCCTCATGTCTCTCTGTGGCATCTTTTCAGATGCTTCTTTAGAGGATCATTTTGGATGGGGAAAGTATAGGCATAGGCTTATGATGATGAGGGATTTCCTGTCAGTCTGGAGAAGTTAGAACATGTATAGGTGCTCCTGGGTATGGGGAAAAGAAGGAAAGACACTGCCCACCAGTTTTCAAGTGCCTTGTGTGCACTCTTATCTCCAGAACAATCCTTTGCTCTCTACCACAGCGCACACCCGAAGATCTCGGGGGCCTTAAAATCGTTAGGCATTTTCAGGGACTGAAATGTAATGAAAGAATTGTTCTTCCTATTTCTGGAGGTAAACTAAATATGAAAGGAAAATGAGCATCAGACTTGATCCTGACTCAGTTTTTCTTTTAAGTTTCATCTTTAAATCAAACTGTTTCTCCCAAAATTAAACATAAATGTTATAGCCACTTAATAAAAAACAATTCACATGAAATGTTGTACTGTGTATAATTTGCAGTTGTTACAAATAGTCAATGCAGTACCTTTGTTAGCTTAGTGTTTTTAGATTCTTAAAAGGAGATATATTGAAAGAAAGGTTGCATTTAGCTTTCTCTCATGCATATAAATTTAGTGCAAGCCCGTTTTAAGGAGCTTTATGTGGTAGAATTGACATTGCTTAATAAACAATTGAAAAAGTTAAGCATAACCTAGAAGTCATTTAAAACGGTGAGTCACTTTCCTGACAAGCCAATAAGGTGAGAGGAACAAGGTTGCAAAATAATTACTAGCCCAGCCTGAGGGACCCTGGAAATATATTACAGGTATCAGTTAAGAAAACAAAGCAGTGGTGTTTTACCACTCTGCAGAGAACAAGCTAAGGTTGCTAACCAAACAAAATAACTTTACACTGACAATGCCAATTTTTACATTTCTTTCAGAACAAGGGACACTCAAACTACCGGAGGTAAGGTTAACATTTTAATTTTTTTAATCCTCGCTTTTCAAATTGTTTGCTAACTTAACCAGGCTTGAGCTTTTACACTGTTAAATGTGCCTTTTAAAATAAATAGAAATAAACTGGAATAGAGGGAACAACCAAGTGATTGTGAACAAAATGCAAAAGTTAAATCCAAGGAATTTTCACAGTCACTGTCCGAAGGTCATAGGTAGAGAAAAAAATGTGAAAACTTAATAGAAGACTGTGTATGAAATGGGACTCCTATAGAGGGAAGGGTGGTCTTTATCCCCAGAAGCTCGTAGATGCATCCCCCTGTCATGAAATGTGTCACTGCCCGACATTTGCCGAATTACTTAAATTTCCTAGAATTACTGCAAATTCTAACATTGTTCATCTAAGGTTATGGTTCCATGCTTCTAGTATTTTTCCATTTGAGCACAAAGATGATTATTATCATGTCCTATTGATCAAATCAAGATCTGGTAACATTTCCTTTTGGTTTAACACAGTCTCCTGATGGCTTAGAAGTATGTGATCTCTCTTACCTCTTGGAAAAAAGTTACATAAAAAATTAAAAAAATAATAAAGTTATTTTAAAAATACAAAAGATGATGGGATATATAGGAAGTAAATAACAAGATGCCCATTATTAAATACTTTCCTGTTGAAAATGCTCTCAATTGTGTTGTTTGACGTTGTTTATATAGAGTTCCCCAAAGTTATAAAATTTCAGACAGAAAAGAGTTTTTCTTTAATGGTTTCCAGATAAGCATTGCATTGGCCTTCAACCAAAAATAACAGATTTCTCCACCTGACTGCCCCCACCCCCCAATGGCCATAGCAAAACATTTTTAAAGATAACAGAAGAATAAAATACAAACTATGTGCGATTAGTTATATGAACCCAAAGTTCAGTGATCTGAAAATTTCAAAATAATAATGATGAAAATTATGATTTGTAAATTAACATCTCACAGTTAAAATCTCTCTTTAAAAGTGATACTAGTATGTTTTTAATCTAACATATAGTAAAAATAATAAAAAGTACAGAAAAATATAAAAGGTGCTTGTCTCTACTTTTTGCATAAGTACATAATTTGAACATGTAAGATATCAAGAGTGTGATATAAAGAGGCTCATATGCACCTAATCAGTGTGTCTGTTGACTGTATTTTAGAACCTAAAGTCTAGAACAAAGAATACATAACAAGGTTGTTTTTTTTTTAATAGGCCATACAAGTTCTTTTAGAGCTAAAATAAATTAACTGGAGAGTTCCTTTAGTGTTTCATTGACAGGTGAGATTTTTCATTAGGGCTATCAGGATTCTTCCAGCAGTGCCAAGGATCCTGCAAAGCAGCCTTCTTTCACTTACTCCCTCATGCTATTATTATATCATTGAGACAGAAACCTTGTAGGGTTCTGAACTTTAACTCAGTGTTACCTAACATTTATCCTTTTAGATATATGTATTGTTTTTCCAAGGAAGATGGTTTCATTTCATTTTAATTAAGTAATGTGAAGTGGGCGTACTTACAGAAAGAAAATGTGCTAATAAGAAGTGGGTAATAATTTTCATGTGATACTAAATAATTCTCACGGGCACTTTTATACTGTTTAAATTATATGTAAGTCCATTATGCAAGGAATTAATTTTCACATTGATTTTTAAAAATATATAACATCAGTTTTTTTTTTTTTTTTTGAGACAGAGTCTCACTCATCACCAGGCGCCAGGCTGGAGTGCAGTGGCTCGACCTCGGCTCACTGCAACCTCCACCGCCAGGGTTCAAGCAATTCTCCTGCCTCAGCCCCCCGAGTAGCTGGGACTATAGGCGCGTGCCACCACGCCCAGCTGCTTTTTTTGTATTTTTAGTAGAGACGGGGTTTCACCATGTTGACCAGGATGGTCTCGATCTCTTGACCTCGTGATCCGCCCACCTCAGCCTCCCAAAGTGCTGGGATTACAGGCGTGAGCCACCGCGCCAGGCCATAACATCAGTTTTTTAGTGACTTGCTTCACTCTTCAATATAAGTATACTTTTTATTTACTGTGTGACTGTATTAATAATCTCTACTTTGTGTGGATGGGGGATTATAGTAAACTCTGAGGCTAGCCAATCCATTTGGAACTTAGTTTGTTTTAAGGGAGCAGTATGGCAAACTAATATTAAGAAACAGCTCTCACCCAATACCAGATGTATTCACTCTCCAAGGAAGATGCTTGTAGCTGGTCAGGAATCGTCTCATAAGTAAATAGTGAAGCACTTTTGTAAGGTCTGTGATTTTTCTTTTCTTCCTCTCTTAAAGACCTTCTTTCTCTCCATGTACCAGTTTATAGGCCTCCTCTGCTTCCCTTTCAATTGTTATGATTGTGGATTTTTTATTTTTAATTTTGCACTTTATTTGTGAAGTAGGTCAGTTTTCACTAGCCACAGGACCTGTGGGGTATCCATAACGATACGTGGGCTGTTCATCTCACATCCCATTCCAGAGTGGACCTTCAGAAAGCTCCTCTGGCTCCAAGAAGCAACTTTATCATCGAATACATTGACAAACTTGCTTCTTGGAGCCAGAGGTGCTTTCTGAAATCCATTTTTTTTTAAAAGAGAGACAAGTTAATAGGTAATTAAGCGAGAAATAACTGCCAAGTGCTTATAAAATTGAGTTTGTTTGTTTTTTTCCCCCCCCCACTTTTAGGTAGACCAAAGGAAATTGAGAAGGTTCTCATGGTGGTGTGAGGCTGTAATTGAGAGCTCCAGGGGTGACTGCTAGATGTGCCCTCCCCTCCTTTCCCTTCTCTAGGGACAAGGGCCTGTCCAGCCCTGCCCTAGACTATTGAGAATATAGACTGGGGAGGGGAGCATAGGCTTAGAGATGACAGGGTGATCATTGAAATTTGCACTTTAAAATTATTCAAAATATGATCTGCTAAGCATCTCCTGTTTTTTTCAATATAAAATACTTTTTAAGTTCTTTTAAAGTATAAAAATCTTAGACTCTACAAATCCAGTTGGTCTAGGGAGCTGAAAATTCCTCCTATGTTTATTTTTAAAATATACTGGATCATAGTTTATTCCACTGCCCACCCTTCCTGTAGAAAGGTTTCTGTTTTCAGAGTGACTGATTTTCAGTGGCTTTTTAGGAGGAAAAACCTCAAATATAAGTAGTAAGGCACTAACTGAGTAGAATTACTTTCTGTGAATTTAAACATTTAAAATAACAAAAAGCTAATCATCTGTCACTTAATAATCCTTACCATGTGGCAGTAACTGTTCCAAGCATTTAAGGTAAATTAATTCATTTAATTCTCACCAGAAAACCTATGAAATAAGTGCCATTATTATCTCCATTTTATAGATGAGAAAACAGGCACAGAGATATAAACTTAACTGTTTGTGTTCAAACTGAATTTGAACTTAGGGAGTATTATTCTAGGATCCATTCTCTTAATACTTGCGATGTGTATCCTATTTTAATTCTTAATTCAAGATATAAGAATACAGAGTTGCTCTTGAAGTCAGTTTTCCTTTTTCACATTTTAAATTTATGGTTTCTAAAAGGGACTAATTTAGGGATTCCAGGAATCAGACCAAAGAGTTAAATGTTTTTGCTTGCCTTCCTAGTACTTTGGTAATAGAATATATAAGATCAGTAGAAAGTCAGTTTCTGTTGTGCATTAAGAAGATGATGGGATATGTAGGAAGTAAATAGCAAGATGCCCATCATTAAATACTTTCCTGTTGAAAATACTGTCAATTGTGTTGTTTGATGTTGTTTATATATAGTTCCTCAAAATTATAAAATTTCAGACAAAAGATTTTTTCTTTAAATTATTGTTCTTTCATTTTATCAGACATGAGTCTGTAACTCATCATGCTTCCAATTTTTGTGCCTTGGCTACCAAAAAGTCCAGAGCAAAATTTTCCTTTCACTCACAATGACTCTTGTTATTATAGTTTTTCTACTGCAGCTGTCTGTCCTGCTCAACACAGCTTCAATGCTGATTTTAATGATCCTAGCAGTCTTTTACAAATCCATGTTGGAAGTAGTTGGGTAAAAACAAAAATCACGTTTAAAAAATGTCACCAATTTGCTTTCACCTGAGAACCCTGAGAATCTGCTGAATATGGCTTTGAGGTCCTTAGGAAGGCTGGGGGAAAACAAAAAACAAAAAACATTTCATCCATTTAACTTGTGAATGAAAACAGCAGAAAGAACCCCAAGAGAAATCCATGGCTAATGTGTGCTTAGCACAGCCAAGTGTGCTCTGAATGAAACCAAGTCTCCTCACACAAACACAACCCAACACATATAAAAAGAAAATTGCTTTTGTGAAAATCTAGATTGTATGATAGCCATAGACTCAGGATTTCATCCAGTTGCATAATAAAGAAATGAAATCAAGCCCTTCTTAATTAGCGAGATTACTGTAGTTATTAGGTGGGAATGAGTTTAATTGCTTAAGAAATAAAATATGTAACCATGAATTTTCATAGATTTAAAATCTCTTGTATATCATCTGTAGTTTTTGTAATGCAAAGTTTTTTTCTTATGGCTTCATTTTCTATAATGAGAATTTATTTTTATGGTTCACAAACTGCATGTCTGTTTTGTTTTTCAAAGTTTTCAGATACAACTGGTCTATAATTAAAACACTATTCTCATTTAAGTGTTTGCTAAAATCAGAGCTTCAGATCTTTGTTTTGAGGTTGCATGCCTTCTTCAGTCTGGTCTGTGAGTCCCCATAAATAGCTGAGTTAGAGGTTTAGGAGATCAGTTTAAGGCCACCGCTCATATGTCTTGACTGGGAACGTTTTCTAACCAAGATGGCTGCTGAGCTTTGTTCTCTCTGCAGTCACTAAGACTTTTAAAAAACTGAGTCTCAATATCTGGAGTTGGCAACCAAAAATATTTTTTTTCTTACTGTTATAAGGTACCAGCGACTTATCAAGTGTCGTGATGTGCAAGTGGAAGACTTATTTAAAAAAAAAAAGGTTAAATTATAAAAAAAACTTTAATACTCTGATCAAATTTAGTCATACTTTTAATTGGAAAACGTGCAGCATTCATTTGCTTTCCAAAGTGCCAATAGTAATATAATTTAATAATGCGACATTACCAACATGTATTTCTTTTGCTTTGTTTTCCTTTTCTGCACAGAAACGGACCAATGGACTCCGAAGAACTCCTAAACAGGTGGATCCAGGTGTGTTTCTGATTAAACATCCCATAATGATGGCTTCAGCTAAGTGCTTATGAAAGTATATGGGAATTGCTGTGGAAAGTCAGGCATATTGTTGGCCTTTGTTCCTCATGGTTTGGTGTATAATGTGTGACCAGGAGGTCACAGTCTAACGTGTAAATCATTCACATGATGAAGAACTACCGGCAGCCACCAGCACTGCACTCTTTTCACAGTCAGCAGTTGAGCTGGTTATTTGCTAACTGAACAGCCTCAGGGTGCCTGCTTAATGCTCACGTATCAAGCACCCTCCCTGTGTTCCTTTGTAAATCTAGTAAAAAAAAAAAACAACCAGCCAGCTGGCACTTAAAACTTACTGTTTTCTAAGTAAGTAAGTAGGGGAGAGCATAAACCAGAAAACTAGTAACCTCCCCCTATCAGAGAAAATTTCTTCATTCTATATCTATACTATTTTATAATAGCAGCATGGTTTTTTGGTACTTTGTGACAGGTTTCCTCTCTGGAGACCAATTATTTGTCTGCAGAAAACATTCAGTTGTTTTCTATTTAGCATTGTGAGATTTGCCCTGTCATTTTATTAGTATAGTTATTTTTTTCATCCATTATGCAATGCCTTCCTTCCACAGTTTAATTGCCAAAGATTTTTTATGTATGTGATCCTTTTCCTGTGAATTAAAGATATTCACAGTCAAAGGATTCCAAATATACGAACTTGATAACAAACAAAGAGGAACGTGAAGAATGGAGTAGCTTTGCTGGAAAATAACCTGGATTATGTGTTTCATTTTGTTTTCCCACCGTAAGTGGTATTCACCTGGTTGTAAAGTTTAGTTTTCAAAGCATTATAGCTTATAACTGAAACCACACCCATGGTAGTCTTGCCAGTTTATGAGCTGTTTAAGATTTATAGGAGCTTTGTTGCCTCTGGCTAGAAATTGCCTCACTTGTGTCCTGAGACCAGTTTAAATCTTTTAACTACAGAACACAGTTGAAGCCATCAAAAAAAAACAGGGGTTCTGGTTTACTTTTTAATAGTTCTGACTTTCCCAAGACAATATCCTTTGCAGCGGACTCCCTGCAATAATATTTAGAAGTGACTTTGTCTATTATATTTAGCAGGAGTATTTGACTGTGAACATAATGTTTGTGTCTTATTTTGTGTGAGTTGTAGTATTGCTACTTCAGAAAAATTATTTAACCTTTATAAATGTTCTTTTTTTAATGTATTTTTTCTTTCTTCTCCCCTCAGGGAAATGCATTTTTATATTTGTAGTTTGTCAGTAGGAACATATTTAACTCAACAATTTATAGCCAAACTTTTCTAGAATCCCTTAGATTATTTAGATTAGTATAGTAAATTCACAGATTATAAATATGGCAAAGTAGAACAACAGTAAAACAGATTTATGTTCCTGTATCCTAAAGGTGATGGCTTTGTATAGGTATAGTTTCTGTTTGTTTGTTTGTTTGTTTTGATATTTCTACTTGTCCAAAGACTTTGGAACTTTATGAAGAATTAAACTTACAAGAAAAGTACTGTTGTATGTTATGTTTGTAAGAACGTAGGTAATAGTTTTCCATTAGGTATAATAAATGTATATGAGTATATTTTTCCTTTTTCCATATTTTTGGAAATAAACCAAACACTTGATAATTTTGCCTGTTGAAGCTGCTGATATGGTAAGCCTGTTACTCCTCATGGCTGTCTTTTGATTTAGGCTTGACTTATGTATTTAAAGTTGCTTGACTTTTGCATCTCTGCCTCTTTCTGCTGGTTAGTTGCAAAGCTTCTTTGTTCAAAGTTAACTCTTACCTGATGACCATCCTGCCTCGATCCTCATGTGGCTATTGTTTAGAGATTTTCAGACAAAATGTTTAAACAAGTGATGAGTGAAGTTGAATCTGCATAGACAAACTGCTTCCACGATGCATTATTTGCTATTAATGTTTTTTTACCATGGAAGTTCCTTTTTTTTTTTTAATCATAGTTATTTTAGTTAACATCTTCAAGTGCCAATACATGACTTTCCAAGGCTTCACTTAAAGTGGCATATAAAAACAACTGATTAAACATTTGAGGCCAGGTATAACCACTTCACCAGGTCCATGTACAAAGGTAAATTATATATATTCTCCATAGCCCTTTTGCATTAAAAAGGAACTTACTGCATAGTCCGATGGGTAGTAGGTGCTTAATAAATGCTACGTGAAGCAATAAGTGATGATATACTTTTTATGTATGCATTGACATTCTTTCTTTTTAATTTCCTCCTGTTGATATACTAATGAAACACGGCATAGTCTAGTGGTGGGAAGCATGGCTCTGAGCCATGTTGCCTGGGCTTGGGACTGGCCTTAGCTGTTTACTTGCTGTTTGAACTTCAGCAGTTTGCTTCCTCTCTCTGTTATGTAGTTTCCTCATTTGTAAAAGGAAATTAATAAGAAGACCTAACTTACAATGTTGTTGTGAGCATTACGTGAGTTAATATATGTAGGCCGGGCATGGTGGCTTGTCCTAGCACTCTGGGAGGCCAAGTGGGAGAACCACCTGAAGCCAGGAGCTTGAGGTTGTGGTGAGCTATGATGGCACCACTACATTCCAGCCTGGGTGACAGAGCAAGACCTTATCTCAAGAAACAAAAGAGCATGTAAAGTACTTTCTGAGGTGCCCAGTATTTAGTAAATGCTAAGTATAGCAATTACTGTATTAACTAGTTTATATTAGAGCATGTTCTTTAATATTGGACATTTTATCATGTGAAGAAGAATAACATTTCCTCATTATTTCTTTGCAAACAGACTCTGAATTTTATGTTGAATTTCTGTTGAAACAAGAAGCTACATAATCACAGTCATTTTCAGATTTGTTGTTATTTCCCCTTAATCTAATGGCTTTCATGATCTTTTGCTATCTTTACCAATAAACATAGTCAACTGTGATAGTTGAGAGGTTTTTTTTGGGTGAAATTATTAGTGTTTGTTGTTGCAATAAAGAAGCAAAGAAAGACTCTTAATATTGAAAACATATATTGTGGGGTTTATTCAAATTCAAGAAAGATGTGAACTCTAGGTTTGCATTGTAGCTCGTTAGCACATTTATATCATTTACTCCTTATTAATAATTGTGATTAATCTTTATAGGCAATACTTGTAAATGCCTTTGCTCTTTACTTTTTCTTGTGTTCTATTGTGTGCTAAGAAATGTATCAACTTATAATCTTGACTGCTTTTATAAATATACTAATGTATTATATGCAAATTCTGGTAGCTCTTTTGGATTTCTTAAATATCGCAGGGAATTTTCATCGGTTTTTACTTTTCTTCCTAAGACAGATGTTGGTATCAGGAAAATAACATTTGTAACAGACAGATCAATTATTTCAGGAACATGGAGGTGCTAGGCCTTTTTCAAGAACATGAGATCATAGATCTTAAGAAAATCTCAACACTGGTGTAATATTTTTCACCTAAAGTAGCACTCAAGGTCATAGTTACCAATTAAATTTTAATACTGAGCTTAAAATTCTTTCTGTCTCAGTATAAGAGATACAAGATTTATTTCAGTTTGCATGTGGCAAATCTGGATACCAGGGCATGTATTCTTTTCATTGAGTCCGTGTTTTTAAATTATTGCAAAATCGTCTTATATCTGTGGACCTCATAGCATCTTGTATTTAAGCCTGCAGTCACTAGCTTTTAAGCACTTCAGACCAGCATTCTGTGTTGCACTGCCTAAAGATTATATGGAGTCGATGGGAAATGTTTAAATAGCTTCCACCCTTTCTGATCTTAAGTTATTTTTGTGCTTTGTGATAACCTTGAATAGATAATGGGTAAATTGATGAGAGTCCTTTCTGACAACTCTTGTTTCTCAGATGCTCATTGTTAAACTCTTGATTACAAAGAGATGCACATGGCTTAGAAATACTGTCTTTCTGATTCGCCAAGGAGATTTCTTACTGTTTCTTAGCAGAGACATCTTCAAAGGTGGTCACTTTCTCTTTCAGGTGGATAGGATTGACATATAACGCCATTCCCATTTGTTCTTGTCTGATTAAAGAAATCTAAGAAATCTTTCCTTTATTACCAATTTCTTCTTATGTGACATTAAGCACAGCATTGTCATTAATTATAAAACATGGCCCCTTTCCACAAATAATTTATATCCTTCTTAGGAAAGGAATAGATACAGACACAAAGTTTTGATTGCATAAATGCATGTATATAAATGTACACATAAATTTTTAAATACTATATACTATTTTATATATGGATTTATTACTGTATAGCAGTGCCTTAAAAACAATTAGTGAATAGCTTGATAAACATGTGAAAAGATCTAGGATTATACAGTACATGCAAGAAAGCAAAACAAATTGGAAAAGACAAATGTCTCAAATTGCTTTTAATCTGGATTATGTATAAATGTTTTCATTTATATGAATAAAAATGTTATACTGATTTATTGAATTGAATTATAATTTAATATCATTGTTTTTAATGTTTTAATTTCAAAGGATTGTGAAATTTATTCCAAGTCTAAACAGAATTTTTTATTTCTTTTAGGTTTGATTTTAAATATAATACCAAGATGCTCAATAGAGAAATTTTATATTTTTGTTTCCAAATAGAAAACATTGAGAAAATTAACAGCACAGTGTTTTTAAAAGCACTTATCTAAAATACATTATATATCTTTTTATGAGAGAGACAAATACATATTCCTGAAGGTTTTAGTAAATGAGCTTTTGTCTATAATAAATAATAAAGTTTCCATAGATTAGAATATTTCCATATTAATCAGTCAAACCTGCCTCTGTCTTTTCTATCACCTCCAAAACTAATTTCTCATCAAACATAAATCCTAATCTAAATATTGGGAGCATAATTATAAATGTGTAGAAATGTATTTCACATTGAAAGAAATGAACTTGAAAAAACTGGGACAGTAAACCCAGTGATTAAGATTCATTGCAGAGAAATGAGAAATCCAAGCTGTGAACAAATGCTGAGGAGCATGCTCTGGTTTTTAAAACAGCTGACTTTTTTTCAAGCTTCTATTAAACCATGGACAGTAAGACTAGTTTTGTACTAGGACAGTTGATCTTGTTATTTTCAAGACTACCTTTCTGATTCCCTTTACTATGATAACAGATTTCATATGAGCTCCACAGCCCCTTGCTCACATCTTTCTTGGTTTGAGGAGGATTTATTTCTGCCCTTCAAGGCTCATTCCAAGTTCACAAAGGATCACTTCTGCTGTTGTCTGGCAGGTCTGTGCATGCCTTGCCAAGCCCGTCTTTTACACTGGTCAGGTACCTTCAGAATCAGAACAAAGGTGAGGTGAATACGTGGAGATGTGCATGTGGTTGCTTTTAGATGGCAAATACACACCAGTGATATGATTACAGAAATAACAGAACGTTTGAATTATAATATTTAGAACCTACTCTGGGCCATTTATGCACTTCTAACAATTTCTCTTATGTTACTAGTTATGTTTTAGAAGATAAAGTATATATTAAATATTTTGAAGAAATTTCCGAAAAATAGGTATTGAACCTAGTGAGCTACTTTTAACATTTATCATCAATAAACTGTTCCTACTTAGAACATCAGATATGGAATGGGTTTCCTTTGCCATGTCTATGGCCATACTGGTTGAATACCATTCCATTTCAGGAAAAGAAGTATATACAATGAAAAGCTAAATAGATAAAGAAACTTCAGAAATTTCTTATGGTCCAGCAACCTCTGAGAGGCAGATAATTCAGTTTCAGCACTTAAGTCTGAAGTAACTTCAATGAAAAGAACTAACTAGGTCAAAACATATTGACTTTCTATAACAATATTTGATGCAAATGATATCCAATTGATTTCAGGAGAGGACGTTGATAAAGTAATTCTTAATATAATTTATGATCCTATTTATACTACAGTTCTGTGTACGAATAGCGAGATTATTATCAAATTAATTAGAACCCTGGAGTGCTGTGTGTGGAATTTCTGTCAAAATGACTCATATTGGCAATTAGTTATCTTTCAGCATATTCAAATCAAGCTGATTTCTAAATTTTTAATTTGAATGAAAATAAAAACAGGTTCTTATCATTGTTTTTATGGATTATTTTTCTTTTGAGACTAGTTCATTTTGTTCTGTATGGGTATTAAAAATATGTGGAAGTTTCTCTGCCTTTGAGGAACTTGGAATTTTGCTGGAAAGTTAAGACATACAAACATAACATGTCTAAGTAATATTGTGTAGTACATGATAAACTTCCAAAGTGTGTGATACAGGTTATGAATGGTCTGGTTGACTGAAGGCAGATGAGGGAGAATATTTTGCAAACTGAAGGACACAGGACAAGAAAACAAAATATCTAAACTACACTTTAGCAAAAGTGAATTTACTAGAACTACATATGTTTTAATGAAGTTATCAGTCTGTTCCTAGGTTTGGGTCAGTTCAGTTCTATACCAACCAATATGCTTTTGATTATCAAGTGACAAAACCCATTTCAAACTAGCTTAAGAAAAATGAGAGTTTCCTGAGTTAGGTAACTAGGAATTCCAGAGCGTTTGGGCTTTAGGCAGAGATGGGTCCAGGGACTCCAACTGATATCATTCGGGTTCAGTTTCTCTTTGTGTCTCAGTTCTCCTTTCTCCTCTATTGGCTTCTTGTCAACGTGCACCTCACAGAGGTTTTTCTCATGTGGAGGCAAAGTTGTCTGTTAGCACCTCTCAGTGTACCTTGTCCCCATAGCTGGTGAATTCAGAGCAAATAGAAGACCTTTCTCTCAGTGAATTCAGCAGAATCCTAAGGAGGGCTTTAATTGGCCTGGCCTAGACCATGTGCTCCTCTCTGAAGCAATCAGTGCAGCCAGAGTGCTCTGTTGATTGGCCAGTCTGGCTTCTGTACTCACTTCGGAGATGGGAAGTAGAACTGAACTAGCTTGTCCACATGAAATTTGTTTTCTGTAATTTGGTTTACAAATGAATGGGAGAGAGGAAAGATAAACTTGGTTTTAGCAGATTATAATGTACATCTATTATTTTGTGCAACAAATTTCAGACAGCTTTCATCCTTGGGCATCTTTGGCTAGGTTTTCCACCTCTCCTACCTCATCTTTTTACCATTTGTAGGATCCTCTGATTGTTCTCTAGTATCCAAAATGGTAAATCTGGAGAAGTGAACTTAAAATAGGAACTGGGGATTCCCAGCAAAGGCTTATTCTAAATGGAAGCTTTTAGTTTGCAGTGATAAAACAATAATTTTCTTGCCACATATTTGATCGTCTTGTAACCCTGTCATGGTACCCCACATATCACGTTGATATTCTTCTTTAAATGCAGGTACTGTTTTTAGACAGTGATCATCCTTTGTTTTACTGTTAGCTACTCACATGTTAGTATAGATTCGTCTATCAGATTAGAGAACTGAGGAAACAGAACCTAACAGCATGTTTTGTGGGGACAGAAGTGAAGAAAGGTGCCATCTCCCCTAAAGGAAGGATCCGGGTAAGAATGTGGGGGAGCTCTTAAGGCATTAAATTTAAGCCACAACCTGCTTCAACAGCAATAAAAGAGTAATGAGGAAAAAAAGAGAAGAAAGATATTTTTAAATTTGGTCTATATTAAACATTTTCATGCGCACAGCAGTTTTAATCTCCAAGGGCAGACCTGTGCAGTGGTGTAGTCTGAGGGTTCTGCAGTGGCACAGATCTGGATTTGTGTCCTGCCCCTCTGCTTACTTTCCTGTATTTACTATTGCTGGGTAACAATTTACCATGAATTTAGCAGCTTAAAACAACACACTTGTGTTGTCTCGGTTTCTGTGAATCAGAAATCTGGGCATGGCTTACTTGGGTTCTGTGCTTCAGGGTTTCTCAAAATAGTTCACTTAAGATATTGGCCAGGGCTGGATCTCATCGGAAGGCTCAACTGGGGATGGGTTTACTTCCAAACTCACATACATTGTTGTTGGCAGGATTCCATACCTTTTGGACTGTTGAACTGAGGGCCTTATGACCTGGAACACTTGGCCAGAAGCTGTCCTCAGTTCTTTACTACATGGACCTACCCACCATGGATGCTTGCTTCATCAGAATGTACAATCCAAGAAGGTGTTAGGGTTTCATTGCAAGGTGGACATTAAAATCTTCTATACTATAATCACAGAAGTGACATCCTATCACCTTTGTCCTGTTCTTTTGGCTACCCACATTCAGGGAAGAGGATTACATATTTTAATATCAGGAGCCAAGGATCATTGGGTTGGGGTTTTTTAGCATAGGAAACCAAAGCTCTGAGAGGTTAAGTACTTCAACCAAGGTCGCACAGTACTCTGTGGGTGCCAAACTTAATTGCAGCATATTTGGCTCTAGAGACCTTATCCTTCTAGACATCTTTGTATTTTACTTATGTCAAGCTTTGGACAGAGAAAAGCTTATTTCCTGTGGTCTAGCTGTATAGTTCTGTACAAATTAGCAGTGGGATCTGGTCTGATTTTCAGAGTTCATTAGTGGCTGCTGTTACCAAGCAGATTTATGAGTGATTTTATTTTATGCATTGTTAATTTTGAAAATGTTAATCTGAAATTGCTACAGTATTTCAATTAATTTGGACGATTAAAACTTAGCACCAGAAGAATCCCTAGCAGAAGATAAGGCAGCTAATTAGAGGTTCTGAAACCAACAACTGTAGACACTGGCACTGAAACATGCCGTGTGGATGACACCCAGCAGAACTCACTCTGCTTAACAGTTTGGAAATGGAAAGAATAATTTCTGGCAGTCTGAATATTAAACTTGAATGCAGTTGAATTTTTTAAAAGCTATTTTAAGGATTTAACTATTTAAATTGCTATATAATTTTTAAATACGCAGTTCTGAAAAACTATGTTCATATTATTTTGCAGTGTTGTCTTTTGGATAAGTGCAGTGGTGACAGAAATACAGTAGATACTTGTTGTCAAAGTAGTATTTAACAATGAGGCAGCATACACTTTTTAAAAAATAACATTTGAGCTTCTTTGCTAGAGTTTTGCATTTTGAAAAGTTTATTCTACAATATTCAGAAAACATAAGGAAGTGTAGAAAAGTTCTCTGGACAAATTGCCTGTAATCCTCTCACTCAGATAATCACCCTTTATGCTTTTGTTATACACTTTTTCCCTCATAGGTTTCTTCTTTATGTGCAGCCACATGTTTACTAAATGCTTTTGTTTCCAGTTTGGTATTCTCCTTCATCACTTAATTTTGTTTCATTGAGTATATTTGTGGATTCATTTATTCTTTCAACTGTTTGACAAGTATGCTGACTTGGCGTTAAGTGTACAAGAATGAACAAGATGTGTTTTCCCTCACACAGCTGCTATGTCATGGAGCAAAGGTAATGGTGAAGATTTGAGATCAGGGAAATACAGAGGGTGTGCTTAAAAGAGGCATAGATTTTTAGATATGTGGGTATCAGGAAATGATGTCTAACCTGGAATCCAGTATCTGAATGGAGATAAGAGGGTTACACACAGAGGGAAAGGCCCGGAGCTGGAGAAGGCTCAGAGGGTTGGAACAGGAGAGCCATTCACAAAGAGAATGGAAAGAAAACCAAGGCAAGATCTTGGTTGATGCACATCAAGGAATTTGACTTCATTCTCAAGAGCAGATTGAGACTTTGGAAAGGTTTTAACCAGCAGATGGACATGGGCAGCTAGGACTGGTTGAAAAGATCATCCTAGCCATACTTGACTCTTGAATCATTAAATACTCTTCAAACAATGGAGTCATAGAGGTACAATATCTGGGACAATGCACATGAACTAGATTTTGGATGTATATGCTGCCAAATTTACCTTTTAGAAATACTGCATTGAATTATATCTCCACATGTTATTAGGATATGAGAATATGTCTTATTTTATGCCCACCAACCTTGTATTATTCTTTTAACTTTAAGTCATTTGATAGGAAAATAATAGTATCTTACTATCATATCATAGTAGTTGATACCATAATATGAACATCTTGTTTTTTAGTGAGAGACTATTTTTAATGTTTTTGGCTATTTGTATGTTTTTCTGTGAATTATCTGTTATGTTTCCTCATTCTTTCTATTCAAGAATTGGTGCTTTTCTAAATTATTTGTAAGAATGTGTGTGTGTGCATGTGTGTGTTACCAATTTTGCATTTATTGAAAATATTTTTTCTGGCTTATTTTTTTCTGTACAAAGTTTTAAATTGACCAGGGGTCAAAATTATGGACATTTTATTTATGGTCTCTTTTATTCCTTTTATGCTTAGAAAGTTTTCCCTCCTCTGACTTCTATTAAACACCTACTTAAAATTTTATTGTTCAATTTTTGTAGCATTTGACCATTTAACTTATTTGTAAGTAACAACTTATTTTACTTACTTATTTTTATTTAAGGAATAGATTTTAATTCTGTAACTAGTTCCAAATGTACATCAAAATGTTTTTCAAATTTACATTGATCTTTTTTTTTTTTTTTTTTGAGACAAAGTCTTGCTCTGTTGCCCAGACTGGAGTCCAGTGGTGTGATCTCAGCTCCCTGCAACCTTTACCTCTCAGGTTCAACGAATTCTGGTACCTCAGCCACCCGAGTAGCTGGGATTACAGGCGTGTGACGCCATGCCTGGCTAATTTTTTTGTATTTTTAGTAGCGGCAGTGTTTCACCATGTTGACCAAGCTGGTCTCACTGGCCTCAAGTATCTGTCCGCCTTGGCCTTGCAGTGTGCTATTACAGGCATAAGCCACTGCGCCCGGTCTTAAATTTATCTTTTTTTATGTTGCATAACAACCACATTATATTATGTACTTTATTATACACATGACCTGCTAAAATCGTAAGTTATCTTGTGTAAAACATGTCACAATATATGTTCTGTATGGGTTAAAAATTACATTTTAAACAAATAAGTACTTAATATTGAAATAATTAGGTTTCTTTTGTTGTTGTTTTGTTCTTTGGGTTTTTTTGTTTGTTTGTTTGTTTGTTAAATATGACAAACTAAGGCTAACTTCCCCAAGGATTTTTGGAAATAGGAAGAAAAATATTCTGTGGCTCTGCCTTTGAGTTCAGAGTAGCTCCTCCCATTGTTCTTACTTCTCTTTGTACATGTATATCTCCCTTAATTTTACAAATCCTCCTAATCTTAATTTACTCCGCTGCTCCTGGGGGTGAGACTATACCTATTATTTTAAAAGAGCTTCAGGTTTAATAAATTTTCATCAAGGTATGAAAATTTCAACTTCTACTGTGTTTGAAATATGGAATAGATATGCTCTCATTTCAAAAACGGTATGGAGATTCTACACTTTCGAGTTCTAATTTGGAAAGTCCTATATGTTGCCATGAAAATATTAGGTGTTTAATAAGTAAACTTCCTCGGTAAAGTCAGTTTTAAGCAGGTAGAATAATGACTGTGGATTCCTGCCTGGCATGTTGACCCTTATGATCTGTTCAGAGAACATGCTTCTGGATGTCCAGATAGTCACAGTTGTGATTGTAGCTTCCTATTATATTACATGGCCCAACAAAATTGTGTGATGTCTTCAGTTCAGGACAGAACTTTTCCTTTTTGAGAGTAAGGATTACTCTTTCATTTTGTCTAGAGGACATCAACATGGTTAGATAAAAAATGAAAAGTGTACATGTATTTCACTACCTCCACCTACCATTATGGTGCTGATATTACAGCTTTTCCCCTCCCAGAGGAAGTAGCATTGCCATGTTCAAAAAATGTAATGCCATGCTTTGGGGATCCCAGATTTAAATACTTTGTGCATCTTCCATTTAAATTCAAGTGGTATCCAAGAACAGAATCTGGCCAATGATTTTGAGAAAACGAAATGGCAGCACCTTCTTAGAATTTCAAACTGTTGAAGGATTTTTTTTTTCCCTAGCAAAACAGGAAGAAATTGGGGGGGGAAAAGCATATGGACTCAGGTTGAGCATATGATGTATTTTCAGCTCAAGTCAGCACACTTTACTCATATTTGTAGTGTGACTTAAAATTAATTTGGGTGAAGCACTTAGATTTGAGGGAGGAAAAAAAATCCCTATCTGGGACTAAATCAACATTTGTGGCATCTCATTAATCGCTGCCTTATATAACTGCTTTTCCCACCTAAAGAGAAGCTACTGGGATGAGAAAAGTTTATAATATTAATGCCAAGTGCAGATCTTGCCTCTCCCAAAAGGAGTTCATTAGTCACCATCGAAACACAAGAACAAACATACTTCGTATCTCTTGCCAATTTTTTTTAATAACATTTCTGAAAGGCAAAAAAAAAAAATGTTTAATCTTCATTTGAAAAGGTTTTAATTTGGCTGTTATTTAATTTGTGATAATGCTATGTAAATTTAACGTGCTCTGAGAATGCCCAGGCATAGTGTATAGAAGTAGAATGTGTTGGTTAAGTTTGGGCCCATGGATCAGAGAGATCTGGATCCAGATTCCTGGCTCTGTTACCTCCTCGCTGTGTGGTCATAACACAGGCAAAGCACTTCCAGCACAGTGTTTGGCACAGGATAGCTGGCCGAGAACCAGCAGTGATGGAAATTCTTACTCTTACTGGTAGGAAGCAGTATGGGCATCAAGTTTGAAAACATGACTTTCAGTCCAAGCTGCTGTGCAAATCTTTGGACAATTTAATAAGCTTCACTTTTCTGATCTGTAAAATGGGATGACAATAACTGACCCTACCCACATCCACTGGCACAAATGATATAATGTCTTAATCAAGATAGAAAACTGAACCTAGTATAACATAAAAAATCATGTAATATAATTTTGAAAATTGCCAAGTTGTGAAATCTTTATTTTGCCATGTGTCTCTGATTGTTAACTGTAGCATTATTTGGATGATCAGTATGTAGCACTGATTGTGTTTTAGGGTCAGCCATGTAGTTACTCTATCCTCTAAGAAATTTTTCATTACCATTTACTGGAAAGTACACAGCTCTTTCTTACAACTATTTCTTTACCTCTTTCCTTCTGTCTTCTAATTTAAAATTCATGAGTAATACAGCATATCACCAATAGATGAAAGGGATGACAATCTGAAAAAAAAAGAACTAAGGTAAACCTCATGCTGGAAAACAGAAACACCAATTTAAACAGTCATAAATAGGAAAAACAGAAAACCTGCTGTGCAAGAAAAGCTCTAGTCTCCCTTTGTTTACAACCATCAGCTACCAAGTATCAGAGACAGGAATGGATCCACAGTGAAATTTTCAGGCACTCTTGAAAATGTGTTGATTTCTTTCTTGTCTGTATTAGAATATATGCCCTGTTTTGTTCATTTCTTTATGTCTATGGCCCCTGCTCCTAGAAGCATTGTAAAAAGCCAAAAGAAGACAAAAATTCCTGAAGACATGCAGCGTTGAGGTTTCTGAAAATCACAGGAGACAGATGAGACTGGTGTCCAGCAGCAAAACTGGGTAGCTCTTTTGTCCCCACTTCCACAGTGAAGGATGAAGAAGAGATCATATGGACACTTAGTAAGGATTACTTCATTTTCTAATTCAAAGTAGTTTGGAAAGAAGACTTTGAGCAGAGTAGAAAAGCAGGAGGTTTTTGTAAGGTGAAACAGAAGGAAAGTGCAGCCAAGAATTTTTCTGTCTTCAATGTTAAAGAGCACCGGCCTGACTCATTTTTCTTTTTTTCCTGTGTTCTTTTTGACCTTCTTATCAGCTCTTGACTTTCTCCCTTGGGGATTTTCTGTGTATAGTCAGCGCTGACTCCCTTAGAAATCCTGAACCCCACACCCTTATGACCAGAGTTGAAGAGAATACAAATAAACACGTTGAGACGAGTAGCTTGTGAACTAACTGTTACAGGATGCTTCTGTAATAGGATATTGCCAACCAGAAGCTAAAATAAAGTGAAATTCCATTTAACATGTGACAGTCAAAATTGTATGTTTCACCTAAAAATATAAACCAAAGTTAATATTAGACATTAGAAGTTCCCACTGAAACACCTACATTCATATAAAGGTATATTTCTTTAGAATTGTTGCTTTCCTACTATCTAGACTGTCCAAACATAGTTCCTAGGACCATACCTGTGGTTTCTTTCTCTCACTACAATGAGGAAAAAGTTGATAGTTTGCTGATCTCTTATTGTACACATTTCATTGTATTCCATGACTGCAGAGTCATCTTCGTATGATATATCAATCAGCATGTTGGTGAAGTAGCCATGGAAAGAATATTAGAGCAATATTTGTTCATGTACTAGAGGTTTTACAAACGTTATTTTTAATTTTCACAACAAAACCTGTGAGAGATATTATGCCCATTTTACAGATGAGGACTGAGAGTTGTGACAGATGTCCAAATTCACATAAGTAATAAACGCTGAAAGTGAGCACTTTTAACCAGGTCGTTATAAAATGTCCATATATGTGTTTCCATAACTATCAGAAGCATTGTATGTTTTCAGCTAAATCAAGAGTAGGAATGCATTCACTGAATCAGTGCACTTTATCAGAAGATTTATTTTGTAGCTAGCCTGACTTCAGTGATGGATCATGCCAGATGCTCAGTGGAGGGAGGAATTGAGCGGAGGTAGGCTAAAGAGAAATAATCTTGGTCAAATTGAAGAAGGATAAACACTCTTAATTGTCAATATCAAATGAAAGGAGAAATATGACCTTGATGCGAGGGCTTCTAGATAGGGTTGCTATCATGTGGGTCCTGGATGAGAGGGACCAGCTGATTGGAGAGCCTGGGAAAGAGCTTCTCGGAAGGGCCCAGTTGGGCAAAGGGCAAGTAGACACTGCAGATGGTCTCTCAGGTCTCTGCCAACCTTGGGATGCTACGATTCCAGGCAAGGAAGGAAGCTCATTCCATATAGCATCTTAGATCTTTCATTAGTGTGCCTTTGATTTTAACATGATTAGAAAACAAAATCATAGCAAAATATCAGGAAATGACCCCAAACTAATATAATAAATGCTGCTTCTGTTTGTTCTTTATACTGTCTTTTCCCTTAATGTCTTCATTAAGATTTGTGTAGAAAACAGGGTTTTAAGCATGATGTTGCTATTTCAAATAATTTATAGAGGATGATTGTCTTTCTGTGTTGTGATTTATTCATTATGTGTGTATGTGTGTAATAATTCTAACATAAACCATCATCAGAGAAACCATCATCACTCAGTGATGGCAATAAACCTTATGATAAATTCATTTACATTATTTTGTGTAAAATTTGCGTCTCATTTCCTAGGCACATATGGAGACCTTGTTGGATTATATTTCCCCATTGCTACCCCATTACAGGCATGCTCTTAAGTGGGTGTATGGGTAGCCAGACAATATAAGTAGTTTAAAAATTAGTTTTGTAGTTAGCGTTGCTTGGCTCAGTGCTTTACGTCACTACTTAGCGGTATACCCTAGTCCATCCTTTGTTACTTGGGGTGTTATTGGTACCCACCTTCCAGAATTTCTATGTATCAATTAACTGACAGAATATATTGTGGAACATTAGCACAGTGTTTGTTCTTTGTCTATACTAATAAATGGTAGATATTAGCATCACCCTGATTTTTGCCACTATCTGTACAATCCTGGAGCAGAGGTGTAGAAGGTGAGCTAAAATCTGTAGAGGCAGGTTCTGGATACCAGACTCCCGAGGTTGTGGCCATGCTGTTGTCTTGTTTGTTTTAAGTTTCCAGATCCATTAGAGCAAAGGCAGCAGTACTAGATGCTGGCTCTTACGTGTCTGGCTTATGATGCTTTTTGGAAAATCAATGATACAGTAACTCCAGAGCTAGGCTGCCTAGGTTTGAATGTAGTCTTCACTGTTCACCAGCTCTGTGACCTTCAAGTCACTTAAACCCTCCGTACTGTAACTTCTTTAAAATGGAAATAATGAGACGTATTTCATTGGGTTGTTATGAGCCTTAAATGAGTTAATATATACTAAGGTCATAGAACAGGGCCTGACACGTGAAAAATGCTTTGTAAGTGTTAGCTAGTATATTTAAAAGTAAAATATTTTCAGTTTTCTAGAGATAGTGATACAATCTTACAAATAGATCATTATGATATTTAAAAGGCTATAGATTGGTATTTAAAGAGAACTGAATATGGGCTAGGCAGTTAGTGCAGCATTTTCGGAGTAAAAAGCCAGGCACAGTTTGATGGACTTAGAGGGCAGTGGGCACTTACTAGCTGTCTATAGAATGATATACACTGCAGAAGGTAGCTAGTAGGAATTTCAGTCCCTAAATTTAGAAGTTCATGAAATACACCATTGTGTATTTCTTAAATCAGCTTTATTCCGACCTTGAGCCTTTATCCCTTTGGTTGAGGTGTGATGACTGCCTGTTCATGTCTCACATGTGGGGCAGTGCAATATCTGGCCAGAGAGTGTTCCGAGGCCTAGGACCCAGCAATCCTTGGTGCTTATTAAGCTGGTGAAGTCTTACACCCCTCCCCAGATAAGCCATAGAGTGGTAAGCAGTTCCTGAGTGCCGTGGGACGCATAAACCTCTATATTCTTCTGCTTCTGTAGTTTCTTCTCTCCTCTCTTAGTTCTGTCAAAGGTTGATACTTCTTTATCCTCTCCTCTGGGACACACTCAGCATAATCTTTTCAGTAACCAGGCTTTACAAAAGGCAAAGAGAATTTGTGACTTTACAAGCTTTTGCTCACTACCCTGCAGTGCTCCCCAAGGCAAGGGAACAAAGGTCTTAACTGCCTGCTTATTAGAGGGAGAGAGGGAAAATACTGTGGAGCACATGCAAATTAATATCTCATTAAATGATCTTGCTGTAGAAATATGAAACAGAGTGAGAGATCAGGAGCCATGGTCATCTGCTGTGCTGCTTCTGGAAATAGTGGTCCAGACATCACAGATTGCACCTGCCTGCCATGTAGTGGCCATCACAGTCCTGGAGGCCCACACACCAATTTCCAAATTGCAGATACCACCTTGCTTCAGGTCACTCTGGTATTCTCCAAGGGATTTTCTTGTGAGAAATAAGACATTAACTCTTATATTTTAAGTAAGAGTAAGAACATTGTTGGTTATTCATGAGTACCAGTAGCCAGTTGTATGACTTTGGTAGCTCATTTAACTTTTTTGAACATTGTTTTACTCTTGAAAATTGGTGGGTTGGATTTGGTGTTTTCAAATACCTGTTCACATCTTAGTATCCTAGTATTCTTTCTGTAGTAAAGAGGGAGGGTAAAGTGAAGGAGTAAAGAAAGAGAATGTGTGGTGAAAATATTGGCATAAAAACCTCTATTCTGCAGGCCACATAGAATTATGTTACTTACGAACCTAGTGACCCTGGGAGCATTCTCTGAAAATACTTTTCCCCTTCCCCTGTTTTGTTTCTGGAACAGATTCCCTTCTCCTCACAGTTCTACCTTCCTTAAACAGTTGCATTTATAGATAATATCCATCACCCTTTGTTTCTTTATGCATCACTAGTGTGTGTATAAAGCCGAGAGCGAGAGCTGCCATGCATTTTGGCCATGTGATTCTGCAACCAGGAGGTGACGTAGTAGGTGTGCAGCAATACTGACATGGAGGGATCCCTCCTCCCTCTGGATCAGGTTGGGACAGAGTGGTTCTAGCATTGTCCTGTGAGACACTGACTCTGCCCTCAGCAGGGATGGCTGTGTGCCGTCAGGTATGTAAAACTAGTTGGATTCCACCCTTGATCTTGTGGTGTGACTGACCATATCAAAGTGTATTTGTGAGTTATAATTATTGAGGTATGTGCCTTATCTCCCTTGCTAGACTGATAGCTCCTTTGAAGACAAGCACCTGGTCTTTATCTTTACAGTTCCTAGAGAGATTTAGTTCAGGACCCTTTACACAAAAGCGTTTAGCAGTGCTGTATCAAGGAAGGTGGATACAATAGGAGTAGGCTACCTACTATTGGGGGGAGGATATTTTATCACCGACATTGCTGAGAATTGCTGGCCCATGTGATAAGAAAAACCAAACCAGCTTTGATTCAAAGTCAGTTTTATTATTGTTTTCAGATTATCCCAAGACAGTGCACTCCTTGTTGTTCAGCCTGGTATGGACCATTCTCAACCCCCATATTTTCCCACAATCTAACCCTTCTTCTACACCACTGGTATTTAGTAAATTATTATTAAATTTGTCGCCTGTTATAACGTCTGTCCGACTGTTCAGCCTGCCTCCAATCCTGATTACTTTATTGACTCCTCCAAACTCTCATAAGAAATATTTACCTAAAGGAAAGAGATCATGGCCTCTCCTACTTAAACTCTACAGTCCATATGCAGAACCAGTCTACAGTATATTAACTGTAAAAGACCCCCACGATCTGATTCGTACCTAACGTATTCCTACTCCTTCTGCAATAGCAGAGATCTGGTAATTTTCCACTTACACTGAATTCTTTCTTGCCACTATACCATGGCTCCTGCTCTTGTTTCTGGACAAAGTGACTTTAATCTACTCCTCTATTTACTCTACTTCTGTATCTGGTTAATTTCTATGTATCATTCATCCATCTAAACTTAGTTCCAATATTCCCTCTTCCAAGAATCCTACCTTATGGTACTCCATATCTGGTGTGCATCGTGGGTCCCTCTCCCATGACAGCACCGCTATAGTATTTTTTTGTTTGTTTATGATCTGGGTGCACATCTACTTTTTACAATCTTTCATAAGCTCCTTAGTAACTGGAGCTTCATCTTTTTCTTATTTATACCCATAGTATCTGGACCATTGTAGGTGATCAGGAAATACATATTGAACAAAATTGAAAGTCCAACTTTATAAAAGTGAACACTGGTTTGTGGTGTGAAAGTTCTTTAACCTCTTTGGAAAGCCGACCTGTGCTGCTGCATTTTATACTTTGAAAATTAAGAAAATGATTTGTTCAAGCACTGCAAGTTCTCACTTATAAATAGGAAACAAATGATAAGAACACATGGGCACATGGTGGTGACAGGGAACAATACACACTTGGGCCTTTTGTTGGGGGTTGGGGGAGGGTAAGCATCAGGAATAATAGGTAATAGATGCTGGGCTTAATACCTAGGTGATGGTTTGATCTGTGCAGGAAACCACAATGGCACATGTTTACCTATGTAACAAACCTGCACACTGAACATTTTAAGTATCCTGGAACTTAAAGTTGAAGAAATATAAAATAGGAGGGGAGGGCAAAGAATGCTTGTACAAAACAAGGTGAAAAATATAGAAAACATTACGTAATCGCTAATGTATGTTTACTAAACCATTAGGAAAGAGGGGGAAAAAAAAGAAAAGAAAATGATTTGTTAATGAGCCAGCAGTCCTGTTTTACTAGCTGCTTACTTTTGAGACTGTTGTACAAAAATAATGAAAAGCATTACATTGGAGTATTGTTGGTCCATACTATCCTTGTCATTTTTTTCAATGCATAAAAGATTCCAAACCCATAGCATCATAGAACACAGACATGTCTTATCAAGTGATATTTTGATAAGTTTTGCAAAAATTTTCAAGTGAAAATCATTTGTGTCTAATATTAACCACTCAGAGCCATATTAGAACAATAGGAGTTTCATTTAGGATCCATAATAGCAGCAGTAGAATATTTCTATGACACTATTTGCTGGAATTATAAAGGGGAATTTGCTGGTACCAAAAGGCAATCAAAGTTTTCAGCAGAGGTAAAATACTACCAAATGCTTCATTTTTCAAATTGGCATTTTTTTTTTTCTTTGAAACTCTGACCACTTTATAGGCAATTATCTTGAATCATGTGGCATATAAGTCTGCCTATTACATTCTTCTAGCTATAATATGTTTAGTGAAAGAGCTTATCAAACAATTTTTTTCATTATATTCATTTTTAATCCAAATTTACCTGGGATTCAAAAATCAAGAGAAAGCTTATGGAGGTTACAGAAGACCAGAGATATTTTTAAAGCCCTTCCAATAAAATATTATGCGTATTTATTTTGTTAAGAGTAATATTTGGACCAGAAATACTTGGTTTAGGACAGACCTTTGTCAATTTTCTTCATTTTAATAGTCTGTTTTTAATGACCCAAAATTACACAAGCCTGTACAGCAGTGTAGAAGTCTATATATTAAAATTCTATTTGAATATCTACAAAGGGAAAGTATATTTTTAAGTCACTGAATACATTTTGCGTTAGATAATCACCCCCCAGATGTTTCCAATTAATCCTGACTAACCAGATGAACTAGAGTAACATATATTCCAGTCTTAAATACATTTTTTGGTTTATACAAGAACTTAGATTTACTGCATATATTCTTAAAACATAAATTCTTCAGCATATTTAAAATATGGTTAGATTTATAAAGAACTGTAATTGAAAACCCGAGGAAGCTTCAGGAGAACACGATCAGCCTGGAGCATCTCAAGAAGCGGATGTGCGGGTCATTGCTGTGGATAGTCAGGGTTTCAGTGTTGGAGAATTTGCTGTATGATTGACACTTGCCCCATTCTGAAAGTGCTTTCAACTGCTGGTATTTTAAATAGTAGTTGGATAGGGTTAGCAACTTTTAGCTTCACTTCCTTGCCCATTACTCATATGACTCATATGTATTTTTCTACCCATTAGGCACAGAGAGAATGTGTTTTGTTAGCATTTTTCTGGGAAGTATGGTACCTCGCAGAGCTTTCATTTGGTTAGTAAATGTTCTTACTAAAACATCAGCACATAACCTGTCAGTCTGGTTGGATTTGGGCTATAAGAATCTTTAAGACCAGTGGCCTAGAATAAAATCCATTCAACTCTTGGTGCTTTTAATGAAATAACTAAAAAAAGATAACTATTCAGCCTCTAAAAACATTGATCATTGAGGAACAGCAGAATTTGTGCTCTGGAAATGTACTGTGTGTTATGAGATAACTTATATCCCTGTGACATTATTGTCTCCACTTCAGGCAGATATTTTTTTCCCTTATAGAAATCCTTTCAGGAAAAATCCAAATTGAGCAGAGTAAAAATTGAGACAGTATTCTTTTGTGCATGTTTTTGAGCTTCCCTAATGTTTTAGCTTTATAGCTTTCTTATAAAAACAGTGTGTCATATTTTAAAATGTAATTTTAATCATTTGGAGAAAGGCGACTAAGTACATTTGTATTCATGTCATGTGGGGAGATATATTTGTTGACAGTCTCATTTTGCAAAATGCATTTAATGCTGAAAAAAATCATAGCAATTCATTTTTTAAAAGTAACACAGTCTCTTTAAATACAGTGCTCTAGTTTTTCAAATTTTAGGTCTATACCATGTAAACAGTTATTCACATTATGAATTAAAATCCCATTTGCTTACAGAGCAATTTAATTTTTTTGCTTATAGGCTCATAATGACTTGAAAATCTAATAATTGTTCATTTAGGAGAGGAAAATACCTTCCTCAACTAATCTGTAATACCAACTTAATTTTCAGTGATAGGTAGAGAAATTGGGTATCACCAAGTCCCAGAACATGTTAGGTGTGGAACAGAACCACAGTTCTAATGATCTTATTCTAACGATTTTGTTTACCTTATTTCAAATAGAGAATTTGGCAATGCATGTACACACAGAGTGGCCCCATATTGCCATTATATTTGTACAAACAAAATTAAGAAATGCAGGAAAATGACTTCGTTAAAATTATTTTAAAAACCTATTCTTTAATGATAAACATTCATATATGCTTTCATTTATTTAACAAACTTTTATTGAGAGATTGTTGGGCACCAAATACCATACTTAGGATAAACAATTGAATAATTTTCATGGCCCCTGATCTTGTAAAGCTTATATTCAAATGGGGAGAAAACAAAACTAAATTAATATGTAAATTATGTTTAATAGTTTCTGTAATAAAAATTCAGAAACACAGTTGAATAGTGCTGAGTCTGACCGGCAGACTCTGCCTGAGCGATGGATGACAGAACTATGCAGACACAGACGTTTTGCCTGTGTGAACACGGCCAGGGAACCCCACAGCTAACAGACCCCAAAGAGGCTAGAGTTTGGCCATGAAGCCCCCATATTCCAGAGAGGCGCTTATTTATTTTAGAACAGATTTAATGACAAATGTCTTGAGCAAGCACCATTTGTGGGTAATTAACATTGTTGACCCCCCAAGTAAGGTTGGTTTCTGTTTCTGGAGAAATAGGTAAACAAGCTATTTAGATAAACTCCTCTACATTCCCTTGTTATCTACTTTTTGCTATTAGCTCAAGGTAAGATTAGGCTGCCTTCAGCCATAAACCTTTTCCCAAAGCTTTTGCAAAACCTTCTATCCTTCCAAGAAGGTTTACATCTTTCTCTATAATTTTTCCCACCACCCTGACCAATCTCCTACAGAACAAAGGACTGTACAGTGTATCTGCCTGGGAGGGTTGGGAAGACATTGCAGAGGTGGTGCTGTGAAGGACCAGAATGATCTAAAAGCATAGCCTTTCACTATGGAAATGAATGGTTTACTTGGCAGAGGATGGTAGCAAGCACTTTGGGGTGCATAACAGGTAGTGCAAGAGTGGTGCCTCTTGTGTGTGCATGTCACAGAGCTGCCCCATGAAGAAGGCTGATGGGGACTGAGCTCCAGCTAGCAGGTCCTGGCATGGGAAAATATCCAGGGAAAGAAGTGCTGCTGCTTTGCAGGAATGTGCTATCTACTTGCCAATCCTGCTTAGAGAGGATGCTCCTTCTAAGTCACATAAAGGTGCAGTGTTGGTTGACCAGAGGTGGCTCTGGTGGCTGGAGACTGGAATGGTGTGGTAGGAGAGTGAGGGATGGTGGTGATGCTCATGGTCAGGACAAGGAATTTTGGACATGCGTTTTTAGTCAACAAGGGTGTCATTAAAGGATTTTGTTTACTATCTCCAGTTTAAAAAAAAAAAAAAAACTTTTGTTAAATAATATTATAAAGTTAACTACATAAAGTTTAGAAAAACCCGGTAAGGAAAAATGTTCTCATAATTTTACACATCAGATATAAGCATTGTTAATATTGTGGATTGTGGCCCATATCTTTACGGATTTTTTTTTCTGTGCGCGCGCACGTGTGTGTGTGTGTCTGTGTGTGTCTGTGTGTATTTAAACACAAAAATGAGATTATATTGTGTACACTGCTGCTTGTAACTTGATTTTTTTCCTGAACAATATGTTTGAACATTGCACCTCCCCTGAACATTCGATCTGAACATTTGATGAGATTATATCCTTTTGGCTTGTGCTTCCATAGCATTTGCAATTTTTCTAATGTAAAACTCATAATGCTTTATGATATTTGCCTGCATAATTTTCCTTTTGCCTTTTAGACTCTAAGCTTTTTGAGGATAAGGGAAAGGCTGCCTTATTTATTGTGATTCACATTCTAAGCAGAAAATAAGCATTGGGTGGGGTGGGTTTTTAAAAAAATTAATATGCACAGGGATGAATGAATGCCTTTGGAAAAGAGGAACAAACAGAAGCTGAGAGCTGAAATACCAAGACATAAATTATCTCCTAAGATCTCCTTCCCTTTGCAGCCATAGTGAATGATGTCTTCTATAAAAGGGAAAATGGGTGTAAAGTGAAAGCTTCACTCTGTCAGAGAAGGAGGCTGTAGGGCCACTGGTCTGCCTTGGCCTGGTGCATATTTCCATCTTTCTTTCTGTGAAGAAATAGATGGATGTCTAGAGGAGCTGGCACATGAGTTAGTTTCTTTTCTAGTTACCTTGTTTCAAAGCCAAGGGAGCCAAATCTCAAAATGACTTCCCACTCACTTGGATAATTAAGATGAAAATAACAATTATATAACTTGGTGTAGCAGAAAAGAAATCTTCAAGTTTGGCACCTTGAAAGCAGTGTTCACTGTCACCACTATTACTCAAAGAGTAATGACTGTGGGAAAGGTCTGCAAAGAAAGGAATCTCCCTTTCTGAGCATTGCAGGGTTCAACATGCCATGACCTGAAACTGGAACAAGTGAGTATGAACAGGGAAAGAAAAAACATGGAGTGGGGAAAGAAGTGAGTAAATTAATTGTGAATCAGATTATATGTGGGAATACTTTTTAGATGCCAAGGAATTTTCATTTCAGTTGTAGGCGAGATTTCCCTGATATATCATTGCATTTCTGAAGCTTTCCTATGTCTTGAGGTAGGGGAAAGGAAAGTATAAATGTTTGCCCTTTAGAATTTGGCAGTATTCTGGTGATTTGTTCATTAAGATTGTGAGGATGAAGGATGGAAAAGGTCTAGTTTAGCCCTCACCACTCTCCCTTTGGTTTCTCATTGGAGACTTTATTACCTAATCGATAGATTTTACAGAAAACTATTTGCATGTTTTAACTCCTATGTTAAAAGAAGCCTTCAACAAAAAACAAATACAGGTAATAACATTTTCCTAATACCCAGCATATTAGCTGATGGATAGTAGAAGCTCAGTAGGCATTTCCTAAGGAATATAACTAAATTGGAATACATTTCTGTTGATTCAAAGAAAGTTATGTAAAAATATAAAATATTTTTATATCTATCTACATATATAGTTATATAAAAATAAAAGCACTTCCTCATAAAAAAAAAAAACAGTCACTTTGTCAGTGCTCCTGCATACTTTAAAGAAGAAACTTTGGAATCCCAGGTGATTCTCTTTTTTTGGACATTGTAAAGAGCTGAAGTCTATGGGATTCATAGAAGTGTAAGTAGTTATTTTTTACGGTAGCATTGTAGACATTAACTTATTGAGTAAGATGAATTTCTTTGATGAATTTATCTAATCTCCATTCACTTTTCCTATGTATAGTTTTGAAGTAACAAATCAGACCTTTTATTCCTTAGCTATATTTTATATTATTATATGTTTCACATTGAACATCTTTATTGAGGCCATTAATTTGAATGGGAATACGGTTTTCTTTCATTAGAAAGAGATATTGAAGTATTGTACCCAGTAGGTAAATTGAGGCAAAATGGCATTTAATGAAATGCTTATGTCCTCATATAAATTCTATGCCAAAATCAAAACTAAAACCTGTATTGCAGATTTTCTAGTTATAGTTCCTCTTAATATGGCTGTACTAATAGCAATTAGTTAGCAATTTCTCTTACATGACTTCACTAATGATTAAGTTGTTGGACATATATTTTTTTTTCAATGATTGATACTGTTTTTGATATCTGTTTATTTTTGTGGGTATTCCTTTACAATACCAAAAATAATAGAATGGATTGCTGAACATTTCTCTCTAAACAAGATTTTCTTTAAAACTCATTGCAAGATATTTTTCTTTATTCCTTTGTAAAATATCGTGTTTTTTTTTTAATTGCATTTTAGGTTTTGGGGTATATGTGAAGAACAAGATTGTTGCATAGGTACACACATGGCAGTGTGATTTGCTGCCTTCTTCCCCCATCACCTTTATCTGGCATTTCTCCCCGTGCTATCTCTCTCCAAATCCCCACCCCCCGCTGTCCCTCCCTGTCTCCCCCCAGCAAACCCCAGTGTGTGATGCTCCCCTCCCTGTGTCCATGTGTTCTCATTGCTCGACACCCGCCTGTGAGTGCGAACATGCGGTGTTTGATTTTCTGTTCCTGTGTCAGTTTGCTGAGAATGATGCTTTCCAGGTTCATCCATGTCCCTACAAAGGACACAAACTCATCATTTTTTATGGCTGCATAATATTCCATGGTGTATATGTACCACATTTTCCCTGTCCAGTCTATCATCGATGGGCATTTGGGTTGGTTCCAGGTCTTTGCTATTGTAAACTGTGCTGCAATGAACATTCGTGTGCATGTGTCCTTATAGTAGAACGATTTATAATCCTTTGGATATATACCCAGTAATGGGATTGCTGGGTCAAATGGAATTTCTATTTCTAGGTCCTTGAGGAATTGCCACACTGTCTTCCGCAATGGTTGAACTAATTTACATTCCCACCAACAGTGTAAAAGTGTTCCTGTTTCTCCACATCCTCTCCAGCATCTGTCTCCAGATTTTTTAATGATCGCCATTCTGACTGGCGTGAGATGGTATCTCAATGTAGTTTTGATTTGCATTTCTCTAATGACCAGTGATGATGAGCATTTTTTCATATGTTTGTTGGCCTCATGTATGTCTTCTTTTATAAAGTGTCTGTTCATATCCTTCACCCACTTTTGAATGGGCTTGTTTTATTCTGGTAAATCTGTTTTAGTTCTTTGTAGATTCTGGATATCAGCCCTTTGTCAGATGGGTAGACTGCAAAAATTTTTTCCCATTCTGTTGGTTGCTGATTCACTCTAATGACTGTTTCTTTTGCTGTGCAGAAGCTGTGGAGTTTGATTAGGTCCCATTTGTCTATTTTGGATTTTGTTGCCAATGCTTTTGGTGTTTTGGTCATGAAGTCCTTGCCTATGCCTATGTCCTGAATGGTTTTGCCTAGACTTTCTTCTAGGGTTTTTATGGTGTTAGGTCTTATGTTTAAGTCTTTAATCCATCTGGAGTTAATTTTAGTGTAAGGTGTCAGGAAGGCGTCCAGTTTCTGCATTGCGCACATGACTAGCCAGTTTTCCCAACACCATTTATTAAACAGGGACTCCTTTCCCCATTGCTTGTATTTGTCAGGTTTGTCAAAGATCAGATGGCTGTAGATGTGTGGTGTTGTCTCCGAGGCCTCTGTTCTGTTCCATTGGTCTGTGTCTCTGTTTTGGTAACAGTACCATGCTGTTTTGATTACTGTAGCCTTGTGGTATAGTTTGAAGTCTGGTAGTGTGATGCCTCCCGCTTTGTTCATTTTGCTTAAAATTGACTTGCCTATGCAGGCTCTCTTGTGGTTCCATATGAAGTTTAAGGTGGTTTTTTCCAGTTCTGTGAAGGTCATTGGTAGCTTGATGGGGATAGTGTTGAATCTGTAAATTACTTTGGGCAGTATCGCCATTTTCATGATATTGATTCTTCCTAACCGTGAACATGGAATGTTTCTCCATCTGTTCATGTCCTCTCTTATTTTGTTGAGCAGTGGTTTGTAGTTCTCCTTGAAGAGGTCCTTTACATTCCTTGTTAGTTGTATTCCTAGGTATTTTATTCTCTTTGTAGCAATTGTGAATGGCAGTTCATTCTTGATGTGGCTCTCTTTAAGTCTGTTATTGGTGTATAGGAATGCTTGTGATTTTTGCACATTGATTTTGTATCCTGAGACTTTGCTGAAGTTGCTTATCAGTTTCTTTGGGCTGAGATGATGGGGTCTTCTAGATATGCAATCATGTCATCTGCAAATAGAGACAATTTGACTTCCTCCTTTCCTATTTGAATACCTTTTATTTCTTTTTCTTGCCTGATTGCTCTGGCTAGAACTTCCAGTACTGTATTGAATAGGAGTGGTGAGAGAGGGCATCCTTGTCTAGTGCCAGATTTCAAAGGCAATGCTTCCAGTTTTTGCCCATTCAGTATGATATTGGCTGTTGGTTTGTCATAAATAGCTTTTATTGTTTTGAGATACGTTCTGTCAATACCTAGTTTATTGAGGGTTTTTAGCATAAAGGGCTGTTGAATTTTGTCAAAGGCCTTCTCTGCATCAATTGAGATAATCATGTGGTTTTTGTCTTTGGTTCTGTTTATGTGGTGAATTACGTTTATCGACTTCCGTATGTTGAACCAGCCTTGCATCCCCCGGGATGAAGCCTACTTGATCATGGTGGATAAGCTTTTTGATGTGCTGTTGCAATCGGTCTGCCAGTATTTTATTGAAGATTTTTGCATCTATGTTCATCATGGATATGGGCCTGAAGTTTTCTTTTCTTGCTGAGTCTCTGCCAGGTTTTGGTATTAGGATGATGTTGGTCTCATAAAATGATTTGGGAAAGATTCCCTCTTTTGGATTGTTTGGAATAGTTTCAGAAGGAATGGTACCAGCTCCTCTTTGTATGTCTGGTAGAATTTGGCTGTGAACCCATCTGGACCTGGGCTTTTTTGGGGTGGTAGGCTCTTAATTGCTGCCTCAACTTCAGACTTGTTATTGGTCTATTCAGGGTTTCGACTTCTTGGTTTAGGCTTGGGAGGATGCAAGTGTCCAGGAATTTATCCATTTCTTCCAGGTTTACTAGTTTATGTGCATAGAGTTGTTTGTAATAATCTCTGATGATGGTTTGATATTTAATACTGTGGAATCTGTGGTGATATCCCCTTTATCATTTTTTATTGCGTCTATTTGATTATTCTCTCTTTTCTTTTTTATTAATCTGAATAGTGGTCTGTCTATTTTGTTGATCTTTTAAAAAACCAGCTCCTGGATTTATTGATTTTTTGAAGGATTTTGTGTGTCTTTATCTCCTTCAGTTCTGCTGTGATCTTAGTTATTTCTTGTCTTCTGCTAGGTTTTGAGTTTTTTTGATCTTGCTCCTCTAGCTCTTTCAATTTTGATGATAGGGTGTCGATTTTAGATCTCTCCTTGCTTCTCATGTGGGCATTTATTGCTATATATTTTCCTCTAGAGACTGCTTTAAATGTGTCCCAGAGATTCTGGTATGTTGTGTCTTTGTTCTCGTTGGTTTCGAAGAACATCTTTATTTCTGCCTTCATATCATTGTTTATCCAGTCAACATTCAAGAGCCAGTTGTTCAGTTTCCATGAAGCTGTGCGGTTCTGAGTTAGTTTCTGAATTCTGAGTTCTAACTTGATTGCACTGTGGTCTGAGAGACTGTTTATTATGATTTCCATTCTTTTGCATTTGCTGAGGAGTGATTTACTTCCAATTATGTGGTCAATTTTAGAGTAGGTGTGATGTGGTGCTGAGAAGAATGTATATTCTGTGGATTTGGGTTAGAGAGTTCTGTAAATGTCTGTTAGGTTTGCTTGGTCCAGGTCTGAGTTCAAGTCCTGGATATCCTTGTTAATTTTCTGTCTTGTGGATCTGTCTAATATTGACAATGGGGTGTTCAAGTCTCCCACTATTATTGTGTGGAAGTCTAAGTCTCTTTGTAAGTCATTAAGAACTTGCCTTATGTATCTGGGTGCTCCTGTATTGGGTGCGTATATATTTAGGATCATTAGCTCTTCTTGTTGCATTGATCCTTTTACCATTATGTAATGTCCTTCTTTGTCTCTTTTGATCTTTGTTGGTTTAAAGTCTATTTTATCAGAGATGAGAATTGCAACTCCTGCTTTTTTTTTTTTTTTTTTTGCTCTCCATTTGCTTGGTAAATCTTCCTGTATCTCTTTATTTTGAGCCTTTGTGTATCCTTGCATGTGAGATGGGTTTCCTGGATATAGCACATCAATGGGTTTTGGCTTTTTATCCCATTTGCCAGTCTGTGTCTTTTGATTGGGGCATTTAGCCCATTTACGTTTAGGGTTAATATTGTTATGTGTGAATTTGATCCTGCCATTTTGATGCTAGCTGGCTGTTTGGCTGTTAGTTGATGCAGTTTCTTCATTGTGTGGATGCTCTTTACCATTTGGTATGTTTTTGGAGTGGCTGGTACTGGTTGTTCCTTTCTATGTTTATTGCCTCTTTCAGGAGCTTTTGTAAAGCCGGTCTGGTGGTGATGAAATCTCTAGTACTTGCTTTTCGCAAGGATTTTATTTTTCCTTCACTTATGAAGCTTAGTTTGGCTGGATATGAAATTCTGGGTTGAAAGTTCTTTTCTTTAAGGATGTTGATATTGGCCCCCACTCTCTTCTGGCTTCTGGGGTTTCTGCTGAGAGATCTGCTGTGAGTCTGATGGACTTCCCTTTGTGGGTAACCCAACCTTTCTCTCTGGCTGCCCCTCGCATTTTCTCCTTCATGTAAACCCTGGTGAGTCTGACGGTTATGTGCCTTTGGGTTGCTCTTCTTGAGGAATATCTTTGTCTTGTTTTCTATATTTCCTGGACTTGAATATTGGCCTGCCTTGCTAGATTGGGGACGTTTTCCTGGATAATGTCCTGAAGAGTGTTTTCCAGCTTGGATTCATTCTCTCTGTCACATTCAGGTACACCTATGAAATGTAGATTAGTTCTTTTCACGTAATCCCATATTTCTTGGAGACTTTGTTCATTCCTTTTTACCCTTTTTTCTCTAATCTTGCCTTCTCATTTTATTTCATTGAGTTGATCTTCAACCTCTGACATACTTTCTTCTGCTTGGTCAATTCGGCTGTTGAAACTTGTGTATGCTTCATGAAGTTCCATGTTGTGTTTTCAAGCTCCATCAATTCACTTTTATTCCTCTCTAAGTTGTTTATTCTCATTAGCATTTCGTCAAATCTTTTTTCAGCATTCTTAGTTTCTTTGCATTGGGGTAGAACATGTTCTTTTAGCTCACAGAAGTTTCTTATTACCCACCTTCTGAAACCCAGTTCTGTCAATTCATCACACTCATTCTCCATCCAGCCTTGTTCCCTTGCTGGTGAGGAGTTGTGATCCCTTGTAGGAGGAGAGGCATTCTGGTTTTTGGTGTTTTCATCCTTTTTGTGCTGGTTTCTTCCCATCTTTGTGGATTTATCCACCTGTCATCTTTGTAGTTGTTGACTTGCAGATTGGGTCTCTGAGTGGATGTCCAGTTTGTTGATGTTGAAGTTATTTCTTTCTGTTTCTTAGTTTTCCTTCTAACAGTCTGGTCCCTCTGCTGTAGGACTGCTGAGGTCCACTCCAGGCCCTGCTTGACTGGGGGATCACCTGCAGTGGCTGCAGAACAGTAAGGGTTGCTGCCAGTTTCTTCTGCTATCTTTGACCCAGAAGGATACCCATCTTCAGTCTGAGCTCTCCTTTATGAGATGACTCTTTGGATATACGGGGGTCAGGGAGCTGCTTGAGGAGACAGTCTGTCCTTTATAGGAGCTCAAGTGCTGAGCTGTGAGCTCCGTTGTTCATTCAGAGCTGCTTGACAGGTACGTTTAAGTCTGCTGCAGCAGAACTCATAACCCCCCTACCTTTTTTTTTTCTCCCAGGTGCTCTGTCCCAGGGAGCTAGGGCTTTAATTATGAGTTTCTGTTGTGCTGCTGCCTTTTTTCAGGGCTGCCCTGCCCAGTGTGGAGGCAGCCTAGTCACTGTCTGCCTGCAGAGGCTTTGCTGAGTTGCTGTGGGCTCCGCCCAGCTGCCATGTGAACTTCCCTGCAGTCCTGTTTATATGGGTGTAGTTAGAACTGCCTTGGCAATGGTGGCCCATCTCTATAATGGCGGACTCTCTCTGTAATGGCGGGCTGCCTCGGGAATGGTGGGCTGCCTCAGCAATGGCAAACTACCTCCCTAGTGGTGGACTGCCTCGGTAATGGCGGACGCCCCTCCCCCATGCAGCTGGACCATCCCGGGTTCAGCTGTGCTTGCTGTGAAACTCTCAATCCAGAGCGTTTCCGATTGCTGTTTTTTTGTGTGGGGGGTGGGACCATCTGAGCCTGATCACCTGGCTCCCTGCCTCAGAGCCTTTTTTTTAGTTGAACAATCGACTGCCTCCCAGGTGTTCCAGTCACCTGTTGAAAAGGCGCTGGAATCTGTGTGATTTCCCTTGCGGCAACCCACTGTGCTGGCTGAAACAGTGGCACTGAGATTCATGGCGTTTTTTTGCCCGGGAATCTCCTGGCCTGGCTCCCTGTTTCAGTCCCCATTTTAATCAGATGAATGGGCGACTGTACCTTCCCGGAGCTCCAGTCACCAGCTAAAATGGCGCCTGGACCCGTGTATTTTGTACGGAGAACTGCCGTGCCAGGGCGCCGGCAAAACAGCTGCACTGGTCAAAACAACCTCGCCAGCCAAACCAGCCGCGCTGGCAACCCACGGGGCTCCTCCGCCTGGGAATCTCCTGATCTGTGGGCAATAAAAATCCATCTGGAAATGCAGCGTCCACTCACCCTCCGCACTTTCACTGGGAGCTGCAATTCTGAGCTGCTGCTAATCGGCCATCTTGGATCCCTCTGGACATACATTTTTAACAACACCAGTGAAGCAACTGAAAATACTGAATATCAAGTATGAAAATGCTTTTTTAATATCCAGTTCTGTTTCATGTTTATAATTAATAGAAATTTAATCATAATATGTGTTCTGTGAATCCCAGAGAATATTTTGCCACAATCCTTGCATCAAATCTGTGCCTGTTTTGCTCTCCCTATGATAGCTGTGTGGAACTTCATTTGACCTCTGTGGCAGTGTCATGCTAGATCAGAAGTAATATGTCCAAGGTGATCTGAATCACTGTGGTGTCTAAGACAATATATACTCAGAGGCAACTCTTGGGACAAAATGTCAAGAATAATTAAGTTCCTGTGTATAACAGTTCTTTCTTAGCCATCCTTTTCTATAGCACTCATTATTTCCTGAGATAGCCAGATAGGGAAAAGTAAGAGAATATAGGTCATAAAATTTGAAATTCTGCTTAAAAAATAAAAAAAGATTCTTATTTGTAGGCCATGATTTAATAGATGTAAAATTTTCTCATAAAGTTTCCTTTATACTATATTGACTAACCATTGTTAGATTGTTTTGTTTCATAAGCTGAAGTCTTACTTTAATTATTCAAGAAATAGAGGCTGGGTGCCGTGAGTCATCCCTGTAATCCCACTGCTTTGGGAGGCCGAGGTGGGCAGATCACTTGACATCAGGAGTTTGAGACCAACCTGGCCAACATTTTTAGCTCTCACATAGGAGGAAGAACTACTCTTGGCTTATTTTACTTAACATAATAACCTCCAGTTCCATCCATATTGCCGGAAATGACAGGATTTCATTCTTTTTTTATGGTCACATGTATGGCTGAATAATATTTCATTGTATATATATGTCACATTTTCTTATCTACTCATCCATTGATGGACACTTAGGTTGATTTCCATATTTTGGCTGTTATGAGTAGTGTTATAAGAAACATGAGAGTGCAGGTGTCAATTGAATATATTGATTTCCTTCCTTTTGGCTACATACCCAGTAATGGAATTGGGAATTGGTGAATCATTCTGGAGTTCTATTTTTAGTTTTTTGAGGAACCTCTATACTATTTTCCATAGTGACTGTACTAATTAGCATTATCACCAATAGTATATGAGGAATCCCCTTTCTACATGCCCTCACTGGCATTTGTTATTCTCTGTCTTTTTGAGAAAAGCCATTCTAAATGGGATAAGATAATGTCTCACTGTGGTTTTCATTTGCATTTCCCTGATCATTATTGGTATTGAGCATTTTTCACATACCTGTTGACCACTAATACACCTTTTTTGAGAAACGTCTACTCAGATCTTTAGCTCATTTTTAAATTAGATAATTTGTTTCTTTACTTCTGAGTTGTTTGAGCTCCTAGTTATTAATTTCTTGTGAGATGGATGTTCACAAATATTTTCTGCCATTCTCTATATTGTTGATTGTTTCCTTTGCTGTTCAGAAGCTTTTTAGCTTAATGTAATCCTGTTCTGTTTTTGCTTTAGTTGCCTGTGCTTTTGAGGTCTTCTTACACCTTTTCCCAGACCAATGTCCTGGGGCATTTCCAAGAGGTTTTCTTCTAGTAGTTTCATAGTTTGAGGCCTTAAATTTAAGTCTTTAATACATTTTGATTTAGATATATGGTGAGATATAAGGGTCTAGTTTTTCATTTCTGCATATGAGTATCCAGTTTTCCCAGTACCATTTACTGAAGCGATTGCCCTTTCCCCATTGTATGTTCCTGGCGCCTTTGTCAAAAATGTAAATGGATGTAAATGCATAGATTTATAGCTGAGTTTCTATTCTCTTCCATTGGTCTGTGTGGGTGTTTTTATGCCAGTGCCATGCTGATTTGGTTAGTATAGATTTGTATTATATTTTGAAGTCAGGTAGTGTGATGTTTCTAGCTTTGTCCTATTTGTCCAGGATTGCTTTGGCTCTATGTTATGTTCAGGTGCTTTTATGAACTGTAATTGAACAGTTGTACATGTGAACTTTGTGCTAAGTGTGACTGGTATTTTAATTGAGAAATGAGGCAGAACTAACAGTTTTATTTCAGTGTGCTTTTTCTATGTATAACCCTATTTTACCAGCGTAACCTTAATTTTTTTTGTATTCCCAATTAATTCATAGGAAGGAGACAGAATACATTTTTCCAATATTATAATCCCAAGGTTATAGAGATTTTGAGACTCAATCTCTGAACTTCCTATAATAATCTTAAGGATTTACTGTTGCCTATAAAACTACCATTCTCACTAGAAAATTTTGAATCTTATTCCTTTTCCAGCTTCCTTGGAAAAGAGTAGTGATGCATTCATGAAATATTGAAATCTAAAATAAGTACTTGTGACCTTTCTGTAATCTCGTCTAAACTTATTTTTCCTGGTCAATCAAGGATTCCACCCTTAGTGGGTAACAAAATGCTTTTGTAAAGAACACCCCTTTTGCTTTTAGCTAGCAGTATGCAACTGGACTTAAGTTGCTTCATATGTAAATGAAAATATTTGGCTAAATAAGAACCTTCTTTGACACACTCACTATTCTAGCATGTAGTGTTTTCATGGTCACCACAATATTATTTCAAAAGAGTACACTACTCAGCATGGTTTCCGATGTTTTCCTCTCTCTCTATTATAGACACTGTTAAGAAGGAATGTTCCTGAGAAGGGGACAATTTTTTTCAGTTTATGTATATTCATAGGTAGTATGTTGGTGGTTGACATTTGGCCCCAGTGAAAGGGAATTTAAACAAAACATTTTACTGTATTAAAATGAAGACACATAGTTAGCCTTCTCCTATGAAACATTGGTGGTTTTGAGTCATAGTTATTCATTTGCTTTATTTTAAATTGATAAATGTATATATTCACTCTGCTCATGTCTGAATCCACAGGATTGTAACTAAATGGTTCTATCTGACTTGAATTCCTTTTCTCACTTCAGACAAAAGGTTAAGAAGGAAAAATTCAAAATTCAAATAAAAACAGGGAGGGACTAAACCTTAGAGTTACCTGTTAGATATTGTGGTGATTGTAGATCCTCAGAGTTTCAAAGTGGACTCATAAAAGTTTTCAAAGACTGACCAGGTTAGAAGGTCTGCCAAGTTAAGGTTTTCATTGTAGCACCATTTTATAAACAAAAGACTGCTCTTCTGCATTTCTCTTGTTCTATTTCAGAAGTTTGTAATGGAAGAATGTTAGTAAGAAGGGTAGAGAGATTGTTCAATGTATGTGCCTTTTTATGTAGATATGTTCATAGTTGGTCTCTGACCTAAGGGCTCCCTAGCCTCTTAAAAAAAAATCAGCCCATCAAAATGATGGTGCAGGGTCATCTGTGTTCTCTGAAACTTTGCCAGTCAGAAATACCAATTGCACATGCTCTTCATTTTAACTTATAAATAAATAAACCCTGTCTACAAGAATCTGAATCTTTTTGGAATGCATCTGAATATGCTTTCTGCTACTCAAGCAAGATTATCACAGGAAGGAGGGTGGTCAAGAGAACAGAGAAAAATAAAAGCAGCAAATAACTGAGTGTACAGGAAACAAAGCAGTTGGGTGTTTTTGTTTAACAAAAATGATGCAAGTCATCTCATTTAAAGTGTATTCAGAATGAGTATAAATTATTAAAAGGATCATTAGTAAGAACCTTTAAGAAATATATTAGCAGTTTTACATGTAAAAAACAATTTTATTTTTTTGGAAAATTTCAGTTACACATAGCATATTGACAGTTGGGTAAAAGCACAAATAAATAAAAGTAGTTTAAAAGCAAGTCAAAACTAATGATCAAGTGGCAGTTTGTTTCTGTAATACCAATAATTGAATATTTGTATCATTAAAAGCAAAATTTAGCTATGAAAATAAATGTTTATCATACACATTTAGGCAATATAAATATACATGCAAACGAGGAAATAGATACTAACAAGTAAACAGGTAACTGTGAAATGCAAGTTCATAATGTCGACTGTCTTGGCTGGACCTGTTACAGGAAAGGGGTCCCAATCCAGACCCCAAGAGAGGGTTCTTGGATCTCGCACAAGAAAGAATGCAGGTGAGTTAGTAAAGTGAAAGCAACTTTATTGAGAAAGTACAGAAAAAATAATGGCTACTCCATAGACAGAGCGGCCCCAAGGACTGCTGGTTGCCCATTTTTATGGTTATTTCTTGATGACATGCTAAACACAGGGTGAATTATTCATGCCTTTCCTTTGTAGACCATATAGGGTAACTTCTTGACATTGCCATGGCATTTGTAAACTGTTAGTGGCACTGGTGGGAGTGTGGCAGTGAGAACTAGGAGAGGTCACTCTCATTCCCATCTTGGTTTTAGTGGGATTTAGGCAATTTCTTTACTGCAGTCTATTTTATCAGCAAGGTCTTTATGATCTGTATCTTGTGCTGACCTCCTATTTTATCCTGTGACTTAGAATGCCTTAACCGTCTGGGAATACAGCCCAGTAGGCCTCAGCCTTATTTTACACAGCCCCTATTCAATATGGAGTCACTCTGGTTCACTTGCCTGTAACAGACCTACTTGCTCCAAGTATTTAAGCAACCATAAGAAAGTCAGCATGACTAAAAACAGTGGGCAAGTGTGAGGCTGGAACAAGATGAAACTGGAGAGTTATCAGAGGCCAGAAAACATATAGGGTCTTGTATGCAATGACCAGGAGTTCAAACTTAATTCTAAGTGTTGTGGGCAAGTTTTTAATAGGAAACTTATTGTATAATTTATTATTTTTTAAATCAGGCTGCTGTGTGTAGAATGGTCAAGCATTATATGAGTGGATGAGGAAAAGCCAGTTAGAAACACAGTGCTTGAACTGGGCAGTAAAAAATGAAAGTGGGAAATGGTTTGATTAGAGAGAAATCTTGGAGATATAATCAAGTATGTGTACATGTGTGTGCACATCCATATTTGGAAGAGTGGCCTTTGGGAGAGAAAGGGTCACTACCTTCCTTTCTTCCTTCTTTTTTCCAAAAAAAAAAAATCATTGTGATAAAGAATATAACCTATGTCACCATGGTGGTTGGTCACAGTCTAGTAGGTATAAACTCTGTACCAAGACTACAAAGAAAGGTGCTATAGTCTGGCACCTACACTTTCTACTAGCTAAATAAATACTGTTAGTATATTAAGTGGTACTGAAGCAAGAGGCATCAGTATCTAAAGGAGTGTATGTTTAAGGCCCTTAAAATGCACTTAAGGGAATGTTGGTAAGTGTTTTAATCTGTTCAGGCTGCTCCAATGAAGTACCATAGACTCTGGTTTATAAATACAGCTTACAGTTTTGGAGTCTGAGAAATCTACAGTCAGGATGCCAGTAGATTCAGTGTCTGACAAGGGCCACTACAGATGGCTGTCTTCTCAGTGTTCTCACATGGTAGATGGGGTAAGGGGGCTCTCTAGGGCCTCTTTTACAAGGGCAGGAATCCTGCACATGGGGCTCCACCTTATGGCCTAATTGCCTCTCAATGGCTCCACCTACTAATACTGTCACGCTGGGAATTAGGTGTCAACATATGTATTTGGGGGTACATAAACATTTAGTCTATAGCAATGGGTTTCTTAGTAGAAATTGTATTTGAGTTTTAAGGAGTGAGAAGAGTAGTTGAGATTATTTTTCCCCCTTGGGTAGGGGGTGAGATGGATATTCAGACATCAGTAAGTATATGCCAGGAAGAAGGTAACGTATGTTAATGAGAACTTGACCTGTTCAATAAATTTCAGATAATTCACAGAATGAGTATAGAAAAGGAGTAATAAAATGGGCTAGACCCTCAAGACTGCATATTATCAAGTTTAAATTTTATCCATCGCTTTCATGCAGTGTCACTGACATTTTTTCTGTCCCTCAAGTACTTTCAAGTTCATTCCAGGCTCAGAGCATTCACGCATAGGGTTCAGTTTGCCTGTTAAATTTTTCCTCCCAAATGCCTACTGTCTTCTCCTCAGGTCTTAACCCTGACCTGATGACCTTCCCTTAAATAAAGCATTCCCCCACTCCACACACACCCCTGTCCCTCTCTAATCCAGAATCCCCAAGTGGTTCTTTACGATACTTTTCTCTGGTATTATTTCATAGATTCACTTGCTTTTGTGTTTGTCTTCTCCACTAAAATATGAGCTTTGTGAGGCAGGGATGTACTCAGTCTTATTTATAGTAGCATTCCCAGTGCAAAGCCAGTACCAATATATGAATGATCTGTAAATATTTGTTGAATAAATAAATGAACCTATAGAACAAAGAAGGAAAATTAGGTTCTTGCAAAGTGCCCTTAATCATTTTTACTTTTACTCTGTTGTCTTCTCCTTTACATATCCTTTATGAGTGGACTGATGATGGTTCATTTTATTTGCAAGAAAGGAAACATGCTCTGTTGCTCTGGGAGCTGGGTGTTTATGATAGGAGAGTAACAATAGCAACAAAAAAAGCCCAGGAGATTATCTCAGTAATCACTCTGGACCTCAATGCCTTAGAAGAAGGGAAGAGTACAGCAGGCTTTAAGGGAATCTTTCTGGACCAATGGTTTTTTTAAAACTGGTGATCTCAATCATTTTTTCTTTACAGAAGTCAGAAATTGTTGTTTTTTGCTGACTTAGGTATCTGCCTCCTGCTCCTATGTTCTGTAGAAGCAAATATCCTTCAATGAGGCTGCTCCTTAGACTGTCTCACCTGGCCTCCTCCTCAGCCACTGGTGTTTCACATGTTAAGCCTATTTATTGCAGTCTTTGAGTTAATCATCAGCCCTGAGTTACTTGGGTGTGGTCAGATGAGCAGAACAATGTGGTTTAAATGATTGTAACCTTCTGTAGAAAACCTGCCTGTGGATACTAGCTTACACATCCACAGAGCTACATATGGAAGTGTCAAGCTCTCAAAGTTCTACAGGTTGTCCAGTACAATGATTCTTTTTTCAAGTTGAGGGCTTTTGAGGCTCTGTTTTTTGAGCATGTTACTGGGAGTTATTACCTTCCTCCTGGAATTCACCTAGTGTTGGTCAGCTCTCGGTCGTTCGCCACTTGAAGAAAAGTTCTGCCTCCTCCTTTGCTGCTTCCCAAGATAAAACCAGACATGCGGCAGGGATCATCCTGAAACTTACATCTACCATGTCAGGAACCTCTTCTCTACCAGTCTCATTCCCTGTGGGTTGCATAGAATGATGAACCTGGTGTAGGGAAACCTGAACTAAGAGTCTGTAAATTAGATTTTTGTTCCATTTTTGCTTCTAATTTGCTGTTGACTTTAGAAAATTTATTTTAGTATTTAGTATTATAATGTGAAAAATAAGGTGGTTAGACTAGGTGATAATACTCTGTAGAATTGTGTGATTGTGTTGTTTTTCTGTCTTTAAAAAGATGAAAAGATAGCTCAGGGCTGTGCTTCTGAAACTGGATTCCTTACATCCCTAGGAATAGCTATTTGCCAGGGGTCTGCCAAGTATATGGTATTTTCTTCTTGAAGCACTGACCTTAACGATTTTAGGGAAACTTTTTTTTTAAAGAAATGTATATGTATAACAGAACATAATGTTAAATTTGCATGGATTTTCAAGAAACACATGAAATTTTGTAGTCATTTTGTATTTGGTAGCCTATAACACCTTTTTAATAAAGGTGAAAAAACCTTGTAAAAGACATTATCGTATCTCTTCATCCTTGATTCATGATTCACTAATACTCCAGTAGGCTGTGCCAAAGAGTGACTAGTCAATGATTATGAAGATGGAAGAAGGCATCTCTGCCTGATCTTGTTTTTATATGAGCTGTGACAGTGCTATTTCCTTTATTCGAGTCATCATTGTTTATAAAAATAATGTAGGCTTCTCCGGTGGAAATTTTAAAAATTATTGATGGGGAGTGTTCCCTTTGTGAACAGTTAGTTCTTTAGACCAGTTTGTTTTCCACCAATTTGTCTGCTTCTGTTATAGCAGATGGTTTCCATGCTGTGGTTCCTTTACTCCTCTCTGAAGACCAGCAAAAGAATGAAAAAGTCATGCTTTTCTTAGAAAGAGCCCTGCAAGGTGTGATGGCAGGGGAATCCCAGCACCTAGCATCCCAGGCTCATCCTGGTCATTAGGACCTGATTCTTAGATTGTGGACTTGTATCAGGAAAGGTGCACATGTTAATTTAAAAAGGATTTAGTTGGTAAGATGACAGGCAGCACTTATTTCACTGTAATTTTCTCAAAAGCAAGTTTGGCAGTGGTGGGCGTTGGTCATGGTGTTTTGCACATGTACCCACAAGAATATGATTCCCAAATTTGGCTAGAGTTTGGATGTCACACCTAGGAAATTTATAGAAAAAATAAAATACGTGTTTTATGGTTCTACCTAAGAGTTATGAAAGCAAAATTTCCTAAAATTTTTATGGATATGAATATTTTTTAATGTTCCCACTGGATGGAAGATCATGCCCAGTTGTATTGTTATCTTAGAGATCACCTGTCTGTCTCATGGACTGACTATAGGCTGTTTGAAGGCAGGATACTTTTCCTTGCTTTCTTCTGAAACTGCTGTGCCCAGCCCTTACGGAATGCTCAAGTCCCATTTGATGAATGAATGGATATGTTATGCTTGTGATCAGTTTCCTGGGATAAACCATCTACATCTTCTGATATCTTGTAAAACTAATTATTTTTTAATGTGGCTGTGTTTAGATTTTAAATTGGACCTGAGAGGTGAAAAGCCAGCATATTACTGACAGCCCGTTTATCTAGTAGGCAGCACTCTCTTCTAAGTTATTGCCTTAGGGAAGCCCATTGCATTAGAGCAGTGATGTCAGCATCATGAATAGATACTAATCTATATTGTAGCAATCACTCTTCTTGCCCTGCTTTGAAGACACAGTGGTTAATGCTTCTACAATTAGCTGTTCAGTTCATTGAAGTTTGAAAGTTTATATGAAATTTATCGGTGATTTTCTAATAGGATTCTACTTAGAATTAACTTTTTTAAAAAAGCACATGTGTCACTTGGCATGTGTCACTCTTAGTGGTACTGAATTCAGATTTGAAAGGAAATCTTGTTTCAGGTCCCCCTTTTAAAAACACTTCTGTATTGTTTTGGGAAACGCTAGCATTCTACATACCTACATGTAGCTTTTGTTTTATTTAACCAGAAACACATGACTATTGGTAAAGTAAAACTATCATTTTAATATCGTTAATGTGTTTGTTAATTCCTCCTGCATAAGTTTGACTTGGAGATCTTGTCTGATTTAAGACCAAGCACAATTGCCAGGTTGAACAAAAGTTAATGAGCAAAATTGTCAAGTTATATATTAAGGGCATAGTTAGCTGTACAACAAAGCATTTGTTGTAGGGGATGAAACAAGGTAAAATAAATACCTCACAGAAGGCCTAATTTTGGCTTAGTATTTTAATTATATTCCCTTGGATAATTATAATTGATTACATAAAAGTTTTAGGAACTTCTAAGATTGCCCAAATACATATGTTGAAAGTACGTATGATTATTTTGCATTTAATGTCTGAAGGTAGTTGCCATGTAAATATTCAGATTTCAGTAAACAACACTGTAACTCAGCTAACACATCTGTTGTAAATACAGTTCTGGAGTGGAGAGAAACTGAACAATTGTTAGGTCTGTTTTCCCAAGAAGAGAGAAGCAGGTTTCTGGGATTACTTGTGAGTCTATAATATAATGAAATGTGTATTTCTTGTCAATTTTTAAGGAATATGACTATTTCCAATTAATCAGTGTCAGTGAGGAAACTTAAGAGTTCAACTTTTATGGTTTACGCTACTTTGCATCTCAGAATCCTTGAAGTATGGCAGCCGAGGGAAAATATGAATGGAGTTTTTTAAGGAACTAGGGATTTTAAGCCTGAACAAATTTGCAAAGACTAATCTATAAAGAAGATTTCTCATCTTCAGCATAATTCCAGATGGAAGGCAGTAGGTCAATGGAGAGAAGTTACATAGAAATCTTAAAGTAAATTTCAAGACCTTACTAATAAACTCTATGCAACAATGACTGAGTTGTCATGGGGACGTGTGGTGAATGTTCTCTCCTGGACGTTTTTAAATAGAGGTTCAAACCTGTCAGAGGCATATTTTCTAGGGGGAGAAGAAAACCTACATTAAGTTAATACTAAATGGCTATTTGAAATATAAACATCTGCAAATCTAATTTATTCTCCACTGATCTTGTTTGTGAAGTGTGATGCCTGCTGTGGCAGTAGATTGTGTTAAGAATCATGATGATTGAGTGTCGATGTCAAGTTTAACCCATTTCCTCTTATTTTAATTGGAATTTTTTTTTTATCTTTCAGTTAATGTGTGTTCTTGTTCTTAGCAATGTAATTATGCCTTTTTTAATAAGAGGAAGGATATTAAAGGGCATTTTGGAAATCAACCATTTATCTCACCTGTATTGTAGAACACCTACTATACGCTAAAATCAGAAGCAAAGGGCAAGGTGTCAGAATTCATTATATCGCTGTGCCCTTGTTTCATTCCTTTATCCTTTGATCTCTGTAGCCCTGATAACAGATCATATTGAAATGAGAATTGCTGACAATCAGAAATAAATCACCAAAGATCACCCTAACAAACGACCAAAAACAAATACATTCCATTATAAACTCACAATTCCTTCCCCCCAAAAAAATATGAGTTGAAGAAACACTGTACTTTGTAAGTTGATTATGGCTGAGTAGAGGTTAGTAACATTGTTTTGCTGGCTACTACCTGGGCTTAACCGTAATTCTAGCAAGAGTTACACATTTTTGCTTTGGGGATGAGGTCAGCAACATACCTATGCTAGTGTGATACTAGGTGAACTTCTTAAATGAAGCTCATAACCATGAAGAAAGCAATACCAGAAAAGATAGAGTAAATAAAAGACTTAGGAATAAGTGGGACTAGAAAAGCAAAGTATATCATTCCTACTCTGTAGAATAGCTAGGTCCTATTACTTAACCAGAGTATACTATTGTATGTACCCTTTGTAATGTTAAAGATGGTTTGACATGTTGTGGGCATTATAGTCCATCCAAAAAGAGGCATATGAGGCAGCATTGATCCATGCCTAACACTGTACAGCCTCTTATGGAGCCTGGGCATTTCTGTATTTTAATCCCTAATATATATTTGGGTGGTGAAATGTCATCAAAATTAATTTTTTTCTTAACACTCTATGAATTTTCAGTCATTTCTTCTTAATAATGATTGACTTGGGCATGTTGACAATAAAGGAACTGCTCTTTCCATCATTTGTCACATGGCGCTGCTCCCTTTAATCCCTGTGGCTCTTGGCAACAGAAAACTGCAGTGAAGGCCAGGGCTCAGGACTGGCCCCAGTGTCCACATCAGCTATTTGAGGTTTGAAAACTCTTCTTTCTTGACTTCTGCCTTTATTTAAAAGCTGTCAGAAAAACAAAATTACACAGGGGGGGTCTTCCATATGAGATGCTTTCCTTGCCCTAGATCTCCTCAATAAAACAGAGGAGTTTGGCTAGAGTTTGGATGTCACAGAGGTGAACTGCAATTCTCTCCCTCAAACATGGAGTTAACTATCATGCAAACCAGACTTCATTTAAAAAATTATCGGGTGGATCACGAGGTCAAGAGATCGAGACCATCCTGGTCAACATGGTGGAACCCCGTCTCTACTAAAAATACAAAAATTAGCTGGGCATGGTGGCGCGCACCTGTAGTCCTAGCTACTTTGGAGACTGAGGCAGGAGAATTGCCTGAACCCAAGAGGCGGAGGTTGCGGTGAGCTGAGATCGCGCCATTGCACTCCAGCCTGGGTAACAAGAGCGAAACTCCATCTCAAAAAAAAAAAAATTATTCTACTTTATATTGCATCCTCTTCCACCTGTTGGAGTTCTTAATCACTTGTGTGTATGGGATATTTAGGTTTCATTTTAAATTAGCAGTAGCAACTTAATAGAACGTGTAAAATAAGCTCTCTATACTCAAGGCATTTGCAGTATATGGAGAACAAGTCTGTTAAACGTTTAACTGAGAGGAGTTACCTTATAGAGTGGTGTTTAGGGGAAAGTCAATGAAATCTACTGTTGGTGTTAGGGTGCAACCTTATAACATCTGGTAGAGAAATGCTTCATGACTGTGAGATTAAAATCATCCCTCTGGGGTTTCTGTGGCACAAGAACAGAAGCAAAGGAGAATGTAGCAACTCCTGACAAGCCTCAGCAGTGCTAGCATCTAAATTGGGGGTGAAGGGCATAGTGTTTTTCAACCTCCTGCCTCCTGATTGGATTGATAAACAAGTGTTGTAAAACTTTTCTTGTCTGTTCAGTTTATAGCCACACTTATTTTTCTCCCTCTTGGCATGGTTGTTCAAAAGAATTTTGAGGACTTTCATAAACTGTTTGCTGAAGCATTTTATGTAGCTTTTGAGATTTTTCTAGATAACTTGGACATCTTGAACTGAATGACAGTCATTCATCCTTCTTTACATGTTTAGTGCAGCATTTTCAGCCAGTTACAGCTTCACCGTGGTTAATTATTAGAATAAAAAGTCCTGAAGGGTAATAAGCAAAGGCTTCATTCCTTAAATGTGCAAAAAACATCATGTTTATGAGTGGCCTCTCTTAGCAGGGGAGCAGTTTCACCTGTAAATGAAAAAGTGACTAAGAGGTTGTCGGTTGTGACCAGTATTGCCGCAGTTAGACCCTTGTTCAATTGAAGCTGCTGGTATCTCAAAAATGAAATATTGAACGTAAGCCTTCATTGCACATTCAAAGAAGTACAAAGAGAAAGAATGGATCTGTATTTCAAATATCGTTGGTGCTATTGGCTTAGACGTGTTCCCTTTATTGGGTCTGTTTTGCAAGCCTAAATTTGAGCCTGAAGAGTTTCTCCATATAAATGTCTGAATTATTGCAGTGGCACATCCGTCACCTTTTTTGCTTTTGAATTACAAAGATAACCTTAAGATATGAGCCATATACTGGGCAGTGTGATACATACACAGAAAGAGTGAACCTCCTCAGTGATGAAATCAGCCAGTGCCCAAGAGGAAAGTAATAGGCAGAAAGGATAGAGTTGATGAAAAAATTGATTCCTTTCCATTAAACTGTACGTGATATGTTTTTTATGAAGCAGGCATCAGCTGAAGGAGAAATATTTTTTCAACTAAAAAGAGATTGATGGTGAGGGAGAGGAAAATATGTCGGGGATCAGGGGATAAATATGTGTCTTATTCTATTACCATCTCATATAATGAGAAAGTTGAAAAGCATTCTATTGTAGTTACTTAAAATGTTTACTTGGACTTGATGATATTAACACTTTTTAATGTTAATAATGGGCTTTAAAAAAAAATACATAGACGTCACACAATTGTTTTTTCAATTCTAAAACTTGTTTGGCTTATTTTCAGGTTTACCAAAGATGCAGGTCATTAGGAACTATTCTGGAACACCACCCCCAGCTCTTCATGAAGGACCCCCTTTACCCCTCCAGGCCGGGGATACGGTTGAACTTCTGAGAGGAGATGTGCACAGTCTGTTTTGGCAGGTACTGTTGTTACAGGAGAGGGTCCTGATCCAAGAGAGGGTTTTTGGATCTGTGCAAGAAAGAATTTAGGGCAAGACTGCAGTGCCAAACAAAAGCAAGTTTATTAAGAAAGTAAAGGAATAAAAAAATGGCTACTCTGTGGAGCAGCCCTGAGGGTTGCTGGTTGCCCATTTTTATGGTTGTTTCTTGATGATATACTAAACAAGGGGTGGGTTATTCATACCTTCCCTTTTTAGACCATATAGGGTAACTTCCTGATGTTGCCATGGCATTTGTAAGCTGTCATGGTGCTGATGGGAGTGTGGTAGTGAGGACGACTGGTGGTCACTCTTGTGGCCATCTTGGTTTTGGTGGGATTTAGCTGGTTTCTTTACTGTTATCAGCAAGGTCTTTATGACCTGTATCTTATCCTGTGATTTCGAATGCCTTAACTATCTGGGAATGCAGCCCAGTAGGTTTCAACCTCATTTTACCAAGCTCCTACTTAAGATGGAGTTGCTCTGGTTCACACGCCTCTGACACTATCCAAATTACAGTTTGTTAGATGTAATGGATGATTTATTACTGCTTGAAGAAAAATGACTCTTGTCTTTAGAAACTGCATGCTTTCAGTGAAAGTCAGAAATTTTACATGATGTGGGGCAAATATTTTTTATTAACCTTTTCCATATTTACTAATGCCAAAGTGGCAACAAAAATTGGAACACTAGAGAAAAATACTATCAATGCTGTGGGGTCATAATTATTATTTTTATTAAAAACTCCTACTTTACCAAGGCATTTTTTCCAAACCTAGGACCTGTGGGTATGAGCTAATTTGCATGGCTTTAATATATTAACAGTTCACTTCAGGGGGACTACCTAATTAGCTTGCCTGTGGCCATTTCTGACCGTATTTACTTTCTGCCTACTAACAGTAATACCTGGAGTGCTCAGAGGTGCTCTGGGTATTATTCATAAAATATACGAAATGTGAAAAGTTTACGTGAGCATGTTGATGTTTTCCCATGGTGAAATCTCTCTTGGCCTGTGGACTTTAATTTGGTTGAAACTTTTTTTGAACTTAGGTAAATATGGTTTTATGTTAAGATTAAATAAAGCTGTTCATTATCAAATTTTGTGTGTATGTTAGAAATATTTCCTACTGATGTTGAAGAAAGAATCTGTTAAAAATGTATTGTACATTGAGGGAAAAGTGTGGATCAACAGAAAGATGATCACAAGAGAAATGTGATTAGAGGTAAAAAGAGAGAAATCAGAGAAAAGACTGTTGGGTAATAATCCATTGTGCACATATGGAAGGGACAGCTATTTTATTATCTTAAAACTATTTTATTGTCTGTCATCTGTTTATATAAGAATGCTCAAAGATTGAACATTTATCTCTAACCACTATTTCAATTGTGGTAGCCAATGATTTTTCCGAAGCTCCACCATTCTTCTTAAGTAGCCTACTCCTCCCAAACTTCCTCCTTCCCAAGAAAGAAGAGAGAACAACAGACTTGAATTCCACGACTTCTTCAGACGCCTGCGTCTCTCAGCCTAACCACAAAACATACCTGCATTTGTAGCCATAAGGTTCTCCATATTCAAGACTTATCTTTCTTCTTGGATTTTTTATCCCATATTCCATCAGCTGGCTCTTGACTTCTAAGTTGTCAACTTTATTCTCTCTACTGGCTCCTTTTCTATAGCATATAAATATGCTCAAGCTCCTCCCATCTTAAACATTTAACTCAGCCTTTTGTCTGGTTATGCCAGGCACTCTCTCGCCCTCTTCCTTTCCACAACCAAAGCTATGCTTGTTGGGGAAGTAGTCTGTGCTCAATTTCTACCACTCCATGTCCTATTCATAAGCCAGTCTCCTGCACTCCTCCTTGGATCATTAGTGCCACTTTATATAAAAACAGCTTTGAGATGGATGATAAACTGTGCATAGTTTAAGTGTACAATTTGATAAGTTTGAACACACATATATAAGTGAAACCATCACTATAATCAGGATAATAAACATATCCAATATCATCCCTAAAAGTTTTTGTGCCCCTTGGCAATCCTTCAGTCATGCTTTTACCTGTTGCTTTGCTCTGCCTCTCCCAACAACCCTCAGCAACCACTGTTCTGCTTTCAGACTAGAGATGTTTGCATTTTTTTAGAATTTGATGTGCATCACATAGTATGTATTGTTTTTTGTATGGCTTATTTCACACAACGTGATTATCTTCAGATTCCATCACGTTGCTATGTGTACAAATGGTTCTTTTTATTGCTGATTATCGTTTCATGTGTGGAGATAGTGTAGTTTGTTTACCTGTTAGCCTGTTGATGGACTTTCGGGTTGCTGCTAGTTTTTGGCTATTGCAAATAAAGTTTCTATGAACATTCAAGTATAATTCTTTGGGCCCAGTGCTTTTCTTTTTCTTCTTTTTATTGTAATTTAAGTTCTGGGGTATATGTGCAAATCTTGCAGGATTGTTGCATAGGTACACACATGCCATGGTGGTTTCCTGTCTCCATTCCCCCGTCACCTACATCAGACATTTCTCCCAGTGTTATCCTTCCCCAACCTCCCCCACCCCCTGCTATCCTTCCCCTAGCCCCCCACCCCCAATATACCCCAGTGTGTGATGTTCCCCTCCCTGTGCCCATGTGTTCTCATTGTTCAACACCCGTCCGTGCTCTTAGGTGCTAATACTGTGAGGGGAATGTATAGATCATATGTAGATATACATTTAAGTTTTTGAGAAATTACCAAATTCTTTTTCAAAGTCCCTATACCATGTTACATTTCTCCCAGCTGTATATGAGAGTTCTAGGTGCTTCTTATCCTTGCCAACATTTGGTATGGTCATTTTTTTTGTTTTTTGTTTTTTTTTCAAATACAGGATCTTGCTTGGTTGCCCAGGATAGAGTGTAATGGTACAGTCCTAGCTCACTGTAGCCTCAAATTCCTGGGCTCAAGTCATCTTCCTATCTCAGCCTCCTAAGTAGTTGGAACTTGTGTCACCATGCCTGGCTAATTTTTTAGAGATAGTGTCTAGCTAAGTTGCCCAGGCTGTTCTTGAACTCCTGGCCTTAAGCATCCCTCCCACCTCAGCCTGCCAAGTAGCTAGGATTACAAGCATGAGCTAGTCTTTTAAATTGTATTTATTCTAGCAGGTATATAGTGGTGGCTCACTGTGGTTTTGATTTGCATTTCGTTAATCATTAATTTTTCATTAATACTGTTGAACATGTTTTTGTGTGCTTATTTACCATCTATATAACTTGCTGTTTGAAATGCTTGTTCAAATACTTTGTCAGAGTTTTTAATGAGTCATGCATATTTTATTATTTAGATTTGAGAGCTCCCTAGATATTTTGGGTAAAAGTACCTTACAAAATATTTTATTTCTATATATTTCTTCTAACCTGTGGCTTGTTTTTTTGTTTTTTATTCTCTTGATAATGTTGTACATAGAGCAGAAATTTTTACCATTGATGTAGTCCAATTTGTTAATTTGTTCTTTATATGGATCATGCTAATGGTATTACATCTTAACAAATCTTTGCCATTGTACTTTTGTAGATAATGGGTTGTCCATATATATGTGTGTATGTGTATATATATGTGACTGTATATATATCTTTATATATGTGTGTACACATATATGTATATATATCTGTATATGTGTATATATATCTTTATGTGTATATATGTGTGTGTATGTACATATATATCTTTGTATATATGTATATGTAGATATGTTTCTGGACTCCATTTTGTTCCATTTATTTCTTTTCCCATCTTTATACCAATGTGATGCTGTCTCAATTTCTGCAGCTAATAAGATGTCTTGAAGTCAGACAATGTTAGTCCTCCAAATTTTTTTTTTTCCTTCTTTCATAGGTGTTTTGGGTTTTCTTGGTCCTTTGCATGTCATATGAATTTTGCAATCACCTTCTCAACTTTAAACCTTGTCACCAATAAAAATGTTTGTTGAGAATTCGATTGGGATCACACTGAATTGTAGATCAATATAGGACAATTGACAGTCTAACAATATTGAGTCTTCTAATTACTGAAGATACTATACGCCTCATTTATTTAGGTATTTAATGCGCAGCAGTGTTTTGCAGTTTTCAGAGGTAAGGTCATAGACATCTTTTGTCATATTTGTCTGTAATTATTTCCCATTTCATTTTGATGCTGTTGTAAGTGGGTTTTATAATGTTAATTTCTATTAATTTGGAGATATAGAAACTCAATTGATTTTTATAGATTGATCTCTTACTCTTTAACTCTTATTAAACTCACTAGTTCTTGTACCTTTCCTTGTGTAGATTCCAGCAGATTTTTTAATATAGATATCATATTGCCAATGAATAAACAGTTTTACTTCTTTCTTTGCAATCTGATTGCCTTTTAATTCTTTTTCTTGACTTGTAGCAATGCCTAGAATGTCCAGTAAAATGTCAAATAGCAGTCATGAGAGAGTATATCCTTGCCTTATTCCTGATCTTAGAGGAAAAACATTAAGTCTCTTTCCATTAAGTATGTTGTTATCTATAGTTGCTCATAAATGCCTTTCATTTGAGGACATTGCCTCCTAGTCATAGTTTTCTGCGAGTTTTCATCAGTAATAAATGTTGGATTTTGTCAGATGCTCTTTCTGCATCCATTAAAATGATGATATAAGTTTTTGTTTTTATTAATGTGGTGAATTTGATTGATTTTCATACGTTAAATCAATATTTCTTTTCTGTGATTAAATTCCAAATGGCAATGATATATTATCCTTTTTATACATTGTTTTATTTTCTTATAATACCTTTGTCTGGTTTTGGTAATAATGAAATGTTCGAAGAATGAATTGGGAACTATTCCCTTCTCTTCAGTTTTCTAAAAGAGATTTTTAGAATTGGTATTATTTCTTCCTGAAGTGTTTCATAGAATTTACTAGGGGAAGCTGTCTAGACTAAGAGTTTCCTTAGTAGAAGTTGTGTTTGTTTTTGTGTTTTGTTTTGTTTTTGTTTTTTGAGACGGAGCTCGCTCTGTCGCTCAGGCTGGAGAGACTGGCGTACAGTGGCAGGATCTTGGCTCACTGCAGCCTCTGCCTCCAGGTTCAAGCAGTTCTTGTGCCTCAGCCACCTGAGTAGGTGGGGTTACAGGCGAGCGCCACCACGTCCAGCTAATTTTTGTTCTTTTAGTAGAAATAAAGTTTCACCATGTTACCGGGCTGATCTCAAACTCCTGACCTAAAATGATCTGCCCCAAAGTGCTGGGATTACAGGCATGAGTCAGTGTGCCTGGCCTAAAAGTTTTCTTAAAAAACAAAAAATTATAAAACAAACATAGGGCTTTTTAGGTTATTTGCTTCTCTTTGAGTGAGTGTTGGTAGTTTGTGGTTTTCAAGGAATTTGTTCATTTTATCTAAGTTGTCAAATTTAATGGCATGAATTTTTATTCATCATATTCCTTCACCATCTTTTTAATATCTGTAGAAACTGTAGTTGTATTATCTGTCTCATTCCCTATATCAGTAATGTATCATTTTTGCCTGGTCAACCTGACTAGATAGATATACGTTTTATTGATTTTCTAATAGAATCAGCTTTTGACTTTATTGGTTCTATTGTTTTTTTCCCCCATGTCATCAATTTCTGCTCTGATTTTTATTTCTTTTTATTTTGGGGGACTTAATTTGCTCTTCTTTTGCTGGTTTGTTAAGGTAGTGTGTTTGCTCACTGATTTGTGTACTTTCTTTTGCTATTAGAGGTAGTACTGCAAATTTCTTTCTAAGCATTACTTTGCTGTCTTCCCCTAATTTTGCAAGGCTGTGTATTTTCATTTTCAGTCAGTTCAAAATACAGATCGTCCTTGACTTACGATGGTTTGATTTTTCAACTTTACGGTGGCGTAAAAATGATACACATGCAGTAGAAGCTATACTGTGAGTACTCATGCAACCATTCTGTTTTTCACTTTCAGTACAGTATTCAATAAATTATATCAGTTATTCAATACTTTATTATAAAATAATATTTGTGTTATATTATTTTGCCCAACTGAAGGCTAATGTAAGTGTTTTGAGCATGTTTAAGGTATGCTTGGTTAAGCTATGATGTTCAGTACCGTAGATGTATTAAAAGCGTTTTTGGCTTATGATATTTTCAGTATTCAATGGGTTTATCAGGGCATAGCTCCATTGTAAGTCAAGGAGCATCTGTACTTTCTAATTGTTCTTTCAGTTTCTCCTTATAGATTACTTAGAAATACATTAATTAGCTTTGAAATATATAGGGATTGCCCAGACATATTAAGAATTATTTTATGGCCTTAAATATGATCTATCTTGATAAATGTCCTCTGTGCACCTGAAGAGAATGTGCATTATGCTTTTTGGGCGTGGTATTGTCTACAAATGTAAATTACATCAAAGTAATTGATAGTGTTATTCAAGTGTTCTGTATCCTTATGGATTAATGACAGGACCATCCACTTCATCCACCCTATATTCAAGTGTGAAATCTTTGTATGTACCATTCCTTCCTCTCACTTGCTCCTTTCCACATCTCTCTAGTCATTGACTCCTTCTCATTTTATCTCTGAAATCATTCTAAATGCATTCCTTTCTCTCCATCTCCACTGTAGAGTTTCTATTCTAATCAGCTGTTGCATGACATCTGAGATTACCTTCTACCTGGTCTACTCAGATACCTTTTAATGGATCTCCTCACCTCTGGAATCTTATGGTTTGTCACAGCCATAATCCACACCACTGCAAAATTCAGATGCAATTCCACAATTCCTTGTTGAAGTTTTTCATTGCCTTCCTTCTAACCAGGCATAATTCCCCCTTATTTATTCTTTCCTTATAATAATAATGACAACAATAGCACTGACAACTAATGTTCACTATACATTTTTATGTACAAAGTAGAGGCTTAAGAATACTTTATATTTATTAATACATATGATGCTAATGAAAATTCTATGGAATGAATTACTATTATTATCCTCGTTTTATGGATGAGTGAACTGAGGCACTGTGAGGTTGAGTAGCCTGTGCAAGGACATACAGCTAGTAACTTGGCAGAGCTGTGATTTGGACATAGGAATTCTTGCCAAGACTCCAAGCTCTTAACTGTTACACCCTAGCATTTCTTTTACAATCATATTATTTATGGTGAAGCTCATGCTGCCTTCCTAAGCTTCTTGCATCTTAGGGATACTGGGAAGGTGGCTGTCTTTATGCTAACTAAAGAAACTAGTTTCGTGGGTTTCTTTCACTGTCACCATCAAATTTGTGACAGTGTTTCAGTTTTGTGATTATTATACAACAATGTATTATTTCTCATAACGCTATGGGTGATAAGGTGGTTCTTCTGCTTCAGTTGATGGTTGGAATGCTGGGAGCAGCTGTAAAGCCCCAAATGCCCGTGTCCACAGAATTGGCAGTTTGTGTTAGCCTGTCTGGGAATTCAGTGGAAGCTCTCTGCACATTAACCTCTTCAGTGGCTCCTTATCTTCCTCACAGGATGGTGATCTCAGGGTACTCAGACTTCCTACATGGTAGCTGGCTCCCAAAAGTATAAAAGGGGAAGCTGCTGAACCTTCTTAAGCCTACGCACCAGAACTGGTGCAGAACTACTTTTGCCACTTTTTGTTGGTTAAAGCAATACGTGGCCAGCCCCGTACAAGAGGAGGGGACCATACTAGTTGAATACCAGGAGGTGTGGTTCACCGAGATACCAAAATAACAGTGTGCCACAGACAGAAAACATTTTGAAGCTGTATGAGCAGCCCTAAGAATAAACTGGTTTTGTGAGCTGTTCTAAGGGCACTGAAAGCCAATCAGTTTTTCTTAACAAAGAAAGGGACAGGAAGTAGTCAAGCCAACCACAAAATGTTGAAGATCTTGGTGCGTGTAAGTGGCTTGCAAAGTTTGGTGTTTGAGATTCACCCCGAAGGTCACCGAGGAGTCCTATGGCCGTGCCCAATGTATGCTTAGAGGCATTTAGCTTTAACAAGATAATTTTAGAACTCATATTTATCTAACCAAGCTCTCTGTTCCTTTCCAACTTTTTTTCCCTTAAACCTAGATTTGTAAAACTTAACTGTGAGTAGCATCTTTTTTCAAGTGTTCACTATTTTTTTCTGTCACGGTAGATGGTGCTTTCAATTATATTCATAATGTTTTGAGACTCAATATTTCCTTCATTCCTCACAGCACATAATATTAAAAGTAGAACTGTAATTGAGATTCTGTGACAACCAGCCCAGTACCATTTTTTACTAAATGTTACTGCCTCCTATTCTTTCTAGACAAAAAGAAAGACATTGTTAGTTATCATTTCCTTTCAGCAGCCTACAAGCATTTCCGGTATAGTATTAGAATGGTTTTGGAGACGGGAGCATCATAGGAGAAGTGGGAACCATTGGATGACAAGATATGTGGGTATGTCTGGGGTATATGTAATGATTAAGAACAAGTAATGCTAATGTTTGGAACAGAGAAAAACAATTAGCAGATTTATTTCTGATAGCAAGTATGTATTGAGTGCTAACTCTTTATTCACTAGTCAGACGCTGCTCACACTTCCCTTATCAGTTCCTATCACTGGTTTGACATTAGGTCTCCTGTCTTTAGAAGAACCATTTTTGCTTGCCAGCAGCCAGTAATATGTTCGAATTTTTGGACATATGTTAAAAGTTCATCTAGTGTTTCCCATACAGATGTAATGTGGGTCAGAATTATGTTGCAGATACTTCTAAGCCAATCAAAGAATTTTTAGCCAACAAATGTTAGTTTTATTGATATGAACCAATGGCAGTATGAGAAAGACTAAACTCAAGTCATGTATCTGTAGCCAAACAGCTATATGGTTTCAGTCAAATCATTTAATCACTATACAGCTTATGTTCTTCATGTGTTACATGAGCGGGGCTATACCAGAGCAGTGCTTACCACCCTGACTAAATCACCTGGGGGAGCTTTTCAGTAATGTCAACATATAGCCTTACTTCCAGAGATTAAGACACAGATGGCCTGGGTTGAGCCCAGGCATAAGTAGATTGTATAAAACCCCAGATAAATCTAATGTGAGCCATTGAGGTGATGATCTAATTGGTAAAATTCCATGGCAATTTTGACATTTATCCCCAGCTCACTGGTTGGTAATTGGTATTATTAAATATAGCTACAAAGTAAGGTGTCACAGTACTTTGGCTTTGTTACCAAATAAGGGGTACCTTTTGACAAATTAGTATATGATTTAAAAAAATCACTTGCTAAACAGTCTTTGTACTGAACTTGAGATAGTCTTCTCTAATTGAAAAAGCACTTCAGATCTTACAGCATCTCGAGGCTGTCATGATTAAATTAGCTTTTGCTTCATAGACTGGACATATGGAAGGTAGACGTAGGAAACTGGGTTGAATCTGCACTTACTCAATGGCATGATCTAGAATGCCATGTTTTTTTAAAAATTTGAACAAAAGCCTTTCCTCCTTATTGGGTCTAAATGTGGACTCATGTACTGGTTGATCCTTTGAAGTCATGTGTCTTTAGTCATGTTTACAGTGGCCCCTTTTATGTTAATTTGCTGATTTTCATACTCAAAGAAGACATGTACTTTATGACTCGAATCCTAAAGGATGTGACTCCCCCACTGGGAATGTTTTTTAATTGTTTTCAGAACATAGTTTTTAAGCACCTCTTTTTGATTCCTTCTTAATCTTTCTTCAGAGTGCAGATACTTAGCTCTGGAGTAGCAAGTTATGTGTTTAGAAAATGATAGCCTATTTTGCGGAGTGTTACTGACTCTGCCATCTATTAGGAGTGTGACTTTAAACAGATTACTTACTCTGTGGATCTCAGTTTTATCTGTAAAGTGGAAGTGGCAATCACCACATACACAAAGGAGTTCTAGCACAGTGCTCATTAGATAGCGGCTCCTGTCCATCCATCCATCCATCCACCCACTTCTCGCCCATTCTTCCATCCTTTCATCTTCCCATCCATCCACTCAGACACTTACAAAGTGCCTACTCTGCGACTGACTGTGTTTCATGTTGGGAGAACCAGAAACTAGAGAACCAGTTTCTAACCTGGTGGCCACCGTGATATAAGGAATGATCAGAGCTCCGGATAAATGATGCACCTGGTTTTCATTTTGAGTTTTTTATTAAGGTTTTGTAAATCATATTGTTACAAATATATCTAGTATTAAAGCTATAGATAAAAATCTAGAAAATTTTTTGAGATGTTACAGTGGCTTTGTATTTGATTTCAAAAATGTCTTTTGTGCTAGTTAGGTGCTTTGGCTTATTTGGAAATTTTTGAGAAGTTATGCTTTCTAACCTGTTTTTTCTGTTTTTGCAAGTGAATGCCTTCACTCATAAGTGTGGGAAGTCAGATTTTATAGTAGGCTGTCATGTTTTCCACATGCTGTATGTCAAGAGAATACAAATTATCCTCTACTATATATCAGGAACTTTCTTTCTTTGAATAGCTAATAATTTAGTCTGTATTATTATTATAACAACAGTAATTTCTAATGCTATTGAGTAAATGGGCTATCTGCATTTTCATTATTACTTATTTCAAACAAGGAATTATCAATTGAGCTGTAAAAATGTACTCTGTTCAATCTTTGCATTGAAGGATTCGTTTTGGCAGCATTTTCTTTTCTTCTTTGTCTTCTTCTTTTTTCTTCCTCTTTCCTTGAAAGCTCTATAAAATTGCCTTCCAGTGAATTGAATATAAAATAGGCAATTGGCCATTTGGGGAACATTTTCTAGTGCAGGTGTAAGGCATAGTTTTTACTGAACGTAACAACATACAGGACAATTAAGATCATGTCATGCGATTGATGATGATAAACATGTTGCTTTTAAGTCTTTGTTGCAATATGTGATAATAAAATCTTAGTAACTCCTGAGAATATCCTTCATGCTGGAAGAAAGTTGTTTATATTACAAACTTTATTTTCCCAGAAAAGATAAACTATGCTTATCTCAAAGGAAGAGAAGGCAAGACAGAGAAACAGGCAAATGTAAAATTAAGCCATGTCATCTATGGTTTCTATTATAATAGAATGCTTTATATGTGTTTTCTTCTTAGAATAAAGCCTGTGAAACAATGAGGATTCTGAGTCTTATATCATGGGATTTTATTTGCTGCGTTGTCATTTACGAATATCCAAATGTTCCACAAGGAGAATTTTGTAAACTAATTGGAACCAAAAGGCAATTATAAGCAGTAGAACTGTAATCAGTGCCAAAAATAATATATATTTTTATCTACAATGAAAGTTAAGTAACTTAGAAAATAGTTGTGATACTTCACGCTTACTAATCGTGCATCTACATGATCTTTATTCTAAGGAGTGAAAATTTTTTTACACACACTCTGATTAATTCATAAGTCTCCATAAAGAGGGTAAATGGAAAATCATGTTATCTTCATTTAGAACTGTGACTTTAAAGGGGCAAATTTATCACCTGTTGATAAAAGGGCAGTTGTAGAATTAAAACTAGAGTCCTTTTCAGACTTTTGGTCCCCTACTTTAGTTCTATATGTTAGACCATCCTACTTTGTTTTAGGAGAGTCAGTTAATTTTTTAACACCACTAAGGAAAACACACTTTTAAAGGCAGTTTTATTCTTTTTTGGTAGAAAAATCAGAAAACAAAACGTCACTTTACGTATAACTTTTTGTGCAACAGGAAGAGTCACACAGAAAATAAAAAGGAAGTAAGTTGAGCTTAGAGAGAACTTGGAGGTTCTCAGAAGGAAGGAAGCATTTCTAGTCACGCTGATTTCAGAGGCAATGAACCTAGGTGGTGGTGGGCTCTTGACTTGGCCAGGGGCAACAAGATGCTGGGTTCCCCCGCTACCATCCTCTCAGCCATCCAGACACTGTGGTGATGAATGTTCTGGCCCTTGTCTGAGTTTACCTTGCCAAGAATTTTTACTTCCCACAGGACTGCTGTATATGGTCTTCAAACAGTCCAAATGACTTTCTTTTTTTACAGGCATTTTTTCTTCACTTTAAGCTGAAGAAAAAAATGAAGGACTGATTGGGGGGATTTTTTTCCCAGGATACCTGTTTTCTCAAATCTCCAACCATTGATGTATATGTTATCCTCTTCCTGGATTTTCCCTTTCACCCCCATTCTGTCAGCTAAATCCTTCTTTATCATCAAGGCACAATACTGGGTCACCTTCTCTGAGGTCTTCTCCTAACCAAAAAGGCTTCTCTCATAACACCCATCATACTGTGTCCTAAGGGTCTTTTCATCCTTCTTCCTGCCTAGTTAGAGCACTCTAGAAATATAAGAGCTATGGCTTTCATTGCTTTATTTCAGATGCCTAGAATAAAATAGGCATTCAGTCCATAGATCTGGAATGAATAAGTCTATTCAGAGTTGTGATCTCCATAATGTGTTATGTACAAGTTTTAAAATGATTTGTTTATTAAATTATACTTTACAATATCATTTGAAAGACCATTAAAATACTAATCTCAGATTTAAATTTGTCTCTTTTCTCCCAGAATACTTTTAAAACTACTTAATATTGTTTTCTCAAATTTCTCATCTATAAAATGAGATTTTAATTCTTAAATGACTCATGGGGTGTTGTGAGAATCATAGGAAGTAAACTTGAAAGGAGATTGAACAGGAGAAAAAGGTATATTTGGATATAATGATTAATGATTTTGAAAGATACACTTTATTTTCCAGAAATGGAAAAATGACAATCAGGTGGTTTTTTGTTTTTGTTTTAGGTTTCCTCTTCCCCATATTTAATGTGAAGAGTCTCACCGGCACATATGGTCTCATAGAAGACTGACTATTCTGCCTTCCCAATTCTCATACCCAGTTTTTGAAATTTCTTTAATCAGAGATTAAACGTTTTACTTCATAATTAGACATAAAAATGCAAATGATCAATTCAGAAGGGATTGGTTAATTTAAATAATTATCAGGATAAAAATCATGAGCCCTTTGCTCAGAGCAGGTTTTGAAGACCCAGGATGCCTCACAGAGAGTGATGGAGACATGGAAGGAAAAGAGAGATAGGGATTTACAGAAAACAAACGTCGCCTAGGGAATGTGACTGAGAACTTAAGTGATCTGTGCAATGATGCACAACCTGACCCAGAAACCCTCTGAGGGCTGGAGAAGGGGAGTGCAGCTGAGTGGAGTTAGTAGATCTTTCCTCTGACACCTCTCCCTGAAACTTCAGAAGTCAGTCACTTCAAATAATTCTTTTCCTTTGCCCTAGATTAAAAGGAGACTTCTAATCCTTTCTAGACCACACAAGAATATTAGCTCCAACAGAATTTTCTAAAGCCGTGTATTTTTCTTCCTGATCTAAAATTCAAATGTCAGTCTGCATCATAGTCAGAGGAAAATAAGAACATTACAGAAATGTAAGGAAGAATCAGATCGCCTTGGTTAAGGAAACTGATTCCGGACACCAAAAGACTCATTGCTTTGGGTTTTAAACCAGACAGTACACATCTCTGGGAACTGGTAAGTGTTTTTCCTTTCAGATTCCTATCCAAGGGCATTTCTTCATGAAGTCTCAAACTTAGATTTTATCATGGCAGTGATAATTTTTAAGGCAGTGTTGGAGCTTGTTTTCCTGGTGTTCTTCTGCTCATCTTGGCTTTTCTTCTAAACTTCCTCTCACCACCGATGCATTAGCCCCATCCCTTGTGTAAAATCAGTAGACGCCAAAGCAGAATTGAAATCGTGGCTGTGGGGGATAAAAAGCTGTGTGAAAGTGTAGAGGCTCAGTCGGTATTAGTATGTCCTGTAATCATGAGACCTTGATTTTGACAGGTATTCGCCTGTAAATACTGAGTTAAATCATAGTCCCTAATTACAGGAAAGGAGAAAAAGGCAGCATGTGACTATACTAGAACAAGGGAGGCCTTGGGAGAGATGATTATAGAAGATAGGTCTGTAAGAAACATTTTCCCTGGGTGATTGTCAACTGGCTTTGATTAAATAGATCATAAACTGAGTTTGCTGGAATGTTTCCAAATGTACAGACTGTGTTATGGGAATTGGCAGGCCTCCTGACAAAGTAGGTGAGGTCTTAGTTGTTAATTCTCAAGATGGGCATTTTTGGTTAACAGTTCTTACTTGTATTTTTCCAATACTTAGTACAGGGCATTGTAGCTTATAATGTACTTAGACAAGGATACTGCCATCTAAATAGAAGTTCAGACAAGGAAGTATTACCTCTACTTTTCTGGAGGGTAAGGGAGTATAATTATGGGGGAAAGTTCTGAGGAATTCTGTTGCAGTCCTTTTTCTTCCATTATTTTATTACCATATAAGCTACATTCTGCCATAATTGCTAAAACTTTGTGTCAGTCACAGAATACTTTCAGTGGGCCATGAATTTGGAATTGCACCTGACATGATTATGGACTTGATAAAACAAGCGGTTTCAGTAGAATGTGCATGTGCACATGCCCTTAAGAAGTGAGGCAAAATAATTTATCAAATTATAACATATATTGAATTTTAATTATTCATGATAATCTGAATTCCTGAAGAATGAATGAATGAATGCAATTTCTAACAAGTCAACTCTTATGTGCTTCGGAAAATAGACCACTTCACACTGAGTTAAAATGAACATCACTAAGGGCTGAAATGTCCTTGTCTTCTGTAAATAAATGCTATCAGATTAAATTACTGGCCTGGCATGGTGGCTCATGCCTGTTATCCCAGCACTTTGGGAGGCTGATGTGGGTGGATCATTTGAAGTGAGGAGTTTGAAGCCAGCCTAGCCAACCTGGTGAAACCCCATCTCTACTAAAAATACAGAGATTAGCTGGGCATGGTGGTGGGCACCTGTAATCCCAGCTACTCGGGAGGCTGAGGCAGGAGAATCGCTTTAGCCCAGGAGGCAGAGGTTGCAGTGAGCAGAGATTGCACCATTGCGCTCTAGCCTGGGTGGCAGAGTGAGACTCTGTCTCAAAAAAAAAAAAAAAAAAAAAAAAGATTACTGACTGACACATGCTATCCCTAATTAAGAATTTGTGAATCAAATATCTTTTGGCCAACCATAACTGAGTGGAGTATTGTGGGGACATTGCAAAAGCGCTTATGTAAGCGAAGAACTTTGGTGGTAGCCAAGACATTGAAAATCCTTAGGTCATGCTCTCCATTTCACAGGCAAGGATATTCAAGTCAAGAAAGGTTGAAAGACCTCAAGATCAGAAGGCCAAGAATAAAACCCAGGCTCCCAACTTCCTAATCATAGCAAATTATCACCTCATAGGATTTTTTCCTCTTCAGAAATTTCACAAAAATTACGAAAATAACCAAAGCAAGGATGAATTAAGGAAAGACATTATCTGAATGAGATCCCTGAAGATCATGTCCGTGGTCTATTCATTTTTAATTCCTTAGTATGTAGCAAAGTGCCTGGTGCATATTAGGAAGTCAGTAACCTTTTCTTTAAAGCACTACTTTTGTTCTTAGTAGAAAAGTAACATTCTTTAAAAATGTCTCATGCTGCCATGAGCATTTAGTGTATATGGTGCTATGATTCAGAATATTTTCTTTGTAATTACTTATGATTAAAATTGCTAAGGATAGAAAAACATTCATTTGTTGTTTTTCAGTATTAGAAAAGCAAATTTCTTTGGACCTTTGTTAAGCCTGGATTGTTTTTTGGTTACATGGCTTCTCACCAAGATGTGGTAGAACCCGGTTCTTTCCAGATTTTGTATTGAGTAACAATGTGGGTTTTGGCTTACCTACATGTAGACTGGTTTTTGCTTGCCAATTTTTTTTTCTATCGTTAAAGGTATTCTCTTGTTTACTTCATACACATAGACACACACACACACACACACACACACACACACACACACACACACACAGTCAGAAGGCTATGATTTAGGATTGTATCATGTACATCCCACCCAGTGAGACTTTGGAGAAAAAGCATGAAGACGACCATAATTAGAGGATTCCCTTTCTTGCTGCAGAAATACAGGAACCTCACTAAATACATTTTTGAATAACAGAAAAACACTCTGTAAAGTCTCATTCTAGTGTTATATTCATCTCAAATCTACTAAGTGTAGAAGTACAGCTTATGGCTTTTAGTGGGTTTTTTTTTCTCAGTATACATTTCACAATTTTTAATTTTTAAAGGTTTTTGAGACTTCCATCTGCCAAAATTTCAGAGATGTAGTAAACACAATTTTGTGTGACTTGGAAAAACCATCAACTGTAATTGAGGCCTTTGTCATATATTTTGATGATTCAGTGCAATTATAAACCCATACAAATTGAAGGTAAATTTAATTTCAGAGATCCTAGACCAAGGTGAAAGTTTCTTAGACTTACTCAGAATTCTAAGCCAATGGCAGTCTCTTTACAAGTGAACTATACTGTCTTTTGAACAGCCTCATGAACTTTCACTATTTATACATTGGACAACAGTTAATCATATCCCCTTTTGACTAAGAAATAACAAAAATGCATAGCTTGTGGTTTTATTCTTTTGTGTATGCGCATGACCATTTTGGAATTAATGGTAGTGATCTCCATATAACCATATGCAGGTATGCTTGGCAAATTTTCAAGGTGTTCACTGGTAGAAGGCGCATATCTTACTCATCATATAGGAAGCAATTAACAATGAAAGAATATATGTACTTCCAAGAAACCATTTGAGTAAAAGAATGGACTATCAGGAATATAATATTTCCTGTTCAGGTGAAAGTGATACGAGAGTCTATGTTTCTTGTGGCTTAGCAAGTTTACTGAAATATAAGAGAGTGGTGGGGATTATACACAGGATTAGACATTTCTATTTTAATAACACATGAATGGTCCAAATAAAAAAGGAAAACTTAGAAATGAAATAACTGATTGACAATAATCAAAAAGCCATATTGTAGATAAAACAAGTATTTAGCATTTGCAAAGTAGTTTCACGCATGTTAAGTCTTTGATCCTTGCAGCAACCTGGTAAGGCATGTGTGGCAGATTTTGTCATCATCCCTGTTTTACCACTGAGATTTGCCAAAGGTTGCACATCTTTTTATAGCAGAGCTAGGAATAGAACAAGCTCTTCTGATGACACATTCCTATGATACTGCCTTTCTGTGTTTTCCAAGAACTATCCCTTATATATATCATACTGATGATGGTTACAATATGGCTGCCGCTGTGATTAAAAATCTCTCCTTACCAATGGCCAGTTTTTGACTGGGTCTTTTCCTGATCACCTCCTCTTTTCTGGTTCTTTTCTTACGTGTCCTCACAAACTTCATCAGAATAATTCCAAAAATAGTGTGTCCATCTTTCTGTCCCTCTTTCCTTCCTTCCATCTGCCCATCCAATCAATGAACTAATTTATGTGTACAGCGCATTCACCTATATTCCCATAATTCATGGCCACGCTGTACATCTTCTTCCCCAAACCCTCAATATGTGTATTTCTGACAGCGGGAAGTGACTGGGCAGGGTGACAGTTGCTCTGGCCATTACCCATGTCTGATAAATTGCTTAGTAATCTCCACAGCACCATCGGGCATAAGTTGAGAGTGTTTAGGGCATTGTAACTTGGGAGAATTTCCAGTCGTTCATAAATAATCATTAATCTGTCCCTTTTACATTCGGCTTTCCACATCTGTTTCAAATTGTTCAGTGCTATTCCAGGAGTGCATTAAAGCTCCAATCCAGGTAGTATTAAGGGGATAAATGAGCCACAGGGAAGAGACACTGTATTTTTCTCAAAGCAATTCTTTCTCCTTTTTTACAGAGTTAGGAGCCAAGCAATTTACGATTAAGATTTTTGGAAGATATGCTTTGTCATTTTAAGCCATCCTTGTCTGTGGGCTTAAAAATGAGATTTTAGCTCTAGTATCCTGGCATGCCTTAATGTATTTCTCTGTACAGGTAGATTGTGAATATCATTTCTACCAGCGAACCTGAAGTAGTTTCAATTCATTGTGATTCAGTGTGGATTCTTATTGAAGAAAAATGAAGAATAGTTAAAACCTAAGGTCAGTTAGAAATAAATAAGTGCCTGAGTATGCATTTATATTTGCAATACTCAAGGAATGTCAGAGAAAGTTGTCAATAATTTTAGTTTGATACGTTTTACTAGAGGAAAAAATTTGCTTTTCAGAAAAAAGGCATTATTATTTTATGAATTATAATTTAATATTATTTTGCTTTATGTCTGCTCCAGGTAATTTAATAAAAATTATAAAGATGCATTTTTTCTCACCATACACTACCCATAAGCTATTTTTTCAGGTGCTTTCCAAAGAAAGTATTTCATAGGAATGACCCAACCTGTACTGTTAGATTTACAAAAGTCTCATCACATAGTACAGAGATGCCCTGCAGAATAAATGCATATAAAGATAGCACGGTATGATGTATCAGATGACACATAGTATGAGAGAGGAATGTTTTCAAGTTGACCTTGAAGATGTTAAGGGAGTTACAGAACAAATATCAGGCAGGAGGATAACTAAAAGATGATTCCATATCTCTGGCATTTGTAATACTCATAAAAGGGATGACAAGCTGATTATCTGACCCAGAATAAAATGCCCACACAGTAATGTAAAGAAGAAGAAAATTCAGTTGCATGTCCCTCATCAAGGTCCCTCATATCATCACATAAAGTACACTAAATCACTGGATATCAATTTGGTCTATTTCATAGTTACAGTCTGCAATTTCATCCCTGCGTAGGAGATTGACAGCTGCTCTACCCATTAGTATTAATGAATTACCAATGTACATCCCACACACATCCACCAAGAAACCAAAGAAACCCCTTCTACACACTACTTTGTTTTGAATCCTCCAAATGTTGTACAAATGTTGTAGGATAGCTATCTTTTAAATAAGTGGAAATTATTGAATATAGCACATATTATCCCTCATAGCTAAAACTGAGGAGACTAGGAATTAGTTAGTAATTGTAACTTTATTCATATGGTAAAACAAGTTAAATTGTCTCTCCTCTAAGGAGTGTCTAACACCATTTAAGGACGTGATCTGATCTGCTGGGCATTTCATTAAAGAAAAAACAATTCAGAATGACATTGGCAGCCTGTTTAGTGAAATGTTTCCCTCCTGAAAGACCTCCAAGAGTGTCCTTTAAAGGAAATGAGAAAGAACAAAATGAGTTTTGATGTGATGACCATGTGTCATATCTGGTGACTTGTTTACCCGGAACAGTTTCAGTTTATACCTTTTGTTCTGGCATAATTATCAGTCACCACCCATTTACTCTCAAAAGGTCTTCATTTGGACAGAAAATTATATGTTCACCTAGTTTTAGAGCATTTCTTATACAACCACGGTGTCTTCATCAACCATCTAGTATGATTTCAGTTCCCAATTATGTCTTTTGTGTGGAACACCTGTTTCTACAAAGGAAGAAAGAAAGAAAAACTATGTCAGTCCATACACCTTCATCAGCTAAAAAATTCATCTCTTTTTTTCTGCTCTTTTAATCTTTGGTTCCTTATGCTTTTTTCCCTGGTTGTGACATTGCACTCCCCCAACACTGTCTTTATAGAACATGTCAAGGACAGGTGAAAGAATGTCACCATATAAATATTTTCCCATAGAAACAGGCAGCTTAACGTTTTTCAATGCTTGTCTGTGTGAAAAAAAAATGTGACACATAGTCATGGGTTACTTAATGACAGTGATACCTACTAATAAATGCATCATTGTGCAAACGTTATGGAGTGTGCTTACACAAACCTAGATAGTGTAACCTACTACATACCTAGGCTACACATATAGCCTCTTGTTGCTAGGCTACAAACTTGTATAGCATATTACTGTACTGAATATTGTAGGTAGTTATAACATTTGTGTATCTAAACAGAAAAATTACAGTAAAAATGTGATATTATAATCTTATGGGACCACCATATATAAGGTTAGTCATTGACGGAAATGTCATCATGTGGCACATGGCTGTATTTTATCCTTTTTAATGAAGAGGAATTTATGGCCATGCTCCTCGTTGACATGGAACTATCAGATTGAGTTATATCTCCCCTTAGAAACATTTATTAAGGGCCTACTCTGTGTCTGACATCTTGTTATACAAAAATGACTGAGGGATTGTCCCTTATGTCAGGGAACTCACAGTCTATTAATAGAGAAGACCATGTTGAACAATAATTACGTATACTACTAGAAGTGAATACTACTGAAGTGTTACTCATTTATGTACCACCAATGGTATGGAAAAGTGTGGTGGGAGAACAGGCATGGGATTCAATCTGGGATCTGCTCCTTGGGGAAGAGATGACAGAGTATGTGATGTGCGAACTGAGTTTTGGAGGAGGAACAGAGTGAAGGTATCAATTTATATGAGGGGCTCTGCATCAGGTTTGCTCTGAGAAAGTAGATGGTATTACATTGGCCAACATACACTGTCAAAAAAATATCACTTATTCTCCTGTACGCTGCATTCTACAGATGAAGGCCTTTTGTTGTTGTTCTGAAGAAGAGTGAAAATCGACAGTTTATGTTTTTACAATAGCCATAATTTTCCAATTTGTTGGTACACCTTCAAATGTACTTTGAAAAGACCGTTACAGAACTCTCTCTTTTTGGCCTTTCCTCTGCAAAATAGACTTATCTCCTTTGTTACTCTCAAAGGTCTTGTTTGTTTTTTTAAGCATTCTTATTCTTTTCTCTTCTGAGCTTAATCGGTGTATGGTTCCCGCCACACACCCTTATATTCTGCACTCAGCATTCAGGTAGCATTGCAGTGCATTTATCTATAAAGGTCTGGCTAGTGGGTATAGTCCTAAATATCATACTTATTTACTTGTATCTCACTGCCATGCTGAAAATAAAGCATCATAAGTTTCACTTGATAAACACAGCTGACTGAAAGAAACAGTTCATCCAACTTTGTAGTTACTGCTGCCATCACTTCCAGGTCTCTGATTCTTCTCTTTCCTGATACTTTCTTTCTGCCTTGTCATTTCACTAATTTCTGTAAATTTTGTCTTCTACCTTCTCTCTACATTTTATCCCATGACAGCCTTGCTCTAATTTCCAGATTCCCCTCTAAGTCATCCAAGTCTGTGTTGTTTGGATGGATTCTCTACTCACCTTCTACTTCCATCCTGCACACTTTTCCCAGTCTTTAACTCAAAAACAGATCATCTTCTCTTCCCATATCTAATCCACTGGCTACTTTAACAGACTCAGTTAAATAGTGTCTTCAGCGCCTGTTTCTCCCCCCTCCAATCCCTTTCCTTACCATGGTATCAGTTCCCTCGTGACATCCTCAACTCCAAAAGTGATATCCATCTAGGAGCCATAGTCCACATTGGTGCAAGTTTAAGTCTCCTAAAACATACAACACCTTTAAAGAAATGCCATCACCAATGATAGGATTCAGTTATTATTGTCAAATTGTTTCCTATTTTTTATCTTTATGTCCCACTGTCCTTCATGAGTCTCTATTATGCTTGTACAGAGAGACAGTGCAGAACTTTGAAGTTAGAACATCAGAGTTTGATTTCTGGCTCTGTTCTTGTTAGCTCTGTGACCATGGGCAGATTATTTACCTTCTTCATGTCCCATTTTCCTCATCTGTAATGTGGGGATAATAATTGGACCTACTATAAAGGATCATAGCAAGGATTAAATAAAACACTCATAGAAGTCTAGCACATATTAAGGATTCAATAAGTATTGGTATTTTTGCAATTTCATGGCAAAAAAAACGGTGACATTTTCACCAACCTAATTGGTGAAATTGGACAATTTCACCAATTAACAGAAGAAGACCATTAAGATTTTGGAGACCTATTCTCCAAAATCTTAATGGTCTTCTTCTGTTAATAAGTATCCTATTTCTTTTTCTTAAATCTGAAAATCATCTAAAACTTACATCACGCCGTTTTCTATTTTCACATCTTGACATACCATCTTGCTAGAGAGACATTCTTTTGTCTTCTGTTAGACCAATAGTATCCATTTATATGGAATTGCTAATTATATGCCTTCACAAAATTCATATTATCTGCTTGTACCAATGAATATAAAGGCTAAAGATAGAAACTGCCGTTATCTCTCTAGCACGAGGGTCCCCAGTCCCCAGACCACTGATCGTGACCTATTAGGAACTGGGGCACACAGCAGGAGGTAAGCAACCAATGAGCAAGCATTACCACCTGAGCTCTGCCTCCTGTCAGATCAGTGACGGCATTAGATTCTCATAGGAGTGCGAACTTGACTGTGATCTGTACACGTCAGGAGTCTAGTTTGCGCCCCCTTTATGAGACTCTAATGCCTGAGGTGGAACAGTTTTATCCTGAAACCACCCACCACGCCCCCAGCACCCACCCCACCTCACCCGCATCCCTGGTGCCAAAAACTTTGGTGTCCACTGTTCTGTAGAACTGAGAGAGATTAAAACTAACAAAATGGAAGGGTAGATTGAAAAATAAACTTGAATTATTTTATGATCATGACCTGAAACCAGATGTAAAGTTGAACAACTAAAAAAACTATCTCTGCTTTTGCTTCCTTTTCTGAGCCACAGTAAGTTAATGCTGAGGACTGGATATAATACATAAGGAATTCTAAGGATCCTAAGTAACAGTACTCTATGTAGGCTATCATTGGGGTTATCATTTGTGGTAAATTAGTTCTTAACACTGGCATTTTTTTTTTTTTCTTATTTAGGGCAGAAATTTAGCATCTGGAGAGGTTGGATTTTTTCCAAGTGATGCTGTCAAGCCTTGCCCATGTGTGAGTATTAGTATCTTAATTTTCTCTTGCTTCGTTTTGTTTTTGATGCTGTGATTAATTATGGAAAAATCTACAAAGGATGCTGGCCAGGTCAGTTATTAATTTAATTAATATTTTCTAGAAAAATTATCATTTTCAACATCATTATGATTCTATTGTCAGAATATGTTTTTAAATGTTAAGAAAATACATACAAGAGGCAAATTTAACTTAGTAGTTAAATTTGCCCTCTTGTATGTATTTTCTTAACATTTAAAAACATATTCTGTGGTTTATTTCTTCTAAAACCTTTGAGACAACTTGTCTCTGAAAGGTTTTAGAAGAAATAAACCACAGCTACAAATTAGATGCATTATACAAATTTCCCCTTTCCCACTGAAATAAGACTGGTATGGTCTGCTTCCAGTCACTTGGGTTACAGGACGATACTACACTTCAACTGATGTTTTTAAACACATGCTAGAAAATGAAAAGTCCACAAACTCTTCAATTAAATGTCTAAATAAATTTTCTAAACTTTAATGGGTCATTACTGTTTATATAATGTCATAATTGAATTTTCTGAAAATATCAGACACAGATAAAAGGAGAATAAATGAATATTTACTCAATATTATGGGTGAATGTAACCTAAAATGTACTCCCTGGTGTGTTATGATACTGATAAATGTCCGTGTATGGTAACATGATTTTAATGTCATAATTTGGTATTGGGGTGATTTTTTTCTACACAACTTTTGAAGTTGTTGACTCCAAAGTTAATGAAATTCCTTTACTAATATGATGGAAATGATTACCTGAGGGGGAAAAACTCTCCTTAAACTGTCTTGCTTGCTGTATTTCAGTGGTTACTGAATTTCTAAACTGGACATTCTTTTTAATGTTAGAAACATGAAAATCCGTCATCCTTGATTATGAAAGTACACTGTAGGACAATTTACTCCACTCATTCAAGCTTTATTTTCAAAAGCAAAGAGAATAGAAAAGCATCTGTTATTCTGTTGGTTCTGTGTTCTAATATCACATTTTTAACTTTTATTTTAGGTTTAGGGGTACATGTGCAGGTTTATTATTTGGGTAAATTGCATGTTATGGGGGTTTGGTGTACAGATTATTTTGTCACTCAGGTTCTAAGCATGGTACCTGATAGGTAGTGTTTAGATCCTCACCCTCCTCCCACCTTCCACCTTCACGGAAGACCCTGGAGTCTGTTGTTCCCTTCTTGTGTCCATGTGTACTCAATGTTTAGCTTTCACTTAGAAGTGAGAACATGTTATTTGCTTTTCCTCTCCTGTGTTAGTTCACTTATGATAATGGCCTCCAGCTCCATCCATGCTGCTGCAAAGGGCATGATCTTGTTTCTTTTTATGGCTGTGTAGTATTCTGTGGTATATATGTACCACGTTTTCTTATCCAGTCTACCCTTGATGAGCATTTAGACTGATTCCATGTCTTTGCTATTGTGAATATTGCTGGAATGAGCATACGCATGCATATCTTTATTTGCAGAACAATTTCTATTTCCTTGGGTATATACCTAATAATGGGATCGCTGGGTCAAATGGTAATTCTGTCTTAATTTCCTTGAGAAATTGCCACAATCCTTTCCACAAAGGCTGAACTAATTTACATTCCCACCAGCAGTGTATCAGCATTCCTTTGCTCTGCAACCTTGCCGGCATCTGTTATTTTTTTACTTTTTAACAAAAGCCATTTTTACTGAAGTGACATGGTATCTCACAGCAGTTTCAATTTGCATTTCTTTAATGATTAGTAAAATTGAGCATGTTTTCAAATACTTGTTGGCTGAGTGTATGTACGTCTTTCTAAAAGTGTCTGTTCATGTCATTTGCCCACTGTTTTAATAGAGTTGGTTTTTGGCTTGTTAATTTATTTACTTTTTTTTTAGATGCTGCATATTAGACCTTTGTCAGATGCATAGTTTACAAATATTTTATCCCATTCTGTACATTGTCTGTTTACTCTCTTGATAGTTTCTTTTGCTGTGCAGAAGCCCATTAGTTTAATTTCCCATTTGTCAAATTTTGTTTTTGTTGCAATTGCTTTTGGCATCTTAGTCATGAAATCTTTGCTGGGTCCTATGTCCAGAATGGTATTTCCTAGGTTGTCCTCCAGGGTTTTTATGGGTTTAGGTTTTACATTTAAGTCTTCAATCTATCTCAAGCTAATTTGTGTATATGATATAAGGAAGGCGTTCAGTTTCAGTCTTCTGCATATGGCTAGTCAGTTATCCCAGCACCATATATTGAATGTTCAGCTCCCACTTATAAGTGAGACGTGTTATTTGCCTTTCCTTTCCTGTGTTAGTTCACTTATGATAATGGCCTGCATCTCCATCCATACTGCTGCAAAGGACATAATCTTGTTTCTCCCCCATTACTGAACAGGGAGTCCTAGCCCCATTGCTTGTTTTTGTCAGCTTTGTCAAAGATTGTAGGTGTGTGGCATTATTTCTGGGCTCTCTGTTCTATTCCATTGTTCTATAATGTTGCATATTTTTTGTCTTAGATTACATTACAGTCTTGAAAGATTATTGAAGTTTGCTACAACTCTTATTTAACTAGATGAGCTAAAATGATTATCTAGTTTTTTGACTTTGTATGAACAAGATTCAGGCTTCCTATCTGAAAAGTAGCAATGTATATATGTAGGCAGGTGGCAGGATATTATACATTCTAACATTAAGAAGTTTAAAAACCTAAAGACATCACATCAAGAATATTAAGCACGAAATATACCAGGTACTGTTTTCTGTTTATGGAACTGTTTTTGTTTACAGCCTCTTGAATAAGGCATAAAAATTAGCATTTGAAGTTTTATTTTAGGGACAATCTGGTACAAAGTAGGTATTTTATAAATTACTGTTGAATGAATGAACAAAGGAGTAAAAAAGGAAATGCAAGTCCCTAGCTGTATATACGACATTACCAATGGTAGACACTAATTAAATCAGCCTGTAGAATCATAGCAAATGATATTTGCTGACCCAAGAAGTGGCTAGAAGGAGAAATATGTTCAGAAATTTTAAGATGACAGAATTGTAAAGTAACTTATAATTGTAAGTAGGACTACTAAATATGGTAGTTTTATAGTAGCAAGTAGCTACTTTAAATTTTACTGCTTAATGAAATTACAGATTAATTTTTTAATTATAGGACAAGTTAAGTGAAAGTAAGTAGAAAGACGAGAATTTGAAGGAGAGGGGGATAGTCTGAGGGAATTTGGAAAATGGTATTGCTTTTGATTCTGGGATATATTATTTATCAGGGGTCTATGAGTAGTGCTGAATATTCCATTCTGGACTTAAAATTTATTTTCCTGCATATGCCACATCCATCTCCTCAAAAGTTCTGTGGTATGCAGGTAGAAACCTAGAACTGAGGGAAGCACAGGCGGTTCATAAATGAGTCAATTTTATTTTTAGCAATATGGTAACTAGAGACAAACCTGGAACTGCAGCACAATGCAAACTTGGGTAGAATCTCTGATTCCAGGAGCCCTTAGTGTGTAAACTAGGAGAAAACCCATCCCACTGACAATGATATGCCTACCTTGCTGTGGTTCAAGATTGGAAAACAAAAAGGAAAGCAATCTCCTCTGAGAATTTGTAACCTTAAATCCAAAACCATCTAGATGAAGGGCTGGAATTAATACCAGCTCTGCTACCTAAATAATTCTAAGCTAGAAATGTAGTTTAAAATTATTCCAGGTTGTGCCACTGCACTCCAGTCTGGGTGACAGAGCAAGACTCGTCTCAAACAAAAAATAAAAATTAAAAAAAAAAATCCACATTGATTATTCTCCCAATGAAAATTCAAATTCTCTCTGGATAGGAGCCTCTTTGCACATATTCCTCAAAGGATTTTTATGCATAAAGTCGTAGGGAACATACATTCACAATTTGGAATCATTACATTCATACAGAAACAAATCACCTTGTACCAAGGTCAGCAGAAACAATAAAATATATAATTAAACCCACAAATACAGCAAATATTTGAATTTCAGATTCAAAAATTTATGCTTAATATTCAAAATTTTATACTTAATATGCTTTAAAAAATTAAAGGGAACAAAATTCTAAGAGGAAAGCAAGGCACTATATAGTTAGGCATATATGAAAAAGATTCAGGTATAGTAATTGAAAGCCTTAATGGATGGCATATCAGACACAGTTGTGTAGGAAATTGGAGGAGAAATCTGAAGAAATTTCTCAAAGAACAGTTGGAGTGATGAGATACAAATACATTTAATAGAAGGAGAGAATAGAGATAATTGTAGAAAAGCAATATTCAAATAAACAATGGCTGAGAACTTTCCAGATTCTATAATAAAACTCTAATCTTGAGAGTCAAGAAGCATATATTAAAATTAATTAACACCTGGATACATTGTAATGAAACTGGAGGACATTAAAGACAAAATATTAAAAGTAAGTGACAGAAAAGACAGATTATCTATAAAGAGTTGAAAATTAGACCCAGCTAACAACAGCGGTAATAGAAGCAACAAGAGTTTCCACTTCTGGTAACTGTTGAATATCTCCTATTGGACCAGTCTTCCCATACATAACTACAAGTTGTGGACAAAATATTACAATAAAACTATTTAAGGGCACTTCTGAGGAGAAGAGTTGACACTTGGAAAAAGGAGTGGTACTAGGGTGAGTTTATTTGTTTTATGGCTAACTTGAGGGCAGGCACTGGATTGTATCATTCTGGGTGGCTAAAATTCAGATAGAAACCTTATGGTATTTCTATAAGGTTGCATTACAACCTTAAAGGTATTACAACCTTTAAAGAATTTCTGTAAGTTTCTATAATGTTTTTATTTAGTATCCATACAAACCTTATAGCATTTCTATAAGGTTTGTATGGATACAAATAGCATTTCTATAAGGTTTGTATGGATTCTATATATATTCAATAAAATGTTTTTTTATATATTCAATTAAATGTTTTTTAAAAACCGTATGTTCATAGCAGAAGTTTAGCAATGTTAACTGATTATGGTGCTGCCAGAAAATGACATTAGGGACAAATAGTAATTGTATGCTCAAAGATGAAAAAGTTCCCAAAAGGAAATTATCTATTGTCTTAAATATGAAGTACCTGTCCAAACAAGGAGCCATAGTACACAGAAGAAAATGCAGAGGGCCCATGATTGATGGAAAAGGATAGGACCCCACCCTAGTAATAGGAATCATAGCTGAGAAGGTAGTCTTAAATCTTCACATGTTGAAATGCACCCACTGAAGAGAGCAAAGCTCTAGGCAGACACTTAAAGGTGGTCAGCATCAGTTACCTGTTCTGTTTTAGAATCTTATGTCACTATGTCCTTTTTGGATCTCTAGCCTTTTTGACAGCCAAAGGAGTCCACAGCCAAAATATTTTGAGATCCTTCACTCTCCTCCTTCCTCTCTCTCTCTCTCTCTCTCTGTTCTCTTTTCTGTTTATTCTTTTTGGTTTAAGAATAAACATACAGGAGCAGCAGCTCCAGCAGATGCCACAGGTTGTCAGCACAGATCTGGGTGAACATGTTGCCTAGCACTGAGAGCACCTGTGGGACGGAGCTACCTGCTCCCCCAGAAAGAGGGGACGCTGAAAGCAGGGAGACAGGTGATATGGCTGGGCGGGTCCCACCCCCACAAAGACCAGCAAACTGAAGCCCTCTTGCTTGAGAGTTTCGCAGCCAGCACATCAGTTCAAGCTCAGCCTGGGACAATCAAGCTCGGTGGGAGGAAGGGATGTCCCCCATTGTTGAGGCGGGTCTAAACCTACCCTGTGTAAACAAAAGCCAGAGGAAGCTTACACAGCAGCTGGACTGAGTCCGTGAGTCCGTGACAGCCCAGCAGTGCCTCTGCAGGCAGACAAGAGAAAGACTGCCTACTCAAGCAGCTTCCCTGACTCCTGTATTACCAAAAAGACGCCTCATACAGGAGAGCTCTGGCTGTCATCTGGCAGGTACCCTTCCAGGACAAAGCTACCAGAGGAAAGCTCAGGCAGCAATCCTTGCTGTTCTGCAGTGCCCACAGTGATTTGCAGGCAAGCAAGTTCTAGAGTGGACCTCCAGCAGTCCTACAGCAGAAGGACCTGACTGTTAGAAGGAAAACTAAAACACAATAAGAAATAGCTCCAACATCAAGAGAAAGGACGTCCACTCAGAGACCCTATCCGAAATCACCAACCTCAAAGATCAAAGGTAGATAAATCCATGAAGATGGGAAGAAACCAGCACAAAAAGGATGAAGTCATCAAAGACCAGAATGCCTCTTCTCCTCCAAGGGATCACAACTCCTCACCAGCAAGGGAACAAAACAGTATGGAGAATGAGTTTGATGAATTGACAGAAGCAAGCTTCAGAAGGTGGGTAATAACAAACTTTTCTGAGCTAGAGGAACATGTTCTAACCCAATGCAAAGAAACTAAAAACCTTGAAGAAAGGTTAGACAAAATACTAACTAGAATAACCATCTTAGAGGAGAACGTAAATGACTTGATGGAGCTGAAAAACACAGCATGAGAACTTCATGAAGCATACACAAGTTTCAATCCAAATTGACCAAGCAGAAGAAAGGATATCAGAGATTGAAGATCAACTCAATGAAATGAAACAAGAAGGCAAGATTAGAGAAAAAAGAGTGAAAAGAAATGAGCAAAGCCTCCAAGAAATATGGGATTATGTGAAAAGACCTAATCTATGCTTGATCGGTGTACCTGAATGTGATGGGGAGAATGAATCCAAGCTAGAAAACACTCTTCAGGATATTATCCAGGAGAACTTCCCCAGCCTAGCAAGGCAGGCCAACATTCAAATCCAGGAAATACAGAGAACACCACAAAGAACAATCCCAAGGTGCATAATCATCAGATTCACCAGGGTTGAAATGAAGGAAAATAGGGCTAAGGGCAGCCAGAGAGAAAAGTCTGGTCACCCACAAATGGAAGCCCATCAGACTCATGACAGATCTCTCAGAAGAAACTCTACAAGCCAGAAAAGAGTGGGAACCAATATTCAACATCCTTAAAGAAAAGAACTTTCAACCCAGAATTTCATATCTAGCCAAACTAAGCTTCATAAGTGAAGAAGAAATAAAATCCTTTACGGACAAGCAATTGATGAGAGATTTCATCACTGCCAGACCTGCCTTACAAGAGCTTCTGAAGGAAGCACTAAACATGGAAGGAACAACCAGCACCAGTCACTGCAAAAACATACCAAATAGTGAAGACCAATGACACAATGAAGAAACTGCATCAACTAATGGGCAAAACAACCAGCCAGTAACCAGTAAAAATGATAGGATCAAGTTCACACATAACAATATTAATATTAAATGTAAATGGCCTAAATACCCCAATCAAAAGACACAGACTGACAAACTGGTTAAAAAGTTAAGACCCATCGGTGTGCTATATTCAGGAGACTCTTCACATGTGCAAAGACACACATAGATTCAAAGTAAAGGGATGGAGGAATATTTACCAAGCAAATTGAGAGCAAAAAAAGGAAGGGTTGCAATCCTAGTTTCTGATAAAATGGACTTTAAACTAACAAAGATCAAAAGAGACAAAGAAGGGCATTACATAATGGTAAAAGGCCAATGCAACAAGAAGAGCTAACTATTCTAAATATATATGCACCCAGTACAGGAGCACCGTGATATATAAAGCAAGTTCTTAATGACCTACAAAGAGACTTAGACTCCAACACAATAGTAGAAGGAGACTTTTAACACTCCACTGTCAATGTTAGACAGATGAATAAGACAGAAAATCAACAAGGATATCCAGGATGTAAATGCAGATCTGGGCCAAGTGGACCTAATAGACATTTACAGAACTCTCCACCCCAAATCCACAGAATATACATCGTTCTCAGGACCACATCGCACTTACTCTAAAATTGACCACATAATTGAAAGTAAATTACTCCTCAGCAAGTGCAGAAGAATGGAAGTCATAACCGTCTCTCAGACCACAGTGCAATCAAATCAGAACTCAGGATTAAGAAACTGACCCAAAACCACACAACTACATAGAAACTGAACAACTTGCTCCTGAATGACAACTGGATAAACAATGAAATGAAGGCAGAAATAAAGATGTTCTTTGAAATCAATGAGAATGAAGACACAACATACCAGAATCTCTGGGACACATTTAGAGCAGTGTCTAGAGGGAAATTTATAGCAATAAATGCCCACATGAGAAGCGAGGAAAGATCTAAAATCAACACCCTATCATCAAAATTGAAAGAGCTGGAAGAGCAAGATGAAAAAAAATTCAAAAGCTAGCAGAAGACAAGAAATAACTAAGATCAGAGCAGAAGTGAAGGAGATAGAGACACAAAAAAATCCTTCAAAAAATCAATAAATCCAGGAGCTCGTTTTTTGAAAAGATCAACAAAATAGACCTTTAGCCAGGCTAATAGAAAGAGAGAGGAATCTAATAGATGCAATAAAAAATGATAAAGGGGATATCACCACTGATTCCACAGAAATACAAACTACCATCAGAGATTACTACAAACAGCTCTATGCACATAACTGAGTAAACCTGGAAGAAATGAATAAATTCCTGGACACTTACACCCTCCCAAGACTAAACCAGGAAGAAGTTGAATCCTTGAATAGATTAACAAGGTCTGAAGTTGAGGCAGCAATTAATAACCTACCACCCAAAAAATGTCTGAGACCAGACAGGTTCACAGCCAAATTCTACCAGAAAAACAAAGAGGAGCTGGTACCATTCCTTCTGAAACTGTTCCAAACAATACAAGAAGATGGAATCCTCCCCAACTCATTTTATGAGACCAACATCATCCTGATACCAAAACCTGTCAGAGACACAACTGAAAAAGAAAACTTTAGGCCAATATCCATGATGAACATAGATGAAAAAATCTTCAACAAAATACTGGCAAACTGCATGCAACAGCACGTCAAAAAGGTTATCCATCATGATCAAGTAGACTTCATCCTGGGGATACAAGGCTGGTTCAACATATACAAATCTATAAACGTAATCCATCACATAAGCAGAACCAAGGACAAAAACTACATGATCATCTCAATAGATGCAGAGAAGCCCTTCAACAAAATTCAACAACCCATTATGCTAAAAACTCTCCATAAACTAGGTATCAGTGGAACATATCTCAAAATAATAAAAGCTATTTATGACAAACCCACAGCCAATATCATACTGAATGGGCAAAAACTGGAAGCATTCCCTTTGAAAACTGGCACTAGACAAGAATGCCCTCTCTCACCATTCCTTTTCAACATAGTATTGGATTTCTAGCCGGAGAAATCAGGCAAGAAAAAGAAATAAAGGGTATTCAGTTAGGAAAAGAGGAAGTCAAATTGTCTCTATTTGCAGACAACACAATTGTATATTTAGAAGATCCCATTGTCTCAACCCAAAATCCCCTTAAGCTGATAAGCAAATTCAGCAAAGTCTCAGGATACAAAATCAATGTGCAGAAATCACAAACATTTCTATACACCAATAACAGACCAACAGAGAGCCAACTCATGAGTGAACTGCCATTCACAATGGCTAGAAAGAGAATAAAATATATAGGAATACAACTAACAAAGGATGTGAAGGACCTGTTCAAGGAGAACTACAAACCACTGCTCAAGGAAATAAGAGAGGAGACAAACAGATGGAAAAACATTCCATGCTCATGGTTAGGAATAATCAATATTGTGAAAATGGCCATACTGCCCAAGTAATTTATAGATTCAGTGCTATCCCCATTAAGCTACCATTGACCTTCTTCACAGAACTGGAAAAAAACACTTTAAACTTCATATGGAACCAAAAGAGTGCTGGCATAGCCAAGACAATCCTAAGCAAAAAGAACAAAGCTGGAGGCATCATGCTACCTGACTTCAAACTATACTACAAAGCTACAATAATCAAAACAACATGGTACTGGTACCAAAACAGAGATATAGACCAATGGAACAGAACACAGGTCTCAGAAGTAATGCCACATATCTAAAACCATCTGATGTTTGACAAACCTGACAAAAACAAGCAATGGGGAAGGGATTCCCCTGTTTAATAAATGGTGTTGGGACAACTGTTGACTAGCCATATGCATAAAGCTGAAACTGGACCCCTTTCTTACACCTTACAGTAAAATTAACTCCAGATGAATTAAAGATTTAAAAATAAAACCTAACATCATAAAAACTCCGGAAGAAAACCTAGGCAAAACCATTCAGGACATAGGCATAGACAAGGACTTCATGACTAAAACAACAAAAGCAATGGCAACAAAAGCCAAAATAGACAAATGGGATCTAACTGAACTTGAGAGTTTCTACCCAGAAAAAAAAAACAAAAAAAAACAATCTTTAGAGTGAACTGGCAACCAATAGAATAGGAAAACCAATTTTGCAAGCTACCCATCTGACAAAGGGCTAATATCCAGAATCTACAAAGAACTAAAGCAGATTTACAAGAAAACAAACAAAAAAACCCATTCAAAACTGGGTGAAGGACATGAATAGACACTTTTCAAAAGAAGACATTTATGAGGCCAACAAACATGAAAAAATACTCATCATCACAAGTCATTAGAGAAATGCAAATCAAAACCACATTTAGATACCGCCTCACGCCAGTTAGAATGGTGATCATTATCTGGAGACAACAGATGCTGGAGAGGATGTGGAGAAATAGGAACAGTTCTACACTATTGGGAGTGTAAATTAGTTCAACCATTGTGGAAGACAGTGTGGCGATTCCTCAAGGACCTAGAAATAGAAATTCCATTTGACCCAGCAATCCCATTACTAGGTATATACCCAAAGGATTATAAATCATTCTATTATAAAGACATGCACACGTATGTTAATTGTGGCATTGTTTACAATAACGAAGTCCTGGAACCAACCCAAATGCCCATGGATGATAGACTGGACAAAGAAAATATGGCACATGTACACCATGGAATACTATGCAGCCATAAAAAATAATGAGTTCATGCCCTTTGTAGGGACATGGATGAACCTGGAAACCATCATTCTCAGCAAACTGACACAAGAACAGAAAATCAAACACCGCATGTTCTCACTCATAGGCAGATACTTGTTGAACAATGAGAACACATGTGCACAGGGGAGGGGCAACATCTCACACTGGTGTCTGTTGGGGGGATGGGGGCTAAGGGAGGGACAGCAGAGGGTGGGGAGGTTGGGGAGCAATGACATTGGGAGAAATGCCTGATGTAGGTGACAGGGAGATGGAGACAGCAAACCACCATGGCATGTGTGTACGTAAGCAACAATCCTGCAAGATCTGCACATGTACCTCAGAACTTAAAATGCAATTAAAAAAAAAAAACCTCTCTCCTCATTAAATAACAACTCTCTGCCCCAACAACTCTCCCCATTAAATAATCACCCTTTCCTCTAACAACTCTATCCCATTAAATGACAACTCTCTCCGCCAACCACTCTACCCATTAAATAACAGCTCTCTCCCCCAACAACTCTCTCCCCCATTAAATAACAACTCTGTCCCCATTAAAAAAACATCTCTAGTCCCAAGCAACTCTCCCATTAAATAGCAACTCTCTTCCCAGCAACTCTACCCCCGTTAAATAACAACTTTCCCCATTAAATAACAACTCTCTCCCCCCAACAGCTCTCTCTCTCATTAAATAACAACTGTCTCCCTCAGCAACTCAAAAAAAAAGAATAAGCACACATTACACTTTTAAAGAACACAGAGAGGGAGAGGGAAAGAGGAAATATTTTTCCCGTCAGATTTCAGAAGCCATGTATATGTTATCATCAAAAGGGAAACTATTGAAGATCAATTTATTTGTGAAAACAAAATTATGTAAGAAACTATTTGAAAGATTAGAATGGGTACAATTTACCTTCAATATTAATTGCTGTTTATCTGGATTTTACGTAATATTAAAAATGTAACCCATAGGATAAAAGTATTTGAATATTAATAATCAAAGAAATGTTCAGACTAGAAAGATGATTTTTGATACAGCTTGAATATTCCTAATTTGGACATCTGACATCTGAAATGCTCTGAAGTCTAAACTTTTTGAGCGCTGACATGACGCTCGAAGGAAGTGTTCACTGGAACATGTAAGGTTTTACATTTTTGGATTAGGGATGCTGAACATAATGCAAATATTCTAAATTTTTTAATCCAAAATTTGAAACATCTCTAGTCCCAAGCATTGCAGATAAGGGATACTCAACCTGTACATAACTCTTAACCTGGAAGGACAAAATAGTAACAGCACATTGTAAAGACATAGCTAGAGACATGTTCACATTGGCTAGTTCACTGAAATACTATAGATTTTACTGTTACAAATGAGGGAACAGTATTTTCAATCAACAGACATAAAGATCCCAGTAATAGCATGGAATGCATATATCAAAGATTTGGACATGAGACAGACTATCTGTACTCCTATTGTTAGGGATTTTTAATCTTTGTAATCCTCTCTATAGAATATATTTTATTTCTTATTTTTAACATTAATATACCTGCTTTGTCTTTGTTCATTTCCTAGTTGACCATCAGCAGCTACAAGTTTGCTTTCTTTTGTTGAATAGGAAATGCAGTATTTTTCCCTTGGGCAAAGCTCTATGTGAGAAAATGGAAAAATAAGTATTTTCCATGCCTTTTTTCTGAATAAAAGGTTTCTAGTCGGTAGATTTTTAAATCAGAATTTGGAATTTATTACAAAAATAAGAGTCTACATCCAGTGTATATTGTTTATTTTGCATGTTCTCCCAATGTCTTGGAAAAGTAAAGTGCTGTTTGCTTTTCTTAATAACATTTTCACTTTAATTTTCTTTTATAGAATTAAATTGCCTTGATAATAAATATTAAAAGTTTCTAGTTCATATTTGCTTGCTATCTCTCCCCTTAGAGTTACAGTGGCAGTAAAATGAATGAAAGAATGAATGAAAGTGAAATGAATTATTTTCTACTTATCTGACGTATACTGTGATTCACTCTGTATAAAATTGCCGATGGTTAGTTCCAGGACTGTGCTGCTTAGGGTTTTATAGAGCTGAGTCAGCTGAACTGAATTAATGATTGATTTCTAAAAGCTTCCCTTAAGTAAACTTAATCTATTTTTGCCTTTTTATATCCTAGGTGCCCAAACCAGTAGATTATTCTTGCCAACCCTGGTAAGTATTAAAAATGTTTATGTAGCTAAGTTGAAATACCATACCCTTAGCTCCAGGATGCCTTAAATGTGGAGGTAGTAAACCATATTCCATTTCCATTTGTCTTGGCTAACAGTGTTTTCAGACGTAACAAAACACCGTAATGAATTCATGTATTGCTGACCTTTCCATATCTTTATCTGAGAGGGAAGTGCATGTACATACATGAGTGCCCAATGCCCTTGACTGATAATTTAAAGTTTATAACAGCCACAGAAAGGAATGGAACTTAAGCATATGTATCTTATTTTTTATAGATTTAATAAAACAGAGAGAAAAAATATGATTTCATTTTCTGAAACTAAAAATTAGCTCAAAAAAGGACAGTAGTAGATTTTTCAAAAAAATTTTTACGGTTTTAGAGATGGGGTCTTGCTCTGTCGCCCAGGATGGAGAGCAGTGGTGTGGTCATAACTCACTGCAGCCTTAAACTCCTGGGCTCAAGTGATCCTCCAAAATGCTGGGATTACAGATGTGAGCCACTGCTCCTGACGGACAATAGTAGCTTCTAAAAATAAAATTTACAACATACAACATGGGAGCAACAAAATATGTCATAAGGATGGGGCATCCTTACCCCTTGAAGGCTGATACTATTATTAACAAAACCAAGGAAGTGTAGTGGATGGTAATTATTATTTTCTAGATATCTTTAACTATTAAAAAATATATTTAGGGTCCGGAATAGTTATGATTATAATGACTAATACATACTGAGTATTTATTATATGCTTTGTACTGTACATGTTTTATTTTGTTTTTTCAACATTTATATAAGAAAAGTAGTGGTGATTGTTGTTATTTGTATGCATGAAGAAACAAAGAAACAGAACATGCATCTAGTGAGTGGTAAAGCTGGAATTCCAAGTTATGCCGTCTGTACCTTGCTCTACTGCTCCCAAAGTACAGAATGTGGGCACATTACTCATTTTGATTTGTTTTCCTGAATTTTATATTTGACTCCTCTTAAAAAGAATGAATCTATTTTTATTTTCTTGATATTAAAATACATGTATAAAAATGAGAGATCAGAATACATATATAAATGAAATATCCTGGGAATGTATAGTACTAGTTGGGTTTGCATGTTACCATGTGAGTTATCTGATTTTTTTTTCTTTACATATTCTGATGTTTTCTGTTCTATAACAAAAGCATGGAAAATCCTGAGTTACTTTTTAAAGTGTAGGAATCCATTGTGCAGAGTATGGGATTCTCCTGCTCGGGCCCTCCCCGACCTGCCCTCCTCTGGCAGTCACTTACTTTTGCCTTCTGTAGTTACTGCCTACCCTCCCTGAGGTCCTTCCCTGGGCCTCAGCACTGAACTTGCTGAGGAAATTGCAGCAGGTTTGTGATAGAACTGGAAATGTACTTCATTTCTACCTGATTGAAGACAATTTGAAGTCATTAATGTCTGTGGAATTTTAAACTATAGTCCTGAAAGAAATTATATTTGGAGACTAGAGCTGATAGCATTGACAATCAAACTAAAAAACATCAGGAACTGTTAAAGATCTTAAAAGTGCGATGATTAGGTTTCTTCTCTTACACTATTTTTCATGTAACTGGGCATTATAGTTACAAAGGTAATGGTTTGAGAGATAAATACTGCTACCTCAAACTGCATGGATTTTATGAAATAAACTTATCAGGTACCTGAGAACCATTCAGGACACCAGAGGGTAGGTTTTGTACCCTTTGTTTTAAAATGCACCCTTGCCAGTATGTAAAATCCTACTGAAAATATGACCAGTTATAGTAATATTATTCTTAAAAAAGCAAGATGTTCAGGCAGAGGGAAAACCTTGAAAATAGGAAGAAATAAAGATATAATAGAACGTTAAAATTACTTTTCCTTTTTTCTTGAGCAACGTGGACAATCTATTTAAGCAAGCAGTTTGATGTGAAATGTCTTCTGCTAGGGAACAAAATGATCAACTACCCCAGAAAATAAAACCTTCAGTTTTAGAAATATTAAACAATTTAGAGAAAATTACATTGCATAATGGTATGGTAGTTCTCAAGTCACTGAGAAGTTAAGTATCACCAACTATATTATCTACTCATTATTTCTACATTTAAAAGTAAGTTGTTTCCACAGGTAAATTTTGTCTCTTGCAGACAGAATGAAATAAATAGAAAGTTAAGATGATTGTCTTTAATAATCTATGTTTTGGGGTATCAAAAGACCGGAATGAGATTTGGAACTGCAAACTGGGGAACGGTCTGAAAATCTGTATGCAGAGCAAGAGATAGATGCCAGGGTCCCTGCCTTTTCTCTTAGGAGTCAGACAAATTGCCTTTTCCTGCAGTGGCAGGAGACACTGGTGTTAGAAGCTATATTATGTGGAAAAGATGAATCATATAGAACGTAGATTTGGAAAGGTCAAGCCTAGCAGAGACTGGGGAGATGCCATTGTGAAAACAGGGCTCTGTGTACTGAGTAACGGCGCTCTCCAGCTCTCTTGTGTAGCTCAGGTTTAGCACCGTGGTAGCTGGGTCCTATACACACATACTTCCCTGTCTTGGTATTCAGGCAGGAATTTGGAAGATTTTTGGCTAAAAAAACAAAATAGTTAAAAATCTAAAATCCAGACCTTTGGGTGTTTCCCAGCCCAGTCCTCAGGTTCTTATCAAATGATCAGACCTGGCTGGGTGCAGTCGCTCACACCTGTAATCCCAGCACGTTGGGAAGCTGAGGCAGACGGATCATGAGGTCAGGAGTTCGAGACCAGGCTGGCCAACATAGTGAAACCTCATCTCCACTAAAAATACAAAAAACATAGCCCAGTGTCATGGCGGGCGCCTGTAATCCTAGCTACTTGGGAGGCTGAGGCAGGATAATTGCTTGAACTCCGGAGGCAGAGATTGCAACAAACCAAGATCGCACCACTGCACACCAGCCCAGGCAACAGTGCGAGGCTTCGTCTCAAAAAAACTAAAAAACAAAGATTAGACTCCTACATAATGGACCTACTTTGGTGCTCACACACACAGAGCTTCCAGTCAATCGTGAATGCATCCCTCTTAAGTAGGAACAAGCAACATTTGAGAAACCCTTGAACTAAAAAAAAAAAGAAAGAAATTTGAGAATACATATTCGAGTGAGCAGATGACTTAAAAAACGTTTATTTACATCTTCAAAATTAAAAGAAAACATAAGTTCATTGAAAGTAAGCTTGATGTTTTAAAAAATAATCAAAATAAAAAGGAGTTCTTACAAGTTAAATATTGTAGAAGACTTGGAAAATAAAGTAGAGCAAATCTTCTAAAAAGTCTGAGATAGATAATGTGGGAGAAATGATATGGAAACTAAGCTGTTGACTGGGGGAGTACAGCATTCAAGTAGTAGTAATTCCAGAAAGAGAAAACCAAGGGCAGCAATTATCAAAGAAATGATACAAAAATTTCTCAGAACTGAAAGGCATGCGGCTCCAAATTAAAGATGCTGCTAAAAGGCCAGGAAAATGTATATTAAAAAAAACCCACATGATCATGAAATTTTGCAGTATAGAGAATACAGAAAGAATCTGAAGGTTTCTAGGGAGAAAAAAATCAGATCACATACAGAGAATTAGAAGTGGCATTGAATGGAAGTTAAAGACAATGGATCAATGTATTATTATTTGAGAGGCAAAATAATTTCTCATCTAGAACTCTTTACCCAATAGCCAAACAATGAATATTTTAATAATATTCATAGCCAAACTGTGAATTACTAGGTAAAATAAAATATTTTTATAGATATGGGACTTTACAGTGTTACACCCTGTGTATATTTACAGAAAACTGAAGGATGAGCTAGTAAACCAAGGAAGAGGGAGACACAGAAACCAGGAAAGGGGAGCAAAGAGAAGTATATCGGGACTACAGTAATTCAGCAGGCTTAGTAGAGCAAGCAGTATCAATTAGAAGAGAATGGAGGGCTCAGAAGAAAAGTCTCCACAGAGAAAATTAACAGGTAGATTATGTGGTTGTCCTAATCCAATTAATGTAGCTATAGGTTAAGTATCCCTTATTCAAAATGCTTGAGACCAAATTTCAGATTTTGGAATATTTGCATATACATATGAGATATATTCAGGATGGGACCCAAGTCTAAACACAAAATGTATTTATGTTTCATATTACCTTATACACAAAGCCTGAAGGTAATTTCATATAATACTTTAAATTTTGTGCATGAAAGTTTTGGCTGCATTTTGGCAATAGTCTGCATTCAAACCATAGCAATGGTGTTGAAAAATGTATATTGGGAGGTGTATTTGGAGAATTTGGAAAGAATCTGTGATAGATACAAAGAACTTGAATAAACAAAAACATAAGCAATTTTATTTTGGAGGGCAGATATTCTTTGAATGGACACCATGCCAAAACTGGGCCAGATGACAGCTTAGCTTTGTAGGGGTTACAGAAAGACAAGAGTGAGGAACAGCACTATAAAGGAGTCAGCACAGGTGGCAGGGGAAGATGATTTTTCTTCCTGAAATTGTCTAAAATTGATAAGAAATCATCATATAATTGTTTAGAAATAGACAAGTAGAAATAAAAAATAGGTACAATGTTTGAAATGGGGCTTGGAGTATAATGCTGGTCTAATGGAATACTGCTGCTTTTTCATTATAATTATAATGTGAATGGACTTTTAAAACTATGTTAATGTATAACTTTGATAAAAATGCATAAATCCTAATTGTGATAAATGCCATGAAAATAGGGATACTGTAATGAGAATAATGGAGTAGGTAGTACAAGATGCAGGACAACATTCTTTAGATAATATGGTCAGAAAGACCCTTATAAACCTGAACAATGAGAAGAAATGTTGTGTTGATAGAGGGTGAGTGTTTCCAGACAAGGATACAGTCTATGAGAAGACTCTAAGCTCAAAAGGAGCTTGAGAGACTCCTGGATCTGAAAGAAGGCTGGAGACAAGTTATGAAGAAGGATGTAAGAGAAAAAGTTGAAGAGAGGTAGGCATGAGTCAGATTATACTAGGTCCTAGTAGTTCATGAGTTGTTGTCACTTTTCTTTTAACCCAAGGTACCATCTGCATAAAATGCCCTTAATTTCTGTCTTATACTTGGTGGAAACCTAACATGTCCTTTCTCAACAAACTTTTATTGAATGCCTGCCATATGCATTTTAAATGAATATTTAGTTTGTGTTGGAGGTTGATGTTTATACTGAGTTACATAAGTCTGTATGTGAACCAGAGGATTTTCTGCTACATTAATTGTTGACTAACTTTGAAAGAGAACCAATCTGAACAGAATTTTTCCTTTAAGTTGTATTGGCCAAAATCTCTGATGTATCTTACCAGGAGATTTTACACCTATATTTGATGTGAGGGTTAATTAAAGAATATTTTAAGATTGAATTTGAGCCTTTTATTATTATAGTTATTATGGAATTTGTTTAAGGCCGACAAAGTCTAGGGAGATTAAATTCCAGTTTTAAAAATATCTACCTTTAAAAACTAAATTTTACTCATTACTAATTTCTTAAGAAAATGTGTTATCAAAATTGTGGACTATATGAATTAATCTCATATTAAAAAACAATTATTAAAAAAACTTAATTGTTACTAGAATTTCCTTTAAAAAGATTGTTAAAGGAGATTTCATTTCACAGTCTATATAGAAAAGCTAAAATAAGTGTGTCCGTGTATCTTATGCAGGGCAGTCTCTTCTACAAGCCTTTTCCTTCCTGTCCCTAAGCTCTCCACAACTGTCTTTTAACCCGATACCTACTGACTCCTCTTTGTCCCATTTATATACTAGGTGCTTAGTGGGTATTAGGCACTGTTCATTTTGCTGTTATTAGCTTTGTAGAGCATTTGTGTTTGGACATATTAAAGGACCTTTTTTCTGATTTATTTTTCGTAAACAATGTAATTAGTATAGAATTACCAACAGCTCAGATCTGCCACTAAATTAAATATTGAGAGATACTTACTTTTAGCCTCTGTTCTCTTCCAGGTATATTATCCAAAATTTCTGTGTCATTGTGTTTTACAGGTATGCTGGAGCAATGGAAAGATTGCAAGCAGAGACTCAACTTATTAATAGGGTCAATAGTACTTACCTTGTGAGGCACAGGACCAAAGAGTCAGGAGAATATGCAATTAGCATTAAGTAAGTAGGACAAGTACTTTTGCAGAAATAGATTTCCTGTTTTTATAATTGCATAGACCATCTGACATGTATAACACTGAAGTTGAAAACCAAAGTTCTAATTGCAGCAGAAATAATGCACCTATCCAGACAGTTCATTAATGCTTGAAAATACCTCTTAGAAAAACAGTAATAAGTTGTTATAGGCTGCTAATTGGCATATTAGATTTCTTTCATAACATTTTATTTTGGTGGCTTGACTTCTATCTATTTCTAGTAAATTCTAACAGTATAAACTTCTCGATTTTTGTCTTATTTTTCTATGTTTTCAAACTGAACTTAATAAATTGAGCATAATGATTAGTCAAATCCAATCTCCCTTCTCACATCAAATATTGGTTGTGTCTTCAACCAATCTAGTAAATATATTTTGTTAATTAGCTGTCACCAGTGTATTGGCATAGGTATATATTTTGTCTGCAGAATTAATTCCTATAATGTTATTGGGGCATGCCCTCTGGTAATTATTGATTTCTACTGATTAAAAACACATTTATATTCATAAGTTATTCATTGCCCACAGGTACAATAATGAAGCAAAGCACATCAAGATTTTAACAAGAGATGGCTTTTTTCACATTGCAGAAAATAGAAAATTTAAAAGTTTAATGGTAAGCATTGATTATTTCTTTTCAATCTGGGATCCTTATTTTTCTTTTGTTAGAAAGGTCATTTTAATTCTATAGTTTCTTGGATATTTGGTTAAAATTACTTAAGAGAATCATATTCTAATTACTCAAGAGAATTATTCTTTAAGATTACTTAAAGAGAATCATATTCTACTTTTGCACCACAATCCTGAAAATTCTAATTTAAAAATCTCTCAGCTTATATTGCTCAGATCATATTCTTCATTATAAATTGTTTGCAGGTTGTAGATAACATTTCGGTCTATATTTTTATGACAGAGCAATGCCAAATTCAAATATAAATACAATAAACTTCTATTTGTGTGAGTTTTGGTTTGTGTTTAAATGACACAGCAGATTTTTAATATACCTTTCTTTCCCTCTTTTTTTCTTCCTCTGCATCTGTGTCCTGATTCAGGCAGAAGACAGCATTTTAAATCATAAGACAAAAAGTTGTAATTAGTAAAATAAGTCTAACATTTAGATTCTATTTATATAAAATGTAATAAAGTCAAATTGAAAAGATTTTTTGTATTTTTCTGCTATTTTAAGTGATCTCTGCTGTGTTTCTCATTCATTACCTTGGATAATTATGCATTAACAAGGTAACATTTTTGCCACTTAACAGTTGATATTTCATAGGAACTGTATATTTAAATGGAAATAGTATATTGTCAAAACACATCAAATGAATAAGGATTATTCCTACAGTTTAAAAAAAATAACTTATTCATACTCTTGTTAGCATATAAGAATATTTCATGTATATCATTTAAACAATGTGTATATGTCATCATATATGCATTGCTAACAGTAAACTATAAGTTCACATTTCTTTAAATGGTCTCAAGTGTGTTTCTCAAGTTTGGTAGTTTCTTGAGATAATGAAGAATTTGGATATAGGACATAAGATGCATTTGCACTGCTAAGTACTTTGAGTAACAGTGAGAAGGACCACTCATTGATTGAACCATTAATCAAATGATACATGCTGCATCCTTCCAGAAAACATCTCAAAGCACTTTGCAGTTGTTAACAGTAAAGTTAAACTGAGTGTAAGGGAGCCTTACAAAGTAGGCCAGCTTGAATACCTTATCCAAAAATGTAGAACTGCTTCAAGGCAGGTGTCAGTGTTTTAAAGAAATTGAAACATCTTGAGTTGAAAGATAAATAAGAAAATCTCTATGGATGTAAAGATCATTCCCCAGTTTAAAATCTAAGGATGGGCAGCAAGGTCGTGTCCTGGAAAATGTAAACTCTGTCAAATTTGTGACCAAGATCTAGGTGTCTTCCCTGCTGGAAGTGACTTACATTCTGTTGAAACAAGTAGGCTGAGCACAGAGAGAATTGGACCAGAGGAGGTTCTTCATAAAATGAAAACCTGGAAAGGAGGTGGCAAGTGGATGCACAAATAATGAATGACAGGCACAGCTGAGACATGATAAAAGCATGCACAGGGGCTCTCCACATCTTTCAAGACACACCAGCTTGAGCTTTCACCTGCAGAACTTCCTTGGCTGGTAATGAGGCTGCTCCTCAGTGTTACAGTTAATATGGGACTTAAAAACCTGCTGCAGGGGAGAATCACTTGAACCTGGGAGGCAGAGGTTGTGGTGAACCGAGATCGCACCATGGCACTCTAGCCTGGGCAACAAGAGCAAGACTCCATCTCAAAAGACAAAGAAAAAGAAAAAAATACTGCTGCAGGGCCAAAGATGAATGCCAGCCTTGCAGACTTTGAAAACAGTAAAACTAACTCCCATCAGAGGAGACAAGCAAAGAGGATGAAAAGGAATAGTCACTGGAAAGGGCCAATCAATTTAGCTTTGTGTCACCTGGGTTCAGCTCAAGGAAGTTCTTCAGAAGCCAAGGTTAGATGTGAAAAGCCAGTAATACCACGGTGACCTGGATTAATAGACATGGATGCCTGAGTTTCTATCTGCATGTAAAGCTGTGATTATAATGAAAGCAATACAGCATTCAAAAGCAATACAGCATTCAAAAAATTTGTGCAAGAGAGCCTTAAATGTTTATACAGTGATGTTCTCTGGAAAAGGAATTAAAAGTACTTGTCACAGGACTAAAATAGGCTTCCCTTATATGTTATGTATAAAATCTCAGCAGTGCCACTATTAGACACGTGCATATATATTTCTTTCCTCCATATCTGGAGATGTTTTGTAAGGAAGCATGCATCACAGCATGTTAAAGGGAAGGGACTAAGAATTTTAGCAAACCAAAATGAAACTAACAAACATTAGCAAAGGATGCAATTGTGAAAAGAAAAACAAGGAGCTGAAAAAAAAAATCTCAATCTCAGAAAAGCGCTTTTGTCAGGTTTAGCAAATAACTGCAAAAATTGCTGAAGAGGCAGCCGAACCAGTCTGAAGCTACTCCTTTTTGTTTCATTTGTAGGGCAAATTTGTATTGAGTCCTTACTATGTGAAATCACTTTCTGGAGAACTCAAAAAGACTCAGCCATTCTAAAAGAAGCTTAAGAAGTAGTAAATATGTCTATACCCAGGAAACTCACAATTGAGCAATCCTTTGAACCTAGGCTGGGAAATGCCACATGGATACTTGATTAGAAGGAATGGCTCGTGTTCTAGTAACCTGAACTTCTGGAAGGAGGTAGAAGATGATTAATTAGTGTAAAGCCTCCTCAAAATCAAGATCATGCAAACTTCAAGGAGTTACCTTTCATCAGGTTGGAGTCAAATAACACACTTCTCTATTATAAGGATTGATCTGTGGATTTGAGTTGTTATTTCTTAAGAATAGTTCAGTATCCTTTTATTATTGGTATTAGTATACTCTTCTATCTGTGAAACACAATAGGGTCTGGAATTAAATTTAAATCTGGAAAGCGTGTAAAACATAAGCGAACTCCAGAGCTGCTTTTAAATTAACTGGTTTCTCAATGAGAAGATTGGCCTTAGGTGATTATGACCTAACCTTTTTCCCTTGAGTTTCAATAGCTTGGTTAATCAAAATCTTTGTTTTTCTTAGTCATTAAATTCAAATCCTAAATGAATTTCTGTATCCAGATTACAAGGCATTAATTTTGTTCTAATTTTTATGTATGCCAGACAGTCCATGTCCAAATGCTGTTTATAAACCATCTCCATTGCCTGTTTCCTTGGTAATTGGAATGACTGGCTCTCACTCATTATTTTTCAGAGACTTGAATTGTTGACACTGCTGTGTCAGTGTGAGATAAGAAAAGCTTAGCGATTTCTTTTGTTTAGAGTCTTCTTATTTACTTGTTGTACCTGAAGGTCAATGACTGTTAAAGCAGGGGTGGATTAGACTAAAATACAGAAAGCATAAAGGCAAATTGGAAAAGATCCATGGTGACACTATTTAATTCTACCCAGTTAGAAACATGTAGGAAGATTTACCTTCATAAGACGGTAAAAATGGAACTAAAATATCTTCCATGCTCAGTGAAGTGATAAAGAGTGTTTTGCAGCTTACTAAGCTGTATGACCCTAGGCCTTGGAAAAGTCATTTTTTCTTCCATAAAATTTGGGAGTGGGCGAGTATTAATCACCAAATCCTTTTTTAGTATGATAATTCTATGGTTTCTAGCCAAATTCATATAAATTGTAATTCATAGCAATTCATAGCAAAAATCATAAAATTCGTGTTACCTATAACAAAATTATGTTGAAGTTCAAAGCTATGGCTTATAATTCCTTTCAAGTTTGTTTTCAAATTTGCTAAAGAAAATAACACATTTTACTCAATTTAAATAATAAGACTAGGAGAAAACTCTTTGGTATCATTTGTGTCAGTGACACTATATATACATATAGATAGATAGATAGATTTTATATATATATATTTTATTCCAGATACCTCACAAAATTTTGCTTTGTATTTAACAAAAAAAAGCAATATTGGTCACTAAGTAGAATTGAATTCTATACCTTGCCTGTGCAAAACATGTTAAAATACACCAAAATAAAAATGCATATTCTGACCATTGAAACCATTTTGGAGATACAAACTTCTACATGGTATTTAGTTTCTTTTTCTCTTTATTTTTAAAAGTTAGTCTGATTCCAAATGACTTGCTTCACCAGGGATTCACGTTATCTGGGCCTGAGGAAGAAAGGAAGAAATACATATTTTTCAAGTTATAGATACAATAATTGGAAGACCCTAACGTCATAAGTCTAAGAAAATAAAGTTCCTAGGACATCATGAACGCATAGCAAAAATGACTTCACTTTTGCTTGCCTCCTTGTTTGTGTGTGTGTGTGGATTTTATTATTTTTTATTTTTGAGACAGTTTCATTCTTACTGCCCAGGCTGGAATACAACGGCACAACCTCAGCTCACTGCAACCTCTGCCTCCCAGGTTCAAGCGATACTCCTACCTCAGCCTCCCAAGTAGCTAGGATTACAGGTGCCTGCCACCACGCCTGGCTAACATTTTTGTATTTTTAGTAGAGACAGAGTTTTGCCATGTTGGCCAAGCTAGTCTTGAACTCCTGACCTCAAGTGATTAACCTGCCTCATCCTCTCAAACTGCTGGAATTACAGGCATGAGCCACCATGCATGGCCCCCTGTTTTTGTATTTACATTTGCTAGGCACTATTTGCTAATCGTATGATATAGTTAAGAGCACAAATTTTGGAGAAAGACACTAGCTATGTGACCTGGCATAAGTTTACTCACCTCACTGAGATTTGAGCATCAATGGGAATAAGGCCCATTTCATAATGTTCTTGAGTGAAGGTCATAAGAAGCTATGTAAAGTCCCTGGCACATGGGATAATGGGGTAGCTGCTACAATTTTTCACTTGTATTAAGTACTTTATATATTCCTTGTTATCATATTATTGACCCCATTTTATAAGTGAAATTGAAAAATCTCCATTTACTTTATCCAATGCGTTAGCCAAACTGTGCTGCTTTTAGTTTATGAAAGGTGATCTTTGTTTTATCACCTTTATGTCTGTTTCCAGCCTGCCTGCTCTATCTGAAATGATCTTTCCCCCTGTTCCTGGCTGTTGCAATTTTACTAGTTCTTAAGTTTAAGCCAAGCTACTTGTATTACAAAACATTTCATCATCCTTCCCATTGGATACACAAAACGAAGTTCTCTTTCATGCCTTTGAACTTTCCCTTCCAGGATGAGAACTCCCGAGGGCAGGAACCTTATCTTTATAATCTGTGTGACACTCGAAACTCCTGGTACAGTGCATTCCACAACATACCCAAGTTTTGTCCTAAATAACAAATAAATCATTGATGATTCTCTTTTCTTCTTTCAAGTGATTTTTGGACTCATTGATTTGTTTGGGCAACTTTGAACATAACCATTGAACAGAGATATTAAGTTGATGGCAGTGGTATTTTTAGAAGAAATGAGATTTTTTTCTGTTTTTCATTTTGAAAAAGGTGCTCCAATAGAAGCATTGGGTAATTAAAGTAAAAGTGATTTTGATTTTATTTTCATTTCAGATATTTATAAGAAATTTTGTATCTACAGTACTCATTTAATGATGATGTATTTTTATTACAAATTATTATTCAGTTTCAGTTTACAGTAGAGGGATTCAGATTTGTGAAGAATCCATGAAACTAACCTGTCAAAAGAAATTTCCGGAAACCATAGTCTGAAAGATGGCATGTGGTTATTACATTAGGCTTGGATGTGTGTAAGGCAAATTATTTATAAGAGAAAACTGGAATGAACTACACTGACCTCTGAGTAGCAGATATGCGGAGCTGTGATGGGTACTACACTTCATCATAAACTAAAAACAATGTCAAGTACCGTTCGTGCTTTATCAACTTTTGTTTACCATGAAAAAGTACAAGTTTGTTTTTCTACCATTTTGAAAGAAAATAAGTGCAGGAAACTAGAAATTGCTATATATTCAGCAAGCAGCTGTTCCTTTTATCTTGGTTTAGAAAGGCAAGTATTTCATAAATAAGAACAATAATTACTACTCTGAAATTGAGGTTTAGCAAGGTTTCTTTTCATTTGCTACATCTGACTGAAGACTAACAGGATGTTCTCTATCCGTGAATAACAATAGCGGGTAACTCATATTATTAATGGCCTGAGTAGCAAGGGCAACTATTAGGTAGGTGTCATGTACATCCAGACAGCAGGGAGAGATTATCATTTACTTAATCTTCCATATGCATATGGAAAATTTAGGAATAAATCGATCATCCTTGTATTTATGTGTTCAGGAGTTGACATGTTTGAGAACAAAAGTATCCTTATCAAAAATATGTTTGATTCTTTTTTTCAAAGGAACTTGTGGAGTACTACAAGCATCATTCTCTCAAGGAAGGGTTCAGAACCTTAGATACAACTCTACAATTTCCATACAAGGAGCCAGAACATTCAGCTGGACAGAGGGGTAATAGAGCAGGCAACAGCTGTGAGTATTGACAATACAATTTGCTGTCACTTAAAAATTAGAGGCGCAATAACATTAAACATCTTCATTCCAAATTTTAAAATATAACTAATGAATGTGCTAATGAATGAGCAAGGAATTTTTCTGGAGCTAAGTAGAATCAGATGGACCAACAGGCTTATGAATATATCTCATTGTAGATCTTTATGGCAAATTAAAAATTATGTTTATGTTCAAAATTCCATCAGAAATGTAAAAGATATGTTAATATTTACATTATATGCTTTTCATTAACTTTTATATTAACTAAACTCTTTTTAACTTACATGTAATGCTTGTGGTCATAATTCTGTTTGAGTAATAGTATTTAAGCAGGGCTGGTACACAGCTCGTCAATTAGCCTAGTATCTCAAATCTGCTTATGGTCTATTTCAGTGACTGCTTTCAGAATTTTGACATTACTAACATGTTTTTTGGGGTGCTAGTATTTCTAAAACCATGTATTAGCCACTTTCTTTCAGAATGAGTCCTATGCCACAACTAATCACAAAAGATTAGCATGGAAACGAAAACATGTTACAGTTGGACTGTGAATCTAAGCCAAAAGCTTTTCTTCTCATCTTTTAATGTTACATAATCTTCCTGGAGATAGATATAGTATGTAACAAAAAAATTGTAATGAAATATGTCATGAAGAAGGTGTGATTTTATTCTCTTATTTTGATATCACTTTAAAAAAAAACTGTTTTAGGGAAGAAATGAATACAGTTTCATTACTCTTAGAATCTTTAGCCTAAGCAAAACTGGGATATCTAGAGGTATTTGAAAACAGAATTTGAATCAGTTTAACATAACTTTATATTTTTGCCTAAAAGCAGAAACTAAAAGGGAAACAAGTAATGCTCTGGGTTTCAACAACGTCAGTGAAGTTTTATACATTTCAATTTAAGTAAACAAACAATTTGTCACATCAACTGATATGTTTTTTATTTAAGTAACTTAATAGATGTTCTCACAGTGATCAGTGAATGATGTACGCCTGAGCTCGTACAGTAAAAGCAGAGCGAACTTTATGTTAAAACTTTAAACACCTATTGCATTTTATCTTGTAACTTTTTAGCCCAAGAATTGTTATTTTAGATTCTCAAATAGGCATAATTTTTGCTCATTCAAAAATGGAGGTTTTCCATAAACAGTTTTCCTATAAATTTTTTAAAACTCTATTGAAGCTATGACATTTCCCCCAGCATGAAACATGTAATTTTCAAAGTTCTGTTTCTTTGCCTTCCCAGCAGCAAGAGATAATAAAAGTTGCCAAGGAGGTCAGTTAGATGAAAAATCCTGTTTGAGTTGTTCACTTAGCTCTAGAGAGCCTAGGAAGGAGAAGTGGGCAGACAGGGAGAACAGATGTCCCATATTAGGTAGGAAGGTCACTAACCTTCATATTTCACTCTGTGGTTTACTCCCAGCCAATTCCTCAGTGTTTAGCACATGGAGATATTCAGAGAATGTCGTCTAGCAGGGAATGAAGTTTCCTAACCTAAAATTTTATCTCATGTTTAATGAAGTATTTAATATTCAAACTTGTTTGGCAACTAGGAAGGGAATTACAGGCCCTTTTTTTAAAAAAGCATAGCCAGTAGAATGTCTTTGAATATCCATGCTAGCCCCAGAGAAATTTTTCAACAAATAAAGTCATGGGTTCCATGAAGAATCAAATTTAAAAAATGATATCAAAATAAGAGAATAATATAAGAGAATAAAATCACACCTTCTTCGTGACTTCTCAAACTTCTCTACCCAATCTTTTTAAGAGATTCTGACAACTTAAGCCACTAAAACTTTTTTTTGTGTAATTGTGAAGGGAAAGCAAACAATTCATTTAAAATTTTATATTTGGTAGTGTGGTTTTGTTCATCAATCACTCATTCATTCACTAAACAGACATATATTAAACACCTAACACACACAAAGCACGGTTCGGGTTCTGGAATATAGTAATTAAGAAGACAAAGTTCCTACCTTTATGGAGTTTACATTTTAATGGGGGAGACTCAGGCAAGTCTGGCTTGGAGGAATTTTATATTTTAATATGGAGTGATCAGGGAAGATCTCCCTCATAAAGTGACTCAAAAGAAGAGAAGGGGGAGTGGGTTAGTAATGATTGCACAGTGGGTAACCCTCCAAGATTAGTCATTCGTTACTGCAAAGAAGGATTACAATCTTTGATCAAAAGTTTTATTTACTTTAGACTAACTTTGTATAAAGTTAGAGGAAGAGTAAGATGGTTCTGAGGACTAAATGAGGTGCTCTATATAAAGCACTTAGCATAGTGCTCTTACACGGCAAACTGTTAAAGTTATTGCTGACTCTGCAACTTCTACTTTCTCTACTACTGCTGCTACTTCTAACTCTCATTCTAACACAGCACTTTTCTATATTTCTAAGGCTTGAATAAATTTGCTAATTATGGCTTATAGCAATTTACATCTTTGCCTTTATGATTTTTTAAATATAACTTGCTTATTTTATAGCAAGTCTTGACAAAGGTTCACCCTTAAAGAAAGACTGCTTCTGTTTCTATGCATGTTGTACATCCCAGGACGTGGTAAGGAGGAAATGCTGCATGTTCTGTATAGGAAGATTGTGCCAGATGTCTTCATATCGCTTACCTTTGGTTCATAGCTTTAGATATGCTGCTGTCATCTAAAAATAACATTTGTCAAGCATTATTACGTTGGGATACTGGGTTGGACAGAAATGGCATCTCCATTACTTCTAAAGGGCCTTGGAGGATACAGAGCAGGCAAGGTAAAGCTTGGAACCATTCTGTGTTCTGAGAAGTGATTGAGAATGGAACTTCAACTCCTGAAACCTGCTGTTCATTATTCTTATTATTTTTAAACAATATAGTCACCTTGAAAAAGAAAGTCCCAGAGCACTCTACAGGCCGATTGCTTTTGGGCTAGTCTAGGTTAGAATGTTCTTAGGATGTTTACCAACTATTTTTTCAAGTATGTATAATGTGATAATATTATGACAGGACTATCTTATGCAAATGCAAAATAACATGTAAAAAGATACTGATTAGAATTAAGCAAGTGTCCAAAGTATTGGGCAAGGAGCATAACATTTTAAAGTTAGGAGCCCATCATAGGCTGTCTCTCAGCCTGTCTCCCAGAGTGATGGGATTTTATCTTTGTCTTTGGAATGACTTAAGAGCCATTCTAAGAAAGAAGAGAAGAGAGAAAAAGAACAAAGAGAGAACTCAGGCATAGCAGGGAGCTCTTGTGCTTCCCCTGGAAACTTCAGTGGCTCCATGAAAGATGTTCTATGGATCCTTGTAAAAATCCCATTATTTTCCAAAATGGTCATCTCAAACCTGCCTTAGATTGCTTTAGGTATGCCTATAGGGCTTGTATATTTGAAGGGCATTAAATTGACTTTTGCCTTTCTTGCTCTACAATGAACACTTAATTATTTTCAGGTCTGCCAGAGTAGCTGTCTGACCTTAGGCGAGTCACTTAGCCTATCTGGGCCTTAGCTTTCTCATCTGATGAATGAGGAATGAGTTTAGAGATTTTATAATATTCTTTTAAAACTAGCATCTTAGGTTTTTTTCTTTGTGCGTATGAGAGAAGCAGGTAAGGTAATATTAACAGATTGGCACACTAGGAAAAGTTGTATAATTAGCTATTTTGTGACCCATAAGCAGACCTAAATATTTTGTCAGGTTTTTATTTGTAGAGAACTAGTTGGGCCACAGAGTAGAGTTCAGTAATTTTTTAAAATGGCCATCACTATATTTATATAATATCAAAGTATCTTCCATAAGAACTTATTAATTACAAAAGGATAATAGTAATTGCCAAGCCATCAAAGTTAACATCAGTATTAATGGGACAAAGAAATATCATGTACCTCCTAATACAATGCTCCAAGTAGGACACACCAACACTTTGATGGTATTTTTGTCTCAAAAATGCATAAGTGGAATCTAATCATGATAAAACGTCAGACAATCCCAAATTGAGAGACATTCTGCAAAATAATTGGTTTATACTCTAAAAATGTTAAGGTCATTAAATACAAAGTCTGAGAAACTGTTTCAGATTAAAGGAGACCAAGAGATATGACAACTACATATAACATGTAGTCTTGGATTGAATTCTAGAACAGGAGTTAAAAGATACATATATGCACATATATATATATGTATATATATTTATGTATGTGTATATATGTATACACACATACATATACACACATGTGTATGTATATATATGTACATAGTATCATATTTTGTATATGTTATAAAATATGTGCATGTATATGTTCCTATAAAGGATGTGATGCACTTAGCAAATTTCAAATAAATTCTTTCAGTTAAGAAATAGTACCACATCAATGCAGTTTTCTGCTTTTGATAATTGTACTGTGGTTATACAAGAGAATAGAATACCTTTGCTTTTAGGGAACGTGTGTGAGTATTTAGCAATAAGGGGCATTATGTCTGCAATTTATTCTCAAGTGGCTTAGGAAAACTACATAGATTGATAAAGTAAACATCATAAAATGTTAACATTTGGGGAGTCTGAATGAAAAATGTGTGGGAATTCCTTTTGCTATTCTTGCTACTTTAAGTCTGAAATATTTCAGAGTAGAAAGTTTTAAATTGTGGAGATGATCTCATTTGCGGCTATATCTGAAGAATTGGGAGGTGGTGACAGTGTCCTTCTTTTGCCTGCTTCAGGGATAGGAGGGCCTGGTCCATTGGTTTCAGGACATGTAGAACACTAGCGTGTACTGAACAGATCATATTTGAAGCCATCTGTTCCTTACCTGTGACTTCATTGGATTTGCTTATTCAGTCATTCATCCCTTTATCCTGCAAATATTTTCAACACTTAGCATGTGCTAGACCTTGTGCTAGATACTGGATTTATAATCGTGAATAAGATTCGCAATCTGGTGGACAGGAACAGACAAAAACAAAGGCCTTCGATAATCACACATTTTGATAATCCTTATGAAGCTGAAGCGTAAGTGCAAGGAAATGGGATCAGGATCATTTAACCTGTAGGGTCAGAGAAATACTTTTTGAAGAAGTAACAGTCAGGCTGAACTCAAAGGGTCTGTGAGAGCTGACAGGGTGTGGCCAATAGGGAACCTGCATAGTGAAGAAGTCACTTGTGTGAAGGTTCATAAGCAACAGCAGAGAACTCTGTATGTTTAAGGAACCAAAAAAGGGTCAATGTGTTGGGAGCACAGTGAGTGGATTCTGATATTTGCAGTAGGAATGTATTGAAATTTTACAGACAGAAAATGGCATGAACTAATTGACACTGTTTTAAAAGATCACCGACTGCTCCTGAGGAGTGGCCTAGAGGGAGGCATGCACAGCAGGGAGATGAGTTAGGAGGCTATTGCTGATGTCACGAGAGGGATGAGCATGCTTTGGACATGAGCTGCATAGTGACAGTAGAGAAGGACAGTGGCAGATTTGAATATATTTTAGAGGTTGAGTTGATTGGATAAAGAATTTGAGATGAATTAGTACAAGTATGGTACATAAGTATTTGCTTTGGACAGCTGGCAAGTGATAAAACCACTGACAAACCAGGAAACAGAAGAGATAGAACAGGTTTAAGAGGAAAGGGTAATCTGTTGAGTTTTGCACAGTGTTCAGTTACCTGCAGATACTCAATGGTTTAGTATGCAGTTGGCACCTAGGAGGGTGGTCTTGACTGAAGGTAGAATTTTATGAATGATTAGTACTTCATTTCGTAGTTCACATAGAATAAAGTGATGTGAGAATTACAGGCTTTTGTGTATAGGCTTAATTTCTTCTGATCATTTTTCCCCTGGAACCCTGGGAGCCAGGACCCTTTGCTTGCCATTCTTAATTGTACTTTTGCACGGTGGCCTTGCATGAAATAGCCTCAGAAGAAGCTAAATAAGTGAAGTCAGAGCCTAAGGTTCATGGGAGACACACCAGATATTAGAGTGCTAAGTTGATATTGGAAAAGCATGGGAATATGGATAAGCTTGAAAACAAAATTTAGATCAGCATATTCCTTTCAGTGTGGGGACAAACAGCGTAGCCGCTCTTCAAAGATTGACAAAGGCTACTTGTGTCATTGGAGCCACACAGATGACCTTGCAGGAAGAAGTAGAAGCCAGAACGGAGTCTAGACTGTCTCTCCCTGGGTGTGGTCTCTTCTTGCCACCCACTGTTCCCATTATTCTATTCACCATCCAACAACGTGCATATGCTTCCGTTTTAGTCACTGTTTTAGGCAGAAAGAGAAACTTGGATAATTTGTGTTACGTTTATTTAACTAGAACATAGAATATAATATAGCATTCTCATTCCTGATAATTCCTTAAACATCCTAATAATTCCTTAACTACTATTTATTAGTTATATTACAGTGTAATGGGAACAATATATATTGTCTCCTTCGTACTGGTTCCCAAACATCCACTTAACTTAGTTTCTCCCTTGCCCTTTTAATTCAGCATTCCCATATTCATCTGCCTTTATTTTCTGATCTTGTTTTGTCCTCAGCTTTTGTCATCTTTTCCTAGGTCATTTTGCAGTTGGATTTGGCATGATCTAATTGTATTCTGGTAATTTAAATATTTGCCTTAATCTCATTAGTTTCCTAGAATTGCTATAAAATTACCATAAACCAAGTGGCTTATAACAACAGAAGTTTACTCTCTCACCCTTCTGGAAGCCAGAAGTTGAAAATCAAAGTGTTAACAGGGTTAATTCTTCCTGGAGGCTCTGAGGAAGAATCCCTCCCATGCTCCTCTTTTAGTTTCTACTGACAATCCTTGGCGTGGCTTGGTTTACAGATGCATTGCTCCAGTCTCTGCTGGTTTTGATGTCACCTTCTCTGTGTATCATCCCCGCTTCTCTTTTCTTATGGACAGTTGTCATTGTATTTAGGGCACACCCAAATACAGGTTGATCTCATTTTTAAATCCTTAACTGAATTACATCTGCAAAGACCTTTGTTTCAGATAAAGTCACATTCACAGGTTCACAGGTTCTGGGAGGGCATATCTTTTTGCAGGGCCACCATTCAACCCACTGCCATTTCATTGTATTAATTTTAAACTTTTCTCTAATTTTTTTCCATCCTTATTCTAATTTTCCTTTTTGTTATGTTTATAACTTGGAGTTATGAGCGGACTTTGCATTATTAGTGCAGTCAGGCAGTCAGTGAATGGGATTTATAAAAGAAAAACACTACCATAATACAAAAAAAAGTGTTCTCAATGAATTGTATCACTTTTCCGAAGTGAAATGCCTTATCTTTCCGAGAAAGTGGACTTCTAGATAATGCAGGCTCCCCGAACAATGCTTGGATGACCATTTGTCTGAAACATTGTATTAAATATTTGATATGGAATAAGAGAAACTAAGAATTCTGACATTCAATAATTTGATGATTAACAGGACACTCTTACTTTTCAAACCCCTTTTTACATATTTTAGATCAATGTCTTCAATGGAGTATTCCAGGAATCTTATAGCCTTGTGCGAAAGACCGTGAAAAGATTTCATCAAACAGATATATCAGAAATGCTGCTAGTATGATATATTCCCTTCTAGGAAAGTGACAGTTTATCTAGAGTTTTCCCCAGTTTATTTCATCATGCAACACTGTCTCATAGTGTTTAATGCTCATGTTAGGAGCCTTACAAGAGTTAGTAGGTGTGAAATACTGAGAATAGTGTCTCACATGTGGGAAGTGCTATGTGTTTTGCTCCTGCTATTACTACTGGTGCTCCTGCTACCACTTCCAATACTGTTAGCCAGTGTGAAGTGTTAGATTAGCCTCATTTGACAATTTTAAGTATATTTATAAAGTCCTTCTCCTTTTCCTTGGTACTTTGGTTTCCTACTTCCATTTCCTGGGGTTTGGCTCTGCTCTCCCAGTGTGTACACTGCTCTATGGGCTAAGTTAGTTATAACATATTGCTGATATTTTTATATTCTCTTCCCTCAGTTTGTCTATGGTTTCCACAGAATTGACAGTTCTTGGGCAACTGACCAACTACAATTGCACATCTTCATTAGTTGGAGATGCTGGGCTTCCCTTTTTTTATTTACTTACTTCAAGAGCTTTACTAGCTTCTCTAAGGCATTTTTTATTCTCAGCCTGATAGCTTTAAAAGTTAGCAACCAGTATCTAGGATCCCCTAAGAATATGGCTTACAGGTATAAATTCTACAGATTCAGATAACCTCATTCAGAACTAGCTTTTAAATGTTTCAAGGCTCAGAAGCAGTACTTACGATCTTTGAATTTCTCATCTTTTATACTGTTCATTAATACTTTTTTACCGTCTCATATAACCTCATGTTCTAAATTAAAAACTGGTCTTGGCTGGGCATGGTGGCTCATGCCTGTAATCCCCAGCACTTCGGAGGCCGAAGCAGGTGGATCATTTGAGGTTAGGAGGTTAGGAATTTGAAACCTGCCTGGCCAACATGGTGAAACCCTGTCTTTACCAAGAATACAAAAATTAGCCAGACATGGTGGCACACACCTGTAATTCCAGCTACTTAGGAGGCTGAGGCAGGATAATCATTTGAACCCAGGAGCAGAGGTTGCAGTGAACCAAGATGGCGCCACTGCACTCCAGTCTGGGCAACAGAGCAAGACTCTCTATCAAAAATACATATATACATACACACATACCTTGTCTCAATCCAGTTAATATATGTAACATTCTCCAATTTACCATAGTGCTTTCATACAGCAGCCCTGATCCAAGAATTTTTACTAGTTTCTTGCTTGAAAAACAAACAAATTCATCTAAATTGAGAGAAATTCCCATTTTTCTTCTTAAAAATTTAACCAGGCTTCTAGTTATGGGGATCAATACTGATATCTTTTTGTTCCTGATATTTGACTTCCCCTGTTGAATCCCAAATCTGCATAAGGTAGCATGTTTTAATTCTGCAATTCTCTTGATCTTAATAGCATTAATAAGTTGACTACATATTCAGCTAGGGTTTCCTTTTATTAATTCATACTTTCATTCATTGCTTCATACATTTCAACATTTGTGGAGCCTCTGCTTGCATTAAATACTGTATCACACACACTCTGCAAGTGTTATATACAATATAGTTTAATGTCTGAACAATAGAAGGGAATGCCAGAGAAACTCTTCTTGTATCTAGGCACTTCAAACTTACCATCCACATTAGCCTTAATACAGGTTTTTTTCAAACATGTACGTTCTATAATATTCCTGAGAAGTCATCATGAGGCTTTGGTTGAACACTCAGGGGACTTTATGTTCAATACCACACAAAACACCCTATTTTCTGAACAAAATTAAGGTTTTTTTTTTTATATTGATCTAGAAATTTGATTTTCTATAGCTATTTACTATGATTAGTTCAAAATAAATATATATTCTCCCTACCACGATAACCCCCAAATATACTATAAAATAATGTATTGTATAGTCAAAATAAATATACTATGTACTCTCCCTACAATAACCTTTCATCTGGTATGTTCTTTTCCCTTCCCCACATTTGCTTCCTACCTCTTCATTTCTTCCTTTTCTTTCCTTTTTTAAAATATTTATTCAATTCGTCATCATATGAATGGTTGTCAGTCTCTCACCATCCTCGCCACCCTCTGATAGATGTACTCCAATTTGTCAGACTGGGCACAAAAATTTCAATATTGCCTGACTCGTTGGCTCAGATTTCTCTCTATTCAAAACTCCTTCTTCCCCAGTTAATTTCCACCCTTCCCTTTATCCTTCCTCCTCAAAGGGTACAGTTCTGCATGCCTGAATCGAATCCAGCATTTCTTTTCTAATTTATTCTTTAGTTGTTACATTCTCACCAATAACATCCTCCAAAGTTCCCCACATTCATTCATTCATTTTTCATTCATACATTCATTCAACAGATCTTAATTGAGCACCTACTTCAGGGCACGCACTGGTTTTTTTGTTGTTGTTTGTGTTTTTGTTTTGTTTTAATTGAAACAGAGTCTCGCTCTATCACCAGGCTGAAGTGCAGTGGCGCGATCCTGGCTCACTGCAACTTCCGTTTTCCGGTTTCAAGCAATTCTCCTGCCTCGGCCTCCGGAGTAGCTGGGACTACAGGCACGCACCACCACACCCAGCTAATTTTTTGTACTTTTAGTAGAGACGAGGTTTCACCATGTTGGCCAGGATGGTCCCGATCTCTTGACCTCGTGATCCGCTGGCCTCTGCCTCCCAAAGTGCTGGCATTACAGACGTGAGCTACTGTTTGTGGCCGGGCACGCACTGTTAAAAGGCAGCAGTCAATAGCATAGATAAAAGTCCCTACCCTTATGGAATTTATTTGCTAGTGGGGAAGGTAGCTACTAGATTTAGAAAAATAATTAAGTGTATTATGTTAGAAGTTGCTGAGTGCTCTGGGGGAAAAAAAAAAAACATACCAAGGGAGTGGTACTCATGAGTGCTGAGGGATAACTTACAATTTTTAACCAGGCTCATTGGGTGATGAAGAACAATATAGTCTCATTTTCCCTCTTTCTGGTAGCATAGCAGAAAGCTGGATCATCACTTCTAAGTTAGTTTAATGGTAGAACAGGCTGACACCAGCCAGTGGCTCCAGAAGCTGCCCTTTCTGACAGGCCACTTGTGTGACCAGGGAGCTTCTTATCCTGTAAACTTGCATAAATATCCTGTTAATACATAGAGCAGGATGCTGAAACTGTAACCACAATGTGTGCAGAGCATTTGCGCCTCACCTCAGTGGTAGGACAATGGGAGTTTGGGAGATTGCATGCACTCTACCTACTTCTCTGACTGTATATTGTTCCCACAATAAGCCCTGTTTCTGTCAGCATCGCTTGGCACTAGTGGTGTGAATCCATGACTATTTCATAGGACATCACAGCAGGCCTCATTGTGAAGGTGACATTTGACTCAAGACTCAAGGAGATGAGAGAGAGAAGCGCCAGTGCTAAGGAAGGGGTATGTCTGACCAGGTAATGTGGCCAGAGCAGAAGGATCAAGGGGAAGAGTAGCCAGAGAAGAGGTTCAAGGGGTAAGTGAGGCCAGATCACTTAAGGCCCTAAAGGACTTTAGGTTTTACTCTTGAAGAAACAGGAAACCACTGGAAGGATTTAGGCAAAGAAGAAACATGGTCTGCCTTTAAGTTTTAATAGGATTATTCTGGCTTCTGTATTGGAAAAAAAGACCATGAGAAAGAGGCAACAAGGTAGGCACAGAAGACCAGTTAAGAGGCCCATACAGCAATCTAGGTAACAGATGATAGTGGCCATATAGCGTGACTATATTTTAAGGGTGATCCAACACATGGCCTGAGCAACTGGGAGTCTGGAGGATTTTGTTTTGTGTTGAGGGCTCCAATAGAGCATAAAGTCTAATCATGGCATTGTCAATCCAAAATGAATTATTTCCTTATCTCTGCATAATTTCTGTCTGTATCTCTTCACTAATTTGTAAGCTTCTTTGATGTCAGAGACTGCACCTATTCATTATATCTCCTATAATATCATAGCACAGTCTTTGACACATTAGTAATATAATAAATGTCTGCCAATTATTTTTAAAATAGGGATTTCGAATTAACATCTTGATAAATCATAGGCATATAAATCATCTGAAATGCCAGGCAGTTTTCCATAGCAATAGGAAAGACCTTGTACTTACTTTGTTTTCTTGTTAATGGCTTTACATGTTTATTCTCTGTGGCATTGAATATTAAGTAGTTGTTTATTTTTTACAATAATCCTAGACATAAGTTTTCCTTGTTACAGCTTTGGATTTCGGGTTAAAATAACTTTGTCTACTTACCTGATGTAAGCATTCAATTAAATGAAATTAATCTAAATTATTCCTAGTTTTTTTTCAGTGACAATATGTAAGAGATACAATAAGCACTAAATAACGGGGCTTTAGGTTGTTTTGTTTGGGGGGGGCATGGGGAGCAGATAGTTGATACTATGTCTATGAATTTTGCAGTACATCTAAAACTACATGGCTGAGTTCTAAAATAAAACCAGGGTAAGGATCACAAATTTAAATTAAGCATTCATTAAATTCTCAGCATGTTCTCCGCTGTTAGGCCATCTGTAGACAATCTTGGCAAAAAGAGCCTCCTAGAATGCTCATCAAAGCATACCACTTAGAAGTAGAGTTCTTCAGGAAAACATGTAGGGCCACTGCTGGACAGCAAACCCAAGTGATCACTGTGTCACCAGTACCATCGGCCCAATCTCCTGATCTTCTTACTAACAACTTTTTGTTACCTGAGTAAGTGTGAACACATGTGCTTGTTAAACTAAAAACTGAGTGTTAAGGAATGTCTGTCCCAGAGAATACTTAGCAAATACTTAAGGTGATGTTCTCTGATACATGTAATGGATAATTGTTAGTTCAAAAATACATATGATTTGGTAACTAGTACCTGAAGAAAGAGTGTTGATTGAGGTTGGTTTCAAATATTACTGAAAACTGAGTAAATTTTCATTTGCTCGTGGACATTATAGCATGATCAAGGCAGAACATAATACCTTAAAGCAATTCTTAGCCTTGGCAACAAAAGAATAGGCATTCAAATATCTAGTCACTGGTACTTTTTTATCCTACCATAAACACTGTGTTCTTTTTTTTTTTAAATTGACATTCTTCTGTGTTTTGTGGCTTTATCTTCTCAGTCAGGTGTCAGAACTGAATAATAACCACTAATGATTTGCCAATCAATTATTATGGCTATACTGATAACTTCTATTCCCAGTTTGTTTATTTAACAGATAACAGATAACTTCTGTTTATATTAAATAGTGTTAGTACTTCAGATTTTGCTTAACTTGGGAAAGTTGATAAATATTTGACTGTACTCTTAATAGTTCCTAATGGGAAACATGAAGTCTCTAAATTATGAGCCACTGAGTCATCTGCTAATAATACCCCATGAATGTTAGCTCTGTTGAGAGCCAGGTCTCATACACATGCAGAATAACCAGATTCCTGCCTAAGTGTGATGGTCTCTCTGAGCAAGGTATTCTCCCTTGTCTGTGCTAACATGGAGTTGAAAGTGTTTGTAAAAGGAGGAAAGTTAGGCCTTTAAAAGAAGCATGCAGTTTGAAAATGATTACTTACTGAATAATGTCGCAGTATTGTGTAATATTATCTAAGTGGATGGTGATATACATAAAAGAGTACTCTCACAAGAAGCTTCCAAAATAACATAATGCACTAGCAGGTAGGTTATCAGGTTAGGCAGTGAGTAAAGATTTCAGTTGATAATCACCTCAACATTCCCATTCCCATTTGAATGTCACTGTTACGGGGCTCTTTTTAATTCTATTCCAGGACATGCATCTACCAAAAATTTTTACTTTAGAAGTTTCTTGGTATGGTAGGAGGCGTTTGATGATGGTAGAAATACGTGGATATATTATCAGTATGGATGCAAATATGTTTTACAGGTTAAATTATTCTAAAAATATTTTTATCAAATACCTTATTCTGATACTGCTTGCATCTGGGTTCAAATCCATACTTTCCTGGAGAAACGTGTTATCTTTTACTCTTGTCTCAGTAGGTGCCAGACATTCAAATGCTGTTTTCCCAGCTCAAAGGAATTAAGGACCTAAAGGCAGTTACCATTGATATATAGGAAGAGTGGCAACAATAAGTCTACAGTGTGTAGAAAAGAAGAAAGCATCCCTGCCAATCCTGAAAATGTTTGGCTGAGAGCTATACACTGGGTGGCAGGAGAAACTGATTAACCTTTTACTCCTAAGAAGATTCCTCAGGCATAGAGTGTGGTTAATGCCGTGAGACATACAGTGTTTAATAGGTGTTCAGCATCTCAGAAAAATTAGTTATTGTAGGAATATCACTGATAGATTGTGGCTCTGAGAAAGCCTGGGGAGTAGAACCTGCACATATTTCACTTTCTTTGTCTTTTGCTGACCTTTGTTGGAAGTCTTATGGAGCTGTTTAAGTGAGCAGAAGATGAGCTAAAGGAATGGGAGGAGGAGACATAAGGAACCTGCAAAATTAAATATCCTGCCGAGATACTTGTCCATTTAGCAGCGTCCATTGCTTAGCACTGGGCCTGATCCTGTGAAGGATGCAGAAGCAATATAAGAACTGGCCCTTGCCCTCCAGAATCACCATCTAAGTGGGGCTACAACACAGGAAAACGTGCACTAAACGTCAGACGCAGGAAGTGCCATGATGCAAATGCCTACCATAGAGCTAGGAAAGGTCAGAGAAGGGGCTAGAGTGTTGTCTGGATTGTCAGGGAAGGCTCCTGAGAGGAGCCTGGGTTGAGCTTTGAGACCAGCAAGTTATGGTTAGCAGAGGCCAGGGAAGGAGCAGCATTCCAGAATGAGCAGATATTTGGAGTTGGAAGTATAGCTGAGGGCCCTGGAAGCTGTTTCGGGTAAAGAGAACACATGTGGGAACATATACAGATTTCATTGGAGAGGCAAGAGTGGCCAGATTATGAATTGTCATGTAATTTAGGACGAGGGTTTGGATTTCATAATTTAAGCAAACAGCATGATGGAATCTACATCAAAGGTGAGTTGCTGTGAAGGCAGTATTTAGAACAGAATAGAAAGAAAACCAAAAGCAAGAAGACCATTTGGCTGGCAGTTTTCTGAGGGTAGGAATGAGATAGATACCTGAATTGGGATTGTGCAGCTGAGAATTACTGAAGGGTTAATTTCATATTGCAGAGGAAGAAAGCGCTTTACTTAGAAAGGGGACAGGGAGGGCTGAACAGTGTATGAACTTTGCAAGGGTGGTTTGCAGAGAGAATAGGGGAGTTCTCGCGGGGGGAGGTGGGAAACATGGGGATTTGAGCTAGATTACAGGGAAGAAGATGAATTTGGATTCAGACACATTAAATCAGACATAAAAGCTATTCCTTGTTGTAGCAGTCTCATGAAAACATTTGAAATCATAGACTGAAATTCAGGTGAGAAGCCAAATCATATCCAAGAATCTCCTGCATTCATCAGGGAAAAGTTAGTTTAAGTGAAGACAGCAGTGGGACCAAAACCTAACTGTGAGGGCTGACTACTGTTTGATGGAATTATAATATTTTAGATAAGATTTAAGAGGATTCTGATTGTAGCTACTTGATAGAAATGCAAATGATGATAAGGGTTTTAGATAAGAGACAGAGCTAGCATCCTGATATTGTATAATTGAAACAGAGATTCGAGTCCTTTAGTGAAGCATTACCCATATTCCTTTAGGAATATTAGATATTTTAAGATTGCAGGTAGGTTATCTAATCTAATTTATCTACCTGTTGTTGAGATTATTTAATTTGCATTTAACTGTGTTTTCATTGGCTTGTCATTTCTCTCTTCTAGAGCTAACTAATCTCTTGTTATATTCCAGACTCTTAGTGTAAATTACCTTCATTAGAAATTTTGGAGAAATAAAGTGTTTTATTTCTTTATGGATAAAATAGTCCCAGAGAAAGAGAGAGAGATAAGGATGGACACTTAGAAAACAGTCCAAGGAGAGAATTCTAATGCCTGACAGAAGTAATGTTTAGAATGAGGGCTTTTAACTGAAGTTCTCACAGACATGGGATAGGAATCTTAGCACCAGATTTTCTTCCAATAATAGAGTTAAATGTGTGTCATTTGCTTCATTAAAATTGAGGTAGCATCCTATCCTCTTAACAGTATATCATGATCTCAAGAAAATAAAACTGTACCGTTTCTACTGCATGGTTAAAAATGGCTTGGGCTGATTGTAAAAATTAGTTATAATGGCATGTATCAGCATATTTAAAAATACAAATGTACTGCAGAATGTGCAAGGAATAGATAAGAACTTTGATTATAAACAAGAGCATACTTCATGGTAGGTGAAAAGCAAACATGCGGCCATTCCTGAGAAAAGTATGTCATGAGTACATCAGTGTGTATATGAGGGCTCCCAGGTCATTGATTCTAAGAATAAAGTCCCTCCGATTCCCTTGCTGGTCTGCTCGGGTGGTGTCTGGGAATCTCCTTAATAAGTCACTGCTATCCATGGATATCACTAGGACCCTTTCGTGGGAAGAATATTAACTTTGGAAGAATTCTGTGGCTGTCAAGTCAAGCAGTTACCTGAAGAGAGGCAAAATATATTGGAAAATGATGTGAACTCATTCCCAGTTAGAATAGCTCACTTTTACCTCATCCTTGGCTGTAAAAAACTTTTTGTCACAGTTCAGATTAGGCCATGGTACAAGTAACAGCAATCCAAAAACCTTAAATAGGCTGCAAGAAGATAGTTATTTCTTTCCCAAAAAATCCTTGAAATAGCCCAGTGCTGGAGGAAGGCTGGTCATCTCCCTTCCAGGAAATCTTTAGCGATCCAGGTTCCTTCAGGCTCATGCTCCACCATTGTAAGGGGGAGGCTTTCCTCCTCATGGACCAAGATAGTACCTTTCAAATTCCAGAAAGCAGGACAGAATGAAGAGCCAAAAAGAAAGGCAAAGGTGTGTGCCCACTGTATCATTAGAAAAGGTCCCAGAAGCTGTCTCATGGCACTTCTGTTTATATTTCATTGGCCAGAACTCAGTTGTATGGCTATACCAAACTGTAAGGGAGGCTGAGAAATGTAGCCTTCTCTCTAGGCAAACATAGCCCAGTGCATGATCTATGACATGAAAGAGTTGGAGAAAAAATACTGGGGGAAAGTATATAACCACACCTTCCTTTCCATTGCAGTGACACCTTGATATTGGCAGGTCAAATTATATAGCTGCCTGCGGAGGTGCCTGAAACAGAGTGGCAGTTGCAGAATAGTGCAGCAGTCACTAAGAGCAGGTACCCTGGAGTCACACCACTTAGGTTTGATTCCAGATTTTTCTCAGATGAAAAGACGAAATAATATTAGTACCTTCCATTTAGAGCTGTTGTGACGATTAAGTAAAATACTGAATATAGCACGTTCAGCATGGTATCTAAGACTTCAGAATCATTTGATAAATGTTATTAGCTCTTATATTAAAAGTAAAATGAAAAGTTTTAGAGCATCCACATACTTGCAACTTTTCTGTACATCCATACAATGTGGAGAATATATTTACCTTTTTTCCAGCTTATAATAAGAGTCAGAGTGGTTTTCATTTCTAATTGCACTTTTCTCCTTTTGAAAATAAGCTGGCATGTGCATGCTTGGTTGGGAGGATGGAGGTGGTTTCTAACAAAGTGTATGAATGATTTTCCTGAATTTTCCATGGGTTCAGCATGTTTTGTTGACACCATCTTACAGGCTTTTCTTTGTAACAGTTTTGAAGTGAAGGATTATTTTACACTACGAATCTATAGGACGCCCTTTCCACTGATGTAACAAAGTGGGAATTGGGCACTTCATCAAGAGGATGAGGCCATCGTTGGCCATCCCTGCATGGATGGGGTTCAAAGATGGCAGTGTGGAGTGGGTATTCTCTGTGTTTGACTGTAAAAGGATAGACAGCTCTGAATTGCAAAATACTATTGTCTATCAGAATGTAAAAGTTTGGCTTATTCTTCATTTAGAAATGGTGGTAAGAACGAAGTGGGTGAAAATGAAGCTTGATAATCCAACTTTAATGTGACAATTTTCTCATGATTGCAGACAACAAGAGTTGTGTTGAGATATTTTTGCCAATACCTAAATGCTCTTTTGCTTCTCTCTTTTCTTTCTTTCTTGAAGCCCCCTCTTTGTTCTGTGGCTTTTCTTTTGTAACTCCTCCAGACTACAGCTTTGTTCCCCCTTCTTCCACTCCTTTCTGGTCAGGTACTGCTTTACTGCTTTTATTTGTCTCTTCAACTCGCTTCTGCTTGCAAATAAAATATTTGAGTTCAATGTATGGCTTCTCATATAGATACATCTCCTCACAGACAGTCCCTCGAGTTCCATTACCACCATGCACTTTACTCTTCTCTGTCATAAAGTCATTGTTTGTCATGACATTTCACTCGTTTTTGCGTGTGTGCTCGTGCCATGTATTTCAGTAAGACATTTTGTAATGTATCTGTTGGGGAGAGTTTGGAGAGGGCTGGGGCTGGAAGTAGAAAGGGGACGGAAGTCTATAAAATCATTCTTTTTCTTGAGGACCAGAAATTTTAGTTGAGAAAAGCCAATATTTATGTATTTTCCTAAAGAAAATAAATAGAATTAAAAGCCAAACTTTGTTTCCAAATATAAAATAAAACTCAGTACATAATGACTTGAAAAGATAACCGGCGCCCATGAATTGTGAATTTCTTCAGGTTGTGCCTGGGTGTTTTGATTTTGATTTCTGTCATTAGCCAGAGAGTTTACTGGCTATTTACATGACATTAGATAAAGTCTGTTTCCTGACAGATGTTTAAAAATTAACCTGCACATTCCAATAAAAATCGTAGAATTTAGAACTAGAAAAACCTTAGAAGTCATCTAGTACAAACCTTTCATTTCATATATGAGAAAAATGCGGCCTCGAGGGGTTAGAAGACCTATGCAAGGTCACACCGTTAAGTTGATGATTGGGTTTTTCTGTCACAGGGGGTGTTTTTATGTGTACCGACTCTAACAGTAGTGCCCTAATAATGGGACAGTTTTCAGTGAGAAAGCTATTAAAGTGGTTTGTGTCCTGAACAGTAAAATAAAATGACCTATTTTTACTCCCTTTACAGTTCTGAAATCTACAGTATTGCCATTCATTTATCTCATGATGGACACCTGGAGTCTAAAAAATTTTATGTCATTACAAAGCCATGAATAATAGGTCAGAGATCCCTGTGGCCAAGGGGGCAGGCCCTTCCAGGGTAACACGGGTCATAACTTCTACTGCCTGAGCCCTGGGAACTGTTAAAAATACAGATGGATGGTGTTTCCCATTTGTCTCTTTTCTTACACTTAAGTTCCTTTACCATTTAAGATTTATAAAGTTTCACCAATCTCCGATGAGTGATTCTCAGATTCACTGAACATATAATTGAAAAGACTTTATAACCCCAAAGAGCAACAGGTAGGGAAGTTAATATAAAATGTGCTATGAAACACTAGAGACTAACAAACATGAACCACTGGAATGGAGTTTTCTTTCAGAACAGGGCCAGCACGGATAGGGAGAAAGTTAGCTCCTCTCCTGCCATCAAAAATTAAACACACACACACACACACACACACACACAACACACACACGGAACCCAACTCTGGACACAGGAGATGAATACCCTGAATACGCTGACATCTTGTTTTTGATTAGATACTTCAGTAAAGGTTTTCTGTTAGGCAGTATTTGTTTCAAAGAAAGAAAATATATGGATAGTATTTGTTCCGTCTGATTCACACCTGATTCACACCTCTTCACATAGGTGAATTATATAGAAAACCATAACTAAATTGATCACCAAATAGTTTTAACATAGAAAGTCTCATTAAGGGAGAGTGCCACCTAACCAGAAGTGATAGCATAGGTTTGACAGGAGACTTACATCAGAGCAAAATACCTCCTTGTTTTGAGTGTTAGTTGAAGCAGTTACTGGATGAAAACATAAAGCTTTGTCTTGGAGGTGCTAGTTAGAAACAGACGCCGGGGCCATCAATAGGAAATTTATGATGAAATTATTTTAGATTCTATCTCCTTAGATACTTAGATATTAACCAGTTTTTTTTTAATTTGGGGTTTTTTGTTTGTTCCATTTTTATAAAAACTAGTTTTTACTTTGAAGTTCTTATGTATGAAGGATGGAAAAACAGGACAATGGTTCTTTAAACTTTATGAAGCGAATTTGCCCGCACCTGATTGAATTGAAACAGCGATTCTGCTGCTTTCAGGCTCCTCTGCCATTATCGCTGGTCTGTAATGAAATCATGACTGTGCATTTGATAGCATCAATAACATCCATCTGATGAGTTTCTTATGGTTGTTAACTAACTGCAGCCTTACTCTCATTCCTTGTCATTTCTTGACAGTGTTAAGTCCAAAAGTGCTGGGCATTGCCATCGCTCGGTATGACTTCTGTGCGAGAGATATGCGAGAGTTGTCCTTGTTGAAAGGAGATGTGGTGAAGATTTACACAAAGATGAGTGCGAATGGCTGGTGGAGAGGAGAAGTAAACGGCAGGGTAAGTTGGCCCTCTGGATGTCCTGGTGCACGTGAATGAAGGGGACTGAGCAGTTGTTGGTACCCATTGTGGTGCCAGGGAGAAGCCTCTATACCGTATCGCAGCCTTCGGCCCACAGGCCCCTGCCCTCTGGAGACTGGTGCTGTATTTTGCTGGTACTAGGGACTCACTGGAAATATTTGAAATGAATATGATAGTGACATAATAAAATTCACCTGGGCAAGTGTGGTAGCTTCCTGCTTGGAAAAGTGTTGAGGAGCATTTCAGTTCTTTTTAGACTCTGAGCCATTGAGCTAAACTTTATATGTATTGCAAAATATCTATAAGAGCTGCTGATCTAAATTGGAAAGAATGGGACATAGTACCTCTGTCTTTTCATCCTGTTCTACAGCAGAAATAGGAATCATTATGCAGCAGAGCCCCCCCGTATTATACTTAATTTACATATTTATTTGTGTGCTAGTGGATTAGAACACTGTTTAAGTTTATTTTATTCCTCCATTTCGATCATTCACTCTGTTAGGCTTCTACGAGCAGTCAAACCAATCCTCTCACCTACAATGGGCATAAAAACCCCGTTTAATTGGGGTACTACGAAAACAAAATGCTCTGTTGTAGAATCCTTTGAAGTGTCAGATACAAAGTCACATTGCTATGCTGGTTGCTTTTCTTTTTTAGGTGGGCTGGTTTCCATCCACATATGTGGAAGAGGATGAATAAATTCAAATCCAGCATTGCACCCTGCACCAAAAATTTCAGAGAAGTGATAAACAGAGACCTGCACAGCATTGTGAATTAACTGAAGTGTTTAAAAAGCTGCATTTCTGGCTGTTCAACATCCTCCCTCCTTAACCCCTCGTAAGTCTTAATGCTGAGATTTCTAAAAGATGCTGGTACTGACAGATTAATGGCTTGCCTAGAGCTGTGCAAGAAACAGCCTGCCAGTCTGTCATTGTCAGGGACCAGGGCAAAGCCAAGAGCTGTTCTTCCCAGAAGAGCCCTGCAGACACATTGGTACATGGGTCTCTACTTCATCCGGTCAGATACCACGAATGCTAGTCATTAGTAAATCTTTAATACTGTTTTGCTTTATTCTCACATGCCATTCACCAGATTATTTGATGGTGCAAAGAAGCAGATGTTTAATTTTTCTTTTCCCAGCATGAAGAAAAATTGGAGCTCTGCCATTTGAGCAGCTTACTGGAAAGATCCAGCCTTACTCGTCTTAAATTGTCCAACAAGGTGACTCATTGCCCGACAAACACTTTTACCCTCAGATGTTACTCGTGATATTATTAAATATGAGGCCAGTGCTCAGGTTAGCATCATAAGGGAAATATCCCTGAAGGGTTTAAATTATTCATTTGGTGTCCTGATTATATTTGCAAACTTCTTTATAAAAAGTGAGAAAACACATAAAAGAGAGAGTAATCTTTATAGTTAACCTTCACAATCTTCATGATTTCATAGGATTATTTTGGAAATATAGTACTTGACTTTATGAAAGAATCTTGGCTAAGTGTATTATGGGTAGTTGCCAATAATCTGAACAAGGTGGCATTGTTTACAGAAACAGATCAAGGGCTATAAATTACGTCATTTTACAGCAGCAATATCTATTAACACAGCCTTTTCCTCCAACCCTCCTCCCTCCGACACAAAAATGACTTTATGATTTCCACATTTTCTTAGAGCACAAACAACTTCGTTAAGGATTTTGGAAGGAAAGTACAGCTGGGTCCTTTATTCATTTCTGGGACAGAAAAAGGGACATTGGGCTTTCAGTTTCTCTCAGAGTCTCCCCCTCTGCAGCCCGTCCTGGGAGTGTATTAACAGGAGGGGAAGATCGGCCTTGCAGTACATTTGTTTTGCCAAGCCATCACTCTTTCATGTGAGGAGCCTAAATACATTCTTTCGGGGGGTGCAGAGCCCCCAGTCAAGGCAGTCAAGTTAAGACACTGACTTGGCCCTTCCCTGATGAAATACTTCCTCCATTGCTGAAGTCCTGTTCTAACAAGATTGAGAGAGTTTTCATGTTTGGAAAAACAACAACACAAAGTTAGAAGCGTTAACTTAGTAGAGCTGAGCCAGGAGCATTCAATTCTGAAATTTTGAATCATCTCTGAAACGAAGCAGGTGTGGCCTGCCCTCTCCTCAAGCCATTTGGGTGCCAGAACTCATGGTTGAGTGGATACATCCCCCCGTAGAGACCCTCATGGGCTGGGACTTTTCATCTAGGATACATTCAAGACCTTTACCTCAGAATTATGTAAACTGTGATTGTGTTTTAGAAAAATTATTATTTGCTAAAACCAGTTAAGTCTTTGTATATGTGTAAATGATGACAAAAAATGTATTTTATAAAATGTTCTGTACAGTGGAGTTACACCTCAAAGTGTACTCTTGGAATGGATTCTTTCCTATAAAGTCTTATCTGCGACTCTGTCTCGGGAATGTTTTGTCTGTTACCATCAGCCAACTTTGTTATGGAGGGAGCACCCTCACACAAGCAGAAACACTCCTGTGGATGGTATTGTAGCATGAATTGTTTGTCTTAGTCAACAGACCCTCTCCTTATAAGTGGTGTTTAGTCTTCCTGTTGCATTTCATGGGCCTGGGGGTTTCCTAGCAGAGGATATTAGAGCCCCTTTTTGTGACATTACTGATTACATCTTTGTCTACATTTAATACTTTGTATTGGAAACTTTAAATGCTGCGGATTTGTGTAGAGTTCTCATACCAAAGACAGAAGTAACTGTTTTCCATATACTTTGTCTTGCCTGTATGCAGCCATTGTGTAATATGGTGAATTAGAGTGGTATTTCGCTTTGTATTATTTTGTAAATATGTCAATACAATAAATAGTGACTAAATTGATTTCTCAGAGTTGGAGTCTTTTTATTGAATGATCCCTGTATTAGTCAGGGTTCCCCTAAAATGGATGGTGCTGGATCATTGGGCCTGTACCCAGCCGTCGCCAGCATCCAGAGTGGATGGGAGTGGTGGGGGGAGGGATCAGCTCCCTCCCACCATCAGCCCCGCGGGTACTACCTGTCGAATAGGAGGGCTGCTGCGGTGAGTCTTGAAGCCCAGGGCTGGGCCTGGGTGGAGCCGCCGCAGGTGCAGATCTTCGTGGTAGTAGCAAATATTCGAAGGAGAACTTTTGAAGGCCAAAGTGGAAAAGGGTTCATGTGAACAGCAGCTGAACGTGGGTTGGGCAGTCAGTCCTGAGAGATTGGTGAGCGCCACTTTGAAGAGACGGGTAATGGCCTCCATTGCCCTCAGCCAACTGAAAGGGAGTCAGGTTCAGATCTCTGAATCCGGAGTGGCAGAGATGGGCACCACCAAGTGTCCAGCACAGCAACGCGATGGATCCCAGAGACGCCAGCAGGAGCCCCGGGACAGTTCCCCTTCTCTTTGTGAAAGTCAGGACACCCTGAAATTGGGTTCACCTAGAGAGAGGAGTCCATGCCTTGAAAAGCGTCGCAGTTCCGGTGGCATCTGGTGAGCTCTGGCTGGCCCTTCGAAAATCCCGGAGAGAGGGTGTAAATCTCGCGCTGGGCTGTACCCATATCTGCAGCATTCCTCCCTCTGGAACTAAGACCTTTAGGCTGCAGAACATAATATCGTGGGAACAGGAAACAACAATTTTGCTAGTGGATCACTAGGGGTGATGGTGAGTGGTGCCACTTCCACTTCCACCCCTTGATTCCTGGACCTGTGAATCCTGGCTATGGGAGAAACAGTACCATATATTTAATGCTGATTTAGGGCATGCATGGCCTTCTAAAGAATTTTGTCCCAGCGCTGCCAAGTATTGTCACCTAGTTGGCGTTGTAATTGTGCCTTGAAAAGGCGATCCTAACTTTCTGTTCTGCTGCTTCAGGATGATGTGGAACATGGTAAGACCAGTGAATTCCATGAGCACGAGCCCACTGCTGCACTTCTTTAGCCGTAAAGTGAGTGCCTTGATTAGAGGCAATGCTGTGTGGAATACCATGACGGTGGATGAGGCATTATGTGAGTCCATGGATGGTAGTCTTGGCAGAAGGATTGATACAGGATAGGCAAATCCATAGCCGGATTAAGTGTCGATTCCAGTGAGGACAAACCTCCACCCTTTCCATGATGGAAGAGGTCCAATATAATCAACATGCCACCAGGTAGCTGGCTGATCACCCCGAGGAATGGTGCCATATCAAGGGCTCAGTGTTGGTTGCTGCTGCTGGCAAATTAGGCACTCAGCAGTGTCCGTGGCCAGGTCAGCCTTGGCAAGTGGAAGTCCATGTTGCTGAGCCCATGTATACCCTCCATCCCTGCCACCATGGCCACTTTGTTCATGGGCTCATTGGACGATGACAGGACTGGCGGGGGAAAGAGGCTGAGTGGTGTCCACAGAACGGGTCATCCTATACACTTGATTATTAAAGTCCTCCACTGCTGAGGTCACCTCTTGGTGAGGACTCACATGGGATACAAACTTCTTCACAGTTTTTGACCACTCAGAGAAATCCATCCACGTACCTCTTCCCTAGATTTCTTTGTCACCAATTTTCCAGTCATGCTTCTTCCAAGTCCCTGACCAACCAGCCAAATAATTGGCTACAGCCCATGAATCAGTATATAATCACACATCTGGCCATTTCTCCCATGAGGATCCATTTCCTCTTCTGTAAGAAAGCGATCGTTAGGCCGGGCGCAGTGGCTCATACCTGTAACCCCAGCACTTTGGGAGGCCAAGGTGGGTGGATCACAAGGTCAGGCATTAGAGACCAGCCTGACCAACATGGTGAACCTTGTCTGTACGAAAAATACAAAAATTAGGCAGGTGTGGTGGCATGCGCCTGTAATCCTGGCTACTCAGGAGGCTGAGGCAGGAGAATCGCTTGAACCTGGGAGACAGAAGTTTCAGCTAGCTGAGATCACACCACTGCACTCCAGCCTGGGTGACAGAGCAAGACTCCGTCTCAAATAAATAAATAATAAATAAATAATAAATGGATCTTTAAAAGTGCCTGAGAGAGCTGTTGTGAAGAATAAATAATAACATATGAAAAAAGCCCCTAGTACAGAGCCTCACACGTAGTAGGTATGCAAGAAATGTTGGTTTCCCTCCCTTTATGAAAGATAAGATACTCGGGTACAAAATTATGTACTTGTAGCCTTTATTTTGAATATTATTGAGAGTTTATGCTTTTTTTTACATATAGTTTAATTTTCTGCACTCAAATTGTGGACAGAGTAAAAGGTATACATGTTCAGGAAGATTAATATGCAAACCCACAAGCAATCTCAGAAGTTGAATCTAACAGCTCTACATTATTTTGACTAGGAAAATGGAATTTTTACTTAGCTCATAATCGTTGAGACTGAGTCCATCAGTCACTTCATTTTTCACTGAAACTAGTTTGCTGGGATTGGTTGGACTCTGATTAGAAATGTTATGCACCCACATCTGGTCTGGCAGACTGGAAGCCACCGTATTCTAAGTAATGAACAAGTCCCAGAAAGGATATCGTAAAGGAATTCTGTCTCTCATTCAGTGCCACTAATTAAACCAGACTGAGGGAAACAGTGACAGAAAACAAACTTTTTTCTGAAGCACTCTGGACACACTGGCTCTCTCAAAGTTCCTGAATTTCTATGCACAATGCAACTACAAATGATGACCCAGGCGCATGGCCAGATGGGGAGAAGCCTTGGTGCAGAACCAGAGTGTACACAAAAGTCACTTCACATCCTGTTCTCTAATGGATGTTGGGGTCCACGCTGAGAGTGCTGAATAGGAGGGAAGGTGAACTCTAGAATAGCCAATGTGTCCAACTCATGATCTGGATTGCCCAAGGTCATGCAGGTAGAAAATAGTGTCAAGGTAAAGACTCAAACATGGGTGTCCCAACTCCAAGTCAATAAATGCTGTCTCTATTCCTCTCTCATACATCAGCACTCAAGAGCCTCTGACTCCAGAATTATTTCCTCCATTCTTGAGGCCTTTCTTCTGGGAATCATTCTGGGTGACTGCTGGGATCCTAGATCAGGTAAGAATATGAGTGAGTCACAATCCTTGCACCTCTTGCTGTCAGCCTGTCGTGATGAGTTTGAAACAAGTCAATAAGAATAGCAATGACTCAGGAGTCTGATCAGGAAATACTTGTGGATTTTCTTGTTCTTTCTTTCTTTTTTTAAGTTCTGAGGTGCACATGCAGAACGTGCAAGTTTGTTACATAGGTATACATGTGCCATGGTGGTTTGCAGCACCCATCAACTTGTTACCTAGACATGGATGATGGATTTTCTAGTGATCCAAATGACCTCTCTGCAGAAAGTGAATTTTTTTTTTTCCAACGATAATTTTCAGTCCATCTCCTTTCTCCTTTGGCTGTCCTTTTTGTACTGGTATCTGCCAGACAGCATGCTAGGTATTTGTTGTATATTATCCCATTTATCTCCTATAAGCCTTCTGAGAATTCGTTACAGACTGACATCATCCCATCTTTTAATCATGAAAAATCTTTGTCTAGTTTAGTAAGTCTTCTACACTAGGGTTGCTTTTAAAGGCTATTTGACATGTTTTACTAATCTATATGATCTTTCCTTTTGTCTAAAAAGCAGTGTAGACCAGTGGTTAAGACTTTGGAACCAGACTATCTGACTCTACCACTTATTAGCTGTATGACCTTGGACAGGATGCTTACACTGCCTAGTCCTATGTTTCTCCATAGTTAGAATGGGGTTACGATAGCACCTTAGTTCGGGGGGGGGGGGCGGTTGTGAGGATTAAATGAAATATTAGCTGTAATTTTTTTTTTTTTTTTTTTTTTTTTTTGAGACGGAGTTTCACTCTTGTTGCTCAGGCTGTAGTGCAGTGGTGCAATCTCAGCTCACTGCAACCTCTGCCTCCTGGGTTCAAGCAATTCTCCTGCCTCTGCCTCCTGAGTAGCTGGGATTACAGGCGTGCACCACCACACCCATCTAATTTTGTATTTTTAGTAGAGCCGAGTATCTCCATGTTGGTCAGGCTGGTCTCAAACTCCTGACCAAAGTTGATCTGCCCACCTCGGCCTCCCAAAGTGCTGGGATTACAGGCATGAGCCACTATGTCAGGCCATAGCTGTAAAATTTTTAGAAGAGTGCCTGACAGAGTAGACATTCAGTAAACAAGAGAGTTTAAAATTGCATTTTGACCACTACTTTAAATATGCGTGCAAAAATAAGTGTTACAAATTTTAAAAACTCAGATATGTTAAAAATTCCCTTTAAGTATATATTAGCCTTTGGAAGAAACTTCTTGAGTTGATTTATTTTTTGAGAAGGAGTTTCACTCTTGTCACTCAGGCTGCAGTGCAATGGCCCAATCTTGGCTCACTGCAAACCTCTGCCTCCCGAGTTGAAGCAATTCTCCCGCCTCAGGTGCCTGCCACCACGTCCGGCTAATTTTTTGTGTGTGTTTTTAGTAGAGATAGGGTTGCACCATGTTGGCCAGGCTGGTTTTGAACTCCTGACTTCAGGTGATCCACCTGCCTTGGCCTCCCAAAGTGCTGGGATTACAGGCATGAGCCACCACGCCCAGCCTTATGTTAACTTTTCACATTAGTAATCCTTTCAAAATGATGCACAAATGGAGCCCAAATCAAACGCTCTACCACAGCACCGTGTATTAGTGATCCACTGCTACCCGACAAATCCTGTACTCCCAAACTTTGCAGCTGGGTACAGCAAACATCTATTATTTCACAGTTTCTGTGGGTAAGAAATCTGGGAGCAGATTCGCTGTGTATTTCTGACTTAGGGTCTCCCATGAGGCTTCTGTCAAGGTATCAGCCAGGCCGTAGTCATCTCTAGGCCCAACCCGGGGAGAGTCTGCTCCACAGTTCACTCCTGTGGACCTCTCCACATGGCTGCCTCACCAGATGGCATCTGGCTTCTCCCAAAATAAGCATCCAAGAGGGAAAGAGCAAAAGCACTTGAGATGAAAGCTGGTCTTTTTATAACCATCTTAGAAGTGACAGCCCAGCACTCAGCTCTGTTCTATCCCTTAGTGTTGAGTTACTAAATCCAGCTCATGCTCAAGGGGGAGGAGATTACACAGGATGAACACCAGGACAAAGGGATTGTTGGGGGCCATCCTACTGGCAGCCTACGACAGATTGGTGCATTGAATGGTCATTGGAGCCAAAGATGAGTCCTATCTGAAAGGGTTGTGTTACTTCAGAGAAACTTAAAGGGATCCAAAATGTCATTCTTCATAAAAAATAATTTCCTATTGTTTCCTTTAATCAGTATTTACTGAGCCCACTCTATACCAGCCTCTGCAGGGAATACGAGGATGAATAAGAGAAGGAGGTGTTCCCAGGGAAGTTCTTTTTCTTTGCCCCTTTCCTCATTTAGGAAATGCCTTTCCTGAGGCTCAGATTGTTGGGAGAGAGGAAGAGGGAGAGAGGAAGTGTGGGAGAAGTGTCCAGTATGTGCGATGCGGGCTCAACCACACAGGAACACAGAGAAAAGCGAAAACTACAACTAGGCACGCCCTGGAAGTAGCTGTTAAAAACTTAAAACCCTAAAATCCCAGAGTATGTGGCAAATCATCCATTCCTTCATTCTTTCATTCATTCCTTCAACAAATGTGTATTGAGCTACTTCTACAAACTCTATAATTCTAGCCTTTGACGTTACAACAATGGACCTGACACAATTCCTACCCTTGAAAAACATACCTGCCTGCAGATGATGACGAGTAAGACACAGGTAGGTAATGTTAGGAACTGGTAAGTGTTACGGAGGGAAAAAAAGGCAAAATAAGTGAGGAAAGTGTTTGAATATGGTGATCAAAGGAGGCTTTATGAGGAAATTACTTTTTTTGGCAGAAACCTAATTTAAGTGAGAAGAAAAAAACGTGAATATCTGAGTGCTTAGTGTTTGCAGAACTACAAGGGCGCCGTGTGGTTGAAGCGGTAAAAAAGGAAGAGAGTTTCCGGGAGCAGATCGGGTAGATCTTACAGGTGGGGGAAAGGAAGGTGACAGTAGCCACTGGAGGCTTTTAAGCAGGGATGGGAGGTGATCTCATTTACATTTCAGAAAGCTCACACTGGATGCTGTGGACTGAGATAGAGCCAGACCCGCGCAATCAACACTGGCTTTCTTTGATAATAGCTCCTGTATTTGTTTGCCAGGGATGCCATAATAAAGTACCACAAACCCAGTGGCTTAAATAGCAGAAATTTATGGTCTCATAGTTCTCGAGGCCAGAAATCGAAGATCAAGGTGCATGCAGGGCCACGTCCCCTCTGAAGGCACTAGAGAAGGATCCGCTCCAGGGCTTTCTCCTGGCCTCTGTAGTCTTGGCTGCTGCAGCATACCTGTAATCCTCACGTGGCATTCTCCCTGTGTGTGTTTCTGTGTCTAAAATTCTCCTTTTTATAAGGACACCAGTTACATTTAATTAGGGGCCCACCCTACAGCAGCCTGACCTAGTCTTGGCTAATCACATCTGCAACCACCTCATTTCCAAATAAGGTCACATTTCGAGGTACCAGGGTTTAGCACTTCAACATATGCATTTGAAGCGGACACAGTTAAATCCGTAACAGCTCTCTTTCTTATATTCTTATGTTATTAGAGTGCGTGCTAAATGATACAAATGCTTCAGCAGAGATTACTAGGGGCAGGATGCAGCATGGGAAGAATAGAGTGAGCCAGAGAGAGGCTATACTTAGGGATGGATGTGTTCATAGCCGGCCTCTGTCCTGCTCAACCTCAAGGGGCATTAAAAAGGCCAAACTTTTGTATAAATTCAAGTAGATACTGATAGAAACAATGCCCTTTCTACCCATGTATTTGTCACCTTCTCAGGCCATCAGCCCCAATTGAATTGCCTTTTTTTTTTCCTTCCTCACTCTATGTGTCAGAATCACACATCTTCCCACCAGGAGAGGAAAGCTCCTAGGTACTTTTGTGTAGGTGAGCTCATTAGGAAAAAGCAACCTATTTAAGTGGATTAATGGAACACTTCTGCATTCTGTGCAAATTAGGCTTACATAGTATGAAGAAGGGAGAAAAAAATGTGCTGTGGTTTTATAGAGAGGTGGGAAATGCCCTCAGCATTTATTATGCTTAATGATGAGATATTGTTGCTAGGTGGTTTGAAGGATAAAGTTTACATTAATAGTCTGTGAGGCAATGAATCTACATTAGTGTGAAAAAAATTGTTTTCTTTATCTGTGTGCAGCCTATCTGGTCTACTCATTATGTGGTTTATTTTGCAATGTCTCTAAAATACTGGACATAATACCATTTTTTAAGCTCCTGCCTCAAAGATGACATTGAGTGGATATTTAGGAGGGGCATCCAGGAAAGGGGGAGTGGATAAACCCTAAATTAATAATTCTGGAATGATATACTGAACGTTGCACTATCGGTTTGAAGCTATTGGGTGGAAAGATCCAAATGAAAATCTGTTGCGTCCTCTTGGGACTTCTCAGCACAGCCCCAAAACACAATTAAAATTGTGCAAGAGGCCTAAATTGAACTTTTATAATCGTATGACAAATTATTTTTACAACAATTAGCAGTTTCAAAGTTCTTAATATAAGTACATATAGTTTTTCCAAGGTAATTTTGCAATACAACTATTGGGGTGGTGGAAAGAGCACAGGAATGAGAATAAGACAAACCACATTCTAGTTCTTGACTCTTCCACTAATGAGCCAAGAGACTGTGGGTGGAACCCCCAACCTCTCTGAGGCTCAGTTTTCTTATCTGTAGAATGAAGATATCAAGCCCACTTCCAGTTCTAACATCTTATTATCCTGCATAAAGACACTCAGTAAATATTTGGCCATGATACACCTTCATGAAATCAAATTTGTAAATGGGACAGAGAACCGAGGCTCAAACAAAAATAGGTGGACAACTTCGAAGGGCATAAATCTTGCATCAATCTCTTCTTAACGTCTCCACTTCTTTCACCGGAGTCTCAGTCAACCTCATGTAGCCTAGATGATTGCAAGAGCCCCTAACTGCCATCCCTGCTTCCATTCTCACCTCCATCTAATCTTTTGAGTATATTATTTCATTCCCTTTTTCAGAACTCTTTGACACCTTGCATTTATTTAATTCATGGCACAGGTGCTGGAAATACATGGTGAATGAAACAGACAATTCTCTGCTCTTATAGAGTCTACTTTATATTGGAAAGAATAGGGAGATAGACAATAAATAAATACACATGACATAATATCAGGAAGTGATTAAAACTATGAAAAAAATCAAAGCAAAGGAAGGAGATTGTATGAGGAATGTGCTACTTTAGATCTGCTGGTCAGGGAAAGCCTCTCTTGACATAAGGTGAGTTAGAGAGCTAATCTTGAACCAGATCATCTTGGTCCAGAATGACCTTGTAGGTCATCTTTGCATTACCTTATAGGTAATGGAAAGGACTTAGGATTTTATGTTTTGGAAAACCAGTGGAGAATCTTCAGCAGTGGTATGGTTTGGATGTGGTTCATTGCAGCCATGACTCATGCTAAAGTTGAATTGCCAGTGTGGCTGTGTTTGAAGGTGAAACCTAGTGGCAGATGCTTTCATCATGGGCGTGGATCCCTCATGGATCCCTCATGAACAGAATAATGCCCTTCCTTGGTGGTGAGTGAGTTCTTGCTCTCTCGAAAATGGATTAGTTACCATGAGAGCAGGTTGTTAAAAAGAATCCGGCTTCCTCGATTTCATTCTCTTGCTTCCTCCTTTCTCACGTGTGTTCTCTGCCTAATCTTGGACTTTCCAGCCACCAGAATCATGAGCCAAATAAACATCTTTTCTTTATCAAGTACCCAGGTTCAGGTATTTTCTTCTAGCAACACAAAATGGACCAAGACAAGCAGGAAAGAGACATGATCAGATTTGCCTAATCAAAGAATCACTGTGGATTCTGGGTGGAAGTTTTACTAAAGGGAGACAGAAGTGGAAGCAGAGAGACCAGAAAAGTACTATTCTGTAACACAGGTAAAAAAGGTTGGTGGTTCACATTAGCATGATATAGAGGGATGTGTAAGAAGTATTGGGGTTTCAGGTGTATTTTGAACTTACTGCTGGCCTAGCTTATGGCTTGAATGTAAAGCGACAATGGGAGAAAAAAATCATTACGGGAGGTGTCAACATTTTTGGCTTCAGCAACTCTGTGCATGGTGATCTACACACATGGTTAAGGATGAGCAGCTGATTTGGGAAGGAAAGTAAGAAATCAGTTCTTCACTAAGACACACTAAGCTTAAGTTGCTCATTAGATATTAAACAGATACTGGGTAGGCAGTTGGGTCTGAGTCTGGAGTTAGAGGAGAGGTTGGGGCAGGAGGAAAACATTTGGAAATGAGTAGCATATTTTAAGTCAGGAGACTAAATGATATCATCTTAGCAAATGAGTATACAAGAAGCAGCTAGCTTCTTGTAAATACTCGGGGCACTCCAGTATTTAGAGTCTGGGTAGAAAGAAGACTCCAGCAATAGGGACAAATCGCAGGAGACCATCTAAAACATTCCCACCACACCTACCAGTCTACTTGCACCAGTACCCTCCTCTCTTCTTGCTATATAAACTGGGCCTGTGCCCCGTCTCCCAAAGCTCACCAGTTCACCAACCCACAGAATCCCACTTCTTCTCCTGTGCTAAAGATATCACTTCAGCAATGATACCCTCTCCATTACACAAATTCAGACTTCATTTATCTATCAGACCCTTCCATCAGGATACAGATCTCCTTCTTAAAAAAACAAATACATAAAAAGGGAAAGCTCCTTTCCCTTATATCTACCTTCAGGTACTGCTCATTTTATGATCTCCTAGAAACCAACACTCCTCAAAACAGCTGACCAAAATTGCTACCATTCATTCCTCTTCTTCTATTCTCTTTTGAACCCACTCTAACCTGAACTTTTGACCTCAACACTCCACAAAACCTTCACCAAAATCTTCCACATTGCCAAATCCAAAGGTCAACTCTCCAGTATTTAAATCACTGATCACCCTCTTCTTTCTTGAGATCATTGTTTCACTTAGTTCCCAAAACATCACTTGTTCTTGTTCCTTTTTCTATCTTGCTAGACTGCCTCTTCCTGGACTCTTTTAATTCATCCAACAATTATGTACTGCCTATTTTGCTCCAGGCGTTGTTCTTGGCACTAGAGATACAGCAGTGAACAAGCCAAAGCCCTTCCTTTCATGGAGCATATCACCTTCTATTAGGTAGAAACAAACGAGTATGCTCTGGGATCCAGGAGAAGACAGTATTTCAAGAAGGCAGGGGTGTTCAGCAGGTTGAGGCCAAGTGAGATGAGGGCTGTGAATTAACCACTGCATTTGGCATTGAGGGGGTTGAGCGAAGCCTGACATTTTGAGTTTTAGTGAAGAAGTAGAAATAAAAATCTGCTTGAAGTGGGTTTAAGATAAAATGGCAAGTAAGGAAGAGGTTGTCGCATGTGTACTTACCCCCTTTCAGGGCATTTTGAGATGGGGCTACTTGCTTTTCATTTTTGTTTTCCTGGAAAAAAGTCTTTTTCCAGGAAAAAAAAAAGTTTACTATACTCTTCATTTTTGATGTCTTAGCTTACATGTCTCTAAATGAGATATTCTCTACCACTCAGTCTCACTTGTTCTTACTTTGTCATTTTCTCTCATGGGCCCATCTTAATTTTCCTTCACAGCACTGTCATGTTTATAATTATAGACTCCAATGTTTGAAATGTGTTTATAATGTCTGTTCCACTATGTTTTAAATTCCATTAAGGCTGTTTGAAGATCTGTGAGCTGAGTGCCTAGAGTGTTACTGGCACAATGTATTTCTTATTTAAATGAATGAATGAATGAATGAATGGATGTATAACCAGCCTTTTTTCTCTGGAAACTCTGGTGAAGTGTGCCATATCACTTGGTTAAAATGGAACTACATTTCCCAGAATCCCATTCCCTTTATGTCTCCTGAACACAGTTGGTGTGGGGGAAATTCGTGCAAGGTTTAGAAAGTAGAAGTAAATCACTAGTCATAATCTTGGAAGTTCTTGAAGTCAAATACATGGAGAATAGACAGATTCCGAAGTGCCCAGGAGATTCAAACTTGTCACTTCTCTTCTGCATTTCTTGTCTAGCTCTTCTTTATGACTACTAGACCTGGCTTCAAAACCAGTTTCAAAACCAGATGTTTGATCATTCCCCAGGGCTAGAACTAATCAGAGGCCATAGTTTCCCCTACCCCTATTAAGGACATTCCCTTTGCAGTCTCAGTAAACTCTCTTAGTTTTCCCTGCAAGCCTTCATTTGTCCACCCTGCACCAGTGTTTCAGAAGGACTGGATGGTGGCTCTATCTCCCTTCCTCCAACTCTCCCTTCTGCGTATGACTTCCCGAGTATTTGCCACAATTAGATACATGTAAGTCTATAAAGTAAATATTCAAAGTCACAGTGGCTCTAGTTTCCTAACCAACCTGGGTTATTGGTATTGTTACCTCTGGGCTTGGATACATGGAATTCTCTTCTTCAGGACTGAGTGCTTTTCCTGTGTGTTATATGGAATTATATCACACACTGCTTGATAGACTGCACATGAGCTGCATGAGTCATGGTCCCAATGAGAGACACATGGCACGTCAGTAATGGAGAATTGAATGAAGAGATTGTTGACAGAGCCTAGAGCAGGGCTGAGGGTTAAGTGAAACCACTGAGGCTTGGTAAGGCCTCCTAAGCCAGGAACAATGAATAACAAGGACCTAGTCCAAATAAACAAAGGGACTGAGCAATTTCACGAACCTGAAATACTGGAGGAATCTATAAGAGAGGGGCTGAGATGAGGCAGGACCAACCCACAGCCCCAAAGAGAGAGATCTGGGGAATAAATACCTTCACTTCAGGGTCTCCCATCCTCCCATCCCTGCCAAGTCCTCCCATTGCCCAACTCAATCATGAGTCAGAGGGCAAGAGACTGTGGTTGGCACAGTACATGAAGCTCAGCCCCCTGGGGCCTGCAGCAGGGGGATGGAACAGAGTACATGTAGGGCAAACAGGGAATGTTTGCCAGGCTGTCGCATTCAGATTAAGGTGAGAGTAAACTAGTGCTCTTTCTCCAGCTGCAACGACAGATTATTAAGGATCTCCTTCCTGCCACAGACATGCCTGTCTAGTTCTTTATCTGGTGCACATTAAAGTGAGAAAGATAATAAATGTTCATTCAAGTGGAAATCATTCAGCTCAAATGTATTTTTGTCTTTTTTGAGAATCACGAAGGCATAGATTTTTAATTTAGCTGCAGTGACCTATGCATCAAAACTTACGGGCCTGTTTTGGGACTTCTACATTTGGGATTGCCAAGAAAAAAAGTCATAATTTTATTGTCATTAGGAAAATTAATTGAGAAGCACAAAATCCTTGATGATGGCTTCACAGGGACTCAAATGAATTTAACTGAATATTGCCTCATCCTCATTCAACACTAGAGGTTTTGTTGAATGTCACAGTATTCCAAATACCAAATGATCTGACTGAGCAAAACAATTCATTTTAATCAAAGAAATGACATTCAATAATCACAAAAAAGTCTATGTGGAACGACTTACGCTGGGAATTGACAGGGATTTCCTTCTAACAGTGGGGCATGTGGCAGACAGGCCTGTCTCCTTGCCCATCTGCTGGCAATAGCAGGCTGGGATTTCCTGTGGCTGAAAGAAAGATCTCTGGATTCTGTCACTAGCAGCGGTAGGCCACTGCCCCATCATTAAACCTCTGGGGTAATTTATTTGTCCTTGATGATACTACTTGGTTACTCTCTTCTCATGCCACGTTTTAGTATCTTCTGTCCGTTTGCCTTTTTTTTTTCAGCTTTATGCCACTGAATAAAATTCTTACTCACATCCAGGTCCATCATTGTTTTCTTGCATCTTCACATATTTATTTGATGAATGATTCTATTAGACGAATCCCAGTAAAGAGCAATTAGTTCTCAAAATTTCTACCAAGGTTTACCTACTGCAGTGAAAAGTGAACTTGTATTTCTGGGATTTGTGGGAAGGAAGAGCAGACAGGTGCATCCCATTTTAAACTGGAAATCTTCTAAGTCTAATGTTTCATCAATCAAATGTATGTGGATTTTTAATTCTGTGTCACAATATCATAAAATATAAACATAATAGTTTTCTGTGAATCTGAAAAAATTGCAGTTCCATGAAGATGGCCATATTTTCCGTGGCCTCACACACCCCAGCACCAGCACGCCACCATGGAATGTTATCTGAGAAGGACAAATTTTGCCTATCAAATGAGCACACACAACTCCCAGTATTACGTATATGAGGGTATTAGCTGTGGGAAACAAACTTTCTGGAAGAAAATTTATCAAGACCAGTCAAATATTCATGTACTCTGACCCTGAAATTCATCATTGAAATTTACCCTAGATGTGCACAAAGACAGAGCCACGAGAGTGTTTGCCACAGGAGCAAGGTATAAGTGTGAAAGAAAGAACATAAATGTCCAACAGTAGTGAACTTGAGTAAATGATGGTGCATCCAAACAAGGACTATCATACATTTCCCCCCCTTTCTCTTCCTAACAGTATCCAGATTTTGTTAGTATTCTCCTCCACTACTCCCAACCCATATACTCTGGTGGATGAACACACTCTCTGCTCAAGGAATAAGCCCCGATCAGTTTCAGCCAATCAGGATAAGCCTGTTCTTTGCATTACGCTCATTGGTTCAGGTAAACGAGCCCAAATGAATAGGTACAATGTTTTTCTCTCTAAAGCTTCCTACTAGAATTGACTTTCTCACTACCTCTATTCTACCCTCTTTGGGTTCCAAGTGCTAGAAGATTAAATATTATATTTAGTATGTTCAAGACTCCTTGAGACCAGGTTTCTCCCATTAAGTTCTCCTGGTTGAATACAGTCATGTGAGACTTGGAAGCTGGCAGGAAGGTGGACCCATCTTTCTATGATATGTAGACAGATTTGAGTGCTGGCACTTGCCAGCATCCCTGAACCTGTTTCTTCACCTGTAAGGCAGGGGGAACACTGAATACCTTGCATGGAGATGTGGTAGTTGCCTTTATGCCCTCTTTTTCAATGTTTCTTATCTGGACATTGCAATGGTACTGTCACTCACCAGAGTGGTCTGAGAATTCTTGGATACAGATGACTATGGTCATAAATTTATTATGCCCAGAATCAGGGGTGTGTTTAAGGATATAAGCAAAGTGGGTCACTGCATTCAGGGCAGGAAAGATCTGCTCAGACTCTGGGTTTTCCACACCGTGACTGTGGCTTCTTTATAAACGTATCCTGGGCCAGCCTGAAAAAATTCCAGACAATAGAGATTTGCTTTTTCCGCAAGAGAAACTGAATAGGATCTCAGGGACCAGAGAGTTGTTCTTGGCTCTGATACTTTCTAATTGACCCTGGGTAAATAAATTCACCCCTGAGGACTCCTGTTAGTTCATCAGAAGAAAGGTTTGAAATAAGCTCTTTCAGTTTTAGCAGTTTCATGTATTAGTGAGGCAAAATCATTCAAAGTTTTTATGCAAACTCAATCTTTTTTTTTTAATATATATTTTTATTGCATTTTAGGTTTTGGGGTACATGTGAAGAACATGCAAGATTGTTGCATAGGTACACACATGGCAGTGTGATTTGCTGCCTTCCTCCCCATCACCTATATCTGGCATTTCTCCCCATGCTATCCCTCCCCAACTCCCCCAGCCCCCACTGTCCCTCCCCTTTTTCCCCCGACAGACCCCAGTGTGTGATGCTCCCCTCCCTGTGTCCATGTGTTCGCATTGTTCAACACCCACCTCTGAGTGAGAATATGTGGTGTTTGATTTTCTGTTCTTGTGTCAGTTTGCTGAGAATGATGGTGTCCAGGTTCATCCATGTCCCTACAAAGGACACGAACTCATCGTTTTTGATGGCTGCATAATATTCCATGGTGTATATGTACCACATTTTCCCTGTCCAGTCTATCATCGATGGGCATTTGGGTTGGTTCCAGGTCTTTGCTATTGTAAACTGTGCTGCAATGAACATTCGTGTGCATGTGTCCTTATAGTAGAACGATTTATAGTCTTTTGGATATATACCCAGTAATGGGATTGCTGGATCAAATGGAATTTCTATTTCTAGGTCCTTGAGGAATCGCCACACCGTCTTCCACAATGGTTGAACTAATTTACACTCCCACCAACAGTGTAAAAGCATTCCTATTTCTCCACATCCTCTCCAGCATCTGTTGTCTCCAGATTTTTTAATCATCGCCATTCTAACTGGCGTGAGATGGTATCTCAATGTAGTTTTGATTTGCATTTCTCTAATGACCAGTGATGATGAGCATTTTTTCATATGTTTGTTGGCTTCATGTATGTCTTCTTTTGTAAAGTGTCTGTTCATATCCTTTGCCCACTTTTGAATGGGCTTGTTTGTTTTTTCTTGTAAATGTGTTTCAGTTCTTTGTAGATTCTGGTTATCAGCCCTTTGTCAGATGGGTAGACTGCAAAAATTTTTTCCCATTCTGTTGGTTGCCGATTCACTCTAATGACTGTTTCTTTTGCTGTGCAGAAGCTGTGGAGTTTGATTAGGTCCCATTTGTCTATTTTGGCTTTTGTTGCCACTGCTTTTGGTGTTTTGGTCATGAAGTCCTTGCCTACGCCTATGTCCTGAATGGTTTTGCCTAGATTTTCTTCTAGGGTTTTTATGGTGTTAGGTCTTATGTTTAAGTCTTTAATCCATCTGGAGTTAATTTTAGTGTAAGGTGTCAGGAAGGGGTCCAGTTTCTGCTTTCTGAACATGACTAGCCGGTTTTCCCAACACCATTTATTAAACAGGGACTCATTTCCACATTGTTTGTTTTTGTCAGGTTTGTCAAAGATCGGATGGTTGTAGATGTGTTGTGTTGCCTCGGAGGCCTCTGTTCTGTTCCATTGGTCTATATCTCTGTTTTGGTACCAGTACCATGCTGTTTTGATTACTGTAGCTTTGTAGTATAGTTTGAAGTCCAGGAGTGTGATGCCTCCAGCTTTGTTCTTTTTGCTTAGAATTGACTTGGCTATGCCGGCTCTCTTTTGGTTCCATATGAAGTTTAAGGTGGTTTTTTTCCAGTTCTGCGAAGAAGGTCATTGGTAGCTTGATAGGGATAGCGTCGAATATGTAAATTACTTTGGGCAGTATGGCCATTTTCACAATAGTGATTCTTCCTAGCCGTGAACATGGAATGTTTCTCCATCTGTTTGTGTCCTCTCTTATTTCATTGAGCAGTGGTTTGTAGTTCTTGAAGAGGTCCTTTACGTTCCTTGTTAGTTGTATTCCTAGGTATTTTATTCTCTTTGTAGCAATTGTGAATGGCAGTTCGTTCTTGATTTGGCTGTCTTTAAGTCTGTTATTGGTGTATAGGAATGCTGTGATTTTTGCACATTGATTTTGTATCCTGAGACTTTGCTGAAGTTGCTTATCAGTTTCAGGAGATTTTGGGCTGAGACGATGGGGTCTTCTAGATATACAATCATGTCATCTGCAAATACAGACAATTTGACTTCCTCCTTTTTATTTGAATACCATTTATTTCTTTTTCTTGCCTGATTGCTCTGGCTAGAACTTCCAATACTATATTGAATAGGAGTGGTGAGAGAGGACATCCTTGTCTAGTGCCAGATTTCAAAGGGAATGCTTCTAGTTTTTGCCCATTCAGTATGATATTGGCTGTTGGTTTGTTGTAAATAGCTTTTATCATTTTGAGATACGTTCTGTCAATACCTAGTTTATTGAGGGTTTTTAGCATAAAGGGCTGTTGAATTTTGTCAAAGGCCTTCTCTGCATCAGTTGAGATTATCATGTGGTTTTTGTCTTTGGTTCTGTTTATGTGGTGAATTACATTTATCGACTTCCGTATGTTGAACCAGCCTTGCATCCCCGGGATGAAGCCTACTTGATCATGGTGGATAAGCTTTTTGATGTGCTGTTGCAATCGGTTTGCCAGTATTTTATTGAAGATTTTTGCATCTATGTTCATTATGGATATTGGCCTGAAGTTTTCTTTTCTTGCTGAGTCTCTGCCAGGTTTTGGTATCAGGATGATGTTGGTCTCATAAAATGATTTAGGAAGGATTCCCTCTTTTTGGATTTTTTGGAATAGTTTCAGAAGGAATGGTACCAGCTCCTCTTTGTATATCTGGTAGAATCCGGCTGTGAATCCATCTGGACCTGGGCTTTTTTTGGGTGGTAGGCTCTTAATTGCTGCCTGAACTTCAGACCTTGTTATTGGTCTATTCAAGGTTTCGACTTCTTCCTGGTTTAGGCTTGGGAGGATGCATGTGTCCAGGAATTTATCCATTTCTTCCAGGTTTACTAGTTTATGTGCATAGAGTTGTTTGTAATAATCTCTGATGATGGTTTGAATTTCTGTGGAATCTGTGGTGATATCCCCTTTATCGTTTTTTATTGCATCTATTTGATTATTCTCTCTTTTCTTTTTTATTAATCTGGCTAGTGGTCTGTCTATTTTGTTGACCTTTTGAAAAACCAGCTCCTGGGTTTATTGATTTTTTGAAGGGTCTTTCGTGCCTCTATCTCCTTCAGTTCTGCTCTGATCTTAGTTATTTCTTGTCTTCTGCTAGGTTTTGAGTTTTTTGATCTTGCTCCTCTAGCTCTTTCAATTTTGACGATAGGGTGTCAATTTTAGATCTCTCCTTCCTTCTCATGTGGGCATTTATTGCTATATATTTTCCTCTAGAGACTGCTTTAAATGTTTCCCAGAGATTCTGGTATGTTGTGTCTTCGTTCTCATTGGTTTCAAAGAACATCTTTATTTCTGCCTTCATTTCATTGTTTATCCAGTCAACATTCAAGAGCCAGTTGTTCAGTTTCCATGAAGCTGTGCGGTTCTGAGTTAGTTTCTGAATTCTGAGTTCTAACTTGATTGCACTGTGGTCTGAGAGACTGTTTATTATGATTTCCATTCTTTTGCATTTGCTGAGGAGTGATTTACTTCCAATTATGTGGTCAATTTTAGAGTAGGTGTGATGTGGTGCTGAGAAGAATGTATATTCTGTGGATCTGGGGTGGAGAGTTCTGTAAATGTCTGTTAGGTTTGCTTGATCCAGGTCTGAGTTCAAGTCCTGGATATCCTTGTTAATTTTCTGTCTTGTGGATCTGTCTAATATTGACAATGGGGTGTTCAAGTCTCCCACTATTATTGTGTGGGAGTCTAAGTCTCTTTGTAAGACATTAAGAAATTGCCTCATGTATCTGGGTGCTCCTGTATTGGGTGCGTATATATTTAGGATCGTTAGCTCTTCTTGTTGCATTGATCCTTTTACCATTATGTAATGTCCTTCTTTGTCTCTTTTGATCTTTGTTGGTTTAAAGTCTATTTTATCAGAGATGAGAATTGCAACTCCTGCTTTTTTTACTCTCCATTTGCTTGGTACATCTTCCTCCATCTCTTTATTTTGAGCCTTTGTGTATCTCTGCATGGGAGATGGGTTTCCTGGATACAGCACATCGATGGGTTTTAGCTTTTTATCCAGTTTGCCAGTCTGTGTCTTTTGATTGGGGCATGTAGCCCATTTACATTTAGGGTTAATATTGTTATGTGTGAATTTGATCCTGCCATTTTGATGCTAGCTGGCTGTTTTGCCCGTTAGTTGATGCGGTTTCATCATTGTGTTGCTGCTCTTTACCATTTGGTATGTTTTTGGAGTGGCTGGTACTGGTTGTTCCTTTCTACGTTTAGTGCCTCTTTGAGGAGCTCTTGTAAAGCCGGTCTGGTGGTGATGAAGTCTCTGAGTACTTGCTTGTTCGTAAAAAATTGTATTTTTCCTTCACTTATGAAGCTTAGTTTGGCTGGATATGAAATTCTGGGTTGAAAGTTCTTTTCTTTAAGGATGTTGAAAATTGGCCCCCACTCTCTTCTGGCCTGTAGGGTTTCTGCTGAGAGATCTGCTGTGAGTCTGATGGGCTTCCCCTTGTGGGTAACCCGACCTTTCTCTGGCTGCCCTTAGCATTTTCTCCTTCATTTCAACCCTGGTGAATCTGACAATTATGTGCCTTGGGGTTGCTCTTCTTGAGGAATATCTTTGTAGTGTTCTCTATATTTCCTGGACTTGAATATTGGCCTGCCTTCCTAGATTGGGGAAGTTCTCCTGGATAATATCCTGAAGAGTATTTTCCAGCTTGGATTCATTCTCTCCGTCACATTCAGGTACACCTATCAAACGTAGATTAGGTCTTTTCACATAGTCCCATATTTCTTGGAGACTTTGTCCATTCCTTTTTATCCTTTTTTCTCTACTCTTTCCTTCTCGTTTTATTTCATTGAGTTGATCTTCGACCTCTGATATGCTTTCTTCTGCTTGGTCGATTTGGCTATTGAAACTTGTGTATGCTTCGCAAAGTTCTTGTGTTGTGTTTTTCAGCTCCATCAATGCACTTACATTCCTCTCTAAGTTGGTTATTCTCATTAGCATTTCTTCAAATCTTTTTTCAAGGTTCTTAGTTTCTTTGCATTGGGTTAGAACATGTTCTTTTAGCTCACAGAAGTTTCTTATTACCCACCTTCTGAAGCCTGATTCTGTCATTTCATCACACTCATTGTCCATCCAGCCTTGTTCCCTTGCTGGTGAGGAGTTGTGATCCCTTGTAGGAGGAGAGGCATTCTGGTTTTAGGTGTTTTCCTCCTTTTTGCGCTGGTTTCTTCCCATCTTTGTGGATTTATCTATGTGTGGTCTTTGTGGTTGGTGATTTTCAGATGGGGTCTCTCAGTGGACGTCCAGTTTGTTGATGATGAAGTAATTTCTTTCTGTTTCTTAGTTTTCCTTCTAACAGTCTGGCCCCTCTGCTGTAGGACTGCTGAGGTCCACTCCCGGCCCTGCTTGCCTGGGGATCACCTGCAGCAGCTGCAGAACAGTAAGGGTTGCTGCCAGTTTCTTCTTCTGCTATCTTTGTCCCAGAAGAATACCCACCAGATGTCAGTCTGAGCTCTCCTTGTGAGGTGTCTCTTTGGATATATGGGGCTCAGGGAGCTGCTTGAGGAGACAGAGTATCCTTTATAGGAGCTCAAGTGCTGAGCTGTGAGCTCCGTTGTTCATTCAGAGTTGCTGGGCAGGAATGTTTAAGTCTGCTGCAGCAGAACTCATAAACCCCTTTTTTTCCCCAGGTGCTCTGTCCCGGGGAGTTAGGGCTTTATTTATGAGTTTCCCTTGTGCTGCTGCCTTTTTCTCAGGGCTGCCTTGCCCAGCGATGAGGCAGCTTAGTCACTGCCTGCAGAGGCTTTGCAGAGCTGCTGTGGGCTCCACCCAGCTGCCATGTGAACTTCCCTGCAGTCCTGTTTATACCGGTGGAGTTAGAACTGCCTCAGCAATGGCGGGCTGCCTCTGCAATGGCAAACTACCTCCGTAGTGATGGACTGCCTCAGTAATGGCGGACGCCCCTCCCCCCCACAGAGCTGGGCCGTCCTAGGTTCAGCTGTGCTTGCTGTGAAACTCTCAATCCAGAGCGTTTCCGATTGCTGTTTTTTTTTTTGTGGGGGGTGGGACCAGCCGAGCCTGATCACCTGGCTCCCTGCCTCAGAGTCTCCCAGGTGTTCCAGCCGCCTGTTGAAGAGGCGCCGGGATCTGTGTGATTTCCCATGCGGCGACCCACTGCACCGACTGAAATCGCGGGCGCTGAGATTCGTGGCGTTTTTTGCCTGGGAAATCTCCTGGCCTGGCTGCCTGTTTCAGTCCCCTTTTTTAATCAGATGAATGGGCGGCTCTGCCTTCCCGGAGCTCCAATTGCCAGCTAAAACGGCACCCGGACCCACGTATTTTGTGTGGGGGACCGCTGCGCCGGGGCGCCGCCCAAAACAGCAGCGCCAGGGAAGACAGCCCCGCCGGCCAAACCAGCCGCGCTGGCGACCCGTGGGGCTCCTCCCCCCTGGGAATCTCCTGGTCTGCGAGCAATAAAAGTCCCTCTGGGAATGCGGCGTCCACTTCACCCTGCGCTTTCACCGGGAGCTGCAATCCTCAGCTGCTCCTAATCGGCCATCTTGGATCCTCTTCGCAAACTCAATCTTTACATAACTGAAGGTCAGCCCTGAAATGCCTTTATTTCATATACATTGCTTAAAACATGCGCTTTAATAAATCTGTCCAGAATATAAAACATTAAAAAAAAACAAAGTGTATTGCACAGAATAGCAAGGTCCAGGGTGTACTACAAATTGACACCTAGGAAAATTACTGATATCGTATATTACTTTACCCACAAATGGGCAATTTCACGTGACTCAACCTAGTAAACTTATTATACTACTTTTAAATGTGTTTGTCTTGAGCATCAGCAGATTAGGGAAAAAAATAACAGTCACGTCAAAGGCTGTGAGTTCTAAGTGAAGGGGCATAGTAATTTGGGGGATTGATATTGGGGAATCATGTTTTTCTTTGACTTCACATGCTGATGCCAAAATATTTTGAGTTATTTTACTTTTTCGGGGTTGGGGAGTATGGTGGAAGAGAGAAAGTTACAACCATATTTCAATTTCTGTGAAATACAGAAAGGTATCTGAATACTCTCTTGTCCTCTAGAAAGCTCTCCCCATTCATTCTCTCCTGCACACCAGTGCCTAAAATGTGCTCAACCTCAGCTTTGTGATAACCCATCATTCCCTGCTTTCCCGGGCATCCTCGTGGTGGCAATCATCACAGGCTCCTGGGCACTATGGGAAACTTGTTTCCTTTTGTCTTTTTAATCCAATTCTTTGGCAGAGTGGGCCTAGATCCCATGTCTATGTCAATAATGCTGGTAATATTACAATGGCAAACACCACGTAGCATTTCTTATGTGCAAGGTACCAGTTGAAGGGTTTTGTACATATTAAATCATTTCATCTTTACTTTCCTATGAGGGCTATACTCTTGCTTAACAGATGAAGCGGCTGAGGCACATAAAGTTCTCCTTACTTGCCCCGGAACACAACTAGCTAGGGCTGGGACATCATTCTCTGCTACATTTCTGATTGGTCTTCTAAGCACATCATTAGCATGTCAGTGCTGCAGGCACAATTCCAGAGTGAGTCTCAGGAAAGAGTAACTGCCATCTACAATCACAATTTATCTTATAATGAATACACTGACCATTCATTCCCTTTGTATCTGTGTAGGGATGGAGGTACAGGCCTTGTATTGTAGCAGGCTAGAATTTCCAGGTGAAGGGCAGACAATGTAGTTTCTACAAGTAACTTACCTCTCTGAGGTTCTGACGCATCCCTGTAGATGCTCCCCCACTTGAAACTCTGCCCTTGATATCGATGGGGAACAGAATGTACTTGAACTATTTTTATTGCTTTTCAAGGTTAGAGTAATAAGAAAATATACCCTATTTACTAAGGTTTAAAAAAATTATTTATTCTTATTTACCTAGTGCACTACTTGTGTATCTCCTCTAGATGAAATAATTTTTAAACCAGAAACCTACAGCAATTTTATATTCAAATGCATGTTATTGTCTTCAGAGTATTCCCTTGAGGAACTCTATTCCCATTTCACTGATGCTGTTTTTTTTTTTTTTTTTTTTTTCTGAAGGGGTTGAAAATCTTGATGATTGGTCTTCTGAGCTGGTTCACAGACAGAAACCAAGCTGGTTTTTGATAGACACTCCTTGTCTTTATCACAGGACATATGAGAACAGCAAGTGAGGCACTGTTCAAGACTGCCCTAGGAATTCAACTGGAACTCTTATTCCACTGGTCCTTCAAGAGGGGACAACTCATTCCAAATTGAGACATTAATGTTTTAACCACCCCAGGGGCTGTCATAAGAACTTGTAGGTGGATGATGGACTGTCTGTAGAACTTGGCTGTTTTCCTTGGATGCACTTTTGAGTCTGAGAAATTTGTGCGTCTTTTCCCTTAGCAAGCAAGTTATTTTAAGAAAAGAAAATGCACTCACCCATTTAGCATTGTTGACTAAAGTTAAAACTTTTGTCTTTCAGCAGGTTGGGGTTTTGTATTTTTTTTTTTTCCTTTTTATTCATAGGGTAACATCTGTTCCCAATTTACCCACAGAAGTTGTCTGAGGGACTTGTTGGGCTTGGGTATTCTATCTTTGAGTCAACAGTGATTTCACCACTCTAAGAAGGCCTGAAGGGACATTATTCGATGATGTCCTTGGTGGCTCAGGCACAATGATTTGAAAACATGCCCACCGTTATCCCTTTGCCTTCTCTATCCAGACTAGAGTCCTTACATAGCCCCATCTGTAGCTCTTGGCTCAGTGTTACAGAAGGACAGATTCCTAGCAGATGGTTCATCAGAGGACCTGGCACATGGTTTGGCCAAGAAAACCTTATCTAATACCTCTGAGTTTGGGGAGCTTTAGAGCGAAGAGTTGCTCCAAGCCTTCTGCACAACCAGGAATGTTTTGCTTATTAGATTTTTTAAAAGATGCTCAGAATAAATATCTAGACAGCAGCAGTTTTGGAGATCTGGCACCACAGATGGCACCAAACTAATGTAATACCCCCTTACACCAGTTTTACGACATCTATGAAATTTGGGATAGGACCAGAGTCTTGGGCTTGAAAGAAATGGGGCTGATCCTAAAAGATTTCAACCGTTTTGACAAGCAATATTTTAATTTAAAAAATGCAATTCTGATCAGCACGAAGTGTCTTGGGTGTCTACTAGCCTGCTTCAAATTAATATGTTAAAACCTACTCCTTCCACAGTCTTCTCATTTCAGTTAATAGCAGCTCCATCTTTCCATTTGCTCAGGCCAAACCCATTGGAATACTTCTTGATTCCTCTCTTCTATATGGAACATCTAATCCATCAGTAAGTCTTGTCAACTCTACCTTCAAAATATGTAGCTCATTCAACATCCCTGCTACCACTCTGGTTGGAATTGCCATTATCTTTCAACCAGATTATGGTAATAGCCTCTTATCTGGCGTTTTACCTCCCACCTTTTCTCCTGTTCAGCCTATTCTCAACAGAGCCATCTGAGTGAGAGTGCTAAAATCTATGTCCCAGTGTGTTACTCTTCGGCTGAAAACCCTGCCGTGACCTCCTATTGCCCTCACTGTGAAAAAAAAGTTCCACAGTCCTGCAAGGCGCTGAGTGATGAAGCCCTTATGTCTCTTTCTCTCTGCAATGATCTCCCACTGGTTCATCTACTCCAGTCACATTGGCCTCCTTTTGGTCCATCAACTCACAAGGCATCAAGGTGTATACCTAATATTGTTTGGCTGTGTCGTCACCCAAATCTCCTCTTGAATTGTATTCCCATAATTTCCGTGTGTTAAGGAGGGACCTGGTGGAGAGAATTTTAATCATGAGGGGGGGTTCCTCCATACTGTTCGTGTGGTAATGAAGAAGCCTACTGAGATCTGATGGGTTTATCAGGGGTTTCCGCTTTTGCATGTTCCTCATTTTCTCTTGCCGCCACCATGTAAGAAGTACCTTTCACCTTCTGCCATGATTCTGAGGCCTCCCCAGCCATGTGGAACTGTAAGTCAGATTAAACCTCTTTTCCTTCCCAGCCTTGGATATGTCTTTATCAGCAGCATGAAAATGGATGAACACAATACCCATGAAGGACCTTGAACTTGCTGTTCCATTTGTGGGAGCACTATTCCCCCAGATATCCACCTAATGTCTCCTCTCTGTCTCTTCCTCCTGTTCTTCCTCCTTGTCCTTATTCTCCCTCTTTGTATCCTTTATCAAATGTTATCTATGATCTTCACTAACAACCCCAAACCTCTTATCATATACTTCCTTTTTCCCATTTGATGTTTTTCTATAGCATTTATTACCTTCAAGTATACTACATTAAATATGCTGTGTTAAATTATATTAAATATACTATATATACAAATATACTATATACTATGTACATAGACACACACACATATATATTTCCTCTTATTTGTTTTTTATATTCTGTCTCTCTTCACTATAATGTCACACCTTAGGGCAGAGAGTTTTGTTCCTTAAAAAAAAAATTATTCTTGTTTCTGTATCACCAGCACCAGAAATAGAACTTGAGACAGAGTAGGCCGTCAAAAAACATTTTTTGAATAAATGAATCACATATTTTGTACATATGTGCTGGGTACTATGCTAATTGCTAGACACACACTGGTGAACAAAATAGGCAAAGATTCATGACCTCTTGGATCTTAAAATCTAATAGGGATGGAATATGGTCATTTTACAATTAATGAATTGGACATAGAAGTAAGAAAGAGTTGAAGCAATTGAGGAACTGAAACATGCTGAATTGAGCCAGAGAGTAAGATTTGAGAAATATCATTGTGAGACAGATATCAAGCCCTGTTTAGATTTGAGGTGTCAGCCTAATCCTGGGAAGCCACTGAAGGAATTTAAGCTGGTGAGTGACATTGTCCCATGTGCATTTTGTAAAGTCCCCTCTGGCTGCAATGTGAGAAGTGAGAAAGTATGGGAAGAGGTCAAGAGTGGATGCCGGATGATGGGATAGGAGGTGACTGCTGTAGTGCAGGTGAGAGATGGCAAGCACAGATGGGGGCAGTCTGCATTAGAGAGAGGAATGTGAACTTAGAGCCTGTTTGAATAGGTTTGGGTGGATCTGAGGAATCAGGGAGTGAGAGGGTGAGAGATGAACCCCAGGGTTCTTCCTTGAACAACAGCTCTATGCCATTTCCTGAGAGGCATACTACAGTAAATAAGGTTTGGGATGAAGAGTGATGAGAGGGAGAATGGGAAAAAGGTCGAGTCAGCTTTTGACACATCAAGTGTGACATATACACATACAGCATCCCTGCGATGACATCCTCCTTAGGAGAAAGTCTGAGCAGGAGCAATGAAGAGTCATTAGTTTACAGATAGATGGTGATCCAAGTCATCCGGATGGATGAGATCACAAGGAGTGAATTAGAATGAACAAGGAAGGTCTGGGACAGACATTGCCTGACTCCACATTTTCAAGGCCTGTTAGCATAGGCAAAAAAAAGTCCACCATGGAGGAAGGAGACAAATAGTGTTTCATTAACAGATCAAGTAAGATGGGGCCTAAAGATAAACTTTGGAATTAGCAACATGGAAGCCACTGGTGAGAGGAATTTCAGGGGAGCTTTGAAGGCATAAGACAGGTGGGACAAGGATGAGAGCAGAAGGGAAGGTGAAGAAATGGAAGCAGAGGGTAGACACTCTGAGAAATTCATCCATAAAAGGGAGAAATGGAAACTGTCAGAGCAAAAAAATGGTGTCCAGAAGAGTCCATTATTTTTAAGGCAAGTGTAACTTAAGTGGGTTAATTATGTTTGGAGGAGGCCGTGGTCACGGAGTGGCTGCATACATTTTCACAGCTGTATGAGGATCAGAGGGGAAGTGTTCCATCCAGATGAATGGCTGAGGCTTAAGGTGGGAGTGAGTTTGGCACATCTGAGAAACTGAAAAATCAATGTATGCAAAGCTTAGTGGCGAAGGGATGGGAGTAACCTTGGGGAATTAGGCTGCTCATGGAGTGGTGTCCTCATGGCCATGGCAAGAAGTCTGTATTTTATTTTATTTATTATTTCAATAGCTTTAAGGGTACAAGTGGTTTTGGGTTATACAGATGAATAAATTGTACAGTGTTGAAGTCTGGGATTTTATTGTGCCTATGATCTGAGTAGTACACATTGTACCTAATAGGAGATTTAAAAAATCTCTCACCTCCATTCCCACCTTTCCCCCTTCTGAGTCTCCATAGTCCATTATACCACTCTGTAGGTCTTCTACATACCCATAGCTTAGCTCTCAGTTACAAGGGAGAGCATGCGGTGTTTGGTTTTCTGTTCCTGAGTTACTTCATGGAAGATAATGGCTTCCAGATTTTAAATATGACACTATGCCATGAGATGGCTTGAGCCAGGGATTTATGATATAAACGCATTGGAATGAATGTAGGGCATGCCCAGGTGAGAGAAAGCAGCCGTTCCTTGTCCTGCCTTAGAACAAAGTCCATGCCGCCTTCTGATCTGCTGTACTGCCTTCTAGTCTAACTCTAGTTCTTTACTGTGCTCTTTCTATCACACCTTAGAAAGAGAAGAGAGACAGGAAATAGACTACATCACCCAGAAAAGGTAAAGGGAGCACACCATCCTTGAGATGGTGGCCCATGAGCTCACACAGAAAAATGTTGCTGGTAACATGAGTCAGCTCATGTCTTTCCCCTTCTCAAAAGCCCCCAGTATCTCTGTCTCACTGACTATGAAAGTCAAGGTCCTCGTTTTGATGCATGAAGCCCAATGTCAACTGGCCCCACTCAGATCTCATCTCCTTCTGCTTCTCCCTTTGAGCCATGCTTGCCAGGCAAGCTCTTGCTGCCAAGACTTTGAACCTGCATTTTCCTTTGCCTGTAATGCTCTTCCCCCAAGTATCCCCCTGGTCCTCTCCCTCCTCTTATAGTGACCTTTACTTAAATGTCACCTTGTCAGTGAGGTCTTCCCTGAATACCATATCTAAATTTTCAATACCTTCAATATGCGGTGGCAATTTGTTACTATACGACATTCTGTAATTTGACTTAATCTTGCTTATTGTCATCTTCTCCACCAAAATTAAAGCTCCAGAAGGGCAGATGGTTCGGTCTTGTTGAATCTCTAGCATCTAAGACAAGTGAGTGAGAGTCAGTTGTGTTTGGACATGTTAGGAATGAGACAGTGATAAGGCAGTAGCTGTATTGGTCACTCTTGCACATAGCAGGGTGGAAAATAGTAGCCATTCAGTAATTAACTATTGAGTGAATGAATATGTAATGACGGGTCTTAGGTGGGAAAAAGGACACCTTTTCATTTTGACAGGATGAGAGCAAGAAGAATGGGTGCTTGCAGATTTGTGACAACTATTTGAGGCTGTTCCTAGCTGATGGGGTCTACTTTCTTGGGAAGTGGTAAGTGAAGGTGGGAGTATGGGTAGCAGTAAGAGGTAAAGAGCATGCAGGGAGGGGGGGGCTTTGTAGAGGTTATCACAGCGAAAGAAGAGTGAGCTTACTACAGAAACAGTGCAATGTTAATGGGAAGTGCTGAGGATGAAGCTGAGTCAGGTGACCAGGAGTTCACAGAGAAGCCAGTGAGCTGGCTGAAAGATGTCTGCTGTCAGCAGTCAGTAGGCCACGTGCAGTCATGGAGAATGGAGAAGGAAGATAGCTGAAATTTTCCAGCTGTTGTGATGATTAGATAAGCGACTTGCCCTATTGGAAAGAAAGTGGTTGAAGACGTGGACCCTGAATCTGAGCTGGATTCGTAGGAGGTAAACGCAGAAGGTGAATGGACTGGGGGCTGGTAGAACAGTCCATGGACTGAAGTCATGGCTGTCCCACCAGTGAGAGCACAGCTTTATCTGCTCACTTTATCAGAAGGGCTTGTTCTTTATCTTATCCCTGGCATCCCCGAGGTTGGAAGGGGAAGCTGCTTTCTTCAAACCATGATGCAACATTTTGCTGTATTCCTTCCATCCTGTCTTCATGGTAGGCACAGATTAGGAGTAGGAATTGAGTGAAATGGAAAAGTCTGAGATACTTCTGGGATTGGAGATTCGATAATTAGAGGTAGATATCAAGAGATAGGAAATACAGGAAGGGAGCAGGGTTTGGGGGAGTGGATAGTGAATTCAGTCTTTAACACATAGAGTAAAGATGCTTATAAGATACATAGATGGAGATGATCAGTCAATCATTGGATCTATGGGTCTGGAGTACAATGGCATCGCTGTGGGCTGAAGATGCATATTTCTAAATTATGCATATGTGGGTAGTGATTGTAATCAAGGGAAGGAATATGGAGAGTGAGTAGGGAGACAGGGCCAGCACATGCCATAGGTAGCAGTGCGTTTATGAGGCATGTAGAAGAACATCCAGCCAAGGAGATGTAAAGGAAACTAGAGAGGTAGGAAGAAACTGGGAATAGTATCGCAAAGGCCAAGGGAGGAAAATTTTGAGACCAAGGGAAGAGTCTACAAAGGCCACAGATACAGAGGGTCAGGTCACATGGGGACTGAGAGGAGAGGCCCCAGCGCCCCTTTGTGAGAGGACCCAGAGGCAGGGACCGCCAAGAGCTCTAGGGACTGCAGCCTCAGAGGGAACACTGGTTGGAACAGTGGGGAATGTTCTCTGAATTTCACCTCAAGGCTTGAGACCCCCTTCAATTTTCATAAGTCAAATGAAGAGATTGGACTGGATCACTGTTAAGTTCCTCCTGGTTCTAAAATCATGACTCCAGGATCTTTTACAGGAGTGAGAACCAAGAACAAAAGATTGCCCTTCCCCCAGGGATATGTCTTAAAGTTGTCTCATGAAAGCAGCCACATAAATAGCCTGAAGTCTTGATCTCACCAGAAGTGTTTTCTGTAAAGCACAGGACTATAAATATAGCAACTGGATGGAGAAGTGTGTTAGATCCACACCCCAGTATGCTGCCCTCTGCCCCAGGAAGTGCTGGGCCCCACGAGGGCTTTCTGAGCCTTCACACCATCAGAAGGGGCTGTCACATGGAGCACTGAGCTGCTGGATGCAGCTGGAGGAGGCTGGAGGACTGCTTGTTCAAAAATGTGTTGAAAATATTCAGGCAGTTGGTGGCAGCTGGAATCCATGACCTTGTGGTTATTTTCAACCCAACCATTCATGTATCCTCTGAGGGAGGCTTTAGTCCTGTTACTAATTTTGTCACGTTTCCCATGGGGATTCTGTTGCAAAGTATTTCTGCTCTGATCTCTCAGGGGTTCCTTTCCTGCTTGGAGATCCTCCTTGTGATGCTAGGAGAGATGAGGCCCCTGACCCTGATGTGCCGGGTGAGATAAGTCTTTCCCCCTGGGGTAGGGTGTTGGACCCTTTCCTTCCCCAAGGATGGGCTCCATGTCTCTTTTCACCATGGTGGGGATTCTGGGGTCTGGGACGGGATCTCCAAGAGTGGCAGCACAGGGTGGATCCAGGGCGTAGTTTGAGAGGAGGCGTTTGCCTCCTGCCAAGGTCCTTCACACTTGCTTCAGCCTCAAGCACGCCGTGAACTCACTGAGGCCTCAGCCTAGAGTTTTCTCCCCCACAGATTTCCTCACGCCTCATTCCTCCTTTCCATTCAGGGCTCTGTGCGTACAACGGCTCTCAGAGAAGCCTTCCCTGATTCGCCCATCTAAACCAGCATCCCTAGTACACTCTATACCCATACAGTGCTCTATTTTTTTTTCCTACTGAGTGCTTATCACTCCCTGTTTTATTATATACTCACTTCTTCACTAATATAGTTCTGGCTTCACCAATTAAAACATGAGATCCTGAGAAGAGGCAGTTTGCCTGCTTTGTTCACCGGAGCATTCCCAGTGCCAGAAACAGTGCCTGGGGCATGCAGAGTACATGTTCAGTAAATATCTGTTTATTAAAATAAATAATGAATGATCTGCACAAAAGATTTCTAAATTACAGTGAGTCATCACTTAACATTATCAGTAGGTTCCTGGAAACTGCAACTTTAAGTGAAATGATGTAAACAAAACATTTTCTTCCTCATCATCATAACAAAATGACATTGAAGGAAAGGAAGTTATTGGAGGACCTGCTGTAGGTTGTCATTTCATTTAAACTCGTGGTTTCCAAGAATCTATTGACAATGTTAAGTGAGGACTTCAGGGGACAGCCATGAGAAGAGCCTCAAAGGAGAAATTACAGAGTGCTATTAAAGCATATCTCGAAGGGCGTGTGCAGATCTCAGAAAATAAGCAATGGGTCCTGAGGCATCTTTAGATGGGTCATCATGGCAAGCAGGCTGGTGGGTGTGGGCACCACCACTGTTGCTGCAATGCTGGACTTAGTTTCCACTGGGTCACTGCCATACTTATCCTCCTGAGATGTTTTTCTTTTTTCTTTTCTCTCTCTCTTTTTTTTAAAACAGTCTCAATCCCCTTCCCAGGCTGGAGTGCAGTGACACAATCTCATCTCACTGCAACCTCTGCCTCCCAGGTTCAAGCAATTCTCCTGCCTCAGCCTCCCCGAGTAGCTCAGACTCCCAAGTAGCTGGGATTAGAGGCGCCCACCAACACACCCAGCTAATTTTTGTATTTTTAGTAAAGACAAGGTTTCACCATGTTGGCCGGTCTGGTCTCGAACTCCTGACCTCAAGTGATCCGCCCGCCTTGGCCTCCCAAATTGCTGAGATTATAGGCGTGAGCTACCACGCCCAGCCCCCTGAGCTGTTTTGTTCACTACCATAACCACGAGCCATGTGTACCTATTTCACTTTTCATTAATTAAAATCATATAAAATTTTTAAATGCTCTTACTTAGTCACACGTTTCAAGTGTGACTTAGTCCCATTTAAAGCGCTCATGGTCACACGTGGCTAGTGGCTACCATGTTGGGCAGCACTACTCGATAGAAACCATTTTCATCATCGGAGATGGTTTCTACTGGGCAGCACTGGTCTGGAGTGTGTTTCCAGTAAGCAGGCCAGTAGGTATGGCATGAGCTAACTTCCACATTTGCCGTCTGTATCCACTCCTGTTAGCAATACGGAAAGGAAGACGGGAGAGCGAGAGAAACAAAAGACCTGCTTCCTAATGATTCCCGCGGAATCCATGTTCTATTTCTTGTGAACTTGCTCTTTCCTCTGAACCACAAAATAACCTCTCCCCTATTATCTCTCCTTCTATACCTGTTCCCCGAGAAACCTTCTCTTATCACAATGCTGGGCTTAGAAAAGAATCCCACAAATGGTCGCTTTTATTCATATACTCCCTTTTTCTACTGGGAGGAGAAAGATGAGGCACTTTTGATTTTGTCTGCAGGGGAGGAACAAAGGGAGAACTCACTCAGACTTTGGATGGAGGCTCCTTTGTAGCTACTGACACCTCTACTGAGAAGCAAGGAAGTGGGGTGCTTTGCCCCCTTTTTCAGGTTAAAGTACAACATCCTCAGGAGGGAAACGGCAGGAAGAGAAGGGCCCTTGAGCTTCCAGAGCAAGGTAGCTAGGGAAGGAACAGAAATGTGTCCTTTGTGGGTAGGCTGTTTTAAGATTCTTACTTTTTCAGTTTATCTTGCTTCTGTGCTCCTTTTGCACCTTAATTTTTTTTTTTTTTTTAAACAGGCCTAGCCAGGCTAAGCTGTGCAAAAGATAACTAGGGAGAGAGGTTTTGTCCCCACCTGTGCCAGAGCATTCAAGGAGATGCAGCCATTTCTGGGGGCAGTTGGTGGCAGAGGAATTTGATATGATCAAGTCCCAGCGGGACGGTAAAACTCTGCCAGACAATATTGGATCCACTTGGTAAACTATTTCTTCCCGCCTGGAGCTTCATCTTCTAGGGTGAAACCTTGGGATGTTTTAATAAGACGAGTGATAATGGGAATAGGATGTAGACATGAGGTCTGCTAGGGCGTAACACCTGTGCCGCGTGCAACCACAGCAGCACGTGGAAATCACATATTTGCATATCCTCCAGGACCTGGTTATATGAACAGAAATGAAGAAAACTCAAAGGTGGAATTATTAATATATGTATGAATGATTTGTGATCTCCCACTTGTAAAAAAGAGTAAATCTATTACAAATATTCCTCTCAAGATTGTATGCTAATTTTAATTCCTTATAGCCCTTTGAGTAAGTGCAGGATAAATTTTTCCAAACAGTTCTGCGTGCGAGTTTATTGGTGACTACGTGTCAATATGCTCATTTCCAGGGATCATTTACGAGCAATGAATTCTGTGTCTGGAAGAGCCTTTGTTTTAGCTATTGTCTGACACACCTCTAACTAGATAGCGCTCCGGTGTCACTCCAATGACCAAACAGCAAATAGGAAAAATAAACCATCAATCAATTTAATACTAGCCTTTTCTTTCACACAGAAACCTCCACTCAGCTGATGATGACTGACATAAAAACTAAATCCATCTGCTTTATCACTCCTCTCCAAAAGGACAAGTCTGAGAGGCAGGGAAGAGAAGAAAATATGTAGGATTAGTCTTACCTTTAATCACCCGCCTGCTGCTGTTGTATTAATAATCTGTGCATGTGGGAGAAGGAAGTCAATCGTTAAAATAATTCCTTTGCTGTTTAGTGTGAGTGTGGTATAAAACGTGGAGATGTGAATCATGAGCAAGCTCTTTGAAAGCAGGATTTTGGGAATATTGTTTAATATTATGGAGACCACCTTAAATAGGGTCTGAGAATATGGTATTTCATTCATTCATTTATTCGTGCATTTAACAAACATGTATCGAGTACCTATTGTGTCTCAAATGCATGTTGGACATCACAGATATAGTAGTAAACAAGACGAAAACATTCTTGCCTTCATAAAGCTTACAGTCTGGTGGAGAAGACAGACATTTAATAAATAAATGGGTGAGATAAATGTTACCAGAGAGGGAGCACAGAGTGTTTTGAGAGCATATTTCAGGGACTATGACAGGCCATGGTGGTGGTAGTGATCGATTCTGAGGAAGACACATTTAAGATGGGACACAAAGGGTGGGTGGGATTCAGATCGCTGAATGGGTGGGGCTGAGGTAATAGAGGGAACGCCATGTGTGTAAACTCCAGGGCAAGAGCTCCCAGGGGAGATTTCAGAGACTGGAATAAGACTGGAATGGCTAGTATAGAGAAAACAAAAGGGAGAGAGGCATGGGATGAAGCTGGAAAAGTTGGATAGGATTAGATCCTGAATAGCCCTGTGAACCATGATGAAAAATCTAAAATTATGCAAAGAGAAATGCGAGAACAAAGGAATTTAAGCCCAGAACATAGTGCTTTAGAGAGCTCTCTCTGTGTGCAGCGAGAATGATTAGAAGGGTGTTAAGAGCAGAGACACAGGGTCCAGAGAGGTGGCTAGGCAGTAGATGACAGTGATGATGACGGTGCCTTAGACTAGAACAGGGGCTGTGAACCTTTAGAGAAATGGTCAGGTTCAACAGACACCTGGGACATAGAACTCACAGCACAGTGCTTGATCAGATGAAGGGAAAGGTGAGGGCAAAGAAGGAATCAGGGTGACTCTCAGGCTTCTGGCTCAAGTGATGGGATGGATGGTGCACTTCATGAGCCAAGGGTCTGTGGAGGAAAGGCAGATTTGGGGAGTTGATAGAAATATGACAAGTTTAGTTGCGGAAGTGTTTCATGTAGAATACCTATGCAACATCCAAGCAGAGATGTCTAGTAGATGATTTGATATATAACTCTGGTGCTCAGCAGAAACAAGGGTGCATATATATTCCACCTTTATCTTCAGTTCTCTCTACTCATTTAACAAAGAAACACATAAACAATGCCTGTGGAAAATTACTTATAAGTTGTAAAAAATGAACCTATCCTTTAACCTCTCAATTCAATCTTTGGGACATTATCCCAAATAAATTATCCAGAAAAAGGAAAGAGCCATATGCATTGTGTTACAGTTTATGATACGAAAAATTTAGAAAACATGTCCAACAGTAGTTAAATAAATTGTGGTCTAACAACAAAACAGAGTATTGTACAGATGCTAAAAACCATAATTTTGGATATTTTATAGCAGTTTAGATAAGTGTTTACAGTTTAAAGCTAAACAGCAAAATTCAGAAATCTATGCTCTGATTGTAATTTTCTAAAAATGATTACACATGGGCAATTCACAGAAGGGCACTCAAATAAACTAAAAGAGTTGACTTGCTAAATGATGGAATTACGGTGATATTTTTCTTTTGATGTATTAAATGTGTGTAGAGTAAATACGCTAAGCAACTATGATGAATATGGTTTTGTTCTTTTGTTTTTGTTTTTAAAGCAAGCAAGTTTCCAGCTTAGATAATCTGAGGCACTGTCTCGCCATTTGGAGACATGGGGTTCACTAACTGTGCATGGCCCAGTGGACTTTGTCAACCAAGACCATGCCTCCCACATCAGCCCACAATTACACAAGAGTCTCATTTCTGGGCGTGTCCTCATTTCTCCATCAGAAAAAAAGTCAGCATACCTTGGAGTACATGTGAGTCTCCACCAGGCTCCCGTGGACTCAGTCCTTTAGCCTCACGCCTTCTTTCCTTCCAATTGCTTTCTTGTCTCAGGCAACTAACACATGATCGATCAGTTTCTCTATTTCTGATTTGCCTTGGGACTTTAGTAAGAATTAAGGATCCAATGTCTGAGACAAGTTCGTCTTCATTTTGTTTAATGTTTTCATCATCTCCTTCATCAAAAGGCCCCTCATTGAATATTTGCAAATGATCATGAAGAAGAAATGCCAACGGTTTCCAAAGGAGAGGTGCTCGGTAGGTACTGGATGCCCACTGTTACTCTTCTTGTCTATTCAGTTATATGCCCTTTGTGATCTACAGGGGGCACAAGAGTCTTCGCCCACAGGGAAATCTTGTATAATAAACAGTACCAGCAACAGCTGAGCCAGAATGCAAAACTCCTGGGTCAGTTGTCATCCTGAAATAGTTTGTGAGCAAGATCACTGTTCAGGGAGGATCCTTTGTTTTTCCAAAAAAAGCTATGCCTGAGAACTAGTATAGAAAAATGAACTCCAGTGGTAATGTATAGGAAGGACAGATTTCACACTTTTGAAATAAGCTGGGCTACCTGCAAAGAAATCAATGCCAATGAAATAACGGAATATAAACCTTCAGAGGTAAAAGAGTTCTTTTCATTCTGAGAGGAAAAAATAAAACCAAGCAAAAATGGATTTAAAACGTCCTCTTTGTGTGTTTGTGACAAATGGAGAATTAAGCAGATTGGATGAGTGGGTTCTCTTGAAAGAGATAAAATGGTTGAATATTCAGACACTCCTTTTCTTCTCTAGGGCAGCCAACAAGAAAGGTGTGATGAATGCCACAGTGGGATAGTCATGTGAGAGGGAACTCAACAATGGAGCCAGGCAGGGCATTGCTGCAGACAGAATTCCTGTTCCAACTGCTCTCTTACCCAAGCAGGGAGCAATTCCATCCATCTTTCTAGGATGTAACATTCCCTTGAGAGATGGTCGAAGAATATTTGAAACTTTGAGTGCTTTTGCATCTTCTAGGATTGAATGCAATGCCATCATAGGACAGCTGCTTGGGTGTATGATTCACAGTTGGCAAAGAAATGACCGAGTGCTTTTGAATGCCCCCAAAATGCTTTATTATACTTTTAATATTATTTTGAAAACATTTGAGATTTACAGAAGGGTTGCAGAGATAATAAGAGATCCCATATACTCTTCCTTCAGCTTCCTCTAATGTTAACATTTATCTAGCCATGGAACATTTTTCAAAACACGGAAATTAGGCTAGGCGCGGTGGCTCACGCCTGTAATCCCAGCACACTGGGAGACTGAGGCAGGCGGATCACCTGAGGTCAGGGGTTCAAAACCAGCCTGGCCAACATGGCAAAACCCCATCTCTACTAAAAAGACAAAAATTAGCTGGGTGTGGTGGTGGGTGCCTGTAATCCCAGCTACTCGGGAGGCTGAAGCAAGAGAATCACTTGAACCTGGGAGGTGGAGGTTGCGGTGAGCTGAGATCACGCCACTGCACTCCAGCCTGAGCAACAGAGTGAGACTCTTTCTCAAAAACAAACACAAAAACAGAAAACCACACAGAAATTACATTAGTACAGATTTTATTCAGATTTCACCATTTCCACTAATGTCCTTTTTCTATTCCAGCATCCAGTTCAGAATCCCACATTGTGGTCAGGTGTCTGATCTTAGTTGATTACAACCTGTGCTTAGTTTCTCAGCCTTTTCTTGTTTTTCTGCACCCTGATACTTTTGAAGAGTATTGGTCAGGTATTTTGTGGAATATTCCTCAATGTGTGTTTGCCCGATGTTTTCTCATGATAAATCCTAGGTTAGGGATTTCAGGGAAGAATTTTACTGAGAGGTTGTGCCCTTTTCATCACATTATATCAGAGTGTATACGATAGCAACGTGACTTCTTACTGATGATATCAACCTTGACTCAAATACGGTGTTACCGTCCAGGTTTCTCCACTATAAACTCAATGCGCTTCCCTTTCCACACCCTATTCCTTAAAAGAGGGGCATTGAGTCCAGCCCCACATTCAAGGGGGAGGACTTTAAATTCCACCTCCTGAGAGAAGAGTAGTAAAGAATTTAGCTGTGTGCGGTGGCTCATCCGTGTAATCCCAGCACTTTGGGAGGCTGAGGCGGGAGGATAGCTTGAGCTCAGGAATCTGAGACCAGCCTGGGAAACATGGTGGAACCCAGTCTCTACAAAATATCCAAAAATTAGCCAGGCGTGGTGTCGCACCTGTAATCACAGCTACTCAGGAGGCTGAGGCACGAGAATTGCTTGAACCAGGAGGCAGAGGTTGCGGTGAGCCGAGATCACGCCACTACACTCCAGCCTGGGCATCAGAGTAAGATTCTGTCTCAAAAAAAAAAAAAAAAAAAACTGTAGACATTTGCTAAGGCTACACTGGAATTAGTAGATGTTTTGGGGGAGCTACTTTGAGGCCAAATAGTTTTATGATTTTAAAAATTAATTTCCTTTTTTTCTGGTTACAAAAGTATAACCGCTTGAACCCAGGAGGTAGAGGTTGTGGTGAGCCAAGATCGTGCCATTGCACTCCAGCCTGGATGACAAGAGTTAAATAAATAAAGTATTTGCTTCTCCCTGACTGAAAAAAATTTTGAATGTTTTGTTTTTCTCATTTTAGGAGCCCTCACCTGGGAGGAGAGCATCCAGCCGCTGGCAATCAGGACTTATTTCCCCTTCAGCCCTGGAGAAGCAGCAGAGCCAGGTGTGACACTCTCTCTCTCTTTCTCTCTGCCTGGTTCCCTCTCTATCAGGATTCTAGATGAGAGTAAAGAGTAACAAAACAATGCTTATGTTGTTGAAGAGGTTTGTTGCAGGGAATAACCATGTAACTCTCTGGGTCTGGAATTAAAACCAGGGCTTGGATGTCAAGCAAGGGAAAGGACCAAACTAGAGTCCTGATATGTTTTTAAACAATGCTTTGACAAGAATGGCCATTTCTCTCGGTTTTAGGATGTGTTTTAGGGTGAGCCACAAGAACCATGTAAGGTTGAAGCATATCAGAATCACCTGGGGGCTTCACGTGCAGCTTGCTTGGCTCCATCGCCAACCTCTGATTCAGTAGGACTGGGGTGGGTCCATCGCCAACCTCTGATTCAGTAGGTCTGGGGTGGCTCCATCGCCAACCTCTGATTCAGTAGGACTGGGGTGGCTCCATCGCCAACCTCTGATTCAGTAGGACTGGGGTGGGTCCATCGCCAACCTCTGATTCAGTAGGACTGGGGTGGGTCCATCGCCAACCTCTGATTCAGTAGGACTGGGGTGGGTCCATCGCCAACCTCTGATTCAGTAGGACTGGGGTGGCTCCATCGCCAACCTCTGATTCAGTAGGTCTGGGGTGGGTCCATCGCCAACCTCTGATTCAGTAGGACTGGGGTGGGTCCATCGCCAACCTCTTTGATTCAGTAGGTCTGGGGTGGGTCCATCGCCAACCTCTGATTCAATAGGACTGGGGGTGGGTCCATCGCCAACCTCTGATTCAGTAGGTCTGGGGTGGGTCCATTGCTAACCTCTTTGATTCAGTAGGTCTGGGGTGGGGTCCAAGCAGTTGTGTTCTCTAATAAATTGCTGGGTGATGCTGATGCTTTTGGCCCAGGACTACACTTTGAGAATGACTTCCATGGGCCAAGCTATTTGCATAGATTAATTTCTGCACAGGTTGCAGTGCTAAGTGGACGTGATGAACTAATAAATGCAACACCAGGACAAAACAAAATTTAGTCTGCCTTGCTCCAATTGTATTCTAATTAACATCTGCTCTCTCTTGGGCTCCCTGAAAAATTCTTTTGATGTTTGTATTTGTAACGACCACCAAAATGAGCTTGATGCAATAATTCATTCAATTGCTAAACATTTTATTTGTGATGACAACAAATTTTTATTTCTCTAATTTGAGAGTTGTTCTGTTTCGTCTTCCATGGTGGCCTGAGCAGGTATTTCTTTCTGACACCCACCAGGCCTCACTGACTAAGAGTTTTCTAATCTTTTCTCACCATTTACTCTTCAGAATTCTGATATTCTTGAGGCTGGGGCCTGCTTTGTATTTTAGGGGTCTTTGACAATTTAAACTGCCACTATTTTAGTCTCAGATATAAATAAATAATTTCGGATATCTGAGTCGTAAGGTGAAATGAAATAGTTTGGAATATGTTCCAAGACGTTGGCATTCTTCAGGGATACGGTCTAAGACCTTCATCAATTCTCAAACTTGAGAATTTCTAGTGCAGTCTGCCTCCCTCATTCTTGCCTCAGTGAGGCACTCTGAAACGTAGTTCCAGGAAAACAAGCCAGACAGCACACAAAACACACCTTAAGAAAGCAATACAAAGAGTTCAACAGAGACAGGAAGTAAGGGCCAAAGAGGTTTTCTGGAATACAACACCGAAAATGAAACAGTGCAAAAGAAGGAGAAATGAAATAGTGCAAGTCATTAAATGATTGCTTGCTTGCTGAAGGATCTCTCTTTCAGAGGGAAATGAAAACAGGGACATGAAATGGAATTGACTAAGTTATTATCTTTAGTTTTGAGTGCATAAGCAAAACTGGCACCCATTCTGGCTACAGAAACAGCTGGCATGGAGCCAATGGCGTGGTTTGTTATGGGCTTGGGCTGGGCTGGTGCCCATTGTAAATTATCAGGCACATAAAGCTGAGGATAGAAGTTTGTCAGACAGGTAAGAACAGGACTGTGGTGAGAGACTCTCAAATGAAGCAGACAGGTGAGGGTGGGAAGAGCATTAAGTTTATGGAGCACTCACCACGGGCCTGCTTGTGTTTGGAGTGCAAATATGATTGCGTCCAAAGGGGGAGTGTAGTTGGATAGTCATGTCAGAGACTAAAACAAGTAAAGACATGATCAGGAGTAGGTGCCAGATAAAATACAGAAAACATGGTTAAATGTAAATTTCAGGTGAACAATGAATATTTGAAACATACGCTAAACAATTACTTGTTCATATAAAACTTAACTGGGTGTTTTGTATTTTTACTTGCTAAATTGGAAACCATTAATTCAGGAGGCAAATGTCAGATAAGGCAGGTTGCAGCAGCTGAGCTGAACTCAGAAGCACTCTCTGGGGTTCTGCTCAGAAGGTGAGCTTGCTGTGGGGTGCTGCATAGTGGGGGAAATCCGGGGATCCACTTTCACCATGTCTGGGAGAAAGCTATAGGGAGCACTTCTGTGTCCAGCCAGATGTTTCTGTGTTGCTTTTTTTGTTTGTTTTGTTTTTGATTTTTTGCAAAAAGCAAGAGAAGGTTAAGAACTCCTAGGGTCCAAGGGGTGACTTTGGGCAGAGACTCTAATTGTGAATCCTCCTTAGTTAGCTGGTAAGTGTGACCCAGTAGTGGCAGAAGAAGAGAGGGAATTAATGAGCATCTGCTCTGAGCCAGGCATTTTCCATCGGCCACTATCTATATTTTCACAACAACTGTGAAGCTGGGGAGTGGTGGTGCCTATTCATTCCCTAGCGCCCCAGTCCTTACTGAAATCCAGTTTACTCGTCTCTTTTCCCTCCCCCGCATACACACATCCAAAACCTGGACTTGACAGCTTTATTTTCCATGTAAATCTTATTATTTAAACTGGGAAGAAACTCTCCTGAAGCTTTTGAATGGGAAGCAGTGACTGAGCCTCTTGATTGCAGGGGAAAAAAGTTAGAAGGTTGAGTGGTCTCAAAAGACTGGTTTGCCATTTTAGGTGGCCGCACTAGCAAGTGCATACCATTAATAGTGCAGAGAAAGCCAGTGCACAGGGGGAGAAAGCGAATGTGAAAGACAGAAGTGGAGACAGCACAGAGGGAGAGAGACAGAGGCGGATTATTGGCAGCTTTCCAGTTGCTGTTAGACACAGCTGTCCTCCTTACAACTGGCCTAGCCGAGCCACTCCTTTATAATTCACCCCAATTTTGTATTTTATTGAGTGGCTTGTTGTGTTCACAGTTAGGGTGCTGTAAACCAGGAATTATCATTAACTCTCCTTTATAATACATCACATGGCAAATAAATGGTAGAACCTGAAATGGACCCCAACTTGGCCAATCGCAACCATCCTTGCCCTGCCTGGTTCTAAGGTGCCTGCTCTGTCTTACTTGGCACCCTGCTGGGTCTCCTTCTCCTGCCACGGCATATGATGGATGTTAGGTGACTCATCTTCTTCTATTGGGTAGCCCACAGAAGTGGCAATGGCTTACCCAGAGGCAAGGACATGGGAGGTGGAGGAAACAGGTATTGAGGTCATATAATTGAAAGTGGAAGGCTGGGCAAGGCTTGTCCAGCAGGTAAGACCAGACTCCTCCGGCCACATGGTCATCAGAAGAAATAGAGCTGCTGAAGGTGTGGCTGACAGGGCACGGTCAACTCAGGAGGCCTAAGTGAGGCAGTAGCAGAGTCAGTGCAGGAGGTCAAAGATTGGATGGTTCCCAAATGGTGCCATTTACCTAGCAGGGTTGGATAACTCCAGATTTCCTACAGAAGCTGAAGAGCACCTCTACTGTGCAACCAGCCTTGTGCCAGGCACTGGGGATTCAGGGATGACACAGGCTGAAATGATACTCCTGCTCTTAGGGACTTACAGTGCAGTGAAGATGGATGTAGTGGACAGAGAATTATAACTGATTAAGTTAATCAACGCAGGTGAGCAACACAATATGAAGAAGTGCAGCGTGTAGGGGGAGGCACAGTGGGACAGTGAGGTGATCACCACAGCAGCTTAGCATGGCCCAGTCCAAGAGGGAGCCCTACCCTTCCAAGAGCATCAGCTATAGACCCTTCAGAACAGGGGGAGAATTTGTCTTGGGAGTCAGGCAGGGGATACCCACTACTAGGGTCAATGGAGCAGTCCACTCAATGGCAAGGGAGATGAAAGCTAAGTTTTACAGATTCTCTTCGGATTTTATTTTTCAGCCTATTCATTGGTTGAAGTGTTTGGCATCTTGGTAAAATCACTGGGGATCAATTTTCCAAGTCCAATTCATCTCATGGCTCGCTTGCTGAATCACTGAAGTTATGACAGTTGGTCAGATACAGATTTTAACTGGACGTAGAACAGCTTGTCACAGCCATTTTGTGGGCAAGGACAAGTAAGGTAAAGGGCAAAGACAAGCATACATCAGGATCTGATGAAGGGGAGAAGCAGGCAGAAAGTGGGCACATGTCCTGAGTCAGAGAGGGGCAAACGGTGTCAAAGAGACACTCATTCAATTGATAGAGAACTTCTACCCTAGGATACCCTAGGCATTGAAGAAGTGAAATCTAGAAGAAATTGACATTCCACTTAGAAGAATCTGGCTGACATCATAGCTAAATGAGCAAAATGCTAAAGTAGCCTCAGAAAAGACATGGCTGAACCAAAGCGTGGGGGACATCCTGTTTTGTGATGAGTTCTTTTGGCAAATAGATTGAGAAATTTATTTTTGGCCGATTGATTAATCAGAGAGTTGGCTTTCAAAACCATGGTGATTCAGGGTAATGTCCTGTTTCCCTTTTATTTGATCCACTTATTTGTCAGGACTCTTTCAGATGCAAGTGACAGAAACTCAAAACGGTCTTGGAACAAATAGTAAATTACAAGAAAGATATGGGAGCATCCTATGTAATTGAAGGAAGGATCTGGGCAGCCAAACAGGAAGGTAGAGCTGCCGTGGGTCCTCAGGGGCCCCTGACTCAGGTTCGTGCTGGACCATTGCTGGTGTCTGCCCATCCTCACTGGAGCACTCTGGCTTCTCCCACAAGATACTGATGGGTCCTGGGCCTCACACCCCACAACTCCCTCCCCTGGAGCAGAGCTCACTCTCTGCCCAGCATTGGTTTAGATATTGCAGAGAGGTTCTCTGATTAGCCAGCCTGATTAAGGTACCCAACAATGGCTGGAGGGATAGTTTCCGGAAGAATGGGATGATGAGGGGTAGAAAAAAGGGATGTCTCTTACAGGCCTCGTGAGAAGCTGGGAAAGATGTCCTTGCTTCTTATATCTACATCGCAGTTCTTAGTGATATAAAAAGACAATACCAGCCAACATCCCAGATGAGCAGCCCTCCAGTCTCTTTTCTCTACCTGCTGGCTTAAAATTGTGATCCCTCTCCACCCTTAAGTCAGAGGAGGGGCAGAGTACCCCCCAACTCTCTGCTCAGCAGCAGTAGGAACTGTGGGCCAGGTTGAGCCTCACTTTGAACACGGCAATGGCTGTTTAATAAATGTCACGGGGGGATTCTTGTGACAGGAATGAAAAGAGGGAAAGGACCAGGGACACTGCTCTGGGGCTCTGGGGAGCTCACCAGGGCCCTTCAGGAATCGAGGCTGCCTGACCACCCGGAGCCTGGCCCTGAGAGTGTGCAGGTGTGCTGCCTGTATAATGCCCTTGATCTCTAGAGAAACAGTGGCCAACCAATTAGATGGCAACCTCCTGCCAAGGACTCCATTAGCCAGCTCTGGTGGCTGCTTCTGAAGTGGCAGCCGCTGGCTCTGCTTGCTCGCTTGTTCACGGAGGACATATGGGCCAGGCAGGGATCAACGAGGGAACATCTGGCACAGGAGCAAATCAAACAGCCCCAATGACTAATTTAGGAATGTTGCCTCTCCATTGTTCTTTCTGTGGCCCCATGCAAAGGTTACCCAGTGTGGCAGGCTCAGAGAGGCCACCGCTTCACCTTCAGCAGTCCCCAGGATCCAACTTGTTTGCCTTAAAAATGAATCGATAGCTTCTTCCTTGAGGGCTGAAACAGCAGCTCCCTATCACTGAGTCCTGAATGTTCGTGTGCATGGTCAGCCCCCTCCTTGCAAGCCCCTAGGCACCCCTGTTTTTTGTTAGCCATTTATCATCTGGCCTCTGAAGTCTCTCTTAAAAAAAAACAACACTCTACTGGATTCATGTTCTATTTCTGCAACTGAGATTTTTCTCCTTTGGGTTCAAATAAAAGATAGCAAATATTAAAGAGCATGAGAGAAAAAGGCACACATACCTGGCCCATGAATAGACAAGATTGCCTGTGGTTCTGATTTTGGTGGTTTATATAATAGCTTCAAATGCTGGTGAAGACAGGTCTCACTCGGCCTTGCCAGAAATGATCTCTAAATTAAACACCCATGTTTTTAAAAAATTATCTTTAATGGCACACTGGAACCACATAATTTTCAGCCTTGAAGGAGGATTTGGTAGGATATTGGGTGCTATTCATTTTCTCTTTTGGAGTGAGGAGCACACATCAGACAGTTTATCTGTAAAAATTCTGCATTGGTAATGATACACCTTTTCTTGATAATTTATTCTCATGTATGAAAGGTGTGCTGTGGGATAAGCCATGTCTTCTGTGATTGGCGTCCGCGTCCTAGCTCACCGATAACACCCAGCTGCCTGTCATGGTGGCAAGGCCTCCTGCTTCTCCTTCTCATCTGGTATCACACACTCCTGGGACTGGGGGTGTGCAGAGTCATGGGCTCGAAGGGGTGGTATCCTACTGCTGCCCAGTCAGAATTACTCATCCCTCCGAAACACCTAGAAATCAACCGATCCTCTTCCCGGTGGAGAGAACACGTTCTATTCCCCACTCATTAAATTCCAAGGAAAGCGAATGCTCAATTTCTCTGCTGTTTTATCGTGCTGTCATCCAGCTTCTAAGAGTGATTCTGGAGTTGCCTTGCTGGTTATCTCCGTCAGACTTCTTCAGTACAATACTAGCCCCTCCCACCCTTCACTAACATAGATTGGCATCCTTTATAAGACATGCACCCCAGGCAGCTGGGTGATCATTTGAGTGACAAGAGAAGTGGATTCTAGTGTAGCTTAGTCACAAACTCGCTGTATGCTCAGAGACAAGTTACAACCTCTCTGGGCCTCAGTAGTTATACCTTTTAAGACACGTGAGTCTAGATCTTCTGATTTGGTGATAACAGAAGGTGGGGGTGGATAACAGATTCAGGGAAAAAGAGAAACGGGAAAACTGCTTCAATAACGTGGCAATAATGGTGAACCAACGTGTGTTTGGAGCCCTGTATGCTACTGTTCAGCGTATTCCATTGTGTCTTTGCTATTCGAAGCCGCTCAGAGACACGGTCATGAATCAAGACTTCCAGTAAATGCCTCTGGAACGTGGGGGAATCAAGCTGGCAGGAAGACAGTGCAGAGCATTGTGTGGAGCTCGTTCCTCTTGGTTGCGTGACTGCCCATTATGACTGTCTGATGATGGCAATGTGATCATTTGTCTAGTAATTACAGAGCATCTTCATTTTACTGCCTCTTTTCATGTTCCCAATAACCCTGTGAAGTAAATATTATTTTCCCTACTTTAGAGATGAAAACCCTGAGGTTTAGAAAGGTTAATGACTTGTTATATGCTTCTCAGGTACTAAAGGGTAGAGTTGAGATGCAAAGCTAAGACTTCTGATTTCGCATATAATAAAATTTCCATATTTTCAACAGCTGTCAGACTATCCCCTCAAAGGTCGGGGTTTGGAGGATGTGCCTGGGGTGGTGGCGGGGGCTGGGGAGAAAAGCTAAACCCGTGGCGCTTGGAATCCTTGCTTCAATCAAAGCACCTTTATTGTTCTGTTCTATATTTACATAATGCCACACTAAATTTGCTTTTAAACAAAATGTTTCTAGTGCTAAAAAATCGAAATCTTTGGCATACAAAATATACCCCTGTGGTGCTGAAGATGAAAGCTTTTATCAGTCCCCTTACTCGTGCATTCTTTGTTCCAACAATCCCGACTAGAAATCCTCTCTCTCTCCCAGAGGAGCTGACCACAGATGCTCTACTTTTCTCAGCCCAGAGAGTCATACTCTGTTTTTGTGGGCCTTTCACAGGAAGGATGTTCTGTGGACAAGGTAGTTGCTATCAAGCCAGATGTTGTTCAGCCCAGACAGACCCCATGCCTTTCCTTATAAGAACTGACCCACATGTTCCAACTTGCCTCATAAATATAAAAAGAAAAGCCTAGCTTCCATTTTAATTAGATGAAATAATTACATGTCACACATCTCCTGAGCAGTTTTGTACTCGCTGTGACTGTGATGCAGGCATTAGCATTCAAAGATGCTGCTTGCCCTGTGTACAGATGTTGGGTTTATAGACTGTCATGTTCCCTGTGGCCACAAGATGTCAGGCAAATATACTCATGGAAGGTAGGTGCAGCAAGGTGCCCGGGCTCCTGGAAATGCCATTGACGAGTTCATTAGCTGATTAAAATCCTTCCAATAAGCTTGTTGGAAGAACTCAGGGAAAGTCTATGAAATGTGTCATATTGTTATCCTGTTGATGGAGACGCTGAACACGACTGGCTGGTAATCAGATTAAGTTCAACAAATATTGATCGTACATGCTTGCACGATTGAGTCCTGAATAAAGGCCACTGAGTTTCCCAGCTCTTACTTTAGCGTGTGCTTCCATAAGCAACATGTGCTGTGTTTCCGAAGTACCATGAATAGTCATGGCTGTAGGAAAGAAATGGGATGAGTCAGAGAATCAGTCGCTTTTAAAAGTTTCAGTTTGAAACTCTGATGAAATAAAGAAGTGGGTTTTAAGTTAACAGCTATCCTATAGTCACGAGACATTTTATAAGCCAAAAGATACTAAATTAAATAAAGCCATACCCTGAAACTTGCTCATACCTCATACCTCTAATGTAGATTTGTTTACTCCATGATTTGAATGATTTGTTAATTAACAGCTGATCTGACACACCACCCCTCACTATTCTTTTAGTCTCTTGACTGACTTCCTATAGAAGCTTCCTTGGGGTCTGGCAGAAGGAAGCAGTAATGACAAGCAAAGGTTGAGCTCAATCGATCTGTGGTTATTGAGTTCGTACAGAGGGCTGGGTGCTGCTGAGGCTGCAGCAGACCTGGAGGGCATGGCCTGTGCCTCACTGTTTCTTCCCTTTCGTTTCTCTCTTTCTCCTAATTTTCTGTGTTCTGCTTCTTAACCCTTCAGATGCTTCTTACTGCTAAGCTAGAAGGTGAGAGGATGAGCTTTTATTTATTTACCTTTGAAAACAGGCTGATCTCCTACTATGTGCTAAACTTCGGCCTGGACATTCAAAGACAAATTTGAAAATGGTGCTTACCTTGCTCTTGGAGCAGACAAGCCAAAGACCCCATTACAGCAACAGGGCATTGGCAAGGCAATCAAGTAAATGTCCTATGGAGTGCACAGGCAAGGAGGGCTTCATTCTGCTTGGTCCTGCGGGCATTGCGGTACTTCACAACAACGGAAATTGGAGCTCATCAAGTGAACAGGGATGGGGAAGTCTGAAGAATTAGAATATGCAAAGGCAAGTCTGTTATGGTAAAAGCTAAGCTGCCGTGACTAAGAGATCTTGAAAAGATAGAAGTCCATTTGCCTCTCACATAGTAGTCTAAAGGTAGGCGGTCTGCTGGGGCTGTCCTGCTCCATGAGGTCGTTCAGGGACCATGGTCCTTCCAGCTTGTGGCTCCACCATCCTCTGGGCGTTTTTCACACTGCTGGAGTATCAGCTGGCTTGCTAAGTTCCAGTCGCAGGAAGAATAGGGAGCAGTGGTCCAGGGCAAGTTACTTTATTTTGGTAAGAAACTCAGAAATTGCACACTTCTTTATATTTCATTGACTTTGATATGACCACATCTAGCCACGAGGTGGGCAGGGAAATATGCTTTTAATTAGGTGGTTCTGTACTCATTAAAAAAAAAAAACAAGTTATGGGAAGCAACTGGCATCTTGCCACAGCAGAGGCACGTAGAAGGGAATAGTGTGTTGTGGGAGTAGCACTCAGTGGAGTGTAGCTGGATCACGGCTCATGTGACTGGTAAGGTGGGGTCAGGATGTGGAGGAGTTTGAATGCTATGTTGCTAAAATAATTTTTTAAATGAAACCAGCATGCTGAGCTTTGTGTTTGGGGTAAGTCACTCTATCACCTGGGGTTTGAGCAAGCATTTGGAATGAAGGCTGCTGTTGTTTCATTGGTCCAGGTGAAAGACGGTGAAGCCTTCACTCAGGAAAGGAGGAGGGTCAAGGGTATGGGGAAAGTAGATTTAAGAGACATTCAAGCCATAACTAGAACTGAAACTGGCTGGTAAGTTTCTAAGGGTCACCTCAATTAAAAACTGTTAATGAACCACACTGACAGTCTTTTTATTATTAGCAAAGTCTCTTCCACCGAGAACAGCTAAATGTTTCCTTGACCCCGGTCCTCAGCTTGTGTCAAATGTGCATATTCCAGAAATCAAAGGAGCACAGTGGCGTCTTTGTGGTTTACCAAGTTGGGTTCATGTTCACTTCTCATATATTCTCAAGACAATCTTGCAGGTTCAGAACGCAGAATACGTCAGTAGAGTAAGAGTGTCTCTGCCGTTTGCCCCTCAGGGACTGAGACACATAAACCAAGTTCACAGAGACTGACATGTATCAGCTAGAACACCAATTTAGTCATCTGTAATTAGAAAAACTACTGGCAGGCAGACATATGCCAACTCAGCCTGCTCTCTGGGGGGCACTCTACATGGGAAGTCAAATTATCAGAAGATTGCTTGAGGGGTGTGCAACTGAACAAGGGGAATTATACATTTGAATATTAAATGGTGTTAAGCTCTGATAGCTTGGTGCATTCATCTCCAAGGTGGGAAGGTGGCTGTAAGGGACGCTAACTTCTTGGGTTGGACTTATCAGGCATCTCATCCTAGACAAATCTAGGAAGAAATTTCCAAACTTGAAAACTTTGGCATTTCCATGAGTATAACCACGCTAGGGGATATTTATAATTAAGCATCACACATGGAGACTCTGATAAGTACCAAGACACCCCTGCCCCAATTTGAAAACTGTTGGGAGTATGGTTTATTTTGGAGATGAGCCAGAGGGGATCAAATACTCTGAGACATCAGAGACCAACTGGGGCTAGCAAATGTTTTCTGTAAAGGGCCAGATAGTAAATACTTAGGTACTGTGGACCACATGATTCTCATAGCTACAGAACTCCATCATTGTGGCACAGAAACAGGCTTAGACAAAGTGTAACCAAACGTTCCGATGAAAGCTTATTTTACAAACAGGCTGTAAACTGGACTTGGCCCATGGGCCGTTGTTTGCTGACCCCTCGAGATGCCAGTCCTAGATTACCTGTTCACAAAACCTTTCTCCAAAGAGGATTCAATACTATTGATTTTTTTCGACTGACTAAATCTTAATTATCTTCAAGTTTGCCATCCCGAGTTTGCTCCTAGATCACCCTGACTAGAATTTGGGGTGTTTCTAAATCTACAAGGCGCAGATAATATCTTGGTTTACTCCCACAGATATTTGCCACATCTCCTGTAAGACTAGTTGAAGTTACCAAAGCCCATCTTATTTCTCTCCAAGTTCCAGGGTAGCAATTTACGCTGCATCTATTAACAAAACCCATTTTACAGATGAGCAGTCCAAGTTAGAGTGACACAGGTGAGTGGCAGAGCTGAGACTGGATGTCAAGTCATCCACCTGCAGGCCCCGCATTTGCTCTACCTGGTCATATTTTCCTGGGTAGATTCTAACTCTGTAGGCATAAAATTTGGACAGGGAGGTAAATTAATTTAGTTCAGTGTAATGACAACAGAGAAATGTGGTAGTATGGGTATGGTAGAAAATGATTAGGGCTTGGGGGCTATAAAAACGAAACAAAACTGAAATGTAAACCTGAGCTCCCTGCCTAACGTCTTCTTTATATCTGCAGCAAACATGACCTTTCTGGAACAAAGAAAAGAGGTGATTTAGTCATCGAAGCTCAAGCAGGTTTATGTGACTGTGTGTTTGGATTTAATCTCTATACTTCATTAAGGATGCCATGGTGAGCAATGTCTGCTTCCCATTGTACTGATGAGGGGGGGATGAGACCAGAAATATACTTCCGTCATCTGTGAGTGGCTTTGGATGTTGCCAGGCTTGGTAGACAGAATTCAGGAAAATGTTGATTTGTGTGTCCCTCATTGTTACGGCAGTGGTATTATAAATTGGATGTCCTTATTCTGACTGGTGGCACTACTACGATACCCTTCTTGACCCTGAGCGCCACCCCCTGTGGAAATCAGCTACTCCCTCTGCTCTGTAAGTCTGGCTCCAATAAGGCCTACAACACTTTCGGGGTTTGTCCTCACAGGTCTCTTCTGCTGTTTCCTTTGAAGGCAACAATGAGGTTGAGTCCACCTAGCACAGGGTCATTCTATAAATATCTGATGAGCAAAAGACAGCTTCCGCATGCAACCTACCCCAACTTCCATCTATGTATACACTCTCTGAATAATGAGCGGATGGCAAGACTCGCTTCTTCTCTCCTTCCTCACAGTTGGTTCTGTTCCCCTTTGCGTTGGGTCTCCCCATGTGCCAGACAGTGTTTTTAGTGCTTTGCCGGCCTTAGCTCCCTCAAGCCTCTTGACAGTACTCTACCCCTTACTGTATGTCAGCTCAAGAATTTGGCAGCTTGGGTTGAGATTCTGAATTCTCTACTACTCAGTTGTGCAACTTCCTGTGTGACTCTGTATATCTTACCTTCCTACTCTATGAAATCATCAGAGAAATGGTAACACTCAACTCATAGGTCTCATGAACTTTAAATGAGATAATACATGTAAAGTGATTAGCACAGTTCCTGGTAAATAGAGATCTATTGATATTAGCCCTTAGCAAATGAGAGTCTATTTGTCTTTTAGATGTTTTATACCGAAGAATGTGATTACTCAGCACCCACTTATCTCAGTAGAGTCAGGAATGCATCCCATAGACTTGTATTAGGAAGAGTCACAACTACATGGAAACAGGACTGTGGGAAGCAGAGAGACATAAAGGAAAAAGGAGGAGGAAGAATGGCAGGGCCTCTCTCTGAACCCGAGGAGAACAATAAAGATACTATCTGCAGCATTCCCTGGACTTCAAGCATGTTTGTGATTGGCTAAGAGTAAGATAGGATTCTCTCTGGTAGTGAGTCACGTGGCCTTCCGGATGTCACATAACGTAATGGCAAGATTACAAATGTCCTACTTGGGTGGCTAAGCAGGTGATCAATAATTATTTATTTTGTACCTAACAAATCACTGTCCCGAAAGAATATGTCCCCTCCCTTAAAAGTGGTCACACATGAGCTTTTGTTATAATGTTAACAAGAGCAGACTGGGAAGTGGTCCTCATGCACGTGAGGAAGGAGCAGCTTCCTGCTGGGGTGACTCCAGGGTGCAGTTCACAGGCCTGAGGCAGACTGTAGAGAGATCATGATGACAAGGGTAAGACATTTCACCACACTGAGGTCTTCTGACACATACCATTCAAATGAAAATGAAAACCATGACAAATTAAAGAAAATTAAAGGCTCTTCTTGCTCCTTCCCCTCACAAGATGCTTTCTGTGGTGCTCGGCCCAATGGAACAGATCAGAGAGGTCATCATTTTCCACTTTCAAATACACGCCAGAGTCACATTCAGGAGGAAGCAGGCTTGGTGCTTTTAGAAGCTGCAGCACCCTGAGCAGGCTCTGAGAGGACAGGGTTTTGCACACACATCCTGAGGACAGGAACTTCCCAGGACCTCATCCCTGCTCCTCCCATCTTGGATTCCTGTCAAACATACACCACTTTCCTAAACCGTCTCTTGCAAGTGAAAAAATCACCCTTAATATCATACGGGGGCATGGGTATTGTTAGGAGGAAGTATGCCTCCCTCTCGGCTGTATAGTTGTTTGTTATAATATGTTATAAATAGATAATGTCTTTATGAGAGAAAAGAAGACAGAAGGGGGAAGGACAATGTTTGTCAGGCAGAATGTGTGCCAGTTAGGAGAACCTGAATTGGAATGTTAAAACAGATTAAACAGGAAAACATCCTGCTGGCAAGGAAAGCTCCGGTGTAACCAGCTTTGACTAGGTGCTGAATTGGTGTTCACCAGGTAGCCAGCCTTTGAACTGAAGGTGGTTGCTGTCTCACGCAGGGGGCATGCGCAAAGCTCCAATTAGTGCTGCTTTGACAATTACAGGCAGCTCTGTGGGGAAATGGTTCCTGCAAGGAGACAATGCAGGATTAAGGGAAGCCTGGATCTCTTTGAGAAGTATCCATGAGGGAAAAAGCAAAACAAAAGATATTTTAGTAATTCTAGTAGTAATAAACTGGTAACAGTTTGAAAGAATTAAGTAGTCCCATAAATCTCAGCATAGGAACATATGCATCCATCTTCATCAACTCCTGACTTCTGTCTAGGTATTCGTTTGTTCATTCATTCAAACTTAATGAGTACCTCCCATGTGCCACTTGAGCTATGTCTTTCAATGAGGATAGGATACTTCCCAGGCAAAGGAGATGAGGGCAGAAGATAAACAACAAACGTATTAAGTAAGGGAAGTCTACAGTCTCAAAGATAAGTATGATGGCACAAATACAGAAAAAATGAAGTGAGAGGAATCGGGGAGAAATAGTTGACATTTTAAATATGGACAGAGTGAGCCTGATGGGAAAGGTGAACCTTTTAGCAAGGACTAAAAGGCATAAGGAAGGCAACTGCATAGGTATTTGGTCATTGTGTTCCAGGCGGAGGAAACTGGCAGAGCAAAGCCCCTAAGGTAAGGGTAGGCCCAGTGTAGGAACATCAGGAGGACTGGTATGGCTGGAGCAGAACAGGTGGGGGTCGGGGGAGTGTAGTAGGAGATTGAGAGTCTGATCACACCCTGTCTTAAGCCCATGATGAGAACTTTGGCTTTTATGCAGATGGCATGAGGAAGAAGTATCAGTGTTTGTCACTGAGGAACTGCTCTCTCACCATCTGACATGGGATTTCTGAGATGACAGCAAGCCCAGGTCCTTGCTGCTACCACAGTAGAAAGCTCAGAGTTCTGCAGAGATCAAGGTGCATGTAGCTGAGTGAGGTCAGTTATCTTCAAGCAGGTTCAGAAAAATCACTGTGATGCAACAGCTTCTAGCTGTTCCACTCCAAGGGGGGATTTTCTTTTGCACTTAAATTTGTCCTAGAAATAGGGAGCAGCATGTTGAATATAAAATATCGTGGATCAGGAATCAGACGTCACATGAAGCTGCCAACTCTGCCGCCTTGAATAATCTTGGACATTTTCCCCCGCTCATGTTAACAGGAGTGATCAAACCCTACAGAGCTTACCTCACAGGGTAGATGTGAACGTCATACAAGATAAGCTCTTAAAGGAGCAAGAGAAAGGGAAATCTCTTGTCATATACTTACTGCATGCCAGATACTGGGCTAGGAGCTTGATCCAGTTTACTTTTAAGGGTTTTCTAGTAGAAGAAAACCTATTGAATATTGAAAGATTTTTTTTTCTTGAACTGACAAAAATAATTGGTTTGTACTATGAAGAGGGTTTTTTGGTATAACTGACTTGAAGAATGGGATCCCAACCTAGGAAAAATAAAACCAGGATTAATGCAAAAACAAGAAACTGTAGAGTCCTGGTATATTTTGATCAGACTGGAAATGATTATTATATTCTAGAGAGTGAATTTTTTTTTTTTTTGAGATGGAGTCTCGCTCTGTTGCCCAGGCTAGAGTGCAAAATGCAATCTTGGCTCCGGGTTCAAGTGATTCTCCTGCCTCAGCCTCCCGAGTAGCTGGGATTGCGGGCATGTGCCACCACACCCGGCCAATTTTGTATTTTTAATGGAGACAGAGTTTCTCCATGTTGGTCAGGCTGGTCTTGAACTCCCGACCTCAGGTGATCCGCCCACCCAAAGTGCTGGGATTACAGACATGAGCCACCGCGCCCAGCTGAGAGTGAATTCTTTGACAATAAGGTCTTCATTTTATTGATCTATTTATGTCTAATAATAATACTTTTGTGGAATAAATAGTTAATCAACAGGAATTGGTAAAGAAGGAAGAAACTGACAATAAACAAGTAGATAAAGAATGGTTGGATAGATGGATGGATGAACTGATGTTCATTATTCCCTGCGGGTCATAGCTTTCTGTTTGTTTGGCTGTAACATTCTTATTTATGTAGGTCTCTCTTGCTTAAGAAATTATTTTTCTACTTAAAGAGTTGAGAATTACAACAAAATAGATTCTGAATATATGGAAAGAAGTGATAGGAGGCATGACAGCATCTGCTCACTGATTACAATCTTGGCCACATCGAGAGTTTCCTGAAGCATGTCCTGCGAGTTGAACTGAAGACAAGGCCAGTGCTTTTCTCCCTTACTGTAGTTCATCTTTCAAAGTCATGATAAGAATGTGAAAGGCAGCACCTGAGTCCAGTTTTACATGTGCAGAAGTACACAGAATGCTTGGAATTTTCCGTTACTTCTCTTTTTCACTTCATCTTCCTTAACCTCTTCAACCTCTTTATCCTCTGCTTTTTCTTTCCTCCTTTAAAAAATGTATTGACATATTGGCAAACGTTGCTATACTATATGCACCTTCCACACGTACTGCCAGTAAGAACTGGAACACTGGCAGTACACCGTCTTATGTTGTTTTTCCTGTGGACTCCCATGTGTTTGACTGACCTTTCTGAATATCTCTAAATGTCCCTTGCTCTGTTCCACTTCAATTTTTTACTACTCCTTAACCTCTTTTTCAACTTTGCATGTAGCATCTTTCTATCCCACCCTCTATATTAACATTTTTTTTTTTAAAAAAAGGAATGTAGTAAAAAACGTTGAAGTATCACTAACTTTTTATTGATGTGCATGTGACCCCAGCAATCTTAACTGCTTGGAATAAAATCTTTGTGAGACAAAGGTGAGATTGAAGAATGCAGTTACGTGTTCTGATTCTAAGTGTATTGGCTTTAGGGTAATCTGCGCAATTCTAAGACATGTTGATTTATGAACTAATTAATAGCACACAACAAAAATACATATGGAAACTTGCTCTACCCTCAGCCTGAAAAATCTCTAAACAACAGGAAAATGGGTTTTGCATGTTAGGAAATTAAATTCAATATATATTTATGAGGCCATTCAAAATGTGGAGTCCTTTTCTACTAAGTCCCCGAGTAAGCAGAAATGTCCATGTATCAAAACCTAATTGTGCCAGAGTTGCAAGGCTTGGGGAATAAATTTAAGTCTTAAGCTACAAAAGACATTAAGACATTAATTTTAAGGCTTATTATAGCTCTGATGATATGGGCATTAATAAATCCAACAGGAAGAAAGAATAAGGCAAAACGACAAATAAGACATACCTACTGGTTTCCTTGGCAAAATGTTGATCGTTGATAATTCATTTAAAGTTACACAGATATTTCCACACTCTAGGGTCATTGTTCCAGAAGCTTATTAATAGGGAGTGAATAGGGTGTTGAATATTTCATAGATTCTTAGAAGTTCATTTCTTGTTCCTGAGGTGGGAAGGGAATGAAAAGGATTTATACTACGTAATACATTCAACATTCATCCCACAAACCTTTATGGAGCACTTCGTATGATAAAGTGGTATTATAGGCTATGGGTAAAATTTGATAGGCATCCGAGGAGGGAGACATTATTTCAGGCTGGAAAGAGAATCGTTTTTAGAACTGCTCTTTGCAATACCTGTAGATCTTTTTTAAAAACCTGTAGGACTTAACAATAGAAAAACGTGATTAGGGAGGCTTCCAAGATAAGGAAGCAGTAAATAAAGGCACAAAGATGGAAAAATGTGGAGCATATGGTAGAAACAACAATTATTTTAATAACAATTGTGTGTTTAAAATAAGGTTTGTGAAGGCATATAATGGGAGATCATGCCAGAAAGATGGTGGGAGCTAGATTTTGATTAAGCCAAAAAACTTGGGCTTTATGTGGTAGACAATGCATTTATTGAAAACATTTTTATTGAGCAACCTATTAGATGGGTGGCCCATTGAATAAAACATTGTACTTATTCTCAAGGAGACTTTCATTTTTTAGGGGTAATATCACAATTCAAAAAGCAATTTCAGGCGGGCGCCATGGCTCACTCCTGCAATCCCAGCACTTTGGCAGGCTGAGGTGGGTGGATCACCTAAGGTCAGGAGTTCGAGACATCCTGGCCAACATGGTGAAACCCTGTCTCCACTAAAAATACAAAAAACTAGCCAGGCGTGGTGGCAGGTGCCTGTAATCCCAGCTGCTCGGGAGGCTGAGACAGAAGAATCCCTTGAACTTGAAAGGCAGAGGTTGCAGTGAGCCGAGATCATGCCACTGAATTCAAGCCTGGGTGACGGGGAAACTCCATTTTAGGAAAAAAAAAAAAAAAACAATTTCAGTCAGTACAAAATTTAAAATGTATGATAATAAAGTAAATGCAGAGTCTATGCAAACACATTACCAGGGCCTCTAATATGTTTTTGAGGGTTTAGAAAAGATTTATTGGCAACTTTACTACTATTTGCTGAAGTCCTTGCCTTCTTTTTCTGGGCAATTGCGAGAACTGTATTTTTATATGCCCTGAAATTAGGCATGGCCATGAGACTTTTTTTTGGCCAGTGAATGCATGTGGGAAGAAGCATTTAATTTCTGCTGTTCAACTGTATATCTGGTTCTCCTGCTGCCATGAGATTATGAAAAAGTGTTTGATATGGAAGTGGAACACTGAGGCAGTGCATGAATGGCTTCCTGAGAGCCAGTTGTCGGGTAAACATCTGACAGCAATAACAAGCATGGCCTTAGAATAATCCTGTGTGGCACGTGCACCTGAATGTGTGTTCCAAGCTAGGAAATTCAGGAGTAATCAACATATTCATTCCTTGTCTGTAAGGAACATCTGAGCCCTCTGATGCCCCTGTGGAACACTGACCACACAGGGGATTGAGGTCCTGAGTTTTGGGTTAAATGAAGGTTGCCAGGTGGCGATTGTTAAGGGGAGGATGTTAGAGAAAAGGCTATGTATAAACTGCCTGCTGTTTATGAGACATTTTCCTGCCCAGCCCGCTGGCACTGGACTCTCTCCCCTGCATGTAAGCCCTGAATAAAACCCCATGTCTTGTTTGTTGGCTCTGGGACTCTTCTTCAGCCTCTTGAAGCTGGCGGCTTCCCTACTGAGGTTAACAGGTGCTCAGCACAACGTCATTTGAACCTATATTAGACTGTGTGTATGAAAAATAAATGTGCTATTTTAAGACATGGAGACGGGAGTCTTTGTAGCAAATCCTAGTCTATTCTGGTTGATACATAAGCCATAGTAAAGAATCTAGATTTCATTATGGGGATAGTGAGGACTAATTGGTGTGTGTGTGTGTGTGTGTGTGTGTGTGTGTGTGTGTGTTATTATTAAAAACGTAGGACGGTGACATATATGCTTAGAGCTTAAATATTTTAAATACTGCTTTTATGTCAATTAATGGGAGAGCAGGAAGTTCCATAATCCAGGTAAGAGGTAATGAGAGTAAGAATTGGAGCACTGGCAGTAGAATAGAAGAAATATGATACACAGGAGAAATATTGTCAGAATTGAATCTGCAAGATTTGTTGAGTGATTAGCTGTGAGAGGTGAGGAAATAATCTAAAGGACTTCTCCCTTAGACTCTTCTAAGGGACCGGGTTTTTGCCTGGAGTACTAGAAGAATTGTGTTTTTCAAAATAGAAATAAAAAATGTAGTAGCAGAAATGAGTTGGGAGGGAAAGAAGAATATAGTCCATGAACGAACTAGAATTGAAGCATTCAAGACAGGGTTTAAGGTTTGAAGCATTCAGGGTTTAAGGTTTAGGAATCTACCTACTTCTAGGTGGTGGCTGAAGCAAAGAAAATGACTTGCTGGAGAAGAGGTTGTGAACAGCAGCTCGATAATATATTTAGGGGCAGGAAAGGAAAAGTGTCCAGTAACGGAGCGTGAGAAGGTGCAATGCTGTATCACAGAAACTAAAAGAGAAGAGATTTCTAGGAGGAAAGGGTATTAAAAGCTATAGACACATTGAGGAGAGTGAAGACTAAACAAATCCCATGAAAATTAATTGAGAGCAGAGAACAGATTCTGAGAGATAGGGTAAGGAGGTATTGGGAATGGGGGAGGCAATGGGTGTGAATGAATATTGTGACAAGTTTGCCAATGAAAGGATGTACAAAAATTGGAAAGTTAGATCAGAAAAAATAAGAATAAGAAACAAGTAAAGTGTTAAAATTTCTACAGAGAATTGATTTCTAATAATAATTAGAAATGCATTGTAATGGTAAGAGTTTGGGCTGTGGGGTCAGATAGGCCTAGATTTGAGTCTCAGCTATGTCAACGACAAATTTTGTGAACTATTGCAAGAGGACCTCACAAAAGTCTCAAAACCTTATAAATAAGTTTCTTCCTGATCTACCCCATCTATCTCTTTGACCTCACCTGATATCTCTCTATCCTTTGGTTACTATGCTCCAACCATACTGGCTTACAGTTAAGAGCTCAATAAATCAGAGTTATTAAACAGCCCCTCAGATGAAGGAGCTTTTGAACAGGGTTTCGAGTGGGCTTAGAGAATTTCTGGCCTTGGACTTCACAGATCTTTCTAAATATTCAATTCCGGCTGATGTCTGCACTTTAAGGTGATGGTGGCCATCTGAGGATGTGGGGAATTTATCTCAATACCAAGTTTAGGTCCTGGCCTGCGTGAGGAGAAGGTAGTAGGTCCCTAGAGTGGCACTGGCCTTGTTGTGAGAATAGGGTAAGCACAGGCAAGACGCCATGCGCGGCTTCCGTCACTGTCACTAGATGTGATGCTGCCCAGGGAGGAAAGGGCCCCATTTCCCTTATCTCCTCAGCTATACTTGTGAGTGGGGGACAATGGCCACCCACTGCAGGGCATGGAGAGGCTCCTATACTGGTGTGGGGGATGATGGCAACACTTCTCTAAAATTAAGTTTGAGGTCAATATCTATGTTTTTAATATATGAATGCATTTTCGCACCTTACTAGGTGTCCAGGGTTACAGCAAATAGCAAGAAATGATAATACTTCAGGAGCATCCCCCAGTATCTATAAAGTACATCATTGTTTTAAAAGGTAAAAGTTTGTTTTTTCTAATAAGAAATAATTTGTGGCAGCCATGGCTTCAGGGGCTGAAATTCAGATCTTAACTGGGGAATGGAGGTATCGGAATGCTTCTCTACACACTGACCTCTCTGAATCTACTGTGGTCTTGGGCAATTTGCAGAAATGAAAGTAACTCACTGGTGGCCAAAGCTGGAGCCCCTGTGGAGCTTACTAGGTTATTACACCTCTGATACATTGGAATGCATCCTTTTCACTAAAAGAGATATTTCTAAGAAGATGGCATTGTAGAGCTAAGGAATGATAGTTTTAAGGATTTCCTCTTAGCCATATAAATCCTTGGTCCCACTTCTGCTAAGCATATATGACTAGCTTTAGTCATTTTTACACAGCATATGTATACAAATATATGTACTTATGCCTCATAGTTGGGCAGATAAGGTTGTGCTCTAAATATCACAAACAACTTCCTAGAGAAACACAATAAATATGTCTTTAAATTCAGGCTTGCCGACAAGGAGAAATACATGTGATCGTGGCAAAGAAATGAAAGTCCGTGTGAGGACTGAATGTGTTGCTCAGAATCCCAAATTTGGCCTCAAACTGGCCCTTTCACAGGGAGAAAGGAGCTTACCCGACAAAGAAAAAAACATGTTGTCTGTCTTGTAGAAGAAGGAGGCTTCTCTGGAAACCTTAACAAGTCAGGGTATAGATCCAGACCTGCAGTGGAGTAACAGGTGTATAGGGACTTGTCTTTTTCCTTTGTTTCTGCTTTTCTGGCACAGCCTATCTCATTGACCGCTCCTGTCATCAGACCACACAAGTGGCACTTCCATTCATTCACAGATACTTATTGGTCACCTACAATGCACTGACCACTGTTCTGAGCAATGGAGATAAACCAGACAACAAAATGAAGCCCCTGATTTCATGCTGTTTACATTTAATGAGGGAGGTGATGAGAGCTACATGGGAATATGCATGTTCACGTCCATGCATGCAGGCAGTGCTAAGTGATATAAAGAAAAATAAAACAGAGGAAGCACACAATGGAAAGAGGTGCAGTTTGGTCAAGGTTCTCTTTAAGGAGATGACATTTGAGCAGAAACCTGAGGAATAAACCATGTGGAAACCTAGGGGAAAGTGTTCCAGGCAAAAAGACATCAAATGCAAAAGCCCTGAGATGGGAATGCTCTGTGTACTTAAGGAACAAGTAAGGAGGCCTGAGTGACAAAGCAAAATGAATGACAGAGCAAAATGAGGGCCAGGAGCTGGGAGGAATACAGCTTCTCACAGCACAAGCTACCCATAAAACAGGACATGTTTGGGATTTTGTTTTTGTTTCTTGTCAGTCTTTTCTGTATGAGGACACAGACTTTGTTTTCTTCACCTCTGTATCTGCTGCGGTGATCATTGTACAGTGATCATAGTCCAAAACTGGCCTTGGAGTCAGAAGGTCTTCACTGCTACTTAGTATCAGTGTATCCAGGCAATGCATTCACACTCCTTAAGCAGCAGTCTCGATATTTAGATAGAGTACTAAGGATTCCCAACATGAGTGCTGTCAAATGAATTAAATGCAATACACCATGTAAAGCCCTTAGCCCAGAATCTGTGAATAGTGAGTGCTCAATAAATGGTGGTTACAGGTAGGTTATAAATGGGTTACAGGGTTCCGATGACTACATAAGTAGTCTTAGGAACAAGATGCTGATCTCTAAATTGTAATATTTAGAACATTTGCTTGATATGATTAAATTTGGGGGCTGTCCTTTCTAGTTTATCTGTTCTTAAAAATCTGAAAAGACTCCTTCACCAATTACTCTCAATTTCTCTCTTGTTACTAGCCCACCATGTGGAACATAACCTAAAATGCTGCTGAGACTAGCATATAGCCTTTGGAAAGGTCCTTTATGTGGCCCTAAAGTACTGGCCTAAGTGAACCGGGACTAGGTTCTACTTCCCCCTCCCCATCCTTTTTTTTTGAGGTGGAGTCTCACTCCGTCACCCAGGCTGGAGTGCAGTGACATGATCTCGGCTCACTGAAACCTCCACCTCCCAGGCTCAAGCGATCCTCCTGCCTCAGCCTCCCAAGTAGCTGGGACTACAGACATGTGCCACCATGCTTGGCTAATTTTTGTATTTTTGGTAGAGACAGAGTTTCAGCATATTTCCCAGGCTGGTCTTGAACTCCTGAGCTCAAGCAATTTGACTGCCTCCCAAAGTGCTGGGATTGCAGGTGTGAGCCACCACAACTGGCCTCTATTTTCAATTATAACCAGTTTCCTTTATTCCTTGAGGCTGGGCAGTGTTTGTTTTCTGTGTGTTTTCACAAGTGGTCTATATGCTTATTGTCTATGTCAGCAACTAAGACATTGTATGAGAATAGCTGGGTTACTGATTTGTACTGAAAACTACTTGATGATGAAGGCTACTTAATGTTCGTTATTGACTCCCTGCCACTTGAGGTACATTCACTATGAAGCTAGTGCAGCTTAGCTTTTAAGTCCCTAGGCTGCAAGGTACCTTTACTTGGTGAAAAGGGGGCAATCTTTAACAAAGATTCATATGGTCATTTACTTTTGGTAAAATTTGCATAACTGAGATATTTTAACCACAGCCAATTAAACTTACAGGTCTTTCCTCACTGAATTCTCCTCAGTCATACTCTCTCTCGTGTTGAGTAACTATTGATGTGGCCAAGGGTGCTATTTGAATTTGGCTAAGGGGAAAACTGAATTGAGTATGTATTTCATTTCAGTTTAATGATATATATTTCTGCGGTTCCCATACACTGCTTTGTATAGTTAAGTTATTGCTTTGCTTGCTGATCCAGTCCAAGAACAGCTTCCAGAAATAATCACACTGTCTCCTGTGCCAACTCATCTGGTTGGGATACAATGATAGGGGACTAGAGGCTGTCCTTTGAAATTACTGTTCCTATGGCTCCAAGCAGGTGAGGTATATGGGAAGTAGTGGAGAAACAAGGTTCAAACTGTATTGTGGCAGAGGTTCGTTTATGAAAAATTCTTCCAATCATCAGCTGTGTAAAATCATAGAAGATTTCATTCTCATTGCTGGAATCGAATCAAAAGAGAAGAGCTCTCCTGGACCGGTGTTCCCTCAAATGTGATGGCAATTCTGAATTTTATATTACGTCACCAAAACTGAGTGATGAAGATTTTAAAAGCCACTTCAAACTGCCAATTATCCGAAATAAACTTTGATCGATGATGCTGAAGAGTAAAATAACTTTTATTTTTGTCTGTAGAAAATGGTATTACCAAATCTTTGCCATAGAAAAGGTGATCAAGAAATATGCAGCCAAAATTATCAGGAAAAGATATGACAGACTTGGAGATATTGCAGGTTTCATTCCAGATCATTTCAAGAAAGCGAATATGGCAATGAAGCAAGTCGCATGAGCTTTTTATTTTCCAGTACATATAAAAGTTATGTTTACACTATATTGTAGTTCTGTTAAGTATGCAATTGTGTTATGTCACAAAAACAATGTACATACCTTAATTTAAAAATACTTCATTGCTAAAAAAATGCTAATGATCATTTGTAAGTGGTAAACTTTTTGTTGGTGGAGAATCTTGCCTTGTTGATGGCTGCTAATTGATCAAAGTGGTGGGTGCTAAAGGTTGGAGTGGCTGTGGCGATTTCTTAAAATAAGGTGTAATAGTCTGTTATTACCCTGCTGTGAAGAAATGCCCCAAACCAGGTAATTTATTAAAAAAAAAAAAAAGTTTTAATTGATTCACAGTTCCACAGGGCTGGGAGGCCTCAGGAAACATAATTATGGCAGAAGGGGAAGCAAATATGTCCTTCTTTACATGGTGGCAGCAAGGAGAAGAATGAGACCCAAGTGAACCAGGAAGCCCCTTATAAAGCCATCAGATCTGTGAGAACTTACCATCACAAGCATAGCTGGTAGAAACTGCTCACATGATTAAATTACCTCTCACTGGGTCCCTCCCTCCACAGGTGGGATTATGGGAACTACAATTCAAGATAAGATTTGGGTGGGGACACAGCCTAACCATATCATTCCACCCCTGACCCCTCCCAGATCTTATGTCCTCACATTTCAAAACACAATTATGTTTTTCCAACAGTCCTCCAAAGTTTTAGCTCATTCCAGCATTAACCCCAAAGTCCAAGTCCAAAGTCTCATCTGAGACAAGGCATATCCCTTCCACCTATGAGCCTATAAAATCAAAAGCAAGTTAGTTACTTCCTAGATATAATGGAAGTACAGGCATTTGGCAAATACAAGAATTCCAAATCAGAGAAATTAGCCAAAACAAAGAGGTTACAGGCCTCATTCAAGTCTGAAATCCAATGAGGAATGCTTACATTTTAAAGCTCTGAAATATTCCCCTTTGACACCATGTCTCACATCCAGATCATGCTGATGCAAGAGTTGGGCTCGCATGGCCTTGGGCAGCTCCACTCCTGTGGCTCTGCAGGTTACAGCTCCACTTCTGGGTGCTTTCACTGCTGGCATTTAGTGCCTGCAGCTTTTCCAGGTGCATGGTACAAGCTGATGGTGAATCTACAATTCTAGGGTCTGGAGGGCCATGGTCCTCTTCTCACAGCTCCACTAGGCGGTGTCCCATTGGGGACTCTGTGTGTGGGCTCCAACCCCATATTTTCCTTCCTCACTGACCTAGTAGAGGTTCTCCATGAGGGCTCCCCACCTGCAGCAAACTTCTGCCTGAACATCCAGGTATTTTCATACATCATCTGAAGGCAGATGATTCCCAAACCTCAATTTCTGACTTCTGTGCTCTTGCAGGCTCAACACCATGTGGAAGCTGCCAACACGTGGGGCTTGCACCCTCTGAAGGCATGGTCCCAGCTGTGCGTTGGCCCATTTTAGCCATGGCTGGAGCAGCTGGTATGCAGGGCACCAAGTCTCTAGGCTGCACACAGCAGGGGGGCCCTGGGCCCCGTCCATGAAACTACTTTTTTCCTCCTAGGCCACAGGGCCTATGATGGGAGGGCCTGCTGCAAAGGTCTCTGACATGCCCTAGAGATGTTTTTCCCATTGCCTTGGCAGTTAGCATTTGGCTCCTTGTTACTTATGCAAATTGCTGCAGCAAGCTTGAATTTCTGCCCAGAAAATGGGTTTTTCTTTTTTATGGGTTTTTCAGGCTGCAAATTTTCAAACTTTTATGCTCTGTTTACTCTTGAACACTTCCCTGCTTAGAAATTTCTTCCACCAGTTATCCTAAATCATCTCTCTCAAGTTCAAAGTTCCACAGATCTCTAGGGCAGGGGCAAAATGTTGCCAGTGTCTTTCTAAAGCATAACAAGAGTCACCTTTGCTCCAATTTCCAACAAGTTTCTCATTTCCATCTGAGACCACCTCAGTCTTGACTTCATTGTCCATATCACTATCAACATTTTGGTCAAAGTCATTCAAAAAGTCTCTAGGAAGTTCCAAACTTTCCCACATCTTCCTGTCTTCTGGGCCCTTCAAGTCTCTAGGAGGTTCCAAATTTTCCCATATTTTCATGTCTTCTTCTGAGCCCTCCAAACTGTTCCAACCTTTGCCTGTTACCCATTTCCAAAGTTACTTCCATATTTTTAGGTAGCCTTATAGCAGCACCCTATTCTACTGGTACCAATTTACTGTATTAATCTGTTCTTATGCTGCTATGAAGAAATACTTGAGACTGAGTAATTTATAAAGGAAAGAGGTCTAATTGACTCACAGTTCCACAGAGCTACAGAGGCCTCAGGAAACTTACAATCATTTCAGAAGGGAAAGCAAACATATCCTTCTTCATATAGTGGCAGCAAGGAGAAGGACAAGGGCTGAGCAAAAGGGGAAGCCCCTTATAAAACCATCTGATCTCATGAAAACTTTCTATCACAAGAATGGCATGGGAGAAACTGTCCCAATGATTCAATTACCTCCCACTGGGTCCCTCCCATGACTTGTGGGATTATGGGAACTATAATTCAAGATGAGATTTGGGTGGGGACACAGCCAAAGCATATCATAAGATGACAATTAAGTTTGCTGAATTGATTGACTTTACCTTTCATGAAAGATGTCTCTGTTGCATGTGTACTCTTTGATAGCACTTTACATGGAGTAGGACTTCTTTCAAAATTAATAAATCCTCTCAAATCCTGCTTTTGTTTTATCAACGAAGTTTATGTAATCTTCTAAATCCTTTATTGTCATTTCAACAATGTTCACAGTATCTTCACTAAGAGTAGATTTCATCTCAGGAACCACTTTTTTCAGCCATAAGAAGCAACTTATCCATTCAAGTTATTTTTATTGATACAAATATTTGTACATATGTGTGGGATATATGTGATATTTTCTTCCATGCATAGACTGTGTAACAATTAAGTCAGGATATTTGAGGTGTCCATCCCCCTCAAGTATTTATCATTACTATGTGTTGGTAACATTTCAAGTTCTCTCTTCTAGCTATTTTGAAATATATAATACATTGTAGTTCTATAGTCACCCTGCCTTGCAATGGAAACTTAGAATTTATTTTTCCTATCTAACTGTATGTTTGTACCCATTACCCAATTTATTTTTATTGCTCCATTCAAGTTTTCTCATGAGATTGCAACAATCCTGTCGCATCTTCAGGCTCTGCTCTTAATTCTAGTTCTCCGAAATTTCCACCACACATGCAGTGACCTCCTCCACAGAAGGCTTGAATCTCTCAAATTTATCCATGAAGGTTGGAATAAATCTCTTGGAAGTCCTGTAAATGTTGATATTTTGAGCTTCATTCATGAATCACAAATGTTCTTAATGAGATGTAGAATAGTGAATGTTTTCCAGAAGGTTTTCAATTTACTTTTCTGAGATCCACCAGGGGAATCATGTATGGAAGTTATAGCCTTACAAATTTTTTTTTTTTAATAAGTCTTGAACATTGAAATTACTCCTTGATACATAGGCTGCAGAATGGATGTTGTGTTAGCAGGCATGAAAACAACATTCGTCTCTTCGTCTATCTCCATCAGAGCTCTTGGGTGACTAGGTGCATTATCAGTGAGCAATAATATTTTGAAATAAATCTTTTTGAGTGGTGTGTCTCAGTGGTGAGTTTAAAGTAGTCAGTGAACCATGCTATAAACAGAGATACTGTCATCCAGGCATTGTTGTTGCATTTATAGAGTACATTATATAGAGAGAGTAGATTTAGCTTCATTCTTAAGGGCCCTAGGATTTTCAGAATGGTAAATGATCATTGGTTTCAACTTAAAGTCACCAGCTGCATTAGCCCCTAGGAAGAGAGTAAGCCTGTCTTTTGAAGCTTTGAAGCATGCACTGACTTCTCCTCTCTAGCTATAAAAGTCCTAGGTGGCATCTTCCTCCAATAGATAGCTTTTTGTCTTCATTGAAAATTTATTGTGTAGCCAGCCATCTTCACCAATTATCTTAGCTTGATCTTCCGGGTAACTTGCAGCAGCTTCTACATCAGCACTAGCTGCTTCACTTTGCACTTTTATGTTATAGAAGTGGCCTCTTAGACTCTATGAACCAACTTTTGCTAGCTTCAAACTTTTCTTCTGCAACTTCCTTACCTATCTTAGCCTTCATAGAATTGAAGAGAGATAGAGCCTTGCTCTGCATTAGGCTTTAGTTTAAGGAAATGTTGGACCTTATTTGATCTTTTAACCAGACAACGAAAACTTTCTTCGTATTAGCAATAAGGCTATTTGGCTTTCTTACCATTTGTGTGTTCACTGGAGTTGCACTTCTAATTTCCTTCAAGAACTTTTCCTCTGCATTCACGGCTTGACTATTTCATGCAAAAGGGCTAGCTTTTGACTTAGCTTTTGACACGGATTCCTCGCTAAGCCTAATCATTTTTAGCTTTTTATTGAAAGTGAGAGACATGTGGCTGTTCCTTTCACTTGAACCCTTAGAGGCCATTGTAAGGTATTAATTGGTCTAATTTAAATATTTTCATGTCTCAGGGAATAGGGAGACTTGAGGAGGGAGAGAGAGAGACAAGGAGTGACCGTCAGTGGAGCAGATGGGATGTACACAACATTTATGGATTAATTTGCCATCTTATTTGGTCACACCTTGTAGTGCTTCAAAACAATTGCAATAGGGACGTCAAAGATCACTGACCACAGATCACCTCAACAGATACAGTAATGATAAAGAGTCTGAAATAAAGATTGCTTTTTGTGTGTGTTTTCCATTATTCTACAGAAGTGTTCACCTTTTGACACACTTATGATTTTTTTTTTCTTGAAATTGTATAAGATTCTGGATCTGAAATGGAGATCCACCCCTGCTTACCATTTAGCGTTGCACTGGATTCATCATAGTTGTTCATTAAATGCTTATTGAATGAACGAATACGTGAAAGATATGACCAGATAAATCACTTTTACTCTTAGGCCTTTGGTCTCCTTATCTGAAAAATAATGCAGCTAAGGTAAAAGGGTTGGAGGTGAGATCTAACCAACATCATTTCAGGGCTAATGTTTCCAGTCCAGTGGTTTGAAATTTTCTTTGGCAAGTAGGAGTCATATTCTCATGTTCTAAGATTTTTAGTGCAATCTTTGCCCTTGGCTGATCACCTGAATGCTGATCTCTATTTTAGTGTTTGGCTGTTAAATGTAATGGCAAAAACGTCAGTTACTTTTGTGTCAACCTAATAGAATGGTCTCATGCAATCACATGATCAGATTTTCTTATTCCCAAACAATTTTGGTCAAATCCATAGCTTTAGGACGTTATGTTATTTCCCCCAAAGAGATTTTTTAAATCATTAATAAAAATACTTCCTCTTCCAATGACTGTCTTAAAGATAACCCACAGGAATATAATAAATTAACAAGGACTGACATTTATATCGTACCTCCTATTAGCAAATTAAAAACAAAGAGTCATACCATGAAGAAACCTGGCTGGAAGCTCTTTTAGAACAGGATTTAACTTATTAAGCAGTCCCTACATGTTGAATTTCCCATCAGCTAAAACATCCTACACACTTTTACTGAGAACATCTGTGACAATCTGAAATGTGTCTTTCCCAGTGTTTGACTTCATGCTTACTCCAAGTATCAGACACTTTCTCAGATTCTGTGATGTATCTGAATACAGTATTATTAAAGAGATGTCAGTTATACTTTCATCTTGAACAGTGTCAATCTGAATTGAAAATATACCATTTTTCTCTCTAACAGAGCTCTTAATTCACTGGCTAAGGGTGACAGTAGTGCTGTCCACTGAAAGTTCAAGAGCCATAGCTGAGTATGTCTTCTTTCACTATTTAAGTCTATAGTTTCTTTAGAACTAAACAAGTATTTTTCAAAGCAAATGAGAAATTCAGAAAGAGCATAAAAGTGATTGATTCAACTTTTCGGTATATAACTACCTGCCTCTTATCAACCCCAGTTTCATTAATTATTTATTCTAAAATGTCAGTATTTTTCACTATCTGTGTTCATCTCATGTTGTTCATAAGGCAACAAATAATTTTAGCAGGATGTTTTGGGGGTATAAGTATTGTGCTATTTTGTTTTATAGAGTTTTAAACATATATGCACTTAAACAATTTAACATTTATATTAACCCATTCATTCACTGGGGGAAGAGGTCATCTGCCCATACATAGGCCAACATACAAAGAACTTGTACCCCTGATGTGGTATAAATCTGTGATTTCAGGCCAACATCAGTTGAGAAGCAGTAAGGATTTTTTTTGTCCTGTCTGGTGTTTTCCAGTAACTTGTTGACCTCCATTTGGTGCTCTGAGTAACAAACCCATGTCAGAGGTTCAAAAGACAGAGGTGAGATGTGGGGAAGAGACAGGTCTCTGCAGAAAAAAGGGAGGAGAAGAGAAAGATATTTTGTAATTTATCAGAATAGGAAAACTAGAACAACAGGTTTTAGGAAGAAAAACACTGCACTTTTTAAAACTAAAAGATTAAAGTCACATTTTAGGTAGATTGAAATAAACTAAACATTTTTTTTTTGTTTTCACCAAAAATTAAGACTATTTCTCTCATGATCAGCAATGTGGAGCTTTTTAAAAATATGTTTGTTTCTTGAGACTTTGCTGAAGTTGCTTATCATCTTAAGGAGATTTTGGGCTAGACAATGGGGTCTTCCAAATATACAATCATGTCGTCTGCAAATAGAGAGAATTTGACTTCTTCTTTTCCTAATTGAATACCCTTTATTTCTTTTTCTTGCCTCATTGCTCTGGCTAGAACGTCCAATACTATGTTGAATAGGAGTGGTGAGAGAGGGCACCCTTGTCTAGTGCCAGATTTCAAAGGGAATGCTTCCAGTTTTTGCCCATTCAGTATGATATTGGCTGTGGGTTTGTCGTAAATAGCTTTTATTATTTTGAGATATGTTCCATCAATACCTAGTTTATTGAGAGTTTTCAGCATAAAGGGCTGTTGAATTTTGTCAAGGGCCTTCTCTGCATCTATTGAGATAATCATGTAGTTCTTGTCTTTGGTTCTGTCTATGTGATGGATTACATTTATAGATTTGCAGATGTTGAACCAGGCTTGCATCCCTGGGATGAAACCCCTCGATCATGATGGATAAGCTTTTTGATGTGCTGTTGCATTTAGTTTGCCAGTATTTTATTGAAGATTTTTGCATCAATGTTCATCATGGATATTGGCCTGAAATTTTCTTTTTTAGTTGTGTCTCTGCCAGGTTTTGGTATCAGGATGATGTTGGTCTCATAAAATGATTCGGGAAGGATTCACTCTTTTTGAATTGTTTGGAATAGTTTCAGAAGGAATGGTACCGGCTCCTCTTTGTATTTCTGGTAGAATTCGGCTGTGAACCCTTCTGGACCTGGAATCTTTTTGGTTGGTAGGCTGTTAATTGCTGCCTCAACTTCAGACCTTGTTATTGGTTTATTCAGGGATTCAACTTCTTCCTTGTTTGTCTTGGGAGGGAGTAAGTATACAGGAATTTATCCATTTATTCTAGATTTATGTGCATAGAGTTGTTTGTAGTAATCTCTGATGGTAGATGCTGAAGAGGATGTGGAGAAATAGGAACGCTTTTACACTGTTGGTAGGAGTGTAAATTAGTTCAAACATTGTGGAAGACAGCGTGGCGATTACTCAAGGATCTATAAATAAAAATACCATTTGACCCAGCAATCCCATTACTGGGTATATACCCAAAGGATTACAAATCGTTCTGTTATAAAGACACACACACACATATGTTCATTGCAGCACTGTTTACAATAGCAAAGACTCAAATGTCCATCAATATTAGACTGGGTAAAGAAAATGTGGCAATATACACCAAAGAATACTATGCAGTCATAAAAAAGGATGAGTTCATGTCCTTTGCAGGGACATGGATGAATCTGGAAACCATCATTCTCAGCAAACTGACACAAGAACAGAATACCAAACACTGCATGTTCTCACTTGGGTGTTGAACAATGAGAACACATGGACACAGGGAGGGGAACTTCACACACTAGGGTCTTTTGGGGGGGGTGAGGGGTGGGGGAGGCATAGTAGGGGGTGGGGAGATTGGGGGAGGGATAACATTGGGAGAAATACCTAATGTAGGTGATGGGGGGAATGGAGGCAGCAAACCACCATGGCATGTGTATACCTATGTAACAATCCTGAAAGATCTGCACATGTACCCCATTTTTTTAAATTAAAGCATAATAAAAAAAAAGATTTGTTGGCTACATCAATGCCTTCTTTTGAGAAGTGTCTGTTCATGTCCTTTGCCCGCTTTTTAATGGAGTTGTTCGTTTTTTTTTTTTCTTGTAAATTTGTTGAAGTTTCTTGTAGATGCTGGCATGAGATCTTTGTCAGCTGGATAGATTGCAAAAATTTTCTCCAACGCTGTAGATTCCCTATTCGCTCTGATGATAGTTTCTTTTGTTGTGTAGAACCTCTTTTGTTTAATTAGATCCCATTTGTCAATGTTTGCTTCTGTTGCAATTGCTTTTAGTGATTTTGTCATGAAATCTTTGCCCATGCCTATGTCCTGAATGATATTGCACACATTGTCTTCTAAGGTTTTCATAGTCTTGAGTTTTACCTTTAAGTTCTTAATCCATCTTGAGTTAATTTTTGTACAAGGTGTAAGGAAGGGGGCCAGTTTTAATTTTCTCCATATGGCTAGCCAGTTCTCCCAGCACCATTTATTAAGTAGGGAATCCTTTCCCCATTGCTTGTTTTTGTCAGGTTTGTTGAGGATCAGATTGTTGTAGACGTGTGGTCTTATTTCTGACTTCTCTATTCTGTTCCATTGGGAAAATGGCAATAAGATACCATCTAACACCAGTCAGAATAGTGATTGTTAAAAAGTCAGGAAACAACAGGTGCTGGCAGGGTTGTGGAGAAATAGAAATGCTTTTACACTGTTGGTGGGAATGTAAATTACTTTCAACATTGTGGAAGATGGTGTGGCGATTCTTCAAAGATCTAGAACTAGAAATGCCATTTGATCCGGCAATCCCATTACTGGGTATATACCCCCCAAAAAGTAAATCATTTATGACAAAGATACATTCTATTACAAACATGTACACATGGATGTGTATGTTCATTGCATCACTACTCAAAACAGCAAACACATAGAATCTACCCAAATGCTCATCGAAGATAGACTGGATAAAGAAAATGTTGTACATATGCACCATGGAATACAGTGTAGCCGTAAAAAGGAATGAGATCATGTCCTTACTAAGGACGGCATGGAGCTGGAAGCCGTTATTCTCAGCGAACTAACATAGGAATAGAAAACTAAACACTGCATGTTCTCACTCATAAGTGAGAACGGAACAGTAAGAACACATGCACACAGGGAGGGGAACAACATACACTGGGGCCTGTTGGAGGAGGGTGTGGGTAGGGGGAGAACATTAGGGAAAAGAGTTAATGCACGCTAGGCTTAATAACTAGGTGATGGGGGGGGATAGGTGCAGCAAACCACCATGGCACACATTTACCTATGTGGCAAACCTGCACATCAAAACTTAAAATAAAAATTAAAGTTAAAATAAAAAACAAAATAATATTATTTTGTCTGTTGCCTGTTGGTAAACTCTACAACTGTTTGTTGTTTTTGCACATCCTCCTGGCTAGCTATGTCAAGGGAAGGGATGGCAAAAGACGGCACAAACACATGCAAAAGAGTGTCAGTGGCCAGAGACGGGACTTCTGATTCTGTCATGATTACAAAGCAAGTATCAAATACAATACCTTCCAAAAAGCTTGTCAAACAGTTTGTATGTAGACTCAACAAGGAACTGCATGAGTTAGCAGCAGCCAGATTCGGATTTGTCTCTGCTGGATACTTGCTGAATGCTCGATAAATATTTATTGAATCAATTCAGTGACCTAGAAATGGAGGTTGTATCTCTTCCTTGATGCTTGATCATAGATATTTCCAGCTGCTCATGCTGAAACACATTTACTAGTCTTTGTGCCCACTAAACTCTACTATATCCAAAAGTTGTTTCTGCTGTGGGAAAGCTAAGAACACCTTACTTCAAGATTTTATAGTCAAATGACTCACACTACTGTTTACTTATGAAAAAAGCAGAAGCACAAGCATACACAGAAGAGTGTGTTTTGGTCAAATCCATAGCTTTAGAACATTGTGTTAAGTTTAGTTTCAAGACATAAGTTTTAATTTCAGTTATGTACTGTTAGCTGTACTGTACCCCATTCATCATAAAGAAGAATCAGACTATGTGGAAGGCAGAGCTACCTGTAACTCTGGCTTTCCAATTTTCATTTGCAAAGGAAGTGATGGTCAACTTTACACAACTTAAGTAATATTAGATACTCTCTTTCCCAGTTCTTTGCCTCACTGCATTAGTGGTTGGGTGTTTAGACTGATGTCTTGCAGGCAGTTCCAAAGTCATCTTTTATGATAGTGGGGGGCGGGGTGGATATAGAGAAAAAAAATCATGGAAGATCAGAAAAAATAGAACTGTAAAGCTTTTTTTTTTCTGTAATTTTTAAAGTCCACATATACTAAATGAAGCATTAGATTTCCAACCCCATAAGTTGAACATATGTTAGGAACAAACACCTAATTCATGTGTTATGGTTAAACACCCATTCAGGGAGTCTCATTAGCAAGCACATTACTTAGGATCCTGTTTACTTTTCCACAGTTGTTTGTTTGAGCTAGCCTATTCTACTATCACTAGAAAGTAGCACCAGTCAGCTCATGAAAATTTGGTTTGATTTTTATAAGAAATTCTGGACCCATACAGCATTTACATTTCTCTGCACATCTTCTGATTATTCAATATTTTAAATATATGAATAAGACATGAGGTTTAATTTCAGTTAACAAGAACTACAAATGGAAGTATAAATTATATTATTCCTGTTGTGAATATTTTGTTTCCTTTTTTTTTTTCCTTTTTCTTTTTTCTTATTTTTTGAGATGGAGTCTTGCTCTGTTGCCCAGGCTGGAGTATAGGGTCGCCATCTTGGCTCACTGCAACCTCCACCTCCTGGATTCAAGCTATTCTCCTGCCTCAGTCTCCTGAGTACCTGGGATTACAAGTACCTGCCACCATACCCCGCTAATTTCTTTGCAATTTTAGTAGAGATGGGGTTTCGCCATATTGGCCAGGTTGGTTTGTCCTCAAGAGATCTGCCCACCTCGGCCTCCCAAAGAGCTAGGATTATAAGCATGAGCCACTGTGACTGGCTTAATTTTTTTATTGATTGTTTCATTCATTCGTTTATGCAATCCTGTGTAGTAAGGATGCCCAGATCAATAAGACATGGCTTTTGTTTTCATGTGGCTTAAAATCTAAAAGAAATCTGGAGTGTCAGCACATAGTGCAAATGTCGCTATCCTCCCCATTTGCAGATAAAAATGAGGGCAGAAGTAGATGAATACTCTAAACCTCAATTCTGTATGCCAGGGGTCAGCAAACCACTGCTGGAAGGCCAAATCCAGCCTTCCACCTGTTTTTGTAAAGTTTTATTGGAACACAGCAACGCTCATTTGTTTACTTGTTGTCTGTGGCTATTTTCATGCAACAGTGACAGAATTAACCCTTTGCCACTGAGAACGAACAGCCTATAAAACCTAAAATATTTACTTGGCCCTTTATAGAAAAAGTTTGCTGCGGTGTATTCCTATGTCTGAGATTTCCCTGGAGTGTTTACGTATCAGTCCTGCTCATGGCTCCGAGGAGTCCCTTATTGAGGAACTGGGGGTTTGCATGTATCCTTATGAGGCCAGTCTCAGACACTGACGGCCCCTAAACATCCTGCAATGGGGTGCCACTGCAACAGCATCATCCAGTCCAGCTGGCCTTGAGGCCTCAGGCCATAGCTTTCACTATCTCTTCTGTACCAGCTTCCATGATGGCAAACATCCTAGTTGTGATTGGTAGAACCAGAAACTTCTCAACATTATGGGGAGCTGCAAGTCAAAAAGAACAGGCCCTGACAGTCCCTTGGAAATACGCCTAATGAAGTCACTTGGGTTGACCTTGGTGAAGACTCTGTCATGCACCCAGTCGGCCAGTGTCTTGGAGGAGAATGATGCTGTGCGCTCTCCATTTGTCCCTGGAAATGCACCCTCCAGGACTCCACCTGTGGTGAGCCTTGGGCAATCCTTTATCGTTACATGAGCAGGCTTTTTTATCCTCTGGAGACCTGTTGAATTTGGCCAATGAGAGGCACTGATAGGAGACTCAAGAGCAGAGGATGGGAGTTTCTTCTCCAGGATTCCTTTCTTCCAGGATGCAGGTTGGCAGAGGCTGGTTTCTCTACTGAAGCCCGCAGCTCCCATAGAGCTGCCAGTCTCTTCAGGTTCTGGTGACAGCTCACATCCTCACCCTTTAGGCCTAGGGGCTGCTATCTGCTTCCCCAACTCTCAATACTTTATCATTTTTTAATCCTTAGCTTTATTCATAGTCCCTTCATTATGTGCTCCTCAATTTCTCCTCCTTCTTATTTTTTTAAGACAAAGTCTCGCTCTGTCACCCAGACTGGAGTGCAGTGGCACAATCATAGCTTACTGCAACCTCAAACTCCGTGGCTCAAGCAATCCTCCTGCCTCAGCCTCTCAGACCTGAGCTACCACACCCAGCCAATTTCTTTATTTGAATGTTCCATTGTTTCCCGTGGGAGTCCTGATCACACTCAGAGCCACTTCCCCAAAGTACTCTCACACCAGGAGGATGACTAGGTTGCAATCTAAACCTCTCCTCTGTAGCTGAAACTGTGGCACTGACTCCAGAGTTACCTTCCTCTTACTGCTCCTTATGTCCTTTCTTGTAATCTGGTCCTGGATGTGGTCCATCCCAGGTCAGCATTCTAATAAATTAGAGATGCGAATACATACATAATGTGGGGGAGGAATGAGGGGGAGAGGACATTATCTTACTCCATTCCTTGGTAGCATCTGAATCCTAAACAACCTGAGAGGGAGAAGGTGTCTCTTAACACCATTTGTGAATAGTGTCCACAGTAGCTGAGTCCCAGGACTAGAGAGGAGTGGCCTCCTCCTCTTCCCAGGTACATCTGGGGCCCAGATCCTGCTTAGCCCAAATGCCCCATTTCAAAAGGAGTACATCTGAGTATCAAGAGGCCATGAGCCTGTTTTGCCTTTAGTCCTGACACATAGGCCTAGGTGGGAGGTTTTATCTTCTAGGTTTAGGTTCAGAGAATAGAAACCGGCCATAATTACACTGTGGTATTTACAAGGCCATGGCACAGAAGCAGAAACATAAAACAGAATTGAAATACTCAATTGGGAAGCCACAGTGTGTCAGCAATAGAAGACTTGGAAACTTAGAAATACCTCCCGATTCTACTCTAAACTGCTCTCTCAGGGGAACTTCAACTCTGCTTGATTTCCCAGACTCGCCCTCTGCCCTGCTGCCGGAGGTCTCAGTCAGGAGGTGCCTCTCGGGTTCGCCATTCTGACTGATTTAATTTAGAGAATTTCTCGCTCTTCACATGGCAGCAAAGGTCACGTGGCTTAGCTATTATGTTGTTCAGAAAACAGCTTCTTGACTGCTGTAATTCTGTAATATTGGTTAAAATTCCCTTTTTGTGCTATTAAAAAAAATATTGGTCCTGAGATTATAAGGTCCTACCCAATAGTTTTATGGCCACATGTCGAAAAAGTACATTTTTACAAGGCTTTATTGCCAAAAGAAAGGAAAATGTGTATATGCACTTGCATAAGTAGATTTTTATCTTCAAAACAATTTCCCATCCTGTAGTGAAAGGGATGGGTCAGGGATGGAATCACCTAGAGTCAGTGAATTGGTGTTATCTGTAGACAGCTCTATTAAGGAGAAAGTGGCCTGGATAAAAAGAGAGGAAGACTTGGAAACCAAAAGAGTCCAGGTGGCATTGCTTATGATTTCATCTTATTTGAAAGCTGAACTCCGCATATAATTGGCAAAATAAGGTGGTGTCAGTAACCCTTCTATGGTCATTTCTTTGGCTCTGGTTTTCTTGATTTAATAACACTCCTATAACAGAAAACCAGTTCTACATTTGTGAATCCCACAGGACTCTATGGGGGTAGCAAATGATATGTTGGTTTTCAGAGCAGAAGACTGAGGCTCAAATAATCTGTGTTACTTGACCAAAGACACCAGCACCTTCAAGGTGGTGTAACAGCATCCAGGACGTGAAGGCTTAGGATCCTTGGCACTTCTCACCTGACTGGGGCAGTTTGCCAGTGGCTTCTGGTGGGCTGATCCTGTCCTGTGGAGCTATCTGGTTTGCTACAGATTTCTTTTTCTTTTTTTATTTACCATGCAGATCTTGACCACATTTTATTTTTTTATTTTATATATATATATATATATATTGCATTTTAGGTTTTGGGGTACATGTGAAGAACATGCAAGATTGTTGCATAAGTACACACATGGCACTGTGATTTGCTGCCTTCCTCCCCATCACCCATATCTGGCATTTCTCCCGATGCTCTCTCCCCAACTCCCCATCCCCCGCTGTCCCTCCCTATTTCCCCCCGACAGACCCCAGTGTGTGATGCTCCCTTCCCTGTGTCCATGTGTTCTCATTGTTCAACACCCGCACCACAGAGTTTTGAAAGGAAATGGACTGTGAATGCGCTTAGGCAGGCATGAAGTCCCCATCACTCCTTATGGTTTTACAAGCCACTCCTTGTCTGACTGCTAAAGATATTTAAGTTGTGGCCCCTATTTGTTCTAGTTGTCTTTCTATCACTGACCCACTTGTTCTCCATTCTCTTTCAGATTTGTCCATTAAATAAAATAATTCAATGACTAATGAAATTACTCCATACTGTTGGCATTTTAAATGAGAAGATACTTCTAAGCTAGCACTGCTGATCAGAGGTGTCAGATTGGACCCTTTCCACTTCTTTCTGACACACATTCCCGTTGGTACCTGGCTGTCTCCCCTGCCATGCCATGGCCTCTTGGAGTTCAAGGACCAATTGTTCATTCTTGTGTCCCTAGTACCTGCAATGGTACTGAAAGAGAGAGGGTACATAATACTTGGTTCATGCATGCACTAGACATATGTGTTCTGGGGACAGTGAGCAGCCAGACCTCTAGTCAACATTAGAAAACAATAAGGCATATGGATTTATTCAGTGATAAAATGAGCATCTCTAAGAAGTTTGTTATAAGGACAGAACTGGAATTTTCAGAATGCATTTGGTACAGATCTCCTGGCAGCAGCAGTACGATGAACTGGCTGTGGAAAGCTGGAAGCTGGCTATTGTAATGGTCCAGGTGGCAGGAAAAGAAGGTCTGAAATGAAATGCGGGCAGTGAGAATGAATGAGAGAAAGCCAAGCCCAAAACACCTGGTGGCAATGGAATCAATAGGATATGTTGACTGAAACTGAACGGGCAAGGGAGGGAGGCAGCAAATATGACTACGAGTTTTGTAACCTGGGTGATTGAGAGGAACAGATAATTCTCTTTTTATCACTCCCCTCACCTATCCTTCCTGCTACCCACATCCCCTGCCACTTCTCTGTTTATTAGCTCCTGTGTCTCTTTCTTTTTCACTGGCATTGGCTTTTTCCACCCCTTTAAACTTGGAAAGGAAAATGTTCAGAGCAAACTTCGATCCTTCAGAACCCTGTAAGACAAACTTGGTGCATTCTTTTTGGCCATTTATGCTCAAGATTATGCTAGGATCATCCTGCCTGACCCAATTCCTATAGGGTCAGGTCAGCCAGCACTGGCTACTGGCTCCCATTTCAATCGGACCTGTGCTGGCCACTCTGAGAAGAGGATAACACAGAAGGAGAGACTGAGGAGTGCCCATGTGGAAGTGGAGGCTAAAATAATGGGAAAAGATGATACTACTGAAGGAATTTAATAGTAATACAGATGACAATGGTAATATCCAATATTTAGTAAGTGCTTGTTATATTCTGAGCTTAAAGCACATAATGATACATTCAATTTCTTTAACAATGTGATGTAGACATAATTAGGCCCATTTATAGGGAAGAAACTGGGGCACTAAGGTTAAGTCAGTGTTCAAGATCACATAGCTTATAAATGGAGAAACTGGGCTTTAAACACATGGATTTGACCTCGGAGACCACACTCCAAACCACTCTGCCAAACAAGGAAAGATGCTTGAAATCTGGATGGGTATTGGAGGCCTCTTGGCAGTGAGGAGGCTACTAGCATAAGAATGGCTAGCCTCAGCAGGCCTTTTCTCTGAGCTTAGCACCATGGCTCGTGACTCAGGCATGCCCTCTACAGTCCTGGAGGACCAGCCTTCTACACTCCAGGGATGCTAGAATAGTGGGGGAACTGGAGTTGCTGGAAAGGAGGGTGAGGATCCTTTCCCTGGCCGGGGGATTACAGTTGTAGCATACGGAAAGAGCATCAAGCCTGGTACCTGAGACCCAGCTCTCCTGTGTTTCTAAGCCACAGCTCTTTCCTCTGTAAGATGAGTTGCGATGAAGCTTGAAGGAGATCGGGTATGTGAATGCACCTAGTGCAATGTCAGGTGCATAACTGGTGTTTGCTAAAAAATTATTTGCTCATGATTTCACTTAGAGAATGAATGTCTGAGGGGTAGGGAGCAGCCTTCCTCCCACTCCCAGGGGAAACTCTTACATCAAGCATTTTCATGCAATCATGTTAGAACAGTCAACTATGGCCCAGAAAGATGCTTACCATTGTCCTTTATATTTCCTCACAATGGTGATGCTAATGTTTTAACTCTAGTTAGAGGAGGAGGGAGGATCTAGAGGAGACTGCTCTTGTGCTGGATGCCTTCTGTGAAGTATCGTTTCCTTTTATTTGTCTTATGTAATGTGCTGGTAATTTCATTGCATAAGTTGGCATTTCCAACCAATGTAATTACATTTGGAAATGGTTATAAGAGGCTATTACCAAAGAAATCAAATGTTTCTCCTCTTTATGTAAAGTGAGGATAATAATTCCTCTTAATGTTTGTACTGTGCTTCGAGAGCCTTGGCTCAAAGAAGTTTTGCAAACACAAAACAGCACTCCCCGTGTCACTTCGTCCTTATTTAGCACCTATCACAAGGGTGCCATTCTGGCACGAAGTGGTGCAGAAAGCTCAGTCTCTGGGGAACTATCAGACGATCATGCCACCTGAGTGACTGGGTGTTAACATTAGGAAAGAGAAAATGTCAAATGTAAATTAAGGGCTCCTGTCACAAACATGAACAATACTGTCCTTGAAAGTTACAGATAAACACAGGCTAAGGTGGCACCGTTTCTTCTCTTCCTGCAATCCAGGGGGGAGATATCAGTCCAGGGTGACTTTAGGCCATGCCAGTGAGAGAGGCTAGGGGAGCAGGCTGGGCTGAAGAAGGTGGTAGGGCTCAGATGCTTCTTGGAGCCAGCTTGTTAGTGATGAGCTGTACCTTCTCTCCTTCCAAACCCCTAGCTGAGCCATGGAGGATACAGGGAAGGAACACAGGCTATGAGGCACAGTGCTTGGCATATTGAGTGTCAAAAAAATATGTGAAGAATTATTTTAGGGCTACCATGTCACCAGTTAAGTTTTACACGTGAGTTACAAAGCCATCTTCTGTACTTACACTTGATCACTGAGTATCAGTTTGGCAAACACTTAACAAATGCCTGTTAGGCCCAGAAACTATTAGTTTCCAGGAATAAAAAGACAAATAAAACAGTCCTTGCTGGAAAAACAACAAAAAAACAAAAAACAAAAGCATCCCATGGTTTAATGCAGGGATGGCGTGTCATTTTCATTTCTTTAACTGAAATTCTCTTTGAGTGCTAGTGGTCATTGGGAGCACTGCTCGGAAGGGTCCTGAGGCCTCCTCAGGTTCTGCAGACAAGGACGCTGTGATCAAAAGCATTTGTTCATATATTCATTAATTCCACAGATATTTGTTTAGTGCCTTCTATAATGTCAGACACTGTTCTGGGTGCTTGGAATGCAGCAGCGAACACAGCTGATATTCTAGTGGAAGGAGACAGGCAATGAACAAACAATATAGTGTCAGTGGTGGTAAGTAGTAGGAAAAGAAAGCAGGATAAAGGAATAGAAGGCGATGGGGGAGAAAGAGGAGCCTCTCTGCTGAGGTGACACTTGAGCCAAGTCCTAGTTGAATTTTGGAGAATAGCTAGGGAAGAAGATTCTACACAGAGGAAATAGCACGTACACAGCCTCGAGGCAGAGTGGGCTTGAGGGAAAGGCAAGGGATGTGTCCGAAGGGGAGTCAAGGATGGGTGTTTGAATTTTCAGAGAAATTTCGCTGGAGATGTAGCTGCAGGCTATTCATGGAGCATCTGTGAGCTTCGGTAAGCCTTTCAGACTTTAATCTACATGTGAGGAGAAGCCATTGGCAGGTTTGAGCAGAGGCAGGCATGACCATATTTTCTTATTTAAAGGGGAGATGGAGTGAAGAGGGGTAAGGCTGGAGAAAATGAAACCAGTCAGGATACAGTTGCAGTAGGCCAGCGAGGACAGGGGCCAGGCTTGACATGTGACTCAAAGGTGGAGCCGGAAGGGCTTGCTGGCTGCATGTATGATTGAAAGAGAAATCTTCAGGCTTCTAGGTCTGAGAAACCGAGTGAAAGGAGATGTCACGTTGTGACATGCGGAAGTTGGAGAGCAAGTAGGGCCTGGAGGAGGGGGCACCTTAGTTTGGTATTTTAGACATACTGGTTAAGCATTAAACATCTAGTCAGGCATCCCACAGGCCATCGGACACAAAAGGCTGATTCCAGGAAAGGGCTGCCTTAGACATCCCTGGCGAGTGCTTCTAGTTCTAGTTCATGAAGTCTGGATAATTCCTTGGACACAATTTCCAGGCCTTGCAGTTTCTGTTTTGATTGTGGACAAATACCAGTTACCCTGTAAAATTTGTTCACCATGTTTTCTGGATCAAAACCTGACATAGATGGTTTGATAAACACCAACAGTTCAAAGTTGAAACTGATCAGAATGTCCTGATGCATTATTGCTGAACTGGCTACCTCATGCATTCGTGAGTTCATTCATTCCACAAGCATTTATTGAATACCTTCTACACACTTTGCTACTTATTAGTAACACTGGTAGCACAGAGATAAATCTAATTAAAGCAGACCCCTCTAAGGGAGTTATTTTCCTCATTTTAATTCCTCTGGGCACCAGAAATGCTCACTGAAATATTTGCGTAACTTTATCAGCATAAAAGATGACATGACCCAGGCCGTCTCTCTCACTTCTTGTAACACGCTCCTCTTTGCTCGGCCTGGTCAGTCATGTTTCCCTCTTACTCTTCCTCACACACACTCTTGCCCCTGACATATGTCCTTGATGTATCTTCCGCCTGCCAGTTTCTTCTCTAAGACAGTGGTAATGCCCATTTCCTCACTTAATTTAGGTTTCTGCTTAACAGTCATTGTGTCATGACGCCTCATCTCATTTCTATCTCAGGCGCCCTCTACCTACCTACCGTTACTCTCTATTCCTGGATCATGTATCACCATCTGAGCCTCTGCTCCTGTCAGTCACTCGCCACCAGAACATGAGCTCCGTGAGAAGAGGATCATATCATCCTCCACTGTATCTTGGTGCTAGGATCAAAATCATTCCTGGCACATACTAAGTTCTCAATAAATAGTTGGAGAATGAATGAACAAACTTAGTAAGAGATTTCGTTCATTTGTTTTGTTCTTTTTTGAACTCGGGACTTTAGATGGTGTATTACTTTACTAGAAATAGTTTGAAAGTCCAAGATTAATGTGCTGGCATTGTTGGTCTCTCCTGAGGCCAGCCTCCTTGCCTTGCAGAAGGCTGCCTTCTCACTGTGTTCTCACATGGCCTTTTCTCAGCACACATGCATCCCTGGTGCCTCTCTCTTCTTGTAAGGACAACAGTCATACAGGATAAGGGCCTACCGCCATATGACCTCATTTAACCTAATTACCTCTTTAAAGACCCTATCTCCAAATCCAGTCCCATTGGGGGTTAGGGTTTCAACATATGCATTTAGGGGAACACAATTCAGTCAGTAACAGATGGAAAAAAGTTGCTGCTTCGAAAGATGAACGTTTTACCCTGGCCTCTGCAATGAAATGAGCTTTGTATGACAGCACTTTAAACATCAGGAGCCTATTCCCTCATGCTCGACCCAGGCCTGACCGTGCTAACGGCAGATTTTCTATGGCATCCCATCTACAACAGTCTTTCTTCCTGTGACCCCTATCATTCCTGGCCCTGCTGCCCTGCAGTGAGTGGTCTCCTCCTTGCCTGGGGCCTTTGGCTTGATCGTGGCTGGCATTTGTCTTTGATCACTCACCTTTGGCAAGGTGGTGGGCTGCTGTGGCCACTGATAATCTCTCTGAGAGGTCTGAATCTACACTCTCAGGGTCACCAGGTTCTCCATTCAGAAGGAGTGTGCTTCCACGCAGCACAGAGAGATTGGGCTTGGTGTGAGGATTGGATACCCTCTGATAGAAGGGGTCTCTGTGTGCTTGGAATCCAGATGTACAGACCTCTAATTTGGGCAATGCTCACGGTGACTTAATTTAAGTACTTAGTGTCCAATATCATATGTGAGCTTTGCCAGATCTACATACACAATGTCCGTGAGGACATCAGAGTCTAGTACGGAAGCCAGTAGGCTAAACAGCCACACAACACAGCCAGAAGAAGGTGTTGATAGAGTTTGCAAGGTCCTGGGTGGTCAAAGGAGACAGCATCCACCCTATCTGGGAGCGGTGAGAGAAGGAACAAGATTCCAAATTCTTTGACACTTCTCCCAGTAAGAGGCAACATCTATGTCCCCTCCCATGAATCTGGGTTAACTTCTGACTGTGTTGAGTGATTGAGTTCTGAGGCTAGCTCATAAAAGGCATCTTAATCATTGAAATGAGACATCTGACCTCTATGCAGCTGTGTCACCAGCCAGGATAGATGTAGGCACTCGGGTCATGTGGAGAGTGGATCCTTCAGTCCCAGATGCCAGTTGTGTCAATTGCCCCCAATTGAGGCACCAGACATCACAGAGAAAAGATAAGAAGCCATCCTTTCTTGCCACCCGCTAAGTTTTGGGGTGGTTTTTTATGCGGCGACAGTAACCAGAGCAGGGCATCAAAATGAAGTCACCTCAACCAGGTCCTAAGGGATGAACTCACCAGATGGGCACAATGAGGGAGCACGTATCAGGCCAAAGGGACAACACATGTGAAAGTATATGAGACATCAGAGTCTGATTTCTTCAGGGAAGTGCAGTCAGTTGCACTTAGCTGGAGCACAGGCTGGTGAGCAGGATGAGGCTGAAAAAACATGCAGGAACCAGATAATAGGGAGACTTGCATGCCTTGCAAAGGCCTTCATTAGACTTGGTGCCATTCAGGCTAATCCAAACTTGCTGCTGTTCCTCCACTCCTGATCATTTACTCATGCCCTGCTGACTTTTTAGTGAAAGCAGTTGTTGGGCAATACCTGAGATGTTATCCATAATATGGACCCTGAAGAATCTCTTTATTTCCTGTGTCACTGACCACTGGCTTCCAATTTCACTGCTTTACCATTTCAATCGTGAGTATAACAATAAAGTGTCATTATATTGCCCCCAAAGAAAGGCTGTGGGTGTCAGCCTCTGGAATGCTATGACTTCCAGGGGATAGAGTGGGGCTTGGAGCGGGGGTCTCTTAGAGGAGACCTAGGATTGCTCTATTTCTTGAAATTCTCTGTTTCCCCAGAACACCTCCATCACATTTTTTCTGAAGTTACCATTTCCTTTTACTTTTCAGAGGAACAAAAGCTTTTTCCTTCCCTGGAAAGGAGGATCCCCATTCTGTATTCTTGTTGAGCAATTTTAGAAGTACCTTCTCTGTGCTGCAAGATATTGTAGTACGTTTCCATAACATATTTAAAGGCTCACTCCTCAAAACTGTCACGTCTGGAGAGCCCTAGATAAGTCAGCAAGGACAAAGACGTGATGACTCTCTCCTGCCCCTAGTATTACAGACAGCTATCAATTCCAGCTCATTTAGGCTGATCCAATCCCAGCACCAAAAGCCATTTCCATATTATTACACCAAACTGAAAATTACAGAGGCTGTGTATTCCTCTGCAGAGTCTCCAATTTAAGCTTGTAACTTAGCACTAGGTTATTAGTGATATGCATCATTATTCTCAAGACACATTCTATCTGCAAAATTGTGTTCTCCAATCCTTTGGAAGATGTCAGCTGTGCTGCTCAGACTCTCCACTAGGCAAGCTGCACTGTTCATGTTAATGTGCTCTTACCACAGGCTTTAAAATTAATTTTTGATCATTGATTCCTTACGTTAACAGCCCCCTGAGCCCTTCTAGTGGGTACAGAAACATCACAGAGCGAGACCACAGAGTGTGTCAGTGGGCAAACTGGAGTCAGAATGAACCAGGCTTTAATTAAGTGGGCTCTCACAGGGTCTCAGAGGGTCTGTTGGAAGCTACAGCCATCAGCTGACAAGAAAAACGAGAATCTCATTTCTATTTTTCTTTTAGTCTGGAAGTAGCTTGTTTCGGTGAAATAATTCAATTTTGGAAAAACCAAATGTTCAAGTTGAGGAATGATTCATGCAACCCATTCAATTGTTTTGATTGCTTTATTGAATCAAGAAAGTAAACCAAAAAGGTTTGACTATTTACCTGCTCCAAAACATTTAATGCTCACTCCAGAAAATCTCTAAGGTCTTGGCCAGCTGTATGATTCTATTATTTTATCAGTAAAAATTGTTGAATTTAGAGACCAGAATTTCTAATAAATAGCTGGAATTGCTTGAGTGGGAGAATCTAGTGAAATATATGCTTTAGCCATATTTTATGGCTAAATGGAAAATGTGTAGTTTTAACTCACATTTCATAGATGTGAACTTCAGATGAGAGAGTTTCAGGGACATTATCTCATTTAATTCTCACCACAACCCTTCTGGGTAGGAATCTTGATGCCCATTTTAATATTAGTTAACTTAACCTCAGGGAAGGGGAGTTTAGGTTAAGCCCAGTGAGCTTCCTGTTAAATTGCAGTTAGGTTTTTAATTACCTTAAGCCAATGGTTCTCAAAGTGCTGTCAGGATCAGCAGTTGACAACCTTGCCTGGGAACTTGTTGCAAACCACACCCTTTTCCTCCATTTCAGACATACTAATTAGGCACTCTGGGGCTTGGCTCCAGGAAACTGTTTTTTCTAAAATCCTGTTAGAGATTCTGATTCACACTCGAGGTTGAAAATGGTTAGCTCAAGGGCCAAATATATACTTCTTCTTTTTCTTTTATCTTTTTGAGACAGAGTCTCACTTTGTCACCCAGGCTGTAGTGCAGTGGCACGATCTCGACTCACTGCAACCTCTGCCTCCCAGGTACAAGTGATTCTCCTGCCTCAGCCTCTTGAGCAGCTGGAACTACAGGCACAAACCACCATGTCTGACTAAGTTTTTGTATTTTTAGTAGCGACTGGGTTTCACCATGTTGACCAGGCTGGTCTTGAACTCCTGAGCTCAAGTGATCCACCTGGCTTGGCCTCCCAAAGTGCTGAGATTACAGCGTGGGCCAGCGCGCCCAGCCAAGGGCTAAATATGATGACGATTGAGAAATGCAGATGTTTCTGTTTTAAGAAAAGGAGAAATATATCAAAATCTGACATTAGAAAAGGTAAATTAGGATGTATCAATCGCATTAGAAACGACTGTTCAGTTTTTTTAAAAAAGAATAAACCACGAGTTTTAATTAGGATACTCCCTAATGAATTTAAAATGAGATTAAATGTGCAAATCTCGAGTGTATATACATTTTCTCTTCAGGAACTCACTTTATTTTAGCTCTTATTTATATTATTTAATACAGCAGTAGATTTATATTACATTATTTAAGTATAATGAGGGACACGCACTCTCAAATTTGTGTTAGACTCTGTTGCTCCAATCAGCTAGATCAGTGCTTAGTACATTACTAGATGCTTAACAAATATCTGTGAATGCACGTATAGAGCCTTACTACATGCAAAGTCCTGTGTGTGTGTGTGTGTGTGTGTGTGTGTGTGTGTGTGTGTGTGTGTGTATGTCAGTATTAACACTGATAATCTAGTAGGAGAGATAACAAGTCACAAGATAATTCACACATAGCAGGAAGTAGGAAGTAGCTGTTGAATCAAACCTTTAAGCAGGGATAGAAGCAGTGAGATGAATTGGCAAGGTTTCTTGGAAGCACAGAACCTGATATGGGATAGGGTCTTAATGGGTGAAGAGTGTTGAAAGGCATTCTAAGTTTTTTTTAAAAGACCTAAATATAGTCAAGAAGATGAGAATGGGTAGGGCATTTTCAAGGCTCATGGGTTGGGCAGGTGTCCCGGGGCCAACGTGAAGATGGGTTTTGAGTCTGAGGTGTGGAATGATGTTGATTCTCTAAGATTGTTAAATGGGGTGATAAGATAACAGAAATACTATCTCATGAATATTATCCCTTAAATGGATAACATTTAAATTAATGTGAGGTTCAACACCTGAATCCAGCTACGGAAATTTAAACATGTTTCACATACTGTATCTCTATTATGCAAGCTATGTGCTTAGAGTTGACTCAGATTTTGCTTTGTCCATTTAATTTATGCTGCTAAGTCACATTTATTCATCTTCCGCTTGTTGTATACATATATAACTTATTAGAACCAATAAGAACCAAACGGCAAGTCAACTATGTGTTCACAAATTGCATTAATAGAAGTGCAGTGTATTATTTAGAATAAAGATGATAAAAAGAAATACTTAACATTGTGCCTGGCTCAAGGCTTTTGATAAAAGTTGTTTATTGCTAATCTTTTTTATCACTACTATTCTCCTGTTGTCACTGTTTCTGATGTAAGCTCCATGTTCAGGTCATGTGTCACATTCAAAACTTTGGCTGTGTTGTGTTTATTGCACTGGAGCACTTTCGGAGGAAGTTTTGCCAAGACCTCTGGTTGGAAACTTCCAGAAAAATCTGCAAATGTGGAACAGGAGCTTGAAAATATTATCATGATTATCACAACCATGGAAATCTACACTTTACCGAGGAATCTCCTGTTCGGTAACTCATCTTGATTTTCATACTAATCCTGGGAAATGAATACTTCTACCAATTGAATACTATTATCCCCATTTTATAGATGGGAAAATTAGATGTCCAGAGCAGTGCTGTCCAAAAGAAATATAATGTGAGCCACACATATAATTAAAAAATCTCTAGCAGCCACATTAGAAAAGGGAAAAAAAAAGTTGAAACAAATTCTAATGATATATTTTATTTTATCCAGTATATCTAAAATATTATTATTCTAATGTGTAACCAATATGAAAATTATGAAAGAGATAACTCACATTTTTTGTTTTTGTACTAAGTCTTTGAAGTATGGTTTGTCTTTTAAATTCGCAAGACTTTGGACTGACAACACTGGTATGCCCAGTGGCCAGAGATGGCTAGTGGCTAGTGGCTGGTGCAGGTCTAGAGGACTGAGTAGGAATGTCAGTCCTCATGTAATCAGAGTAGCCCACAACTCAGGGAGCCATAAAGACAATTAGAAAGACCTTTGCTCCTGATCTAATGCTTGTAAGCTAGGACAGCCATACAAATGAAACAAACCAGTAAAAAAGGAAATGACTTTGTGCCATTCAATTCAAGTGTGTTCCAGCGTCACACATATATTATTTTCTTTCTTATAAATTTTATGACAAGTATGAGAAAAAAATGGTTGAAGCCCTTTCTAGCAAAATGTCTGCAATAAAGAAAAATCAGAGTGGGCTGCTTCTCACCACCCTGAGAACAGAATCACAGCTCACATTATTTCAGACTTTTTCAGAGAGTGATATATAGAGACATTCACACACACAAGAGAGAATATAGATGCCCTTAGCAGCTCAGGTAGAGATGAGGTTAGTATGAAATAAATAAATAACTGATTGTAGGAAAACAGGTGTGTTCATACACATGAGTCATTATCATTCATCCCCTGAAAACAATTTATTTAATGAGACCTTCCACAGTTGGGGCAAATTGTAATCTTAGGATTCAGAGCAGTCATCCTTTACTCTTAGGCCTTTCATAAATTAAAAGATAATAATTTCTTTATCCAGAAAAAAAGTCACGTATATTGGAAATTTTATATAGAATTTTAAACACTTCACTGATAGAATCCCCACATTTCTCTCCCCTAACCTGGTTTGAATTCTAGGTGTAGAAGTCCTGTTTTTAAGTCACTTACTATAATGTGTTGTGTGGGGTCTACTTGGCAGCCTGAGAACCATTGATCAGAATGCATTTCGATTTGACTGCTTTCCCAATTATGAATTGTAATTACACAGGATGTAAACACGAGTTTAAGTGATTGTAAAGCTCTCCAATGCTTGTCACGCTATTAATTTTATAAACGGAATATTTAGCCGGGGTCTTTATAATTAAGCATCAACTGACTGAAGGATTGTTGAAAACGTTGTCATACTGTATTTGGACACCCCCTACTATTTTTTTTTTCCAATGGGAGAGAAAAAGAGACGAGAGTAATGACACTCATCTCTTTGCCTTGAGGTGTTTATCACACCATGAAAGCCAAAACAATTACTCAGGGCTTCATGGGGTAGTCATGACTGTAAATAGCAAAATACGATTTCCTTGGAGAATGTTTTCCTGCAGTGTTTCACACTGGCAGAGGGAAAACCATTCCCCAACAGGAGCAGCCCTCCTTCAGAGCGCAAATACAAACGAACAAAGATGACATTATGTTCTTGCCTGCCTGGGGCAAAAAGAATCACCTATTCTTAACAGGACTTCAGGTGTATGATTTTCTGCCATTTTCTGTCTTTTATTAGATTAGAATGACTGCCCCTTGTAAGAGCAAAGCTGTAATGTGGTACTGTCAGGGCGGCTGGAGGATACAGCTGTGGTACATTATGTCTTCAACGGACTTGACAGTCTTGCCATGCAGGAATTTCAGAATCTATTCAGACAGATGTAGGAGGGGTAGTAGTTATTTTTTCTCTTTTTTAGTCATTTTTCCCCATAGAATTCATAGTTCACTAATTTAATAATTGTCGAAAGAAATGCCTGTGAAAAAAGTGGGTCTAAGTTAAGAAAATGAGGATTATTTTTACTTCCAATCCTCTGCGGTTTGCTTCAGCCAGGCAAGCTACATCTTAGTGTTAACATAATTAGATTTTGCAGAATAATGGCCCATTTCACCAGCTATCATTTTAGGTTAATAAAAACATCACATAATTTTAAATGTTACTACTCCATTTTAATTCCTCCTTCAATGAACAACAGCTTTTGGGTGATGAGAGACGGCAGAGGGGGGATTCCAGCACTTAGTAAATGCTCAGTTATGTTACTGTAAACAACACCCCTTAACATCATTTAGCCCTTTTTGCTAGACTTGTTCCAGAACCTACTCTAAAAATGGATTAGGGACAGAACTTTTCTGTCATAGCAGATCTTCAGTAACTACACTTTGTTCAATATAATTATGAGTTTTTCACAGATGTTATTTTCTGATTTCTAGTTCAATGCCATAATATGATTTCTACAAGTGATATGTCTGTTTCTTAGTTATCTGATTTTTCAGATGCAAAATGAAGATGGTAATATGTGAGTCACACCTCACCAGGTGTTGAGAAGAGTAAAAGTTCACTATGTTCCCAAGATAACTGGTGAAAATTCAAAACATGATAGTTGGCATTCTTAATTCTTTCTGACATCATATTATGTTTATGTGCAGTTTATTCTGGGAATTTGTTGGCATCTGTTTTAGGTAACTAGAGGAGACAGCTACTTTTAGTGTAAGAAAGTAAAAACAAAAAGTATAAAACCATTCCATATGGAAATGGTCAGAACTGACAGAATAGTTATGACAGATGAACATTTGATATTTCTTAGAAATAAAATTAATTAGAATCTAATCCTTAGTTCATGAGGCAGATAAAGAATTGTGCATGGCCAGATATTTAAATCAAAACCCTGAGAGTGTCCCTTATCTGTATTTTCATTCCTCTATTATTAAAATTTTCTAATTGGATTTTCTTTAAAAAAAAAAAAACAAAACAGAAAAACCTGGAGCTTTACCTGGTAGCTCATATTGTTCTCCAGTGTAGCCTAGCCACTGCCACCTTGCCATCCTTCTCCATGAAGGCCAGAGTAGGAAAGGTAGGTAAGGGATTCTAGTTCAGATTCGGGAAGCTGAGCTTCGAGTTGCACCACATCAAAAATACCTACAGAGTTTTGCACAGAACAAATACATAGCAAATGTAGTTCCCACACATCCTGGTCAATCCTGTGAGCAGAGAAGCTGTCAAACAGGTGTTTTATTTCATGTTTAACAACCAGTAAAGTACAACAACCCATTTCCCATATAGTACAGAGCATCCCATTTCAGAATGCTGGGTCTTTACATCTCAATCATACTGGATTATTGATGGTAGAGGGTGAAGGAGATGGAACAAAAGATTCAATGTCAAGATTTCCTCACAGTTGCCCCCCTGATGGATCCCAAATTTCTTGTACTCCAGTCAGACCACAGGTCCAAGAGAAAGTGAGGGGAGCATTAACTACAGGGTCAGTTGAACCGTGGAGCAGATGCCTTCTTCCAACCTGGACATTCCTTTGTGTTACCTGGTGAACAGTTTGTGCCAACTTAAGGGTCTGACTCAGGGGCACCTCAGGCAGATCAACCCCAGATGTTTGCAGGGCCCTGTGCAAAAGTACCAATGGAGGATCCCGTGCCACGTGTCTAAGTATTTAAGTCATACATAAAGCTAATAAACTGTTAAATTATCTTCCACCCTGCCGCTTTGACACGTGATGCTTTCTTTCATAACCTTTGGAAGCTCAGGTATAGATTTAGAATTCTCAGGCTGTTCAGCATTCTGTCCTGGCCCCCAGCCTTGTGGTAGCCCTTGCCGATCTCCTTCCCACCCCCTCATCCCCTTATTTTCCAGCCCTGAGCTCTTGTTTTCACCGGAAGGGGCTTCTCTTTGCTTGTGTATAAATTCCACAGTGAACACTCCAGGCCCTAGGCCTTAATCCACCCACACAGATGCACCCTTTGCCACTCCTAGTGGCCAGGTATGTGCACTCAGGATGCTGCCTGCCTTCAGGATTTTAAGTCCCCAGAGGAGGCTCACATTTGGCCCAAAGTGTGGGGGGTGGGGATATCTGTGTAGGAAACTCTAAGTTCCTGGTATTGGGGGAGAAAGCTGGAGGAGAGTCAGAATGGGTCTCTCTAAGCAAGGGTCCCTCTTTGCTGGACTAAATTCTTCCTCTAGGCTGTATACAGGATCAGAAATAAATAACTCTCTCGTCACAGCAGGGCACGTCCATTGTCTTCCTATAAATAGCAATTCTTTCTGGATAGCTGAATCTTTGTTCCATGTTTCGAAATGTTATGCTCATTAATAGTATTGGTGGAAGGAATTATATCATTTCTGTGTGGGAAATTTGACAGATTAACTCATATGCAAGACTATAGTGACCCACTTTAAGGGACCTGTCAAAGGGAAAAAAGAACAAGAATTAGGACCTCAAATGTATGAACAACCGAATACTCGCTTTTCACCCCAATCCTGTTCTTAGGGCATGGTGTTGTTGACGAATCCAGCTTTGTAAGGATGCTGGAAAGCAACAGATGAATCAAGTCCACTGAGTTGAGGTTTCTTCAAAGGAGTAGCTCCTTTAGGAGAACTTGAGAATCCAGATTTAAAAAGAACATTTCATTTCCATTTGTTGTGTACCTAAAAGTGAATTTTTATTAAAAGCAGATCACATCGCTTCAGGAAATTCAGAAAACTGTATCTAAATACACCGAATGAAATATATTCCTCATCAATTTAGAGTCTTATAGCCTCATAAAGATAAAATGCAGATGAATCAGTTTAAATCAGGCCTTCATTAAATTTTAGAATTAGCTTTTGGAATCCCAACTATTGAAGTGCCCAGTGTCTGATTCCTGAGCATTGCAACAAAGCCATGAGCAGATAACGATAAGGTGCGTCGTTGCCAGAAATAACACGGGCTGCCTTTGGTTTGTGCTAATAAACTATAAGACAACTTAAACTCCAATTTTAATATTAGAAATCCACCTCATTATAAATAATCTCAAACTCGCTATGTTATCAGCATTTTCATGTGTTTCTTTGGTGAGCTTGAAATGTAATTTTCTATTTATGCTTCCAATGTAAATCTCCAATTTCTGGTTGGCCACTCTGGCACTAAGCCTAAGCTCTAATTTATTTCCATCTTTTCTTATTTCCTACATCAAAAGAGACTGTTGGTTTGAATAACAAATATTCAATAGACTTAGACGTGGGGTGGCAGGCAGCACAGGCATTACCTGTTTACCTTTTATTGCCTTCTTTGAATTGGCTTTTCTGGGAACAAAACCAATAAGACATGCTGTTCCTTCATCTAGTTTTTACCCAGGTTATTTATCAGGAGACATTCCTCCCCCACTTCCCTGTTTCAGCAAGGAGTGGCAGCAGGGTGAAGAATTCAGACTGGAACTAGGCTTCTGACTTGACACTATCATAGGTTATTATTCTAGCAAGTCATGTAGAATTTCATTGTCCTTAAGACTCTGGTTTGGGCTGATAATTGTTTTTGATTCCAGGAGATGCCGCTGCTAACACATTTGTAATCTGTAGGACAACAGTGTGCTGGGAATGACATGCACACTGTTTTAGCCTCTTTGAAACTTTGCAAAGGTTCTTCCCCACCTGCCTCCCCTTGCTGTCTTGCACAGTAATTGGCCTAATAAAAGGCAGAAACAAGAATTTATTACACCTTGGGCAGTACTTAAAACAAACTTTATTTTCAGGAACAGCAGTTATGTCTACTTGCTGTTTTATATTTTGATATTTCCTCTAAATACTTAAGTCTGAATATATTCAAATTCAGATTGCAAAACCACTCAATTTCCCCTGCTCCTTTCCTGGTTCCCCAGGTTGCCTCTTATGATACTCCATGTAAACACTGTATTTGGAAAGACACATAGATCAGCATCTCTAGAGTTACATGATCACCATTAATCTGTGAAAATAGCATGACTTAAAAATAAAGTCTCTTAGTACTCTGCCAACAGGCTTTGGCATAATCTTGGCAATCACTTAGATTTTTTTTTTTTCTGTTGTAAATTTTTCCCAAGTGGAAATAGTCTCATATTTTGCAGAAGTTGTCCAAGCTAGTGAACATAAATCCATCTTCCTGGATACTAAATTCGTCAGCTGAATGTATTCAGTCCACACAGAAATCAGTAAAGTGAGTGTGAAACTGCTTGGTGGCTGCTCCTTTCATCTTAAGAAATTGCAATACAAATTCCTGAAATCGTTTATGCGGGAATTTTTATTCTTTAAATCTTCCAGTTTTAAAGCAACAAGAAAACATTTAGAATGTCCTTTGGTGGAATCTTATTACACTTGTTATATATGTAAACTGATATTCTTTGATGCCAGCACGTTCGTTGCCCTTACAGAGAAATCTCTGCACAATGAAACAAAACAGAACGAAAGAGGACAAAATAAAATGTCAGTCTTTGCTGATTCGAATTAGATACATTAACAGATTGTCTGGTAACACAAATTGGCAATAATACAAAAAATCTACATATTACAGTATTTCAAGAAAAATAACTTCATTTCAATACAAAAGGATAGATACACTTTCTTTTTTCCTATAGCCACTCTTGTATAGTGGGTGTGTGCTCGCACTGGACTCAGTGCTGCTAAGATATACAGGGGTATGACTGGCTTGCGCTTTTGGAGGGGGCTGTTACACATGTGCATCACTAACATCGGACAAAGAAATCTTTCAACCAACAAGGGTTACAGAGCAACGTTCACTAAAGCACAGGTTGGAAGGGATTCAGGGACCGAAGCAGGCCAATATGGCAGCTTGTAACTGATTTCCTTATGCCCACAATGCACCTGACAGCAAAGAATGCTATTTGGTTGGTCCACACACTGGGCAGAGTCGTACCAGGGCGCCCCCACGCTAGAGTAGCCAATGTTTTTAGGTCGGTTGATTGTTTTTTGTTTGTCTTTCCTGTTTGTGGGGCTGTCGCAGCCTTTCCAATCCACAATATGCTCTGCAGCTGGCAATGTGATTTGCAGTGATAATATCAACAGCTGCCAACTCCTCTGGAGTCAGAAATTAACAGTCTTGACTCGGATGTGCTGTCCACGGGTGATAAATATGGCTTAGTTCAGTTAGGCCTTCTTAGTTTGTACACTGTCTGCGTGGGGGTGTCTGTATGTGTGTGTTTCCTATGTTAGTAGCAAATGTTTGGGTTGTGTCTGCTTCCCCATGGCACAGGCCCGTCCGGTGTGGCCGGTGGCGCCACCTAGAACACCAGGGGGCTGGCCGTCCCCAGCAGCGTGGTCAGCAGCAGCAGCGCGCGGGAGCCGTGCGGGGGTGCGCCCTGGCCGGAGCCGGAGCCGCAGCTGCCCGCCTCCTCGCACCGCAGCTTCTCGCAGAGGATGCCCGTGTATGCGGCCGGGCACAGGCAGCGCACGTTGTTGTGGCACGTCCCTCCGTTCTGGCAGTGCAGGAGCTCGTTGTCGCAGACATTCGCTGCAGAATGAGGGGAGGGTAGGGGTGGGTGGGCGCGGGGAGGAGAAGCAGAATCAATTTAAGTTCATCTGGTACGTCATGTTTTTAGCCTAAAAAAAAAAAATCTCTATCGATCTCGTGCTCCCCCACCTCCCCCTCTACAAACGAAGCCTGTGACTCCAATTTCCAAACAATGTAGTTTTCTGCCTTTGTTTTATCATATTAGTCCTTTTCATATAGATTTTTGCTGCAATCTTGGATGTTATCATTGTCCATTTCAGGCTATCGAATACAAAGTAATGCAATAGTTCTGGTTTGGCAGTATCTTTTCTTCATGGAACTGGGACCTGTTGTGACCTCTTGGGTTTTTAAACAAGTGCCCGATGCAAGAGTGCAGATCTTTGAAGCCAGATGAGTGGTATTTAAAATGCAAAGCGGTCTTGCTAAAATAACCAAAAACCTATAAGGGGTGGGCCATTCTCTCCGTGAGTGACTCCAGCACTGCATGCATGAACACAGAGCCCACTGGGAGGCATGGGGATGGGGCTGGGGGGTGGGGGACACGGGGAGAAATAGCATGCTCCAGGCAGGTGGCAGCCAGATGGGAAGAGGGAAAGCTTGTTTCATGGGAGGAGTGTGAGGAAAAGCAGTCACATTTGTCCCTGACAGCCTATTAAGGATTTTTATCACCTTGTAAATATGGCAAGTAGAGCCCAAGGTTACCATGATTTCCTGGAATAGTAATAAATGCAATAGTGAAACCCTGATTACCAAAATTTCATTATGTCCATCAATTAATAGAATCAGTTTGAATAAATCAAGACAAGCAATTTCAGAGACTAGAATTCATTCACAGCCCCTGTCACGTAACTTTCACCTCTAATAATTTCTGATTTCTTCAAACTTCTGACTAACCTCATTAATTCCCACGTCTCCTATTCTTTTAGATAATCAATCACTGTTTCACTGATTTAGCAGAATGTGAAATAGAACCCAGGGAAATTAAAACAACAAAGAGTAAAAGAGTCAAGAGCACTTCCCAAGAAACATATGCTGCCTAGGCACTTAGAACCCCTCTGGAATGGGAGGTGGGGGACAGAGCAGAAAAAGTAGCTTTTTAAAAATTATAACATTTTTAAAAAATGTATGGTGAAATTCCCCTAGGGTTGCCGCATGAGTTCAACATACTACACGCTCACATAGACATACCTCATATTACTATTAAGTGCAAAGTATTAAAAGGAAATAACTCTACCCTCAAAGTAGTAACTCAGTAGAGAATGTTGCCTTGTCCATTAATTATGTTTAACAGTCATGTGAGTTTCAAAAGAAGTTTCTTACACAGAAACATGCCAGTGCTTTGTGTGTAAATGAGCTTAGGAAAGATGGTGTTGGATACCCACATGGTTATAACAGAGTGCCTAAATAGGGCACTATTTTACTGCCTTCCTCACCATTTCCTTGGTGACCTCTAACACAGTTGCATAGTGTATTGGCATAATTTTCAAATGTATCCACGCTTGCCATCTGTAAATGTCAGAAGTGACTATTAAGGCCTACTAAATCCTTCAACCTTCAAATATTGATATGCAAGGCAGTGTTCCATGGTTTCCAATGATTATATAAGCTGCCTCTTATTGAGTGGCTTAGAAATCATAATATTAGAACCAAATTATAGTATTTTATGAGTCGTGGTTAAAAATGTCAAGATCCGTAGTTGTGAAGCAAAGTCCACAAGTGTGGAGTGGTAGCCTCATGGTCAAAACTGACAAAGCCCTTGTTTTTTGGCTTTAAAAGCATATGTAGGTTTTCAGGATTTTTAATTTTGCTTACACTTGAAGAAGTATGTTTAATTGGGGCCACATGGAACAAACAGATCCAAATAACTGTTTTCATCTAAAGTTAAAGATACTCAGCATTTCTAGTTTCAGGCAGCAGATTGCTGAATGGGATATTTCCTTTCACTTGGGTACTAGAGGTAGGGAAATATCTGTTCCATCAATATCGATAATTGCTTGCCTGAATAATTGAGAAGAAATCAATAGTTAATTACATATCACTCCCCTTTAGAAAAAAAAAGCTACTTTTCTTCTTCTTGGATGTGAATATAAATCAGCTGTTGGGCAGAGGTTTCTTTTTTTTAAGAAGCTGGTGAGTAAGTTAAAATTCGATATCTTTCCTACATTTAAATAATTACTAGTTGATTTTGACAATTGTGAGAAATGTAATAATTACACTAGGAACAGATATAGCCCAGGATTAGTAATCTTGTGGATTGGCAGGATATATTTTCTGTAGGAGATAAATAGAGAAAAATGAAACATAGAATATATTTCATTATTTAGAATTCACTATAAAACATATTACATTTGGTCTCTTCATTGTGCTAGTCCTCCAACAAATAGACAACTTTACCGTACATCCAGTGCTCTCTAACTGTCAAAACCATGTTCTAGAAGCACATCTACACCTGATTATGGATCTTACCTGATATTCATAACTCATGCTCCATCTTCATGCCATTTTGAACCAAAATTGTGGTAGTTAATGAACAAACTAGGGGGTTAACAAATATCACTGAACTCTTCTTCAGTGTGGTCAACCTTGTACGAAACCCCACAAAGAAAATAAAATAAATATAAAGCATGATTTCTGCTCTTATGGAGTTCAAATCTGGCTGGGATGATAAAATATCTACAAGAAATGATCTAATATTAATTTCATTAAAATGACCTTATCAATTTCCTCCAGCTTATCCAATATCTGTTTCATGCCAGGCACCCAACTAGATGTTATGGTTATAACTAACTGCCCTAAAGGAGTACATGGTTTGGCAGAAAATAAATGGAAAATAAACAAACACACATTCTGATACAATATAAAAAAAAATCTACAAAAAAAGTATTTACAAATTACTAGGGAAACTCAAATGATGGTGTAAATAATTACTTTTGGGAAGATTAGGGGGAGATTACAAAAAGAGACTGTATTTAACAAAGGCATTCATCGGGTAGAGAGACCATTATAAATAGGGAAACTGCATGAGTAAAGGCAAGGAGATGTGAAAGTGTATTGTATTGCTTATTAAGCAATTGTCTCAACTCTAAATCCACCCTTCTGATGTTGAGGCCAGAACTCTGCAAGTAGTCTGCTGGATCCCACCAACAGGGGGCACTAGAGGGAGCAGAGAAGGTAGGAGGCATGGAAAGTCCTGTTTCCTTGATCCTGTCTGATTGTGCTTCTAACAGTATTGCCGAGCAATGGCCCTTGACACCAACAGCAACATGTGGGTCCAGTGTTAAACTTTATTCATAACCAGCTTCACCTCACCCTTAGACATTCCTACACCAGCCTGTCAGCATCTCTTCCCTGGAGGTTTAAGCCTCAGCTCCGAGGAGGCTCTACTCAGCATTTCAGAGGCACCTGCAGCAGCCAGCCATTACTTCTCCTTAGAGGTGCAGGTTTCAGGTCTGTGGGGGTCCCTTTTATCCAAACTTTTACTTTCTGATAACTCCCATCCTCTTTCCTGTAATCCCTCAGCCCCAGAATGATAGATGCTTCCTGCTTCCTTTTTATAAATTATAACATTTTCCATTTTAAAAAAACGTATGGTGAAATTTCCCCATGAATTACTGAGGACAGGAATTACTTCGATATCCTCTTCTCATTTTAAAATTCCAAATACTTTTTAAGCCATTTGCTTTAATAATTTCTCTCTGTTGAAATACCTAGAAATGGTTTCAGTTTTCTGCCTGAAGCCCAGCTGAAGGACACATTAGCGAATGATGCATGGACTGGTATGGCTGGAATGACAGACGTGCAAAGGGGAAGGCAGATGTGGCCTGGTTGAGAAGGTGCCACAGAACACATTGTGGAGTTTAGTGATATGCAATGGAGAGCCGTCAAAGACTTAGAAGGAGGGTTGTGTTTTAAAGAGAAAAGGAAGATGCATCTAGACCAGAAAAAGGGCAGACTGGAGGCAAGGAGTCCATACTTCAACAGAATGGACTTGGATGAGGTTAGAACAATGGGGAAGGGAAGGAAACAGGTTATGTGAATGGATAAGAGACATTCCATCGGTCCTGTTTGGGGTATTTGGATGCATAATAAAGAAATTTATTAAGAAAAGAAGATAGGAGGAAGAGTTTGAACAGGGGAGAAATAAATGTTTTTTGGACCTATTGACTTTGAAAGCTGTCTAGGCTCTTCTGCAGCTGTTTTGTTATTAGTTGGAAAACTATTTAATGGATCAGGAGATAGATCATCCTGGAGATACACCTTTAGAGCCAGGGTAGTGGTGGTCATTGTTGCAAAAGATGAAGCAAAAAGAGTAAAAGACCTCATCCTAGGAGAATATAGACTAAGTAAAAATGAGGACTGCAGAGAGAACACTGAAGAACTTCAGCATTTAGGCCATTGGAAGAGAAAGACCATAAAGAATGCTGAGAAGAAAACAGTGTCAACAAAATGCAGTGATCGTATGAAGGTATGCAATTACCCATAGAAGTCTTCGTGCTGTGAATGACTGTATCTATGAAGACACAAACTGGAAGAGTATGAGGGGAAAGGCACTTTGAGTTGGGCAAATGAAAAGGCAAAATAAACACTGCATGCTCTTGACGGAATCTGTCATAACGGGTTCTGGAATAATTGGAAAAACGATTGAAACATTTTGAAGAATTAACATTTAATGGGTTTCTTTGGATGTTAAAGTAGTGGTTCTCAACACTGGATGATTTTACTCACATGGGATATTTGACAATGTCTGGAGATATTTTTTGGTTGTCACAAGTGGTTAGGGAGGGCACACTACTGGCCACTGGTGTGTACAGCGAGGGCAGGAATGCTGCTAACATTCTGCAGTTTACAGAACAACCACCCCCCCACAACAAAGAATTGCTCCTCAATTAATGTTAAAGAGGAAATGATACGGCCAGGATCAGGGTATCAGTCATAGCAATGAAGATGGGCAGTTGTCCCTGATATATTTTGGAGAAAGGAGAATAAAGAAACCTTGTCATTTCTAGATCAGGAAGATGGTAAGTTTTCGGGTGCTGAGCTGCGGGAATTAGAGGTGACTCTAAGCACTTGAATTGGAAATAGAAGAGTGGATTATCTTCTTGAGGGAATAAATGTAGGAGACTGCGATCTGAGACAGATCCTTTAGTACTGTTCACAATGAAAGGATGAGAGGAACCAAAAGCACCCCTGTCATGTAATTTGCTTTCATAGAAACAGTAAAAATCAGAGCTTGCAGAAACTTTAGAAACCATCTAGATAAGCTGTAGATAAGGAAGCTGTAGGTAAGCGATTGAGAGTAGGACTGGAGCTGGAATCCAGGTCTTCGGATTTGCAGATTACTGCTCTTCACATACGGAAGAACAATGAGGAGAAATATAGTAAATAAAGTTGCACCGTGCCACATTCCATGCTCCTCAAGACAGAGCCGACATTCTCACTTACCAGAGAGACATGAAAAAACTCTTCTATAGATAGGCAGTAGATTTTCAGCTGTATTGACTAAGTGCTCTGCCTTCGTATCACGCCATGGCTAGACAGAGGTCTTTGTTGATAGCAGCAAACGTTCCTCATTCTAGGGCTTTACCACATTTTGGTGGAGCTCCAAGTACAGATCAGCTCATACAGAATATAAACCAGAAATGCCAGTGTCTAGGCTGCAAATGGCGAATGTGTCTGCATTTACACTGTCATTTCCTCTTCCCCTGTACATAGGAGACGGCTATGGTTTGAACGTGTGTACTCTAAAACTCATGTTGCAATTTAGTTGCCACTGTAACAGTATTGAGAAGTGGGACCTTTAAGAAGTGTTTAGATCATAAGGGCTCCACCCTCATGAATGGACTAATATTGTTATTTTGGGAGAGGGTTTGTTATCATGTTATCATGGGGTGGGCTGACAGCTTCTCCCCTTCTTCCTCTCTTTCTCTCTGCCCTTCCATCACGTTTTGCCTTCTGTCATGGTATGATGCAACAAGAAGGCCCTCACAAGATGTGAGCCCCTTGATCTTGGACTTGTCCACCTCCAGAATTGCGAGTGAATAAATTTCTATTCATTATAAATTATCCAGTCTGTGGATAGTGCATAAAATGGAGTAAGTCAGAAATATAGCTAATCATGGTACTCTCTTCCACTGAAATTCGAGTGCTTCTCAACACAAGGTTCCAGGCATCCACCACCAGTTGATAGGACTGGCATGAGGATAAACACTCACTTACCATCCCAGTATTATCAAATATAATCCTGCACATAGTTGCAAATTAAAGATCCGGGAGGGGATTTCTATCTGACAGGCATCTTTCAGTGATCATTCTCTTTACTTGGTGCTCTGCTCTGTGGGTTTGCCTCAGACTCAAAACTCTAAACTTACTCTGTGAATGTACTCATTTTAAGCATGTCCCAACCCTCTCTTTCTTGCTATTGACAGTCTAAGAGTGTCCTATTTCAGTAAACAGAAAATTTCGTTTTAAAATCCCTTATACAACACTTGATCCAGTACTGGATGCAAATAGTTATTTGCTAGGCGCAATTCTTTTTGTTATGGTAAAACGTGATCCTTAGATACTGGAAAAACTAATACTGCTTTGGTAATAGCTTGACTGTACTCTAAAGGATTCCTGTTCCTATTGATAAATATAACTGATTTATGGAGTATCCAATATCACATAACATAATCCCTTGATGTTTTGATATTAGGAATGATTTCAAATGGAGTGATCAAGATAATCTGTGGAATTTGACAGATGAGGTTAGAGTATTAATGTTAGATTCAGACAGAGTTATGTGGCCAAAAGATGAAGTGTGGAATCCTGGCGGAAAAGCTGAAGTCAGCAAGGTGTTGTAATAGCTCTGATCATAGCTTTAGTAAGCAAGTCACAAGGTAGATAAATAAGCTCTCACAATTGCCATGAGTTTATAAAAACATTTAGAATTTCCACAGCGAAAGAATAGATCAAGCAGCATTTCTTCCTCCCTTACTTCTATTTACTTTTCTTGCACCATCTTGGATGAAAAGCATCACAGGGATATAGCTAAATTATTTAATTCTTTATTTTTTTTGGTGGGTTTCTTGATTGTCACACACATTTCCTCTTCTCAAACTGCAATCTACTGTCAAATGTGAATTACCAGACCTTCATTCCTTTCCCCTGTATTAGTTCTTTCTGGAAGATATGGGAAAACCGACCACAGATGGACTCCTTATGTTCAAAGGGGGGGATTAGCCAAGACTCAGTGTTGCCACTTGTTCTACTCTTTTATCTTTTATGAGCTGAGGGGTCACTGATTCCCATAAGGTCATGATGGTCCATTACACTACCAAAGGGAAGTTTTCTTTTCTCTGTTTGGGTTTTGTTCAACTTTATACATTTAGGTTCATGCTGTCAGTGAGCTGTTAGGCTTGAGCAATGCTGGGTCTGTATTTATAGACTTGAAAGTTTCTCTTTTTGACTTTGTCTCTTGCACTTCAAGGAATCGACGCCATGCGTTACCATGGCAGCTTTTCTTGATGGTTGTATTAATAAAGTGACCTCTACCTTTACCACCTGAAACAAGCCCAGGATTGCTGAGAGAAAGATGTTCCAAATTGTTCCCATCCTTTTCAAACAAATGTGAAAGAGTGAATAACCTTCACCAAACAGGCTAATAACAAAGGTATGTGTGCTACATTCAGGTCTGATTTAGGCATTTGAGATTGCGTGGCAGGGAGCTAAAGAGCTGTGATTATGACCCATTTATACAGCTTTTGCAGCGGTTTTGCCAAGTTGTGATATGCGAGTTGGAAAACTGAACATACAGGTTAGCTTCTGGGGAATGGAAGAAACTTTGTAGACTGGTATCTAATCACTTTTTGTTACGGTGGTTGGAATTCTAGGTACATTAACTGCATTCCCCACCCACCTCCCCCCGCCTTTTTTCCCCCTCACTTATCGTCTGGTCTGGCCATGAGGGGTAGTATGGTGCAAAGGGAAAACACCTTGGCTAAGAGTCATAAAACTGGAAAACCTGAGATCTAAGTCTGACTAGTCATTCATTTGCTAAAGGCCTTGGATGTATCATGCAACCACTTAGTGACATTCATCCATGTATTTGTCCAACGTCCAGCCAGACACTGCTCTAGATGGTGGGCATATCATGATAAGCCAGACCCACAGTGTTGCTGCATTTGAGGGGCTTGTGTTCTGGTTGCAGCTGTAAGGTTAGCCTACAGGCTACAGGTCTGAAGTTGGTATTTCTAAAGTGTTCTCAAGTTTTATGATTTGCATGAATATTTTGTAATTGAAAGCCTATCATTTTGAAGGCAAAGTGTTAGGAAACCCTCCTCTTCTTGACCAGTTATATGAGATAGTTGAGTTCGTGTAATAGAGTCCTTGATGATGACTTAGGTGACTGTTTCTGCTGGATCTGTTTTGGTTCAGTCTTCTCTGTTGCCCCATGGAAGAGGGATAGTTTTTTCCCTCATATGCACTAAAAGCATGAGGTGGTACAAAGAGAATTAGGCTCAGATCCTGTGATTCAAGTCCCATCTCTGTAGTTAATGGGCTGAGTGAACTTGGGGAAATCACTTAACCTCTGTTCCTCTCTTCACTTCAAAAGCAGGATACTAACACTTGTCCCATTTACCCGCCTAATAGTTGTTGGTAGCCTCAAGATGAATTATGTGGAGGTGCTCTAAAAAATAGAAAACACAACCTAAGTATACTTTGTTAAAGTTCAATTTCTTCCTCAATCCAGTCAGTGCTAGAAGCTCAGGATGGAAGAATGCAGTGCTAATTCCTATCTCTGCCAGAATAATGAATTAAACACGACCTATCCAGGATGCTTGAAGTATGAAAGGAAGCAAATGCCCTTCCTCAAAGATAGCATCCATGTGTGTCTTCTGCTGGTATGACTCTTGAACAAGCATAGGGTCAAAACATGCAATTCTCAAATATTTGTATTCAACTACTGTGTATTCTACAAACCCTTGCAAGGTCACCTAAGAGTGCCAGTGCCCATTTTCACAAAGATGACTTTTATATTTTCATTCAGTGTGCCTTCTCCTTTATCAGAGCACACAAATAAGGTGTGTTTCCAGAGTAGTAAGGAGGGCTGAACTGGAGACCATCAACCTTCATCCACTGCTCCATAGCCCACCTCTTATCTTTTGCAATGTTGATGGTGTAGGGGGCCACGGGAGGTCTAGATGCAAACAACAGATTGAACCCTGGTAGCCGTCACGTGAAAACACCCTTGCTTTCCTGCTTTTAATTTACACTGAAGTTTGCCTGTATCCATATGAAGACAGTGGTACTTTGGTGGCATGACCCCGTGTGACAGCATCCAATCTACTTGGTTTCAGCATAATGAAGACAAGAAGCAGAGCTGAAGTGGCTGAAGGGAACAATGTGGAAGCTGTTGGCTGGGTGGTTGGACACATCTAGGTGATCAAGTACAGCAAACTCTGACCTTAGGGAGCAGCCACTCTATTCTTACTCATCTAATATTAAAGCACCTGTTATGAGAGTGACACTTTCTCTTGCCCAACCATAGAAAAAACTGCTTAAGATGTCACTAGAAAGCCTCACTCATTTAGAAGGAGACCATTTTGCAGTCCACAGTATCCTGGCTAGCACGAAAGAGGTGACAGGTGACTCTAATGCAGGTGCATGAGGCCCTACCCAAACATCCCCCCAGATTTTTGGCCTTTGCAGCCAAAAGCCTTTGCTGACGTTGAGAAAGAATTAATTCACTGAGAATCCTACAAGCTGAACCCTGGGCACTTCTCCCAAAGTGATCATTAATGATGTATTGAAATCCTATTTAGGTCAACACCTTCAGACACAGACACAGGCAAGGTTCTCATAAAAATGGTGCTGAGAAGTCACAGACTGTCTCATCAGGTATCAGAAAATGCACTTGTCTAGTTTAATAAAAGGTGCAACCTCTACTCTTAGCTCAAGGTGAAAGATGGAATTCATAGGGAGGCATATTCACACACAATGGCAACACATATCAGGGTAAAAATCATCATTTCAAAGTACATGACATTGTGTTAGGATGAAAAGCAGATTCAAAATGTTTATTCAGTATAATCTCCATAAGTACAGACATGTACCTCTACACCTACCTACCTATAAAATATAAACCTCAGCAAAAATACTGGAATCAATTGTACAAAAATGTGAACAGTGTTTATTTTTGGCTGGTAGGAGTGCAATGAATTTTAGTGATTTTAACTTTCATCTTTATACTTTTTACTCTTTCCAGATTGCCTAGAATATAGCCCTTTGGTGATATTAAAAATGTTAATAAAATAAATTGCTGGTTTTTGAGAAATATGTGTCTTTTACCTAGATGATAAAGGTAATTCATTTAAGGAATGAATCATGTGATCACATTTTATCAAATTTCAGTATTTGTGTTATTAATATATATTTCTACTAGAACTACCAATCATCTCAGAAAAGGCATGAGTTTCTACACAATTGCAAAATCAAAAAGGGGTCTTAGACCTGGTTCCTTCCCTTGCCAGTGACTCCACAGCCCCAGGTGTGAATGGAGCCACCAGAGCTGCCTGAGCTAAAGGGATCTGCAGCCCAAAGGATGGCCATCTTCTTGGTAACTAGCAGAGACTCATGCAAAATAAGTGGACATTTTTACATTTGTAGATTGAGCCACAGTGACACGTGACTGGATATCTCACCACCTTTCTAGTAGAAGGGATCAAAGCTAAATTTAAACTAATTAAAAAAAATGATTTCGTGCAACTTGAGTTTGTGACGGATTCTAACCTGCTGCCCTTGTACATATCTGCACGACGTCTTTTACCTATTTATTGTGGTTATGTCGTTAGTATTCAGCACAGTTCCTGGCATGGAATAGATGCTAACTAAATAATTAAAAAATAGGCCTAGCACAGTGGCTCACGCCTGTAACCTCAGCACTTTGAGAGGTTGAGGCAGGAGGATGACTTGAGCTCTGGAGTTTGAGACCAGCAAACATGGTCGTACCCAGGCTCTATTAAAAATACAAAAAAATTAGCTGGGCGTGGTGGTATGTGCCTGTAGTCTCAGCTGTTTGGGAGGCTGAAGCAGGAGAATTGCCTGAACCTGGGAAACAGAGGTTGCAGTGAGCCAACATCGCACCACTGCACTCCAGCCTCGGAGACAGAGCAAGACTCTGACTCAAAATATACAATACAATACAATAGTAAAATAAAATAAATAAAATTGTGTTGTCTGCCTGTTTCTGAATAGTGGATATCTATCTATTATTAGTAGCTAGCTAGCTAGCTAAATGGGAGAATAGATAGATACAAAGCTTACGGGTTGGAGAGCAGGAAGTGGAAGAGATTTTTCCTTGCTGACTTCATTTTAGTTTCTGGGAAGTAGAAGATAAGGCAATCTTTTGAGCACGAGGAGGCAGAGGTAAGGTGGATCTTGAAGAGAGAGGTGAAATACTTGGCAGGGAATGGGAGAGGAAGCTAACTAGGAACACTTGGAAAACTTGCTGAGCAACTTTGACAAGCCAGCTCAGGCTGGATACCATGATTGTGAAAGGTTCCCATACACATGATTTTATAATGGAAAACATTAACAGGAAGAGAATGGTGACTTGTATTAAGTCATTCTTCATGATACAATTCGAGATCGGCAAACATGGCCGTACCCCGGCTCTGGTCGTTCTCCTCTCCTCTGTCCTTTCCTCCCTGGGGAAAGGATGGAGGAGAGGAGAAGCATCAAGGGTGACTGGTGTTTTGAAATAAGAGATCAGAAACATTCCTTTCATTTTTCATTAAGCAAAACATATTAGCTCTTGTTATAATCTGGGCATTGCTAGTAATATAAAGGTGAAAACAACATGGCTCTGAGGCCCCGAAGGATCTCAATGACTTTTTTTTTTTTTTAATTGCGAAGATGATTAGTTAACTTTGGAACATAGGGTAAAGGAAAATCCACATAGAGCTGTTCTTTGTGGGAGTACAGCGGAGGTGAGAGACCATTATGGAAACATAGAAGAACACAAGTAAAAGGATTTGGTGTTCTTTGAAATGATGTTGGCATTATGAAAGACAATCTTTCCAACCCCATGCAGCGTTAAGGACAAATTTGTAAAACATTCCGCATTCTGGCTAGGAGGTAGGAAAATACTACAGGCCTTTGATATCCCAGCATTAAGAAATGCAAGTATCTGCAGCTGAAAGGAGATAATTGTGTCATTAATTCAAATACGTGTTTTTTTTTTAAAGGCAGAATTTCAATGCCTTTGAGCACTTTGTAAAGCTAAAATATAATTTGAGGTTCCTGTTTGTCAAGCTATAGACAAATGTCTCCTTAGAGACTTAATTTTTCTTATATATACTTGGCAGGAGTGTTCTAAATATGGTCTAAGCCCTCTTAGGATTTTTAAACAGCAGGGATATTTAAGTCTGAAAAATAGCTACTGAAATCACACAGCAGTAACTTTTCCTAATGATTTTTTTTCCCAGGGAATCACTGTAATTCACTCTTGTCTGCTGTGGCCTTGATGTCACCATAACCACCCCCTGACAATGTCAAACCAAGTCTTGGGAGGGGATTTTATAATGTCAGGATGAAACAAAGCCGTTTCCCTGTTAATGCCAATGTCAAGGCAAAATGAATTGGTGTCAATAAATTCAAGGTGAGGAAAACAACATTATGGAATCACGAGAATGTGCAAAATGATGACAGGAGTCATTTAGGGATGCCTGACTCCACGTAAAAATGACTGCTAATTTTCAAAAATATATTTTCTACTGCACCGGAGACCAAACATTTAAATTTCCTGAAATACATTAGCGAGGTTAAGAAAGGACAAAGAGGTGAAGATTGTAGACAAGTCGTAAGCATACCTTTTCAATGGAGTGGATGCTGACTATTGTAACTCACACTGTCTTTCCCATTTACAAATCCCTGAGACACTCAAAAGTTGAACCACAAAGATTAGTACTTAATCATTTACTGTGGTGGTGTCCAAAAGTCTGGGTTTGAATACTGACATTACCACGCATGGCTCTGCAATCTGGGTTTCTGAGCCTCTATTTCTTCATCTGTAAAAGAGGCCACTTCACAGCGCTGTTGTGAACATGAGAGGTCATTCAACTCAATGATTATTATTAAGTGCTTTGTAAGTGCCAGGCACTGCTCAAAGTCCTACAGGAAAAGACAGACTGTCAGAGTCACAGAAATGACCATTGTCAATAAAGGTTCATGCATTTTATGTCTCATCAGGTAATGGAGTTTCGCATTGTGCATACGCCTGCGTCTTCTAGTTCGCTTTTATCATTAGCAATTTCTAGCTGAATGAATACTTGTCAATTTGAAAAAACAAATCATCGGTCACTCCTACCATTTCTTGGATGAATCAATAGCTGCCTACCTGTTGAAAAGATCTATTTGTTCATTTTTCTTTAATGATGAGAAAAATAAACAAGAGCCCTTATTTAAAAAAAAACAAAAAACATTTGAGTAAAGACAGGGATGACAGACAAGCTTGTAACAGTAAGTAATTCTGTGCGACATAACTTTTACTAAAACCAAACTTCAAACACGAAGCAGAAATAGGACATACTGCATCCTTTCCTAATATCCAGAGGAATCCTTTCTTAATTGGTTAAGAAAAAGGTATTTGAGTGAGAACAGATCTACTTAGTGGACCAGAAAAGGGGGGAAATAAAGTTATTATAGGCATGCAGAAGGGCATTTTACAGCTTTCCTGAGAAGAGCAAGGCTGTTGTGTCTCAGGAGAGAGGGTGAGCTACTTAAACCAAAATCAGAGTCTCGCAAGAAATGTGTGGAAGCTGTGCCTTCAGGGACTTTCAGATCCAGTAGCAGAAAGGAAACATTTATGAATCGGTATGGATACAATTGGGAGGCTGTGCATGGTATTTAAAACACAGTGAAAAGATGTTAGAGCTTCTCTTTGAAGTAGACTAAGACATACCCAAGTTAGATTAAGCAGTGCTAAATAAGACTTGGGAGGACTCGTTAAAGACTAATAGCATGATGTGCTTTAAAATATGTTGTCCTAGCACATTTCACTTTCCTCGACATTTCTTTATTTTCTGAAGATATGTACTTTTATATGACTAGCGAGTTATTCTAGAATAAAAGCTCCATGAAGATAAGAATTTTGACTGCTTTCTTCTTTGCTGTGTGTGCAATGCTTAGAACAGTGCTCGGTAACGGACTGTACTCAATGAATATGAGTATTTTGAGTGAATGAATAAATGAATTTCATAGAAAAAATGATATATTCCATATCCATTGCTTCCTCTTTACTTCCAAAATAGCTTCCCAACTGTGTCTATTCTATTTCCCCTAAATTAAATTGCACAGACATGCTACAGCCAGATGGGGCTTCCTTATAAAGTGTTTACACAATATTTCTCACTCATTCTTTCACTCACAACCTTCTATGGCTCCCCACTGCTAACTGCACATACCGTTGTCAGGACCTCCCACAATGTGTTTAGAATCTCCCCATCATGTGCTTTTACTCCACAACGTAAACTGTCTACTCCTGGATCATACACTCACTGTCTTAAACACACATGCCTTCTCCCTGACACACATATGTACACACACACAGTTAAATTATCAAGTTATAATTAAAAGACCAGAAACATTTACATCTGTCATCTAATTGAATATTTCCAATAATCTGACGGATAGGTATTATTGTTACTATTACTATTAGTTCAACTTGACGGGGAGACCTGTGGATCTTACCTAAGCCCTGCTGGTGACTGAGTAGCAGAGGCAGGATCAGAGCTGAAGTCTCTCTGCTCACAAAGCACTGTCCACGCTCCCCACCCCGTCTCTGGACTGCCACATGCTTGCCCCTGTAGAGGTGCCCTGCTCCAGATATGTCCTTCCCTAAACTCTCCACCCATTCTTTAAGATCTCGCTCGTGGACAACGCCCACCATGAAAACTTATTTCTGTGAGTGCTTAAGCCTTCAGATACCATCCTTCCTTTGAAGACTTACGGCAGATGATCTAGATAAAGATACAGGCATAGAGAGAAATGTAAGCTTCATTTGACTCTGCAACATCTACAATAAACACTCCTTTTCCACGTGCATTTCTTGTCTCCTCAACTAAAATACAAGCAATCTGAGGGCAAGCCACTGTCTGGCACCTCCTCTAATTGTCCACACTGAACAGCATGGTGGATGGCAGCAGAGTGGGCCGTCTATAAGCACTATTCCTTAAAGGTAGTAGACACCTCTTTCGTCTTTATAGCTTCAGATATCTATTTTATTTTTAATCCTAAGCATCTCCTTTTTTTCTGGCACCTAACAGGAGATTCTCAATGATTTCTTTTCCAATGATGATTTTTCAAGGGACTTCTGCATTTCTAAGGTCATGGCAGGATTCAATCATTCCTGAGACTGTAATCGGAAATAATCTGGGTTTTCATTAACGCCTCCAAGTACTGGTTTCAAAAAAGTCCCTTTGCTAACAGTTTTTAAAACTTCGTGCTTCTGTTTCTCGTATTGTGGTGAGAAGAGCAGTCGAGGGAGATAAAGAGGACAGAGAAGGAGGGGGACTGTGGGATGGGGCTGACCTGGAGAGAAATGCCACATAAGCCTGTGGAGAGATGTGAAGCCCATCCTCCACCGTGGGCATCTCAGCTCTGCTTACTTAGGGGTAGGGATCACATTTAAAATTTAAAATTTTCAAAGTCTTAAACTAAAACTGTATCTTGGATTTAGCTTCTTGTATCAGGGTGATGAATGAACCTCACGGACTTCCCATAAAAAGGTGCAGGAGGGTGGAAGGCAGATTCTCCACCTATTGCATTCCCATTCCCATTCGGACTTGTCCTGAGGCCAAAGCTAAGACCCTGCGTGGACAAACACTTTGTTGTCACTAGATATGCTGCTGCTTGGTATGCTGTGTGATCTCACTTGGATGACTTTATCTGGTTTTCTCTTCAAGGGTTCTAATTGCTTTTCACTCGTTGTTCCATGCAGGCCTCTGTTAATCTAAAGTTCTTTGCTCCCATTCACCCTTTGTTCTGAGAGTCCCTGCCACCTGTCACTGCTGCATTAGCCCCTTCCTATGTGTCTGAGTTACTCATTTACATGCTGGGCTTGCTTTTACACCCGGGGGCCCCAACTAGGCAAATCTTTTGAGCATCCCTTCAGCCTAGGAGGATCTGTTTCAGGCTATCTCTGTCTTGTTTAATTGAGCAATTCTTCGTGCTAATGATGTAGCTGACTATAAATCTTTATGTTTGTCAAATCTACCTATAAAGTTTAATCTACCTACCAAGTCTAAAGGCCAAGGCTATGGCTGGCCTGGCTTTAACAAGACAAAGCAAGGCAGTTTATTCTCAGACTACAAAAAAAGAAAAGATTCACAAGGTGGGCAACAAAGGGTTTTTTTGAGGATATAAAGCTTGATGCCCCTATTTACGGTAACTAAAGGGGAAGAAACACACAACTCAAAGGATATTGAATTAAGCGCAAGGTAATTACATCAAACTTGAATACTCAAGCCTTCACCCTATTGCCATTAATTGCTTTGAATTTTTAGTAAATGATTATTAGATGTCTCCTTCTTAGATAGTCTAGTAAATAAATTACATATTTTTAAAATACCCTCGTACCTCCCAAATCAACCAAATGAAAATGTATCCAAAAGTGAATACATTGCATTTTCCTGCTTTGTGAGCACATGCCAATTTTTAGGGTCACTGTTGATACGAAGAAGGAATAAGGACTATAATTTAGCAAACAAATGGAAATGACTCCTAAGGACATAATCAGGGCTCTTGCCTTGTATAGACTGGGGAGCAAACTGTTTGAAAAAAACCTTTACAGCCACAAGTACATTTTGGTTCTCAACAATTTTTCTGATAAAAGCCCTTACACTTTCTTTTGATGTAATGCTGAAATAGCTAAAAATGCTTTTGTTCATATTATAGATTATTCATTTTCTAATTTGAATTTATTGCTTTATTTTATGGAACAAGTGAAAAAAAACCAAGGTTATTATGAAATTGTGTCTTGTTTTTTCTAGCATTACATAACTAATAAGATGAAAATTTAGACAAAAATTCAGCCAGTAAAGAATTACACCAAAATTTCAAGATAAATGGATTTGTAGGGCCAAGTTATAAACTACATGTTATAGACTGAGTTTACAATGCTAACGTCAATAGATCCTTAACTATATTGTCACGAGCAATAAAGTGAGAATAACGGGAGAAGAATAGATGACCACATGAAAAAGGAAAGGATTTTCAGTGATTTCCAACCTTTATCAGTTAACTTCCTAAGAAGCACATAATGAATTCATGTTGATGATGGGTACCTGGCTAATGACATCCAAATGCATGATCAACACATACTAACTAGACTAGGAATCTCGCACTGAACATACCTAATTGGAAGTTAATCAAGGCACAATGAAAACCTGAGCTGACATGAGGAAAGGGAGGGGAGAAACCTAATTTCCTGGTTTGTTTGATAATGCAGCTAAGAGTCCATTGGAGGTAGGCTGGTACAGTGTCTCTTCCCCACTGGGAGAAATTGCACGGGTTGTGATGTCACACAGATCTAGAGTCACAACTTATGTCCCCCAACTCATTAGCTGTGGGGGCGTTGGCAAAACAAGTGACCTCCCTGAGCCTTGACTTCTGCATCTATAAAACAGGCCCAGCATGTTTTGAAGATGAGAATAGGTAATAATAAAAATCGTACCAACAAATGGTAACTATGTTGGTTATAGAGAGGTCTAAATGAGATGTATATGAAACGTCTGGTAAACAGTAAGGACTTCTTAAATGTGACTTCCTTTTCGCCTTAGAAGAGATATTTAAAAACAACAACAACAAACAAAAAACCTGTACGTAGGTTGGCTTTCTGTTGGCAAATTAAAGGAAAAAAGGAAAAAATTAAAGGACAAGCACATGTTGATATGCCATTAAATGTATCACATTTGGTGGTGGAGGGTGAGGTTTAAATTAAAACAGCATAATAACAATAGCAAAAGCTAACATCTATTTATTGAGGACTTGGTTTGGTATCAGGTATTTCTCTAAGTGCTTTTCATGCATTGGTTAATCCTTTTAACAATCTTAATAAAGAAAGTACTTTAAACAGTTTCATAGGTGAAGAAACCAAGACTTGAGGAAGGTAAATAATCTGTCTAAGGTCACACGGGTAGTGGATAGCAGAGACTGTGTCCCACCCAATTCTGTGAGCTTAATCACTTTGCTATTTTGCCTGATTGTTATGTTCAAGGTCTGTATGCTAGAATGCTGTGAATGCTATTACTTTTGCCCGTGTGTTTCTTTCTCCACTAAAGAGAAACTGGTAGGAACCACTATTACAAGGCATTCCTGTGGCAAGGGCAATAGAAAACAGAAAAAGTGCATCTCTGCTGCAAACCACCTGAAAATTTAGATTTAACACTGAGTTTCTCAGCAAAGGCAGCCAAAGTCTATGACAGTTCCCAAATCCATCTATTTTCATTACCTGCGTTGCTCCTAACCGTCCAAGCCACTAACATCCCTTACCTGGTCTACTGTCATCTTCTTAATTACAAACCTTGCCCTTTCCTTCTTGTCCTTGCTTGCAATCCATTATCCACGAAGTAGCCACAGTTATTGTTTAATTTAAACTCCTACATCATGGCGTTCCTCTGCTCAAGGCCCAGTGCACTTTGAATAGAGTCCCCATCTCTAGTCTCGGTCTTCAAGGATGGGTGATCTGGTGCTCACCTCCCTCTCTGCGTCTCAGACCGCCTCTCCCTCGTCAGCACCCTCTAGCCACACTCGCTTCCTTCCATTTTCTGAACTGGCCAAGCTCCTTCCTGCCTTTCAGCTTTTGCAGGGGGTGTTTTCCTTGCCAGGCTCTCCTTAACACTTGGGTCTCAGCTGAAGTACTCCTTCTCAGAAAGACCTTCAACGACTATGCAGTCTACAGTGGTCTTTGCCCACTGTTTATTTCTTTCCCTGTTTTCCATGTGCCTCCCACCAGCGTATGAGCTCCTTGAGAGCAGGGTCTATGTATGTCTTCTTATCACAGTATACTCAATATCCAGAGCAGCGGCTGGTACAGCATTCACACTTTATACACAATTACTGAATAAATTAAAGTCTCCACTGCCTTGTTTCACTCAGCATCCATCCTTTAAGGGCCTAAAAATAGGCCAGGGATAATGGATTTTGTGGAGGCTGTCCTGGCTTGGATGGATTTTAATTGCTGTCTTTCCCTAAGATTAGATAAACTCTTCTGACCTTCTGGGCTCTAAGACCTGATGATAACTACTCAACGCCATTAGCAGCCCAGTACACCAGGCTGCCAGACCCTCTAGAGTTAAATATCTCAGGATGTGTCACAGCAGTGTTGTTTTATGCAGCCTTGCTTCAGGGGAATATTATGCACTTGGCAATCCAGCAGTAAATTCCCCCTCAGAGAAAGGATCATTTCTCATGATGGATGGACAGTTTCCAGCATCCGTTTCCACAGCTAGGTTACCTCCTAATTTCGAGTTTGGTATAAAAGTGAAAGCTGAAGGATGTACTGCTGTCAAAGAGAAGAAGCTATCAAATAATTACAGCTATTATTTCACACAGAGCTACCTTTTCCCCGGCAGTGCAGCCAAGTTGCTGGGAATATAAATATTCGTAAGAAGTCAATATTAAACCATGGGCCATAGAGGAAATAATTTCATTTCCTAAATAGAAAACTATTGGATTTCTTTGTGCGATTTAATTGCCAAAGTTTTTCCAAAGTATGAAATCCGTCCTGCCTGGTAAAATATTATCTGTGAGAGCTCAGAAGGAAAGCTGAGGAGAAATGAGCTCACTTCTTTCTGACAATAAGAGCAGAGAAGCAATGTCATGGTAAATGAGGCCGCTAAAGACCCGGGAGTGCACTCATGATGAACTGGCAGCTCGGCACTGTGTGGGGCATGGTTTGGTGGCATTGTACTGGGGCATGGGCTGAGTTTCATGAAGCTCAAGACGAGAATGCGAACTAGCCATCTGTGACTCTGAAACTCTGCCCCTGATGAAACGGGCCTTAGCCTGCATGCTCATTGCACTGAGAACTGTTTTCTAGAGGTTTTCCTTTCCTGACAAAGCAAATTCTTTCCTAATCTTACCTTAATATTTTAAAGAAAGGGAAAAGAACAAAGTGAGAAATTAGGAGAAAAAGAGAGAGCCACAATTGTACTTTTATACTTCAAAAGTTCATTTGCTCTCCCTGAGTGTATATCTGGCTAGTTGGAAAGGCGAAGGATACTGATGTGTGATTTACAATTCCCCACTGGAAAATCTACAAGCAAATAATTTGCCCTAGGAGTACCTGGCTGGCTCCATCTTAAAATGCTGCTGTGAACACTTGTATTAAAACATTCCAAAACCGTGTACTGGGACAGCTCGTATGAGCACCGTTCTAGGTTAAAGTGCTCTATTCCGAGAGTGTTTTAACAAACTCTCCCCTGCTGGTTTCCTGCTAGCGTCACTGCATAATGCATCTTTTCAGGAGAAACCAGCGGTGATGCTGCTAAATCCTACCCCCCACCTGTAAAGAATCATAATCTTGACTGCAAATAATTCCAAATAACTTGAATGACTAGAAATAACCTCAAATTGAATTGAAAATACATTTTTTTTCTTTTGGCAGCTTTTTATTTTTTACTCCTGCCTTTCTTCTTCCCCCATCTTCTCTTTCCTTTCTTTAGGCTGACATCTCTGTAGACTGGGAAGGGTATTTTCAAAGACTCTCCAACAGCTGTGAATGCAGAGAATGGGATCTTCTGAAAGTCTGTATTCTATTTTGAGGCTGAATGAATAGCATAACCTGAAGCTAGTGGCCTTTATGTTAGGAAAATAAAACAAAACACAACAGAACCTGAGTTTTACAAAGGATACATGAATAAAGTTATCCTAGGGTTAGGACTCAAATAAAATTAGACAATTTCGATCTCTCTCTTTTGAACAATATGCTTATACGTCTTTGCAAAGTTACAAAAGTGGAAAAGCAATGAACTACTTCAACTTTTTCTTCTTTGATATATTTCAGGTAATAATAGATAGTGTGAACCAAAGCTATACCAAAATCCAGTAATGCCATTTTTTAGTGGTCAAAGATAATGATAAAAATAAAATAAAATAAACAACACGTATGGAAAATGACTTTAAAACAGCAGCTGTTCAACTTCCTAAACTGTTTTGATCCGTTTTGATATTGTAGGAAGTAGAACACAAATAGGCAAATGTTAAGTTATATTCCTTCTCAGAGAATAATGTTTCCAGTTTGAAAATGAAGTTCACATCCAGCAAACAGGCCTCCACATACAGAAACACTATAGAAATCGGCATAACAAATTTGACCCACCAGTTTTTGGTATGCAAAAATGTTATGCCAATGAACTATCATATGAAAAGCAGTAATTATGCTATTATGGTAATGGTAATTAATGGTAAGACATTACATGTTTTTCTTCTTCTTTTCCTGAGTTGTTCAGTTTCAAAAAGGCCACCAGGCTAATTTCTGAGTAATTGTTTCATGAATATTGTTAATATGTGAATTAACTGAATTTGCAGGACTTTAAAAAGGAAGCAGTGCACACTTTGCGCATTTCTGTCCATGTCTCAAATGATACCTATTTTTTAGTTTTAAGCCAGATGGTCAATGAAGGCAGTGACCTCGGTAATAGCCAATGTAATTACCTACTTTATTTTCACTGAAATTGAAACTTCATTGAAAATAATTTTGCTTCTCAGTTTATTTATGGTGAAAAGTGCTTTTTACCTTTTGAACTTTAAGACTACTGGGCTAAATTTAATGGCTAGAGATCTCCTTTAATCGCTTCTAATGGCTTCAGAGTAGGCTGGAGTTAAATTTAAAATGATATAGAGTTCTTTTGCTTCCCCCAGATTGGCAGTTCCTAATTTTAGAAGATTGCCACTGGAGTAGTATAACAGTGGAACTAATGTGTCATTCCCATTAGTCTGACGAATAGATTTAAAGTAAGGGGATTTTGGATCAGCTTTTTATTGTTCTGTGTGTTTTAATATTTGACATTAGGCATATGGTGAATTACACTTCCAAACTTTTAGATGAGAACATGTTGGAATGGAATATTTATGCACTTGGGCTATCAGAGCAAATGAGAGCAACTTTTAATGGGAAACAGCCTTCTTCTCTAATACGATGGCTAAAAACACACCATCCTGAGGATGGACTCATTCTCTAATATCTCTAACTAAGGAATCCGGGATATACAAATTTAAAAATGTCTTCAGAAAAATTTCCTTATAGTACTCATTACACAAAAAGCCAAAAAAAAAAGTTCTTCTCCTTAGATGTTACAACGAAGTATTAGATTCATAATTTTCTAATACATTAGGAGGCAAACACATCCCACACCACAAACTCATAAGTCTACTGACATAAATAATTTATTCCAGTGGCTTATGTATGATTCAAACTGTAATATTTATAAAAGAATGGGGCAATTTTGTTGTTATAAAAAACTTAAAAAAAATTATTATTGAAAAAATGCCTAAGATTTTCTAGATCATTAATAAGAGGAAAACAAACCCTAAACAAAAACATCTGTCTTAGAACATTACGTGAATATCGGATAGACACATCTATGTTATAATTTAGCATGATATTAAACAATATTCCCAAGTTCTACATTAATTGAGCATAATAATACAATCAACATAACTGTGTTGGGTGAATGCTCCTATCTGTGTATCTATAGCACTGAGCACAGTGTCATGCACATGGGTAAAGGTGAAGGCTGCAAATGGAATTCTAATGCATTGCCTCTAGACTTTTCCAAGTATGTACTGCTCTTTTAAGCTGAAGTAATGGATTGGGGATTTAGTACCCAAGGAGCCAGAAATTTATACTGCAAAATAAGTTGATAGGTGTATGGTGTTTTCTTTGTATTTGGATGATGCCTACTGGCTTTTATTTCTCCCCCAAGAATGCTTTCCTAATGAAGGAGAACAGATTGGGACAATTCTACGTTTTTTACACCCAGTGTGGCACAGAAAACGTTGCACTGGCCAGGCAAGCTTGAGGTTTGAGATTTGTATTTTCTTCAGATAATATAACCTAGATGTGCTGCTAGTTAGAATCATGGCAGAATAAAAAGGAAGCCCGTTTCTTACATGTGTGAATGGTGTAAAGTTATTAATTCATCAGTATATTGATTTATAGGACACAACACTCCAAATGTCTAATTCCATGGACTTAAGACCTAGCATTCCAGTATGGTCTTGTGGAGAAAGATTTTATGGCAGCGTATCTGACAGTAATGGTCTTTCTAAGCACGAATGTCATCCAAGTTGGGGATGAGGTCTTGCATCATGTTATATAAGCAACAATATTGCGTTGCATAGCCAGACAAAGGTCTTTGTAGACGAACATGAAACCAAATGGAACCACTAGTTCTGCATTCCCTACTTGCTACCCAATACTTTAATGTGCTTTCAGAGTCAAGGATTGAATAAGGTATAGTATGGTATCTGCAGCCACATCAAAGGCTATTCTAAAATCCAGCTAGGAGTTCTGATAAGCAAGCAGGCCCACCAAGGGGTCTACTTGCTTCTGGTGGGAGACTCTGAGAGAGAGGCATGGCTGATTTATCTGAGCAAGAGTGATCTTCCAGTACTACAGTCTCCGGGGTTAGGCATGGACCTACAACAGACTCCAAAATCAGATAGCGTGAGACAGAACTTGCTCATCCGTGTCCAGATCCCACACCCTCTTCAAAAGTTTAAAAGTAGAAATGTAGATATCTTCCTGGCATCCAAGGGCCTTCATGTTTTTAAACTCAGCTAGCTCTGATGAGCTTGTGGCTTATCAGACCAGCATGGAGGGTGTCAGAGGCTTCCTATGCATCACTCTATTATCTTACTACTCACTTTAAAAAGATCCATCCATGCAATTTAAAGCCCCACGTGATTCCAGGATGCTTTTCGCTCTTCCATTTCATAGTCTTTGTCTTTCATTGCTCATCCCTCTTGGCACGCAATGGTTTTCTGTTTTCAAGATGAAATGACCTGCCTCCCATCATCATGGGTCATGTGTTATGACCTGGGGAATATTTCTCTCCCTTCTCCAAATGGGTCCATCATGCCAAACCTCTTCAGGGATTATTTCATGGCACCTCTCCATGTTTTCAAAGATCCTGTTTTTAGCATGTGCAGCCACTGTATTGAGCTATCTCTACTTTTCCTCATACACCATTCTAGAAGGAATGACAGGCACAGGACATGGAGTTGAGACAGGGTGTCTGTCACTAGCAGCTAATGATTTGATGATGAAAAGAATTCTTGCCATTCCTGTCTCCAGGGCAACAGGCGCAGCCTGACCACGTAGCACTGACAGGACGGCATGAAAGTTGCTACCACAGTAAAGGCTCATCCACATATTGTTCTTGCCATGCTTTCCAATGCTGTCACTTCATTTCACAGAAATGGCTGCAATGCAACAGCCATTATCTTCCGTCTCACCACAGAGCTGTGGAATAGAATCACTTTGTGGTTGCCCTGGCTGTCTGAGAATACTGGGCTCTCAGAGCGAGTCAGGCATTTATTACTTTTTATACACACTAACACAGCTGTTGAAGAACAAGCCCACTGCTTTAGAAAAGACAAGCACCTTCCTGCTTCCAGCATCTAACTCTCAGGTTCATCCTGAGCACCACACTAGGCTACTGGACAACATTGTAAATAATGACTTTTTATTGCTTTTAAAAGTCAGCGTATGAGTGTCTAATGTTCAAGAGTCCTCCTCAGTCCACGTTCTGCCTCCACTCCCCACGCAAGGCTCACCAGAGTTGCCACAGCACTGTGCTCGTGTGCAGCACCTGAACGATGAATGTATGCTGGTGTGGGCTGGAAGGGAAGAGAGCTGGGGTGGAGCCTCATTCCTTTCTCTTCTCACTTCCTGACCTCAAATGTGCTTTACCTCTGTAAGCCTTGGTTTCCTTATCTGTAAGATGCAAAAAATGGTACCTTCTATTATAGGGATGTTGCATAAATTTAAAAAAAAATGATGCAAAGAGCCTGGCATGATGATGATGTTGGAATAAGGTTACCTCTTTTTCATAGATGACCCAGTGACTAAATATATGATAGCCATTTATGCATGCTGTTTCCTCCTTTGGGTATTAATCTGTAAGTTGACATGGGGTCTGCTAATTGGGCCATGGTTTGATGTTCATTTACCTAAATGTTTAACAGGTTTGAGGAATTGGTCAGAGTGATTTTTTTTTCTTGGTAAAAGGACACAGATTTTTGGCTTGAATCGCATCATTTGCCTCCTTGGAATGACAGCCTGATCTTAGGCCCATGTGAATGTGTGGGGGCTATGTCTCAGCAGTGTCTGCACTTTACCATAGGGTCTCTCCTCTGCATGCATGTAAACACTGACCTTGTGAGCTGGGAAATGGAGTATAACTTGCTAGAGCAAAGCATGCATGGGTGCAATAGTTGTTGATTCTGAGAAATAAATTCACTGCACACAGAGGGCAGTGAACAAACATTTGTCCCTGTTGGTAGATGATAAAGACATAGTGAGAGAGCAGTGACTGACAAAGCAGTGACAGTCACTGCTTGCTTTATCAAGAAGTTTCTTTCTCTGTTGTGTGGTATTGTTTGTGTTTACCAACACGCCCATTAGTGAGTACTGAGGGCTGTTTTCATTTCACTAAAAGAAAACTCATCCTATAGCTACGCTGTGGTCCAAGATTAGAACACTGCAAGTTCCTGTTACCCTCCTGGTTCTCAAGGAGGGTTTAGCTTAAGGTGGGTTTATTTGGGACCTATCACAGTGAGTTGGTGTGGCATGTGGTGCAAGAGGTCAAGTCTGCATTCTGATTTTATAATAGCTCTATCAGCTACTAGTTGTTTGCTTTGAGCATATTAAACTCTCTGAGTCTCGGTTTCCTCATCTATAAAATGAGTATACTAGCACTTCTTTGCAGGGTTATTGGAAGAATAAATAAAATAAAATTATGAAATGTCCAAGCATACTGATGGCACAAAGCATGTTTATTACTGAAATAATTTTAAATTTAGTTTAATTTATAAAGTGGTTACAACATGAGAGTTTTTATGTGTAAGAGTCTGGCCCACTTCCCTACATGGTATCCATCTTTCCTCTTTATTAAAGTCATGGCAGTTTGAAAAGAAAGACATAGTAAGCACGAAAATCTTAAGTACGTTGTAGAAAAAGAATCCAGGCTTATGCTGGACTGAAGAAACCCCCTGGGAGGCTTTGGTCATCATCTCTATTCATATTTTCAAACACACTCTTCACCAAGTAATGCATACTCTTGTAGCTGGAAACTAGATACCTGCTGAGGGAAAGAAAAGATCCTCAGTGAACTACTATCTTCTCTTAAAATAAAATGTGTTTGTAGTGTCCTTTTTGACTGTCAGTTTCTGGATGAAGTTTTAGATAAAAATCCATGTCCTAGAGGAAATTATGTTCTGTACCAGTGTTAAAGTTGCAGCTAGAAATAGGTAGGGCTTTGCTTTCTTGATGAAAAAGAAATAAAGTACTTCCTTTGCCTCCACATTTATTAACAAACTTGAAGTTTGCTGTGCTGCTTTACAAAAGAATAAAATTCTAATTTGAAATCAGGCACAAGAGATAATTCTTTCTCTCATTAAACAGATAATTAATGCTGACCACTGTTGAGACATTGAAAAGTCTCAGTGTCACTGAACAGTCAGGAAAGTGAGCCAAAGTGAATAGAAGATCCATACTCTGTCTTAGCATACTCAGATGGAAGTATTTAGGAATCCTAAGCAATACTGGGGGGCCTCAGGCACTCTCCAGGAGTTAGTCATCACCTCCTTAGGGCCATGGGAAGAGACCAGGGATTGTCACGTACCTCCTCAGTAAAGGATGGACTTTCAATTCCTTGTCTTTATACTTCTACTCCCCATTTGTTTTAGTCCATTTTGTGTTGCTATAATAGAATTCCTGAGACTGGGTGATGTATAAAGAAAAGAGTTTTGTTTAGTTCATGGTTCTGCGGGCTGGGAAGTTCAAGGGCATGATGCTGGTTTCTGGCAAAGGTATTCCTGCTTCACTGGATTATGGCAGAGAAGGTCAAAGGGGGAAGCAGACATTTGGAAAGAGAAAACCCAAGGAGCATCCTGCCTTTATACCAACCCATTATCAAAGGAACTAATCCATTCTCTTGAGAATTAATCCAGTCTCACTAGAGAGGAGAACTCACTCACTACCACTAGAATGCACTAGTAGCCATTCACGAGGAATCTACCCCAGTGACCCAAACACCTCCCTCTTGGCCCCACTTCCCAACACTACCACGTTGGGGATCAAATTTCAATACAAGTTTCTGTAGGGACAAACTCAAACTATATTTATACCATAGTGCCACTGAATTTCAGACTTTTAAGGAATCCATAGTAAGGGTTCTGTCTACCATTCAAGACTTCCCATGTTTCCTTGATGGACACACATAATTTACTGCTTTGTCAAATACTCTGTAAAAACCAACATTCATGATCAGGATTTCCATTTACAGGTTTAATGACTCACTGACAGATGCAAATCCTTCCCAGCACTTCATCAAGGTTGTCTACTGCCACTTGATTATAGTAGAGTAATATCAACAATAGCAATAATTTATGGAGGTTATTATACTGCAGGTTTTGTGTTTAGTGGTTTGCAAGCATTTCATTTAATTCCATAACAACCCCAATGAGGTGTAATAATATTTTTTAGAGAAGTGAAATCTTAGGTCAGAGAAGTTATATAATTTTCTCAACAAGACACACTTAGTAAGTGACAGAACAAGGATTCAAACCGCCACATAAAAGGGAGCTACTCAGCTAGAATAGATCTTAAGAGTTTTCAGTTTCCTTTCACAACCAGAGCCATGAGGAGTTCTCTAAGTACTCTGGACAGGAAACTTCTGTTTCACTCTATGATTTTATGTGTTTTACTACAATCTCAAATTTAGCAACATCCTTAAGGCACAGGCCGTGTTAAACTTTTTTTGTATCTTATATGGTACCTATGATGTTGCAGGATTCGAACAGTCAATCAATGTTCGGCTACTGATTAATGAATCTCTCAATCCAAGAATACCAGCGTGGGATCTTACACTGTTTCTCTCTCCACTGGGGATTCTTCACTCACCTTTTAGGTGCAATGACCAATACATTCATGTCAAAACATAAAATAATACACTAATATAGTGTATTATTTACAAATGCAGACTAAACCAAGATGGCTGACCCCTGACAACGAGCCCATGCAGTGTGCTGCTGCTGACAGTCACACTTACTCTCTTTTTACTCTTTGGAGGTTATATTTCCTTCTCATTTTTGCATTTGAGTTAACAGTGCTAGGGCTGCAGAAGTATTAACTCATCCTCTGTTCCTCAGCACCTTTTGGTTCACTAGGAAAATTCAGCCTTACTTCTTCAAGGGCAGTGTGACGTGGTGAAATTGTTAATCATACAATTTTAAAAAAATCTTTTACAGGAATAAACAACCTTATTCCCTTCAAAGTTACAGTCTCAATTTTAGTCTTTCTGGCATAAGAAGAGAAACCTTAACTTTGCTGAAAAATAGCACATAGCACGAACTTGCTAAGAATAGCCAAATAACCCCGTGGAAAGTCCCTGAGGAGTTCTAAAAAAAAAAAAAAAAAAAAATGATAGAAACGAGGAACTGAATACTTTTTCAGACATACAAACCCCTAGGGTGTTAACAGTCACCAAGCTGTTAATAGTGCAGTATCCAGTAGGTCTGATGGTGACTCTGTGGATTGTGACTGCCCAGTAATCACTTCTGGATAACTGGTTTCCACCCAAGTAGAGAAACCCATCTAGTTTTTGGTCTGTTTAGGGGTCACCATAATTCAAGACCCTTCCAGTAGGCGGATATTTTAGTATTACAGGGTAATTTCCAGGATTTAGGACAATCCTAAAATTGATGAAGAATTGCTGCTAAGGTTAGGGTGAATTTAATGAATATAAATTCATCATAGATTGCTTTATTTTCCTATTGGAACCTACAAGACTAAATGGCATTGATTTTGGCCATAATCTTAACTTAAAATTCACATTTACAGATGGTAATTAGTATTTGAAATAACCACACAAAAAGACATAACAGGTATTAAATCCCATAATTTTGCAGACTTGTTTGTTTCTTTCCAGGAAGGAGCCATGATTACCATAGCTTACATTTTATCATGTCATTTGTTTGTAACTTGAGTTCTTAAATTTGTTAATCCATTCTTCACCACTTTCAGTGAAACTCTGAGCGTGGGTACCATCATTTATAGTTTTATTATCTCACTGCATGCCCATAAACATTTTAATTCAGTGTGTTATTTATTTAATTCTCACGGATAGTCAGATGGGTCCAACTCTTATCTTCATTTTACATGCACAAACTGAGACTGAGCTTGCAATTTTCAACACTAAATATTTGCGTGTGCAACAATAACAGACATATATATATACTGCTAGTTGATTCTATTAGAATTTAGGTGCATTAGCCTAGGTTGCAAATATTACATTTTGTTTCATCATCTTTAAAATGCTATCATTATCCAAAACGTTCTTACTTCTTTATCCCAAGAAGTTAAAAATTAACAGGTGTTAATGTATTTTACTAGTTCTATTCACTTTTAAAAACATAACTGAACATAAACAGGAATTCTTGAAGAAAGAGGATAAAGCTATCAGTAGGAATAAAGCAGTCCTATATTTTTCTTTATACCTGCTTGCTTTCTGCCTGTCTAGAAATATTTTATCAAGACAAGTATGCAGTGAGGAAGTTGGTCTTAAAAAATGGTAATTGGGAACCTGGTAAAATACATTTCAGTGCAATGCTAATCATGTGTGTCAAGATAAAGGAAATTAAGGTGGCTTAAGTTTTCAGTTCTCTTCAGAAAAAAATCAATTATAAAGCAGTTACACTGCTGACACTAAACAATAAATCCCTGGATTTAGTTAATAAAAAAAGCTTCCACTTTTTGAAGGTTTTTTTTTTTTAATCCAGCAGAAGAAGCTCATAACACTGATTTTTGAAGGGGAAAAAAAAAAGGACCCTTTAAGTCAGGTATTTTTAAATCCAGACATATTCTTGGTCTTAGCCTGTTGGGATCGGAAATCACCGACCATCTTGGGAACATGTCTTTACAAAGCTGCCCACAGTCTGCAATGCTCTTGGCATTATTCCCTCTAACTCTAACTAGGAGTGGCAAACTGGAGGCCAGCTTGCATCTCACTTGGGGTTCTGAATATCCTGAGTCAATTCACGGTTGGATTAAATCTCTCCAAGAATGTATAATGGCTAAATATGTAGTCCTCAATCTTGGCTGCATGTTAACATCACCTAGGGAGTTTTGTAAAATACAGATGCCTGGGGCCCATCCCCAGAGAATCACACTTAAGAAGGCTGGAGTGGGGCCAGCCATTACTATTTCATTTCAATCTCAGTTAACCTTTATATAGTCGCTGAGATGGTCCCTGTCTTGTCACTCTCTAGTTTTGGATGATTAGGATCTTGCTGTCAAATTCTTTCCCTTTTGTTCTCATAAAACCAATGACACAAAGGTTAGCCACTGAGAAGGAAAGTTTTTCAACAAGTGCAGCTCTGCTCATCTCTTTTCAAATGAGCAATTAATAATTCATAACAATTAACTGAGTTATGAGTTTCTCTTTCAATATGTTTCCAAACATGAATAGATTAAATGGTAACTGCCATCAAATTTTATGTTCTGTTTCATGTGCCCAATAAAAGTTTATCTTTTGGAGCTCACTTTGTATTTCCTTTTGATATATTCATAACCAAATGCAATATACTATATTAAAATATTTATTATTAACCTATCAAATATTAACAACTTTTAAATTGTAGGGATGAAAGAAAAACAAATAGGCTACTTGTTTAAGTTTTCATGATTTTTCTTATTTTAGTATGATTTGAATTTGTAGAATACATAAAAACTGATGGAGTGAGACACTATATGAGTTCCTGTGCCCCTTATGTAAATTTTTCCAAGGTATATGTATGCCCTTGATTTCCTAGCTACCATTATTCTATGAACACAAAGTGATAAAAAGCAACAACAAAACCCCTTGGGCTTAGGAGTCAGTTTATCCTAGATTAAAACCTTCATTTATTATCTAGTCCTCTGCTTCTCAAAATTCACTGTGCATATGAATCACCTGGAGATCTTGTGAAAATGTAGATCAGTAAGTCTGCAGGTAGGCCTGTAATTCAGCATTTCTTTCTTTTTCTTTCTCTTTCTCTGTGTCCCTCCCTCCCTCCCTTCCTTCCTTCCTTCATTCCTTCCTTCCTTCCTTCTTTCCTTCCTCTTTCTTTCTTTCTTTCAGATGGAGTCTCGCTCTGTGGCCAGGCTGGGGTGCAGTGGCCTCGATCTCAGCTCACTGCAATCTCTGCCTCTGGCGTTCAAGCGATTTCCCTGCCTCAGCCTCCTGAGTAGCTGGGACTACAGGTGTGCATACCACCATGCCCGGCTAATTTTTTGTATTTTAGTAGAGAAGTGGTTTCACCATGTTGGCCAGGATGGTCTCGATCTCCTGACCTTGTGATCTGCCCACCTCAGCCTCCCAAAGTTCTGGGATTACAGGCGTGAGCCACCTCACCCAGCTGTGATTCTGCATTTCTAACAAATTCCCGTGGGATGCTGATGATACCGATGGAGGGATTACACTTTTAAGTTTCAAGCATCTACATGAGTCTGTGCAGATTACTTAACCTCTCTAAGCCTCAGTTCATTTATCATCTGTTAAATGGGGGATAACTGCCAATGGGGTTTATGCAGACTAAACAAGACTATAAATGGCTTGGCATAGCGCCTGGCACATGGCAAGCACATAATTAACAGTGTCTATTGTCATTACTATTACGTATTAATAAGGAGAGCTAATTTATGACTTCAATGAGTGGCTAAACGAGAATATTGTTAAGGTTCCTACTCAGATATCACATTCTATGGTTATAAGCCAGAGATAACTATAATCAGAAAAACAAGCTAGAAAAGTGGTACTGGAAATCAATCATCTCAGATTTTGACAAGAGGAAGATGCTGTTACACTGGAGACCCCTCTTGAACACTGTGGCCCTTGGATGGCAGGAAGCCCATTTGCCTTTTGGTGCCAAAACTTAGCATAATTTCTGGCACATACTAGGACTTTAATATTATTTGTTAAATAAATGATTTGTGAACTAATGAATGAAAAAATAAGTGCATGTGCGATTGAATAAAAAGGTGAATGCTTTGGGCAACCTGATAGCCAGGCCAGTCTGCCAGGAAGAATAATTTAAAAGGTTTAGCAAGACTTTGTTACGAAGCTCTTTCTATCACCTTGGCTAAATCAAATTCAGTAACCAAAGATGAAAGAAAGTCACAGTTTTCTGTTGAGTACAGCATGATCTGACCTCATTTGCTGTGTTTAAAAGGACGTATTGAACATAGTTGATGGAATCATGTTTTATTAGATGTTTCTATCAAATGAAGCACAAACTCCTCCATCCCAAGACCTCGGACAGTCTTTATTAAAATTGTTACTTCAGAAATTTTGAGGTCTAATTTAAGTAGATGGAATTCATACATTATGTCTATATGTAGTTTAGCATTCTTGTTGCAAATCAGCAAGTTTGATTTTTCACTTAATTAGAAAGAACAGGGGGTAATATCTCAGGAAAGACTCAATAGTATGCCCAAATTAAGACTTCCATCTGGTGAGCCAGCAACACCGTAGAGAAGGCAGTGATCGTGGCCTCTGACATTATGTCCCTAATAAATTGCCAAGTTATCCTGATAACAAGCTCTTCTGTAAACTCTCAAACTTTGTCATTCAAAATACATGGGAACCTTGTAGTTGTCCATATTATTGATTTTCATGATAAGGAATATGGGTTAACACACAGGCTAAGTTCAATGGGTCAAAATACTAATTAAAAAGATGCCTAAATGTATGTCTTAAAAATAAAATCAATATTTCGTCATTTTTGTAGTGTTTTATCTCTGAGACATATGCCCATTTTCCCATAAGAGTTGTAGTTTAGAAAAAATATCTATAATATGTAATCCTACACTTTTGCAGAATAAGGGAAAGAATACTGTTAAAAATATATCTTAGCAATTGTTTCTATTTAAAAATGAACATCCAGAAATGTCTGGATGATCTTGACTGCTAACTATGACGATGAGTCAAACGTTAAGGTTAGAGGCAGAGCAGAGGAACTCTGTGGGTCTAAATTTCCGTGTGCATACAGCATGTGTCTATATTGGAATTTACATCAAGACAATCAATAGCTCTGTATTTATGAAGGCCTTTTCTCCCTTACTTGTAGCAATGCATAACCGAAGATTGTAAACAGAAAGCTTTATAAAGATGGGATGAAAAGCATATATGCATTGAAACAGTTATAACATTATTCCTGTGGGTAATCCAGAATCTCTTGGGTTCAGTGGGCTCAGTCACATTGAAAAGAGTTGGGCAGAAAGGGTAGGTGTTCACATTCACAGCACTGTCATGCCCTGTGTTCAGAATAATTGTCTCCAGTATTAAAAGGCAATGGTACAAACCTACATTCTGAACATGTTCTGTATGTATTTTTTTCCTGTGCCCATGGTATTGTAACCTGATATTATTACTGTAATTGTCTCTTAACAGAGCATTTTGCTGATATTCAAGGTGACGGGTTGTTCCTGCAGCGTGCAACTCAATGATTCCTTACACCAGCATGAGCAATCCCGATCACATATTGGCCACCCTGACTTGTCTTTCATTAGTTGGTGATTGTACTAAATTGATGCTAAATTGGCTCGGCTGGCTCTTAAAGCCTTTAAACAGATGGCACTGACTATGTCTGTGATCTTGTCCTGGAAATTATATGGTCAAAGCCTTCATGTTTCTGGGAATCTCGGCATTTTTCTTAAGATCGATTAGGGCCTTGTAAATAAGAACCAGATACTTCAACCCTCTGTAATACCCATGTCAAGACAGAGGACACATTTTAATGAAATGTGTGTTTTTCTTATGTTCTTTCCTGCCTTCTGCTTCACATTCTTTATTTAACAGGTCCTCTGTTTCTTCATCTTGAATTCCTCTGTGAGTTTGGAATAAATCAAACTAGGATCTGTAAGCCAAATCCAGCCTGCTTCCCGTTTACAATGGCCTATGAACTAAGAATGGTTTTTACCTTTTTTAAATGATTGAAACAAAATCAAAAGAAGAATATTTCTTGACACATGAAAATTACATGATATTCAAATTTCAGCATCCATAAAAAAAGTTTTACCGGACAGAGCTACCCTCATTCATTTAAGCGTTGTCAATGGCAGCACAATAGCAGGGTTGAGTAGCTGTGACAGAGACTGTATGGCTTACAGAACCTCAAATTGTTGCCATCTGGCCCATTACAGAAAGAATTTGCTGACCCCTGGAATAAATTGTCAAAGCTTCTGTCTCTAGCTGCAAAGTAAAAGTGACAAAATCCTCTAAAATGCCATTTGATTAACAATAAATATTTACTAGTAACTGGTGTGGCACTTAACAGGTATTTGAGTTGGTGGAATTATCCTCTTTAAATGTCAGTTTTGTCACATAAGGAAAATAATCTTCTCCTGTTGAATGAGATAATGCATACATGTTCCTGACACATAGAAAGGGCTCAATAACTAACACTTTTCATTATTTTAAAATAATAATTTTTTTCCTAGAAATAAGTCTATAGGTAAACTGATGAGACCATTTGGAAGATTTCAGAATCACAGAATTGCAAACTAAGAAGGAACCTTGGGATAGCCAAGCCCTCTCTATGATTTCACAGAAGGAAATTCAGAGAAGGCTGATGATTGAGCAAACATTCTTTGGAGAGGTGGTGGACTTACACCCAGAAGAAGACCCTGACTCCAGATCTAAGGTTTTCACCTCACTGTGTTGACTCCTAAAATTAAGCTTTCAAGGACCCTCCATCACGGTCTATCTGTGACTCCCCCTTTCCCCGAATTCTGCTCTGATGGGGCTGAGAATTTGCCCTTGCTTAACCAAAATATTTCTCCTGCAAGTTTCAAGTAGGATGGCCCTTTTGCAATTGGGCTGATTTTCACATTTAGACATTCTTTTTATATATGTAGCTTTAGAAAATGCTGAAATTCTTTCTCACATATGCAAACACTCATACTCACACATATGCTTGTTAGTGTGTAAAGAATGGCCCAAGGTGAAACTCCATTTACGTACTTATGTAAGAAAAGAGCTTCACATATTTTATTACCACTTGACCTTCTTACCATGTTATTATCAGGTAGGATTAGGCTGTTGAGTTCATTCTCAGCTACTAGCAGATAAAATTGTGCCTGCATTTTTCCATGAGCACCAGCATTTCATACACCTTTTGCTGTTAAGTTTGAATGGTTCTGTGGTGTGGAATGGTGGAGTTGGGGCATACATGTCCTTCTCAATATTCTCTTTAAATAAAGGAGAAAAGTAACATGGATTGTCAAGTAAATATGAAAAGTTGCCCATCCAGGTCAAAGCGGAGGCCCCTTTCTGAGCTGAGCACAGGATGGCTAAACAGTAGGCAAGCGTCAGAATGTCAGTAGGTGCCTGGTATGTCCACTGCCTGTATTTGTCCTGGGCTACGCTTCAGCAATTCAGGAGCTGTGGATTTTGAACGTATTTGGGATATGATGTTACTGTGGAGTGCACTCTGAACAACTCACTGCTTTCAAGCCAGCTCCATTAGTATATGCCTCTTACGGTTGCTCTGAATGGAGCCATTAGTGTGTGAAGAGTTAAAAGTCCTTTCCAAAGCATAAGCCCTGACTCTCCCTGCTCAGAGGTAGCATCAGCTCCCTGATGTTTTAGAGGTCTGTGGGCTTTTGTGAACAATCCCAGATTCAATTTACATTAAGAATCCAGGGAAAATAAGAACTGCATCTGGAATGCAATGGCTATTAGCAAGACTGAGTGGTGTGGCATCTCTTGCTGAATCAAGAGAAATTTCACAACTGGGGACAACCCTGGGATTTGCTCTTCTAGCAGACGGAATGAGCCTTTTGCCCCCAGGAGTACTACCAGCTTATTTGTAATGCCTACAAATTGCCACCTTTTATCTTCTGTCTTCCTAATATTTTCCATTTTTAATTGCCTCTGGGAGGCTCCTACTGGTTCTGTTTAAAGAGCACTTCCTTCCCACCCTTAGGATTTGTACAACAGTAACATCAAGTGCCCTTCTCTACGTATTTATTTTTCATCGCCCTTATGTATGTGGTGCTTAGCAAGGGAAATGATGCTGTGTTCCAGGTGCTATTGGAAACTAATGAAACTAAGAAAATTAAAAACTTGGATTCAGTGATGCCATTCGTTTTATTGATGAGACCCACTTATAGTGATAGAGGTGTGACGGCCAAATGAGGGAAATCATATGTCTAGTGACTATAGACGCTCTGCAGCATCACAGATACGTCCTTGTTTAAGCGACATGCTGCCTGTAAACGAATTCAAAATGTGAGGTCGACTGGTGAAATGTGAACTGGACATTTTAATGTAACACGACAAATAGGAACAGACAGCAACCAGAGGCAATTGCAAAATTACAAGTTAGACGCAAGGTATTTGTCCAGGGAGGTATAATCTTCATCTCACAGAGGCAACTGGCGGCATCATCTTAATACTTTTATGATCACAAGTTGTCAGGACTGTAGTAGCTAATCTCCTACCTGCTCCAAAAATTAAAAAAAAGAAAAAGAAAACCTCCTGAACTACAGTAATAGAAGAGTTTGATAGGAATCAATTAATCCCTAGAATAAAAGGAGTTATTTAAGTCTTTAGTTTCTGACTTTTGGAAACCAGAAGTGAGAACTGAGAACATGGTTAGTTGGAAGTATGAGAGTCTGAGATCTGTGGGTAAAAAAAAAGATTAGAGTGTAGGGACAGCTGAGTGATCAAACTGCAGTTCTTACTAGAAATTGAGGTGGGCACCTTCACAATGCCTCTCCTCTGCCGCAGGAATGTGGTCTGAAGTTAGAGCTGGAAAGTTGAAGAGGCCCCAAGGAGTTTTCACTCAACTTCCCATTTAAGCCAAAACTCTCCAGAAAGCATGGCTTATAGGAGCCTGGTCAGCTTCTACTGGAACTTCCCCCAGTCTGGGGAAGTTGTCATTACTCAATGCACCTACTGTACTCTTAGCTAGAAAGCGTAACTGTTGGCAAATGCTAAGTTGCAACCCACCTCCATCCTTTTATTCATGGTCCCTGTTCTATCTTTCTGAACCAAGTCTACTTGCTAGCCCTCAAAACTGGTTGACATTTGTAACATATGTTATCAAGCTGCTTCAACGCTATTTCACATGACAAAAGCCCTCATCAAAGAAGGGACTCTTATATCACTGTCTGGAGTGCTAAAATATTGTTCCCAAGGATTGACCCCTTGATGTGGGCTGCTCAGGACATGTTTTAGTGGGACTCTAACTTCCTTTGATCTTTGTTCAGCCTGAAGTTACGTTAGTTTCTTTGCCACTTATGATATACTGTTGTCTAAAATTGAGTTTAATGTAAGCTAACATCTCTACATTTTTGTCATTTGAACCATGCCAACACAGCCCTACACCATCTGCATTTTTGCAATTTTTTTAGCCTAAATTTGCAACACAGTATAGTGACTGAAATAATGTTCATCAAAACCTCAGAAGAAAGAGCCTTGGATAGTTAAGTTAACACAGAAGTCTCTCATTTTTTTCTGGGTAGTCTATTGAGAATAATTTATTATCTTTAATAAAAGTGATTGTGTGTGTGTGTGTGTGTGTGCGTGCACGCCTACGTGCACACCTGTTTTTAAAGAGCTGTAACATCCTATCTTTTCCCCCAACAATATTTAGAATTTTTCTTAATGTTTGGAACAATACCTCTTAGATTTTTAACAGTGTTTGCTCCCTTATGTGACAATGTCTTCTCCGTGGTACCGATTAGTGGTAGCTCCCCAGACTGCTTCTTCCACTCTTTTGGGTAAAGAAATTCTCATTAATGCAATTGAACAATCTCAGCAGAACAAATCTTTTAGCAGAACTCTTGATATTTGAACTCCCCCATTTTGGAAGATAGAATGTTTAAATATTCTAATTTTCCTCTGGACAATGTAGCCTCTAAGTGGTCTAGTGGTCTTAATATGCTCTCACAATACCTTTCTTATACAGTCTTTGGTCTTGATTGAAACAGATTTCACTCTCTCTACGTTGTAATCTACAATGCACATCTATACCTGCTTGATATACATTACTCCTCTTGAATTCTTTGATGTATTTCTTTGGAGTATGTTTTACCCATGCATATCTTTATCCCCCAACATGAGTTGCACTCCGTTTGCAGAACACCTGCATATTTATCTCTGGCATGAAACACTGACATTCTGGATGATGATTGTGGTAAGCACAATATAATGTGTCCTCAAGGATGTCTACATCCTAATCCACAGAACCTCTTACCTCACATGGCAAAGAGACTTTATAGACGTGATAATTAAAGATCTTGAAAAGGAGAGATTATCCTAGATAACATGTGTGGGTCCTATCTATTCACCTGGTTCCTTAAAAATGGAAAGCTTTTCAGACTTGTGGTCAGAGAAGGCTGTGATCTACCTCCCTCTTGCCACGTGTGCTTTGTTTTTGATTTCCTACAGCTCTGGTATCTTCCAAAATCATAACATTTAACTGATATCACCAAATCTTTTGACTTTAAATTAAATAAGCAGACTATGAATTCTTCTGAAAGTACCATTAGTATTTACACAAGTTAACAACTGGTGGCTTTAATAAACCCACAGGATAGTCCCATGTGTCTTACACACATCCTCCAAGAAGACAACATATCTCCTCACCAGCCACATCAGTTCTACAAGTGGCTATTTCCACTCTCCCAAACTGAAAAGTCACAAATATGCTTTCTGTCCAGTTTCTTTGGTGCTGGTAACAACTATTTACTTACTTCCCAATACATGTTAACCCTTCATATTTTACATAAAGTATGGAATGCTGCTTCCTATTTAGAAGGTTCAGTTTTATTCTCTGGAAACTGGCTATTGCCTCTTCTCTGATTTCAAAAAGGCATTTAAAACTTTTTTTCTCTCTCTCTTTCCAATGTCTCATTCTTCTATTGGGCAACCTCAACAATAATTTTGATTCTGCCAGGGATCCTTGAAATCTTATTATCTCTGTTTTCTTTCCTATTTGTTCTATGCTGTCTAAAGACCATTCATTCTGGTGGTTTAGAAGTGTTTCACCTTTTAATTCAGAGACTTGCCTACATTTACACAGTACATAATTGGTGGCTTCTCAAGCAGAAAATTTGCTGACGAGCCTGGAGTTTTAAAAATTTCCCCAGCTGAAATCCCATAATTGCTTTGGGGTCAGCTTTGCTTCACTCTCTTGAATCAGTCCTGTCTCTAACCAAGGGACTTTTCAGAAGCCCCCAGGTCTACAGTGTGATTCAATAGTGGCCAAACTTGCTGCAAGTTCTGCACTAACATTGCACAAAAGCTTTTGAACGTGGATTCTTGCCTAGTTCTGTGGCATATCAACATGTGCTTGGAAGTAGTAATAATAACTGAGTGCTTGCTATGTACTATGAAGTCCGCATTCATTATTTTATTTGAATCTTCACAATTACTATATGTTAGGTTATTTTATTACCCCATTTTAGATGAAACACCCGTTATGGAATCCCTTTTTCAAATCTTCTGTTCCCAAACCCATAGGTCCTTTTGGACCACACTTCCACATGGCTCCTTTTGACAATCCTCTGGGGGGGGACTGGAACCTTTGGCCTGGACCCCTTGGACTTTTCCTGGTATCTCCTAGTGCCTCCCTGGCAGTTCCTCCCTAAATGCCTGTTTACTCTCAGTTCATCACCGCATCACCACTCAGTCCTACTCTCCCACTGGTTTTCTGTTTGGCATTGTTTTCGTGTTGCCAGGTTAATAGCTCTACTACTAATACTGTGGCCAATCCAAGGATGGGTTCAACTCAGGGCAAGCAGAAGTCGGGTGAGCAGTGAGAGAGGTGACAGGGAGACGGGGGATGCACTCGAGGGGCATTTTTGAGTGCATTCATGTGTGTGAGGATAAGAGTGAAATGAAAAAACATTCATCAACCTTCCAGCACCAACTAATCAGAACGTACATCAACTATAATCCTGGAGCAGGTACCAGTGGCATGCTACTGTGACATGCGTTACTCCATTATTGCTGATCCTTGGTGACAGCCTAAGAGATCCCAGGGGAAGGCACTTCAGGATCTTGGTGAAGTAGCCATTGACTAACTGACAGAAGAATTTCTATATTTTAGCATAGAATACCAGCCCTATGTGGGTGGGTCTAAGAGAAGGAAGATTTCAGAGTGAGAAAAAACTCCTATGTTCTCAAAGGTGTGTTTGGATGATGTTAAATTTATATATCAAATCTAATTTCAACCCCCCCCCCCCCGTTCTTTTATTTACTTAGTAGCTAGAATAATCTTTTTAAAAACAAATCTGTTCCTTTCATTTCTCTGCTTAAAACCATATGATGGATCTCATATCTTTTCCATATGATGATTCCCATTTTCCTCCCTGACAACATAAAACGTCTTATCTTGGAATTCATGAAACCACATAATCTAGTCCCTGAATGCTGTTTAACCTCTTTGCTTACTCACAACCCATGTGCATGCTTACACACACACACACACACACACACACACACACACACACACTTCTGGAACACAGTGTATTAACTCAATCATCTTTACCTGAGATTCCTATCCTGGAAAGCTCCAATGATCCTTCAGTACTTAACTACATTCACTTCTCTGGGAAGACTTACTCCCCATGTTGGACTTCACTAATAAATAACATGTACATTCCTCTTACTGAGTTCTGATGACCTTGTATCATAATTGTTGGACCTCTCACTCCGGATATGAACTCCACATCCACATGTTCATAGTAGCTGTCTCTTTTCATCCTTCCGTGCCCTGCCATTAGCACAGTGCCTAAGTCATGGTAGGTATTCAATACATACTCAAAAGAATAATCGCATTTCCTCTCATCATCTCAATGATCCACATGACAAGTATGTGAGGTTCTAGAACTGAGGCACAGAGGGTTTTACCATTTGTAAGTTGACTCTGGTAGGGTCAGGCTTAAATTCAGCCTTTTGTTTCCAGAAGGGAAAAAGTGGTGACAACACTATATCTTTTCTAATACTCCAATAATTAATATAGAAAAACTGGGTTAGGTCCTTTCTGAGATGCATTTCCCCATAGCAGGATTGATTTATTTTCCTCTCCCAAGTCTGACCCTGAGTACACTCCAGCAACCCATTCTTCAGGTCCTGCTTCCTCAACTTTACATGAGATATTCTCTTTGAGAAGTGTGTGTTAATTAGAAAGTCTCCTTATTCTTTATGCCTCGAGTCTTGGTGCTGGTTTTGATTTTGCTCTAGGCCTTGCTGTCTAGCTGTGCCATAGCTTCCCTCTGAGCCCTGAGCCTTCGTGTGGTTGCTGAGATCCACCCACTTTCCCAGACACTAAGGACTAGTATTTTCTGGGAAACAACAGCATGCAAGACTTTGACACCATGGCTTTAGCAACAGCTTATGTGCAGGTGTGCGGCCTGACTTCTGACTATTTGACTGTCTTTCAATGTTGTTCTCCAGCCCGGCTGGAGACGTCAGTCCCCCATTCCTGGATCCCATCTTAACCTTGGCCTGCTCAATACCAAAATTTCAGCTTATTGCCAGAGCTCATTGCTGCACCTGGCATTTCACTTTGGATTTATATTACTTAGAAGTGTGGCTGCCAGGTAGCTGTGTATTCTATAAGTAGCAGAACATTCTATGATTTTCTATAAAAATTGGATCTAAATAGTTATTATTATAGAATTCATCATTTAGAATTTATTTTATAGAATATAAAAGTTGTCATTGCTACTGTATTATATAAACAATATATAGTTTTCTATAGAAATTGGCTTTACATGATTCCTGCACGCTGACATTTGTTCCAAGTGAAAAGTAAGCAAAAATAATTCTAGGGCTGTGTTGTCCAATGTGGTAGACACATGTGGCTATAAGCCTTACAATATGGCCAGCCCTAATTGACATGTTCTCTGATGCACATCTGATTTCAAAGGCAATATAAAAATATGGAAACTATGGCCTTAATAATTTTGACATTAGTTATATGTTGAAATAAGAGCATCTTATATATTTTGATCTAAATATAATTGTTATAAAATTAATTTCTCCTATTTCTTTTTACTTTTTTAATGTGGAAAACAAAAAGATCTCAAATTACATATGTGGCTTGCATGATTTTCTATCGGACCACACTGTTACACAGGATATGTCTTATAGCTCTTTAATATGAGCAAACTACCTACGTATAGATGAAATGGAAAGTTAGTTCAGAATTCAAAAGCAGAAAAGGTTATAAATGGCAGAAGGAACCTTCTGCCTTGATTTTAAAATTCATGTTCCTTGTACACACTGACATGCCACCTGCCTTGACAAGCTTTGAAGACCTGGTAATCTCACGAAAAATGAGGCTGAACCAAATGGCATTTGTCCACAGCTCCCCGGATAGTGCCTAACCTCAGAGGTTTAAAATCAATATCAATTTTTGTCATTTATTTTACCCCACGTTTAAATATTCCTTAGATTTATTACCTTTAAGGTTTTGGTTAAGATTCAGTGAGGGGTATGATAGCAAGGGTGGTAATAAGTTATGTAGATATCATTTAATTTATGAACTCTGGAGCTCCAGGGTAGCTTTCAGTTCAAGAAATATATTAACCACATGCACATCCCCCTTCATTCTGCGGTGAGGATTTCCAAGCTGGATCCCTGTGGTGCCACTTAATTTACGGTCTGGCCAGGTATGTGGATCTCCATACAGTATTTCAATGTAAGTTGCTCCAGCCAACTGAGGGGATGAAGATGGGCTTCAAAAAACTAGCTGGACAGCTGATGGATTGCTCTCCCATACATTGGCCGCAGCATTAAGTAGCTTTTAAAGCTTGTCAGCGGTTTGGATCTTTTTCTGCTCTGAGAAGCTGCGCACACCGGCCTAGCCAAGCACAATCAGCCATGCTGCAGCAGGCAGAAGGCAGCTCCCAGAGTTACTTACGTTGACAGCCGTAGTGCCAGGAATTTCCCGGCAGACACTCATCACACTTAGGCCCTGTTGTTCCAGTCTTACACTCACAAAATCCTGAGCCATTACAACGATCATGGATTGAGCCCAAAGGGTTACAATAACACTCTGTAGAAACAAGACAACACATAGGCTGGAGACAAGTCTGCATGGCTTACAGGTTATCAACACAGGAGCGTCACTTAAATGCATCACTTACTTAAAGAAAGATGTCCATTAATGAAATGCTTCGGCAAATATGGCTATTTCAGAGCCATTTATTTATTTGCTTAGCCTTCCATGATATCATTTTTATGGTATGGGAGGAAATCAACTGAAAACTTCCAAGAAAATAAGACATGCTTTTCACTGATAACAGATAATAATGGAGATTCCATTTGTTAGGGTATTTTTAGATGGTTTAATGAATACCATGAGAAGTTTGTATATCAAGGATAAATCAATATGCCATCAGTGTAAAATATGTTTTAAATTATTCAAATGGGCTTAGCCATTGCACTCAATACTTGAGAACTGCTGAACGTTTTAAAACTACAATATGAATGCACTTTGCTCATTCAAAGGTCGTTTTACTTTATGATTAGGGACACTGCCTTAACTTATTCACGTATATACCATTTTGTGATGAGCCTTTAGATGTTGTATTTGCTAGGCATATTAATGCAGCTTTTATGCAGCCCAGATTAACAGTCATGAAAGAAAAATAAACTTTGTAATCTTGAATAAATTTCAACATAGTTATAATTTAAGATGTATATTTTTCATGATAATGTCTACTGGCAGGAAAATACGGCTTTGCACAATGAAACGTAAACAGAGTGTTTTCTTGATTCCTCACACATTCTTATATAGGATATTTTTACTTCTGACACTCTATTTTGCTTAAAACTTGAACGAGAAATGATTATTCTTTAGGCTTCTTCTATTAGCTGGAAAGGTAGTGGAAGTAGCTTGCAGCTTTTGGGTACTGTGGGCCAAAGTTCCTTTCCTCATTACTCTTTTAATAATTTTGGGGAAGCTATTGTATCTCTCAGTTTCCATTATTTAAAAATGCATATATTAAGCAGTTCCCTTACTAAAAACCAAACAAAACTATGTCATCCAACTCACCAAGAGAAGTCTTGAAAACTTAGTTTAATATAATAAAATTGAGCATCTTAGATTTGCTATGGGGATTCAGGGTTTAACATTATAGTTGGATCCAGGGGTTTGACTCTAAGTTTGTGTCTCAGAGACTAATTAGATAATTTCTTCAAGTAAATGTGGAGTACCTTAGAAGTATGATTTATTTTATGCTAATTAAGTCAGGTTCTGAGTTCAGCATTCCTATAAAATAAACATTTATATGATAAATAGTTATACATATAGGTAAAAATAAAACTTAATAAACTCTAAAATGCTCCCTTCTTGCCTGGCTTAGTTTGTACTTAACAACTAGGGTTTTATTTTAAATTAACATTTCCTATTTTAATATGTGTGTATATATGGAATCTGATTAAAAATATTTTAAAATAGTAATTTTGTGAAAGCTTTTAATGTTTGTCTGTACATAGGCACACTATAAATTTGTACCTATACCAAAACTGTAATTTTTTAAAACTGTTTAAAGTACGTAAGTTGACAATGAATCACCAGCATATTGTAAGCCAGTAAGCAGAGTTACAGCTGGCCAATGTGAATTCACATACTTCTCCAGTCAATTAGCCCATGACCATTAATTAATAAAAGGTTTTAGAGGCAAAAAAAGAAACAAAATTAAACAAAACAGTAGAACAGTTAAACCATAATATATCCCAGTCATTATCATAGAAAATGGTACTTAAGTGTAATGTTATGCAGTCATGAAAATAAAGGACAAGAAGAGTGTGGCCTTCCCTTCACCTTATATAATAAATAATTCTGTTTTTTAAAAATATCATTTATGGAATTATGGTCAATGGTGGATGTTGGGGTAATGGGAAGATCCTTGGAAGATCATATTTTATTCCATGAAATTAGGAAGAACATGCAGGACTGTTAGATTACAAAGCAACATAAAATACTTTGGGGGCTTGATTTAAAGTTACACTAGAATTGATTTATAGGTATTAAAAGTGTCTTGTGTTTGCTTTATTCTATTTAAGGTACCTCTGATTACCCGATCACAGGTTTCAAGGGGAATTAAAAATAATATACCATAATTTTGAGAAATGCTTAGCAGTAGCTGCTGAACTCTGTTTCATTCTGATGCGAAGCTTGTTAGCAGGATTATTAACAGTGATTACTCAAGGTCACAAACCACAGATCCTCTAGCTTCCTGCTTAATGCTCACGTTTACATGAAACAGAAGCATGCAAGGATGCCATCTTCATGTAATTGCTGCATCATCACAAGAGTAATCACATGTATCTTTGGAGACATGGCTGTGTTTGGAATTTGTATGAAAAATGGGCAAATTCACCAGTAATTACGAAGCAGCAATCACTGTGGCTACATGAAATAGCCAGCTGCATTTTGCATTTGCCATAATATAAAATGATGCAAGTATTTTCAAACATCATTTCATCACAGAGCCTGCATTTTGTTAAAGAAATGAGTGGTTCCTTTACAGTCAGGGTGGTGAATTTTATTGTCAATTGTTACAAAATTGGCAAAGTGTTTTTTTTTCTTTTATTTTTAATGTAGACAAGACTTAGATGAAGTTCAAAGTCTCCAATTTTAGTGCCTTATTCTGTGAAGTGAATTGGGTAAATATCTCTTCATTTTCATTAGTGCTTTCTATACAAAATGGTATTAAAATTAACCCTCAATTGCTTGTGATGTATCCTTTTGAATTTAATACTCAGTTCTGCCTCAAGCCCCTTAGGAAGCTTAAATGTGGAAAATAGTGGATAGGTTCATGCTGTCTTACACAGCAAACCCTAGCAATGGAGCCACAGCTTCCAGTGGTCCCGAGAGGGCAACTCCAGCCTTAGCCTTGTGCGCAGGCAGCCCCAATATCACTGACCTCAGCGCCTTAAGCAGAGTAAGTGAAATATCCAGCTTTTAAGGAAATTGCTATTAATTCATTGGATGCATGTCAGCACTACAGATAAAAGATAGACCGTACTACCTATCAGCTAGCCAAATTTTCAATTCGTTTTTTAAAAACACTTTTCTCCTTTAGGAAAAGGGCAATAATTTAAGAAATTATGGTAGGTGAGGGAATAACGTAGCTAATTTTACTTTTTATCTTCTCTTATTTTTTTGAGATGGAGTCTCACTCTGTAGCCCAGGCTGGAGTGGAGTGGCGATATTTTCAGCTCACTGCAACCTCCATCTCTTGGGCTCAAGTGAGTCTCCTGCCTCAGCCTTCCGAGTAGCTGGGATTACAGGTGCAGGCCACCACCCTCTGCTAATTTTTTATTTTTTATATTTTTCAGTAAAGACATGGTTTCACCATGTTGGCCAGGCTGGTCTCGAACTCTTGATCTTAAGTGATCCATGCACCTGCGCCTTCTAAAGTGCTGGGATTACAGGCATGAGCCACCACACCTGGCCTAACGTAGCTGACTTTAATAGTACCTAAGAATGCACCTCTTTGTGCTTACTAAGTGTGTTACATGGTTTCAAGTATAAAATACTAAATAGAAACAGGATTACCTCAATAAAATGGAATTTTCCAAAAGTTTATAATTTTAATTAGTAAACTTTCTAGAAAGGGAGAAGAAAACTCTTCTTGATTTTTAAAAGTAAAAATAAATACAAAATTTGTATTGTTTTTCATATTTCTTCTGTGGTTCATGTGTTTTAAAAGATAGACGTTGAATAGACTGTTGTAGACTGTTTTCCAGTCTGCCGATAATCAAATATGGATTTACGACTGAATTATACCTTTTAAAACTGGATAGAAAGAAGCAGATTTGAAGTTCATAGTTTACTTTGGAACTGGAGAAAGGGCAAATTTCAGAATAATAGAATACTCTGAATAAAACATATTGTGATATTGTTTTACCTGATAGGAGAAATTTTATGGAATAAAATCTTTCCTTTTAAGGCCTTTTTAAGATGATTGATTTAAAATAATATTAAATATTATAAAACATTTTAATCTTATGTATTTTGTAAAAATGATTAGGTTTTCCCCGTGTTCCTATTTATTTTAGCTTTTCTGTTGTTTACCTATCTATAGCATGACATTTATATATTTTTACAAATGACATTCAGTAAAATGTACTCTGCATTCAAAATTCAGACAACTACACGTCTTTCGGGTTTTATTAATATCCTCAAATCTTTGTAACTCAAGTGTTATGAAGACAATTGAACTTCTGTTCATAAAGCCAGAGTGGCATTGCTGCTGCCATCCAAAATACATACTATGAGTAAAGGTCTGACAAGCTTAGCTTTGCTAATTGCGTCAGTGGTTGAGAGAAAATGTTTAAGTTTTGAAGTCTGAAACCCTTTGCTGTAAGGTTGGGGTCAATCTGCCTTACTTTCTCAAGGACAAGATAGGGGAAATAATCAGTGTAATACTTACCTTACTGTTTGTTAATGAGGATTAAGTAAACACTAAACAAGACAAGACATCTGCAAGCCAGTTCACAGTTGACCAAGTGTTTTCTGTGCATTGCATCTGGTCCTCATCTGATTTAGAAGGCTCAAATGACTTACCTATGATACACAGCTATGAGATAGCAAACTGAAATTTGAGCCTAGCTTTCTGGCCTCTAAGTCCAGTACTTTCTCTCCGAATTGACAAATAATAAATAAAAAGATGCTTTGAAAAATAGAAAGTACTGAAGACATAAACAGTATTATATATACTTGGCCCAATTTAATTAAAAAATTTCAACTGTACAGCTATTTTTTGTGACACTTGGATCTTGACAATCCAATCAGAGGACAATGATCCCAGAAATACAAATTGGATTTCTTTTCTTGATAAAAAGATTGCTTGTCATTTTTCAGCTTGTGTATCCTATTGAACGTATCTCAATGTGAAAAAGTCTACCTTTAAAATTGGGTGCCTATATAGCTACCTACTGGTGTAAGGGCTACACATATATTTTTCAGCATTTCAAATATATGCATTGCTTCAGCATGAATTATGAAGTGAAATTCCATTTACTGTTTCCTATTTTTCCCTTGGCACCCCCCGCATTCTTAAAGACAGGTTTCACTGTGTAAAAGGTAGGAGATTTTCTGGGTGGGGAAAGGCACCTGTTCCTCCCTAGGTGCCAAGAGCAGTAGTCATTGGTGGGGAGGGACGGGAAAGTGCTCAGGGGGCTCTGTGGACTCAGTTTTCCAAGGCTAAGAAAATTAATTGACTAGAATACTTTTGAGATATTAATCCTCCTTTTGGGAGCTGTAGGAAAATTCAATAAATGAAATTTCATTGCTATGGATGAAGAAGTCAGACAAACTTCTACATTTCCAGTTGCTAGTTGTTTTCAATTTCAAATAGCAACATTCCAATCTATCAATACTCGTCGATTACCAATTATATGTAAGAGTTTGTACCCCAATTTTTGATATCTATAATTAAATCCTGTATAATAAGTTTCTATTCTGAAAGTTGAATGTGTAATTTAAGGCTGTAAGATCAGTTCAGAATCATCAGGTTTTAAAATTTCTTATAAAAACAAAAATGAGAAGAAAGAAAATTCTCGATTTCTTTAACATGATTTCTGAGATCATCATATTTAAAGCATCAACATAAGAAGGACTCAAGGTATATCCCCCAACTATAATCTCAACCAGTACAAGCGAATTTTAAGTCTACCACAGGATATTTGCTCCATTGAGAAAGTTCACTCTGGCTCAACCATGGTGCAAATCACCAGCCTCTCCACCCTAAATAGCTCCCCATAGCTCAAAAGGCACAGAACAATAGCTGAAATTGTAATGGAACTGACCTATGCACACATTCTCATCGTCCAGTTGTGCAGAAGCATTTCTGAAGTAGCCCAGCCTGCATAACTCACAGTGCTGCCCTCTAGTGTTGTGTTTACAGCTCACGCAAATGACTGTATTTAGCAGATCGATATAACTGCATCGATTGGAGTGGCCGAGCATTCACAATCTTGCAAGGAAGAACAGAAATGTATACAAAGTGTATACAGTAGCAGAGTAATAGCATACTACATGCTTAGATAAAATGAGGGATGAAGAAAAGACGGTGGAATGGCATTACATATATGTGGTCCAACATGACACATGGTGACAACAGGTGGTTGTGACTAGCATGGAAATAGCATCTGTTTCAAGCAGGATAGAAAGGTCGAACATTCGGAACAGGACTGAAGATTGTTAATTCTTGGCAGACAAGATGAACAGAAGCATTTGCAGGTGTGCACCTTTTAAAATTTGGGAAGCCTCAGTTTCCAGTGATGGAAAAGTCTATTTATTTTTTGCAGATGGAGAATTTGACTGTCTTTGCACCATTTCCCTGGTTTTCTCTTCATCTTTTCAGCCTTAAAAAAGTGGGAAGGGTGTGTGTGAGCACTGAGGGTCTGAGTCTGATCACCATGGCTCCTTCTGCTTTCTGACATCATGCCGAGACAGCAACTCAATCGGGGTTTCATACACATCATGGCAAATTTAATAGAGATCTAGACAACTAAACAATTCTTTGTTTTGTTCTTCTCCGATGCTAAGAGGAGAAGATGACTTTCTTAAACATTTCTTCAGACCAAATCCGTATGTGTATGTGTGAGAGAAGACACAAAAGGCAGGGAGATCATTTGTGTGAAAAAGTGCTCTTAAGATTTCCTCCTTTTCTTTTAAGTTTCAAGAATAATTTGCTACAAAAGAATTAGGCAGCTACTGTAACCCCACATTTCTTTTCCTTGGTCTCTCTAAAATGTTAGAGGTGCCTCTGAGGCTTAGGAGTGATGGTGGTAACGACTAGACAGGGAGATGAAGAAGGGGATGAGAGTAGTTGGGGAAGGTTGGAGGGTGACTAGATTTCTTCTTTCTTGCATCTCAACTAGAACAAGAAGTTGTAAATCCAGTTCAACATTTTTAAAAGAAATGGTCATGACAAAGTCTCTACTGATAGAAATAATTACTACAAAAGTGTGAGTGGTAACTAAGTGGGGGTATCTATTTTGTCTTCTTGGAATATGAGGGTAAATCTAGCTGGACATTTATAAGGAAGGTGAACCAGGATACTGCACATTTTGTTTGTTTAAAAATATTTCTTGCATCAATATCTTGCTTTTGTTTTATCCCACTAGGAAGCCAAGCACAGTCACTATTTGAACTCATTCATTCATTCATTCATTCAATAAATATTTTTACTGAGTTTGTCTATCTATGTGTCAGGAACTTGGCTAGGTGTTGAGTTACTATTTTGGCCTACACAAAATTTTGCAAATATTATATTTTGTTGACCAGAGTAAAAATGAGTAAGTGTTGTCAAGTAAATCATAGTAAGAGATAGCTAACTTTTAAAACTTTAAAAAAAAATCATATGCTACCACTCATCCGAAAAGTTCATATTCATTTGTTAGAAAGCTAGTTACTACAAAAGAAAGCTGAGATCAAGGTCCTGATGGAATGAAATCAAATTTGGATAGAAGCAGAGGAGGTCACTGGGAATGGTGAAGAGTAGAAGATAACCAGAAACAGTATCAGCAACTTTGGGACCTCAGTTGCTAAAAGAGAGGCAAGAAAAAAGGGAGGATCCTGAAGCCAAGCCACGCCCTTTATTTGAGGTCAGCTCTATCACCATGTGCACGTGCACAGGGAGTGAAGGGTGAGTGTGAGGATAGGAAGAAGTCAGAGGGGAGGTGAGTATGAGGGTAGGGAGAGTCCTGGGAGAAGGTGGCCTTGAGACTCCAATGTAGGAGACAGTAAGAAAATACCCAGATAAATTTAGTAGCAGAGGCATGCCAAGTTAACAATAATACTCCAATAATCATAGAGTTACAGATTAGTAAATTAAAATCTCTTGGAAAACAACAAGCATCTCCCACCGATCCACTGTACCTCTCTGAGTTATGCCTTGTTTATACCGGCATTACTCACTGCTGAGAAATCAGAAAGGCTTCTAGAGCCTTCTCTGTTTGAGAGTTTGAAAGAAAGACAATCTTTCAGGACTAGAGCCTTTTGAGAGTAGTGGTTGAAGGAAGGAAATCCAATTACCATACCTAATTGCTTCCCAAGGACGTTTTGAGAACTGCCTGGAATTCCTGAGAAAGGGGAACAATAGCCCTGCCCTTGGGTCCCCTCCTCTGGAAGAGGTTTCTTATTGGCTGTCCTTTTTCAGGTTCTCCAACCCTGGTTGGTTCTTGGTACATCTAATTTAATTAACAGAACTTTGTTCAGAAGTATCTTTTTATGTGCAAAAATTCATTCTAGGAGCTTTCCATAGCTACATAGAAGCTTGTTGCCTGGAAGCTTGTTTAGTAAATAAGACAACATATGCTCAGATAACCATAAAGAAAATAGTGTGTGCTAAGAAAAATAGTGACACAAAGCAATCTAAGGTAGAAGGAAAACTTCATTTAACATGAGGGGAATTAGAAAAAACGTACTATAGGACTTGCATTCTGAATCCTCCTTAGGGCAGGCAGAGTTTATTAAAATAAAACAAAATAAGAGGGAATGAACATTTTAGATGAAAGGAATAGAGTGAAGAGTAGGTAAAGGTATGAAGTTGGGGAAATGAGGAGAATAAGGCTAGTGACTTTTCATAGCATAGTTCCTTTGTGGGTCCTAAAGGATTCTGTAGATTCTGCCCCATGGCCAGAACTGCCTGCTTAACTCCACCTGACAAAGCTTTATCTGAGGAACAAATCAAATCTGTAAGATACCCAAGTTCAACACTTTAAGGCCCATTCCACGAATCTCCATAGAAATGTTAAATATGATATTATCACTACTATCATCTGAATTTAATGACTGGTACACATTTCTGTGGTGATATTAACTATGGGTCTTGTTTAAAAATTAATGTATTAATTTGATAGGAAAAGTTAAATAATTATATAAGAAACCATACTCAGCTAAACACACAATAGTATAAGTTTATTTCAAATGATAACTGGACAATTTAAATGTTTTATAAGCATTAAAATGTTTTATAATCTTGAAAATGGGCTAATGATAACTCGATTCTTTTAAGACTTCTAGTACTCTTCTGAGACTTAGATAAAGCCATCTTCTCTGGCTATAACATATTTGAGAATATAAAATAAGAAACAGATTTTTGAAAGTGATTTGAAAAACATGAGAGTATTATATAAATGCAAAGTATTTGAAATATGACTCTTAAACTGCTATATTATTTTTTGGTTTTCTGTTAATTTCCCACTTTTTAATACCTGGTCTTTCAACATAGGCACAGAACCTATTAAGATACAGCTTGAGCTACGTTATTTTACTAAGATTCTGAAGGGATGATATTAACAGTTTAATAATTCTTTGATTCTTCAAGTCACTGACCTCCCATGACCTCCCATTTCTTCTTATAAAGTATAGTATCCATGGTCCAATCCTATAATCACTTCCTTTTACATATTCCCTTGCCCTCTACCCCCCCAATTATAGGGAAATCTTGATCCTGGTTCAATCTTGATGCTGGTTAAATTCAACTCTCCAGGAAGTCCTAGCCAGAGCTATCAGGCGAGAGAAAGAAATAAGAGGCATTCAAATTGGAAAAGAGGAAATCAAATTATCTCTGATGACAACATAATCATATACCTAGACAACCCTAAAGATTCCCGTAGGAGAATCCTAGACTGATTGCCAACTTCAGCAAAGTCTCAGGATATAAAATCACTGTATGAAAATCAGTAGCATTTCTATACACCAATAATATTCAAGCTGCAAACCATATTAAAAACTCAATCCCATTTACATAGCCACAAAAATAAAATAAAATACCTATGAATACAGCTAACTGAGGAGGCGAAAGATCTTTACAAGAAGAATTACAAAACACTGATGGGATAAATTTTAGACAACACAAATAAATGAAAAAATATCCCATGCTCATGGGTTGAAAGAATTAATATTGTTAAAAGTCACCCATTACCCGAAGCAAATTACAGATTCAATGCAATTCCTATCAAATTACCAATGTCATTCTTCACAGAATCCGAAAAACCAACCCTAAAGTTCATATGGACACCCCCCCCCCCCCCCCAAAAAAAAAGCCCAAATAGCCAAAGCCAAAGCATTTCTAAGCAAAATGAACAAATCCAGAGGTATCACATTGCCTGACTTCAAATTATACTACAAGGCTATAGTAACTAAAACAGCATGGTATGGGTACAAAAATAGACAAATAGATTAATGGAACAGAATAGAGAACCCAACAACAAAGCCACATACCTACAACCACCTGACCTTCTATAAAGTGGACAAAACTAAACAATGGGGGAAAAAAAACACTCTATTCAATTAACAGTGCTGAGAAAACTGGCTAGAAGAGTGAAGCTGAACCCCTATCTCACCCTACACAAATATTAGCTCAAGATGGATTCAGGACCTAAATACAAGACCTGAAACCATAAAAATCCTGGAAGAAAACATAGGAAAAACTCTTCTGCGCATCAGCCTAGGCAAAGAATTTATAACAAAGACCCAAAGAGCAAATACAACAAAAACAAAAATTAAATTAAAAAATGGGACTTAAACTAAAAAGCTTCTGCACAGCAAAATAAATATTCAACAGAACAAACAGACAACCTACAGAATGGGAGAAATATTTAGAAATTATGCCTCTAAAGACTAATATTTAACATCTACAAGGAACAAACAAATCAACAGGAACAAAACAGACAACCCCATTAAAAACTGGGTAAAGGACATGAACAGACATTTCCCAAAAGAAAACATACAAGTAGCCAACAAACACATGAAAAAATGCTCAATATCACTAATCAGAGAAATATAAATTAAAATCACACTGAGGTGCCATCTTACACCAGTCAAAATGACTCTAATAAAAAGTCAAGCAACAGATGTTGGCATGGAGGCAGAGAAAAGGGAATACTCATATACTGTTGGTGGGAATGTAAACAAGATCAAACTCCATGGAAAACAGTATGGAGATATCTCAAAAAACTAAAAATAGAATTGCCATATGACCCAGCAATTTTACTTCGTGGCATCTACCCAAAGGAACATACATCATTATATTAAAAAGACAACTACAGTTGTATGTTTATTGCAGTACTATTTAGCATAACAAAGTCATGAACCTACACTAAGTGTCCACCAATGGGGGACTCATTAAAGAAAATGTGCCTATATGCCAAGGAACACTATGCAGACATAAGGAAGAATTAAATCATGTTATTTGCAGCACCATGGATGGAGCTGCAGGCTGCTATGCTAAGTGCACTAACAGAGAAGCAGAAAATCAAATATTGCATGTTCTTATATATAAGTAGGGGTTAAAGGCTACACATAGACATAGAGATGGAGAAACTAGACTCCGAGTATTCCAAAATGGGGGACATTTAAGAATTAAAAATTACTACTGGGTCCAATGTCTAATATTTGGGTGATGAGTATAGTAGAAGCCCAGTCCCCACCGTTATGCATGTAATACCCATGTAACACACAAGCACATGTACTCCCGAGTTGAATTTTTTTTTTTTAATTTAACTTTTCATCTCTTCGTGCTCATATCCCCCATAGATAAATGTGGCTAGCTTTTCTCCAATCATTTGGAAACAAGTCTCATTTGAAGTTCATGACCATAAACCTCAGTGGGGTCCTCAGAGCTGCCTGGTAATCCTTCCTGAAGCAGGGGGCTTCTGGGCCACCACACTCCCTTAGTACTCCTCCTTCCCTACCCATTGCTTTTTTCTCTATTTTGCTTTTTGTCCTCATCTCCTCAAATGTTTCAAGCTTTAATCATTGGACCTCTTTGTTCCTTATATTCACGCTAGATGTTTTTTACCCAACTCCATGGTCTATATGTGGGGCATTCCAAAATAGTTATTTCCAGGGTGGACTAACTCCCCCCGTTAATTAGTGAGACTCCCTTCAGAGTCCTCCATTGTATGCCACTGTCTTCCTAGAATTTCCACTTGGAAGTTTCATAAACATCTCAACTTTAACTTGTTCAAAGCTGAGCTCTTGGGTTGCCTTCCTAAACTTGCTACTCATCCAGGCTGCTCTGTTTCAGTAAATGACCACTCCATTCCTCCAGCTGCTTAGCTTACACCTCTCACCATCTCTACCACCTCTTCCTTAGATGTATCATCAACCCTTACTTGGATTATTGCCATTGTGCCCAAACTGCTCATCTGGCCTCAACCCTTGTGATAATGTCATCTCCACATAGCAGACAGAGTGACTCTTTCTTTCAAGACTTAAGTGAGGTCATGGAGTCCCTCTGCTCATCATCCTAATGGCTTCACATCTTATTCAGAACAAAAGAGGAGTTCATTTATTCTCTAGTGACCTGGCTCCTGGCCTTCCTGGGGGCACTCATTGCTAGTACACTCCTCATAATTCAAGGCACAATGCCTCCATGTTGCTCTTCAAACATGCCAAGCACTTCCCAGGGCCTATGCACTTGATGGTCTGGAATACCCTCAGACATCTCTATTACTTGCTTCCGCACTTCTTTTTCAAATATCTTCTCAAAGAAAATGATCTGACCATTTAATCTGAAATAACAGCCCGCACCCACATACCCTAATCCCTCAATTTCCTAATCTTGTTTATATTTTTTCAAAGAATTTATAATATTCAAAAAGTATATGCAAAAATAATTTCTCCCCCCTCTAGTTGAGTGTAAATATTCAAGGGCAGACTGTATCTGTTCTGTGCACAATTGTAACTACAGAACTTAAAATATTGCCTAACATATACTAAGCACTGAGAAAAATGTTGTCAGATGAATGAATGAATGAATGATGATCCTGAGGCCCCTTCCTTTGGGGAACAGAGGAAGACACAGAGAAAAATTATGTTTAAATTCATTCCTTCATCATTCGAATTCCTGAAGAGAGTCTGACTATATCCTATATATTAAAGAGTTTAGAAAAACAATAGCCACAGAACAAGCTGTAGCTGAGTTAGTGATTAGTTTAGCTCAGCGTTCACTGTACGTCTATGAGCAGATCAGTTTAGGCAGAGAAAAGCGGGTTTCTGAAAATTGCTATGGTTTTATATGGTTTTTAATCTCAAATTGTATTTCAGACAAGTTTCATTACTGTTGTATAAGCAAAGCTAAAAGGGGTCTTTAGCTTTATGTGTACACAATGTGGCACAACAAACATTGGCAACACATATATATTGAGAACTACCCTGTACCACGTACAGCCATCGTGTACCAGGAGACAAAGGGAATGAAGTCAGGCCTCCAGAGTCTAGTGCGGGCTTTTTCAGCCTTGGCACTATTGCCATTTTGGGCCAAATAAATCTTTGTTGTATGGGACTGTCCTGTGTATTGCAGGCTTTTCAAATGCATCCATGGGCCCTTTACAGACTAGATGACTAGATACGGTAGCAAGCCCCAAACTGTGACAACCAGCAATGTCTCCAGACGCTGCCAAATGTCCCCTGGAGGGCAAATCCTCCTACATCCCCCCCCTGAGTACTATTGTTCTAGGGGGAGACAGAAAAATACTATATACGTGTAATATATGAGATAAATTGCAACATAGAAGGCAGTTGTGATAATCAAGTACTTAGTACCTAGCCAGTTAAGAGCAATCAAGGCTAGAGGTGTTTTACAAGGGGAAGGGTTCAAAGTTGACTTTCTAGATAAGGAAAGGACCAAGTCTCCTCTCAGGTTTAAAAGATTCCTTCTGACTGACACTGGCTGGGGAAGACCTGGGCAGATAAGAGTTCCAGGAAATCAACAGGTTGGGTACAGAGAATGAAAGAAAAGAATGTTACTAAGAGGAGGGGATTCAGTTACTCTTTTGCATCTTATTTCTTACTGTTCCCCATGTTGCCTATATTATATTAGTAAATTACCTCTGTAAATATACTGAATGTGGCACAATTAGAACAGGTAGATTTTTTTTATTTTTGGCCAAATGAGGAAAGCTAATTCAAATCCAGAGCTGATTAAAATTCAGTTTAGACATTCAAAAAGAAAGAATTTGAGAAAAAGACTTTAAATGAAAGGTGAAGGAATTGGAACTGTAGAAAGAATCTTCCCTTCACTGCATTAAATGGAGTGATTCTGGGAATTAAGAGGCTCTAGCGTTTTCTTTGTCTTTTCCCCATCCACAACCCTGTCTGGCATCCTTCCATAGCTGTTGAAGCTCTTCCACACATATCATTTGATGATGATGTGAATTTGTCTATGGTAAGTCTACTTCGTTGGGTAGCTTTCCCCTGCCTCCAGGGTTGTGTTTGGACCTCACTGGTGCTGTGTCCTCAAGAAGCTAGAGATGCAGGGTCAAATTCCAGGTTCAGAGGCCTCTTGTGTATCCAGCACACTTGACATGACAGAAAAGAGATGAACTTTGTACGTGCTTTTTCCTTCCTCTCCCCTTCACCTCCTTTGTTTCTTTCCATATGGCATCTCTACGGTGGCTTCAGTGACTGCCTGTATGACACACCATGTGCCTAGATTGGTTTGTTACCCTCTGAGCCTGCATCTGCTTTTCTCAAACAAGACTTATTTCCCCAAATTTCAAACCCAATTGGGTTCCCCTAAACCCAAATTGGCATCTTCTATGTTCCACGGTTAAAAGCACATTTGAGAAAAATTTGAGACATGGTTTAAATACTCTTGGTTTCTCTTTTCCCATTTTCTGACCAGCTTCCACTTTTTCTCTGTATGTCACGGAAGGACAAATTCAACATTGATTAAAATCTGGGAAATGACTAAATTCAATAAGGAATAGGAAAACATTATGGTCATTTTCACCAAATGGGTCAAACTAAGTTCAGATTTTATTAATAAATATATTTCTTTGTAAGAGGTGTTTTATGAAAAAACAAAAAACAAAACCAGAAAGTGACATATGCCCAACAGTCAAAGGTGGAAAACAAGACACACCTGTTACACAGGACATTTAAAGAAAAAAAAAATGGTGAAATAAAAACATAAGTCTTTATGTTTCCTGAAAAATCTTCATTCTGTGAAAGACAGATGCTAGCTGGAATGGGCCATTCATGAGTCACAGATGAGCACTGCTCACTTTCATTTAAAGAAAGTAATATAACTATTATTTTTGGATCATAAGCAACACTTAATCCATTGCAGATTTCACTTGTGTTTTCCAAAGTTATTCAAAACAATTTTTTGGAAGCATAAATTCCAAGGTGTTTCATTTGTCACAAAGTGAAATGGGCACCATACATGGAACCTGCCATTCTGGTCTCATGAAAAGCATCCTTGAAACTCACTGTAAGTGGGTTTCCTCATTTTCAATGCAAATGAGTATCCATGTTGGTGCTCTCACATTCATGGTCCAAACAGGTACCTCAATCATTGTCATTCTTATCCACACATTAATCTTTCAGAAAACAAATGTTGTAGCACTTTTAATTGTAGTCAAGTTTCTGAGTGAAGCATTTTTTTTTCTTACGGATGATTCTCAGTACTATTCGATGCACTGATTGATATCAGTCAACATGCCTCACCAATAAGCTGATGGGTACACTTCACAGATATTCCAGATTCATACAGTGCAAAGTTTCACAACACATAACACCATGAAATCACTGTATGAATCCAAGAATTCCTACCTCTCTTGTGGTTTGCAACTTGAACAGAAGAAACTGTTGACAAAGCTAATTTGGGAGCAACTGGATAGGTTTAAAAGAATGAACAGTAAATTAGAAACAATAGTGAAACGTTCAAACTGTAATAACTTATCACCAACCCACTTGAAAAGTAGCCCTAAATTAAGAGATTATTTGTATCTGTTGTTTCTGGGAGTTTGTTTCAATCACAAAGTAAGGCTTGCATTTGGCTGAAAATGGTTCAACATTGTCAGTAATACAGTTTTGAAGTTTTCTTTTCAGAGGCAAAAATTATTACCATTTAAATCAAGAATCCAGTGAAGCAAGGATAATTCCCATAACAATATGGATAGTAGGATCCCCTACCGTCAATTTAAAAAAATAGTAGTTGTGTTGTCAGTTGACATTATCATTGCCTCGGCTCACCATGACATTCTATGTCATCATAAACTAGCCTACATATATACCATTTAGACTATTCTTGTTGAACTCATTAGATACCCTAGAACACAGTCAGTCCCAATAGTCAGCCATTCAGCAGCATTTGGGCCGAGGTCTCAGAGTCACCTTGAACATGTGTACCTTTGTGTACCTTTAAAAGTTGTAGTCTTCTCAGCACTTATTACCTTTTTGATGATATCAGCTTGTTAACGGCAGGGTTTTCTCTGTTTGCCTGCCTTTTCTTTTCCAATTATTCATAAAGAGTTGCTTGTGAAAATAGCCAAAACAGAATAGAGCCTGATGTTCTTTGCAGATGCTGACAAGATAAATTATGGCTGCATAGAACCGGCCTCTGCTACAAAGTGCACCTTTTGCTAAAATTTCAAAGTTTAAGCACTTTGTTCAACTGTGCTGCTTCTCAGTAAATTCATTTGAACTCATTATCCATATTTTAAGAAAGTACAATTGGTATTACATAAAGATATTTCTGAAAGTGTTTTGTCCTGTGACACTCAAAGGAAACACAGCAAAATAATTAAATGGGCCTACTTCAGGTTTTGAACAGTGCGTAATCTTGTTCAGCTCAAAACTCACTGTGGGGAAGTGTTGTCTTAGAGCCTGTGTTGTATAATTTGTGGACTATGAAATTCAATAGGAAATACTGAGTGACATTTCACTGAAGATGCTGTCATTGAACTTGCCAAGGAATAAAGCCACTAAACCTCTTCTGAATCCTCACAGAATTATACTAATAGGGGTGAGCTTGATCTGTATTTCTTCTTTCATATATTTGTATGCAGAAACTTGAAAAAATTCATTTGGAACAGATGATTAAGATAATTCTATTTGCTGGTAATATATGTATCTAGGACAGTCTAGATTTCATCACGCTGATCAAGGACTGAAAATGCAGCCCTTCCAATTTGACTCCTCAACAAATTGCTAATATATTTTGTTTTGCTTAGCAGCTATTTCCTGGTTCCTCCTTTTGCTCATTTCCTCTTCCATCTGTATTCATTAGAGTTTAAAAGGAACATCCTGTATATAACTAAGGAAGATGGAAGCCAAAGATGTGCCTTTTTTTTTTTTTTTTTTGAAGAAGGAAGAAGGCAGAAGAATACAATCTTATATTACAATAAATTCCTATTTATACATGATTACATATATGATAGGGCAGATGTTAATATGAATTTAACATTACGCTGTAGCTTATGAAGTTTATTGCCCAGCTTTTAAAAGTTCTCTTTCTTCATGCATAGTCACATTTCTATCAGTCTTGTTTTCTTGTTGTTTTTTTTTTCTTTTTCTTTTTTAGACATTAGGAGTCAGAAAATAATTACTGCTCTAAGGACAGAGAATAGATTGCTCTAAAGGCTAGAACACAGGAATGTTAATTGATAAAAGGAAAAGTTCCAACTAGGAAAATTTACTGTGATATGAAGAGAGAGAGAGAACACACACACATACACAAACAGAGAGAGAGAGGGAAAGAGAGAGAGGAGGGAGGAAGTGGTGGGGGAGAGAGAGGGAACAAGAAAGAGTGTGTGTGAGAAGTTCAAGGGAGGGTAGAAGAGAGGAATAGGAGGGAGGGAGAGACAGAGAGCTTGCTCCAAATTTTGGCCAGTTAATATGGAGCAATAGTAGAGAAAACTTATCTTTCAGGTGTCACAATACTACCTCTATGTATTTTCCCAGACCCTCAGTACAACTGAGGTACTAGTTGGTTGGCTTAAAAGTAAGAGGAAGACATTGAAAGGATGCCTGTGCCATTCACCCATTTTTAAGTCTTGTCTCTACTCCACACTGTGGTGGCAACAGAAGTCCAGATTTCTCTTGGGACTGACTGACCTTCAGTGTAATCTGGTAAAGGGCTTTTCAACTTCCATGCCATCTAATCTTCCCCTTCATCTTTCACTCTAATATTTTTGGGACACTTCATATTAGAAAAAAGATTGAATTATGATTCTTTCAAAGACATGGCATTCATGATAATGCTCTTATTTTGTGCTAAAAATGGCATATAGGATTTTCCCCCAAACATGTGGGATTTTCTATCAGTAGGAATTTTACATGCTCCTACCTTGTTTTGGGTTAGGAACCTCAAGGGAAGAAATATTCGGCCATATCCTATTAAACTTTGGAGGAGCTGCATGCATCAGGAAAAATCAGGGTATGTTATTTTCATCTATAATGTCATTTGGTTTAAACAGAAAATTTTATGGACAAAGACACAAATCACACATCTGCTCTTTAACTTGGCTGTGATGCGCTTAAACAAAACATGACTCCCACATCAAACAAGAGCAAGCAATTGATGATTCCCGAAACATTGAATGGACATTAAATATATAGCTACTTCCTCACTAAAGCTACACGTTTTCTTTTAAAATAAGGTAGAGTGTTCTTACACGCACACAAAAATACAAATAAGGACTTCAGCAATCCAAACCATTATGTAACGCTAGTGCCTGAAACTAGGAGATAACACTAAAGAAATAATTTCTCACTTGAGGATTCCATTCTCCTCAATTTATATTTACAGATATGAACTGGTTGCATTAGTCTTTCATGATCGATTCTTTGGGGTATGTTTTAAGTGTGAGCCATTATCTCGGAAAAGGAGTGGATATATTTCCTGTTTTTATATGTGTAATTTCTCAGAAAAGGAAAGAGGGATAACTGGTGGTTTTGGCTTATGGAGAAAAGTCCAAGATGCTTCCAATTGTATCTAAGGTTTGTAGGTATGAGTATGTATATGTTTTCGTGATGTCTTTACCTCAAAATATGTTTCTAGAGTCATGGGTTCCAATGCAGAATTAACTAAAAGCATCAATTAATTTAAGAATTTGTATTATTTATGTCTTGGTATTACTTGTGTCTTTCAGTTATGGAAGGCAGAACAGCCAGGCTAGGATTTAATGTTTTTAAACTGTTTTTTGTGAAGGTGCCTAGGGCATGACTATTAAAGCAGCTATTTTTTTTTAAAAAAAATTATTTATTTTTAATTTTTTTAAAAAAAGAGGCGGGGTTTCACCGTGTTGGCCAGGCTGGTCTTCAACTTCTGACCTCGTGATCCACCCGCCTCGGCCTCCTAAAGTGCTGGGATTACAGGTGTGCACCACCGCACCCGGCTAAAGCAGCTATTTTATGATTAAAATCCTACCGTCTATTGAGTCCAGCCTCAAAACCACCTGTCTTACGTTGTTCTTTGGTACCACCCAAGTCCATAAGGACGGCTCTTGACTTAAACTCCTGTAACCTGTTACTTTCAGTGATCCCGCTTTCTCACCGATATGTAGAAGGCATGAGTTTTAATATTGCTAGTTAAAATTTTATAGGTCGATTTCTCACCTCTCTAACTGGATTGGATCTGTTTGAAGAGGGCAAAGCCTTGCAGAAGGCTTTCAGTAAATATCTGATAATTGAGAAATAGATATCAAGTGGCTAGGCTACTGTAAACAGGTATTATCTACTGCCTCCTCCATAATAGATTATCCTGCGTTCTTCCAAGACAAGAGACTTGCACTTTAACTTTGCTTTTTAAATATTTGTTAGAAAAGCTGATCTGATAGAGCCAACAGAGCTGTTGCTCTGTTTCACACTGTTCTCATACATATAACCACAAAGGCAAAGGAAATCTTGATGATATCTATGAACATTTATGAAGAAAGAAAGAATGTAATAATTTTACACATCTGTACTCAGGTGTTACTCAATAAATAAATATTTAGTAATAGGCAAAATATGCAAGTTATTGACTGAATGTTGCTTTTGATTTGAGCATTTTGATGATGGGTAGATATTGAATTAATAGGACAAGCCTACTTGATCTGTGATGATCAGCTTTGAAAAACTATTAAATCTGTGTTTCGAGGAAATTAATATTGTCTGTATTCCCAGAAACTGTTTTTAAAGCTTTCAAAGTATTGGTGTGGTTTTACATAAAATGTATTTATATTATTAGCATCACATTAAGACAACCGTAGTTTGGTGAACTAGCTCTGTCCATCTTTTTTGGTACAAATACAGGTAATAAGTGGAGGTGATGTTTGCAAGCTTAATGTTACGTATTTAGTGACTTGTCTTAATGAAATGCAAGTACTATTATAATTTATTATTTCGTTATTGAGCTTTGCCAAGAAATTTAAGTAAAGATAATAATTTTATATTAAATCAATTTTAGAAATGAGTTCTGAAAAATAACACTATAAATTAAACCTTATTTCATATTCTAATATTTTAAATATTTGTCTGTGCCTGTATTTTAGTATAACTCCTTTCTTAGTGTTTTATGATATTTTTTCCCCCAGAATGACAAGGTTCCAGTTTATGAATCTTCTTATATGTATTTTAAAAATTAACGTAGGTCATTCTACTTTTAAATTGCTGAGACTTATTGACCTGTATGGAATTACCAAGATAGACACCTCACTTACAATCTGTTCCTACTGAGAATATAATTTTCTTCTGTATTGTGTATCTAAAATATTTTCTTGGGTGGGGGAAGCCTTTGTGTTTGCCTGGGAATATAATTGGAAGTTCTTTTCAAATAATTTTCATTATGTAGAAGGCCCAACTTCTCTGAATTACTAAAACTCAGAACCATCAGCAGTCATCATATGAAAATACTGATCAAATCTATATATATATCTAGTGGGACAAAATTTTATGTGTTCTGCATTTTCCTTGGGAGGAAAATTATTATCCTATAAAAATGAATATTGAAATCTGTGGCTTCCAAACTGCTATAGTGTGCTACTGATTGCATATATACATTTTAATATTTGGCCTTCATGAGATTTTTTCAAGTAAATATTTCATCTTAATTTTTTAAATGTATTTTGTTTTATAATTACAAGAACATGTAAGAAAACAACTTAAAATTAGCTGATTATTCTCTGAGCAATTTTACTTTTTATTTTAAGATCCTGGCATGTAGTAAATGCTCAACAAATATTACTAACATGTAATTCCCAGAAGTAAATCAGGCATATTAGAGGCTACTTTAATAGTATGATTGAGACTAATTCTATCTTATCACATCCAATTCCAATAAAAGTCTTTGAATAACATGAAGCTTCTGAGAATTCTTAGTGAAAAAAATTCTTAGCAATAGAAAAAATTATAATATATCAATAATATCTGTATTGCTTCTTTGTATGAACTGTTGTTGAATGTATTAATTTTTTTCACACATCAACTAAGGAAAATCTCTGGGTCAACGTGAGTGTCTCAGAGTGGTAGTTTGTTACAAGGCAAAGAGCACTGGGATTCAGAAGATGCGAGGTCTGATCCCCCGTTCTGCCACTGAGGAGCTACCTGGCTGTTAATTTCTCTGGATTTTACTTTCCTTATCTGTAAAACAAGAATGCTGGATAAGAGACTTCTCAGGTTTCTCTAAGCTGACAAGTTCCATCACTCCAGTGGTTTTCTCATGGCCTGGCAGCATTATACTAAAGTTTATGGAAGGATGATGCCTGTTGATATGAGGCATATGCTCTTTGGAGATTCTAGTGGATTAAGAATTCTTTGTGCGATGAGAAAATTATCCCTACATACCTTGACTATGGACCTTTTGGCTGTTAGTGAAACCCAAGCTGAATTGAGAAATTATTATAAGGGTGAGGGGAAGGATCACTACATGCTTGTAAATGACAAATCATTGAGGAATAGCTTTTTATGGAAATCACTTCTTCTTAAGGATCCTGGTTCCATCCCTTTGGGAAAATTGACAGAATTTGTCTTGAGGATATCCCAGATCAGGCTCCAAAGACTATGTCTACATATTTAGTATGGAGACCAAAATCACTTATTCCACAACTGCCTCCTTTAAAAATAAAACATCTGAAATGCCTTTCACTTGCTATCATTAGTCTGAATTTTCAGATTGTATCTGTGGGAAAGCCTAGAAAATAATCTATTTAGGGTAAATTTATTTAAGATATGGTGCTGTCGATAAAGCTCAGTCTGGGTTAAAAGCCCAGTTCTACCACTTGGACAAGTTCCTTAACTTCTCTATGCCTAGCTTTTCTCATCTGCAAAACGGAATAATGACACTATCTGTTACTCCTTGTTGCCAAGACCGAAGGAGTTAATATTTGCTTGGCATCATAGTGAGCATTCAATAAATGTTACTTCATTCTATCTGTGGTTGCTATTGTAAATACAAATCAGATTACTATACTGTAAACAATTGTTACTGACTCAGAGTAGGAAAAATAATGTCTTCCCCTATTTTTTTTCAATGTTAATTGTGCTTAAAGCAAGTGATTCTGATAAGTTGAAAGGATCTCTTAAGATAGAGCTTACTTTAGAGAATAATCCAATTATAGGGCCTTTATCAAATACTATTATTCAGAAAGCAGTACAAATTATTTTGTAACACTGTGTAAAAATATTTGACTTTTAACCTTTAAAAATAAAAAATGGTAATTTCTAAATTTCTTTTGGTTTAGAAGTACATCAGCTTAGAATATGAATCAACTAGGTAGTTTCTCCAATTTGTTTTAAGAACTTACCCCCAAAACTGTTATATGACAAATTAGTTGTGGCACTTGAAATCAATTTTTATGAATGAGAAAAATTGAGATTTTGGTTATAAAAATGAGACTCTGGAAGGAAATACTTTCCTCTTCTGCTGCCAACGAAAGCTCTCTGCATTGTAAGTTGAAGAAAACTGTGGTAGAATTGCTAAACCTGACTGTCTAGGGCTGATGTCACAGTGAGTCAAGCTACAAAGCAAGCTTGAAGCAGAAAACTAAAGACAGTTTATTGACATCAGGAAAGCTTCAGGGGTAGAGTTGCTTTAGAATATTAAGTTGTCTTCTATCACGCATGGCATTTACCGGGCAGCTTTCAAGTCACTTTGTGGATGGCCTTTAAGGACATTGTAAAATGTAACTTTCCGATTAAGGAGAACATTGTCTGATTTTTTTCTAGTATTGTCTACCACGTAATTGCTCATATTTTTAGTTTAATTTATATAAATGAGAAGGTGAATTCTAATGTCATGATAGAATGAAAAAAGTCCTAGTTTGGAAATTGGACATTGAGCTGGAATTCTGGCTAGGTCATTATTCAGCTGCTTTAGGCAAGTCATTTAAGACTTGGTTGCCTGGTCTGAAAATGATGAGGTGGATGAGTTGCTTTTTTGTTAAGTTTCCTAACAATACTAATGCTTACATAATTTTTGATTCTAAAATATGGCAACCTGTGAGAAACAGGGTACCACCATGATATCATATGCCACTGCTGAGAGGATGTTAGTGAAACTTCCTTTAACATTCTCCTTCCCTGGCATATGAAGAAAATATCTGGTGGAGATAAAATTACAAGGTCCCTTTGGGTTTATACAGTCACTGCTGTCATTCTTCAGGAAATCTGGAAATAGCATATTTTTTTTTTACTTAAAAAAATTTTTAGGCACACACTACATTTTGGATGTAAATAACATTATTGATGCCTAGAAAGAAATCCACAGGAAACTCTAAAGTTCTACAGGAGAAATCCCTAGAGCCTTGGAGGTAGTGTTAACATCTTCACAGCAACTCCCTACTCTCAGAAATACAGCATCATTAAAATGATGGGGGGACAGCGTTTAGTGTGACAGTGGTAGAGTTCTCCTTGAGATGGCGTATAGAATTTTATTTTGTTATAAGCAGCTATCTTGATGAAGAAAAATTTGTGGTTTACTGGTGCAGAGTATGTATAATCATGCTTCCACAATTTGCATAGCTAATTTCATGAATTGTTTCATGTTCCATAAAATATCTGACATCTATACATTTTCCCTGTTCCTTAATATAATGAGAAAGTTTGGTGGTGGAGGATTAGCATATTCTGAAAGTGGGAGGTCACTGTCTTCCATCCCTGTTCTCAGATACCACGCTTGTAAGTTCTCCAGCTGACAACACAATAAGGAATTCCAAAATGAGCTCTGACTTTTCTCCAGGACTCTACAGTTCCCTGCATAGAAATGGGTCAATTAGGGACCAACAGGTCTTCTAAGGCACAGTGTAATGGACTGGAAAAAGTCTAGGGTAGGAGTCAATAAATCTAGAATTTTTCTTTTCTAATCTCTTCCACTTGGTATAATGCTAAGAGTGTAGCCTTTGCAGTCAGATGATAGGCATTCCTGGCTGTACTGCAGTGGGCAAGTTATGTGGCCACTCTAAACGTTAGATTCACCATTTGTAAAATGGAATTCTGTAGACGTGGTAACATCTCCCTGTAATCACTTTTACCAGGCAGTGGAGTGGCTAGTTGGACAGCTCTCCATTGATAATCCAAGACTTCAATTGATACTCACATCCTTGAAGTAACTGGCACAGTGTAGGAATTCACAGTTAACATGTTTAAAGTTTCATCATTCAGCCTTTTGGAGATCTTGGCAAGTTTTTAAGCTAGGAATTTCCTGACCCCCCCCAGAGATAACCGGCAAAGGCAAAGATATCAGCTCACACTTAAAAAAAAAAAGTGGCTTGACATTATAGAGTCACCTGGGAAAATGCTAACACATGATAAAGTTAATTTGCTCAAGGTGGGCAACTGTTGTCAATAAAGATTGGTAAACTTAGTGGATTGTAAAAAAATTTTAAGTAGGAGATTATTTCACCTCCTCTATTGGAATATTTGATTTGTTCTTCAGGATTAAAGAGGCAGCTATGTCCTAATGTTCATTCAATTTTAGGATAAACACAAGGTTTCATGAATGTGAAATGCTAGTTACACAAATATGAAATGGTTCTGTGATGAGGATACTGGGTACATGACAGTCCCACAGGCATTTCACCTGGGACCTTAGCTTTCCTTCTAGAACATCAGCAAACAGTTCAAAATTAATGTAGCACACGATGCAATTTGCCATATCGCTACACTAGCCTGATAATTACATAAAACCTAATTAGTTAAAGGGCAATTCAAATGAAACTTTTATTTGGGGGATTTAGAAGTATTAAAGCAAAGGAAAAAAATACCAAACAAACACTGCAGTTCTCTGTATAGCATGACCGAACTTATTAATAACCCTTGGGTGGGAAAATGATTAAGCTTGTTATTTTCTTCACGATCCAGGTTTCTACAATAAATCAGTACTGCACAAAAATATTTGGATGCTGTATGGAAAACAACTTTTACAAGGTCTCCAACTGGCATAAAATGTTTTCAAGTATGAAAACATCTCTGGGCTTCTTCAACAGCCTGATAGATCCCTGCAGGTAGCACTTCCCTTGTTTAATGGTTTTGCCAATTAAATCAAATTAGAGATGATTTTTTAACTCTGTGATGAAGGCACTGCTTATTATAAAATAAAACAGGAAAATTAGCTATTTCCCTTAAGTGAACTGTTGTTTTAAATTTAATAAGTTGGGGGTGGGGGACAGGCAAGGACTAGCCAAACACCTTCATCAATATTGTATGCTTTATGTAATATCACGCCAGTCATTTGAAAAAATTTAAGGAAATAATCTAGAGTCAGATTCACAAAATGTTTACATCTCTTTTCTTTTGTTTGTATTCTATTTATGTCAAAACTCCAAGAGTTATGAAATGGTCTTCCTTGATGTGATCTTCGTTTTGTGGATGGTTTACCTTTAACCTCTGACTCATCTGTCATTCGCTTTTGTAAGAAGTGACAGTCACCTACACAAATGTATTTGCACATTAAGCCAATTCTTGCTGGTCTAATTATGCTCTTTATAATATACTGTTTAACATAATTTGTGTAATCATGTGCTTTTCAAGATCAAAGATCAGATGACATATATTAGAAGGTAAGGATCAGTTTATCACTTGAACAAAAACACCCACACCAAGCCAATATTACTTTGGATTATCAGCAGCAAAAAATATTCACTTGGATAAAATTATGAATGTTTACTTATAAGTGCATAATACATTTTATTAAAAAATGCAATCTGAAGGAATTCCTACCATATCAGGTAAAGTGAAAACATGGATCGTAAGGCTCAAAGGCTGTCAGATTTATTTTGGGACTCATTACTTGTTGACAATATCACCAGTATTTTTTAGCCATGGCCAAAGCACGTCAGAAGGACTGAGTTCTAAGTCAAGTGCCCTTAGGATGATTGGGAACCTATTTGTTAATAGATAGATAACAGCAGGTACGAATGACCTTAATGGGAAATTTGTTTCAAAAACATGTTTAGCAGATGATCGGAAAGGATGACCACTCTGTCCATGCATTTGAACCGTAATACAGGCGTTGGCATTTTGAGATCTATACTGAAATTTATTAGGGCTCTAAAACCTATAATCACTGTGTATACAGCATATGTATGGAAATGGATGGATATGTACATCAATAATCTACATCGATAATATACCTCATTTATTTTCCTTGAGATATGCTGTGATAATCAGGGTCTCATGGGTGTTACATCTGTTATAATGGTATCTTTCTTGTACAGTTAGTGAAATTATATTCATTTATTCCTTCTTTGGGGTAATGAAAAAAGCCCTGGCAAACTCCCATAACTTAGCTAAATATCCAAACAGCTTCCTCTACTCTGGCTTGCACCTTGAAAACCCCATTCCTGTGCCCTCTGAAACAGGCAGCAGTGTCATCTACATGTAAATTCTTGCCCTTTGCAGAGGAAAGGAATCCACGAGTGCACACAACAAGCACCTTATAAGCCCACAAAGAAGGAACTTTCGAATGCCTTTAAAGCAGCCTAGAAGATACAATCACGTTTGATGGTTTTACTGTAAATCTCTTTACCTTAAAAGCCAGGCAACAGGCAAGCTAGTCATGTGTGATGTTGGGTGACCTCTGGAAGCTCTTACATCCTGCTTGCTGGAAATCTGAGAAAATACCCATTGCATTCTAAGCAGAACAGCCAGAGGCATATCGAAGGCAGGGTCTGAAATACCACTTTTAGTCAGAGGGTTTTTATTAGGAGTAAATTTTCCTAAGTTCTTGATAATAAAGGTTAATACATTTTTTCAAAGGCACAATGAAGCATCCTTTCAGGTCACCACTGATTTCAAAACAAAACAAAACAGAAATGTCCGGATTTGGTGTGTAAAAGGTCAACATCTGCTGATGCTCAGAGATGGGGGATGTGGTGGAGGCGGCCGAATGGGATGTCGAGTGAGCAGGACAGTTAGAGGGGCCATGCAACATACAACTGACACTCCAAACAGAAAGACACCCCAACGCCAAAGAACTACTTTTCCATCCATCCATTTCTGAAACTTCTGACAGGCCAGATCATGAGAGCAGCCTCAGTAATCTGTGTCAGCTTGCTTCTACTTGCTTCCCTGTCGCACTCAAATGCACGTGCAAATGCAATTGTCAAGGCCTGAAAGGAGCACATTGTGGGGTATATATACAGTTAGGCAAATGCCAAGGGGCATACTGAAGCAGAAAAATTAGACCGTTAGAGCCAAAGGTTTTCATTTGCAAGTTTGTAACACTGATGCTGTTTCAACAAGATCACAAAGAGGATGCTGTAGCATTAGGCTGGTATCTCTAAATGGATGTGAACACTACTCCTATTTACAAAGTGGCCAATTTTCATGGCATTTACCACATCAGTGTCCAGGCCTATTCACAAGCTCAAGTAAACTGGGTTGATTTATAAATTGGGAGACCTGACTGCGCATTTATAAGAAGCAGGAAGTTGCTTTATCCAAATTATCAGGGTATTGCTTTTTAGATGGGAGCTGGGAATCGCAATTATTCAATGGCTGTTTACCCTGCGATCACCTTGCCTGGCACAGCACCTATGACACAAGCCTGTGAGGGGTGACACCACAGTGAAAATTCTCTCTGCTTACCAGGCATAATCTTGCTAATAAATGAGTAATTTATTTCCAATCAGTTACTTAGTAGTTGTTGAAAGATTTTAGCCAGTAGAGATAAAGGGCGCAATATACAAAAACACGTAAAATTTTGCTCTGTAAAGTTATTGGGCATTTTCTTAATGCAAATTTCAGGCTTGGCATGAGGGCACCATTATTTTCCACATGAAGAAGGAGCTACACCTGGTTCTCCCATGACAGCAGGGAGAAAGTTCTTTGTAGCGATACTGGAGAAGTGTTCTACAGACGATTAAAGAGAGGTTTCTCTTCAATTGCTTAGATTCATACTAACAAATTTATTGCAGGAATTTCTAATACTCTTACTCCAAAATTCTGCACATATTTTTTATACTCTTTCTCTATCAAACTCAAAGCTAAGTGGTCAAGAAGACATAGACCATTGTATTTGAGAAGGGAGAAATGAATGCACAGATTCTCTTTTTCCTTTATCTCTCCAGAACAACTAGTGATTACAAACTTGCCTCTTTCAGGCCTTCACAACACTTAGAGTTTAATGCATTAACCAAATTCCCTCCCCTTGGTTTCATGGACTTTTTCTTGAGTTCTGATGAATACACCCAAGGCATGCATTGGCTTTCATTTTCTGCTTTTTAAAACTATGTTAGAAATCCAAATCCAGCCTAAGAGAGAGTTCAATTTGTTTGTTGGTTATTAAGTATGGCTAAATAGGACTACTTGTATTTTTGCTAAATGATGATGATTAAGTAATTGCACCTCAGTCCAGGTAGCCCTCATTGGTTAAGAGTATTTCAGGGAAGCCGTAGCACTGCCATGTTCATGGAGTTATGCACAAATAATAATTTTATCTGTGTTCTCATCAGATCTGTGCAGAAAATCAACACAAAAATGCAATTCATAAAGAAAATACCCTATTACATCAGAAATGGACACTGGGAAAATAGATCTGAGGAGCTGAACGACAAAGCAAAGCTAGCCTAGACTTGGTTTGCTGTTTTGTTGTTGTTGTTATTGTTTTACTTACTACCAATACTGGAAATACTGGGGGATACCTGGAGAGAAAGAAGACAACAAAGAAAAGCTGTTAGCTAGTTATTAGTATATAACATCTTCAACTTAACAATCTTAGAAACTTGACACTTGATAACATTCAGACTATTAGGAAATTAGCACACGCAAAATATGTGTTTATATATGTATGCATATACCCATTACACACACACACACACACACACACACACACACACATTTCCAGCAACTGCAACCATTCTGTTTTCATTCTAGAACTCCTGGGCTCATCAGAGTTGGGAAGATAATACTCATTTCAGCATCTGGTTCAAGTAAGCCTTGTGACATCCAACATTTTTTGTTTCCCTGTTAGGTTAATGAACATTCGTACGTGGTTCACAATAACATAATAAACCAGGCTTATATAATGGGCACAGAGTACCAAATATACACTGTGTGGACCTTTGCAAATATCTTCACATATACAATAGACCTTTGAAAACGTGTTATGAGATGCATGTGTTAGCTGTTGAAAATCACCTGGCATTTTATTTGATTAATTTCATATAACCATCGTTTTTATTCCTCTTTTACTTGTCAGATATGTGGATTAAACTCTGTAATAGAAACTTAATTAAGCGGAATAATTCAAGAATACATTAGGTTGTTCATATTGATCATGGACTTCATCGATTTTTCAGCTTTCACTTTAATTCACAAGTTGTGCTAAGGTAGTGAAACCATTTCAGAATATGGCTGGACTTGGTATAAATGTGGACATGAATTTAGTTTGTATACAGATTAAAGTTCCTAACTAAACAATATAGTTCTGTGGCCAGTAGTCTGGCTCAGAAGTCAGGCTGTCTGAATCTGATGTTTGACTCCAACTCCTAAATTTGACCTTGGGGCAAGCTGCTTACCCTCAGTCGCTCAGTTTTGTTTTTTTTTTTAAACCTCTTAGGGTTGTTGCAAGAGTTATATAAACTGATCAATGTAAAGCGCTCAGAGTACTGCTTGACAGGTAGTATGTACTAGATCTGTCTCTGCTATGATTACTATTATTGTTATAGCTCATTCACTGAGCAACATTATGGTAGATGCTGTTAATTAAAAGCTAGAGATTTACATCTTCACCACTAGTTTGGGTAGCTGTGTGGGTGAGAGCATGTGATGGGAATCACACAGCACTCGGTGAGAATTCTGCTTTACTATTACTTAGCTGGGTGATTTTAGACAAGTCTGCTAGCTTCTCTGCACTGTTTCCTCATCTGAAAAAGGACTAGTAAGATCTACTGCATAGGGATGCTGTGAAGATTGAATGAGATAATCCATAAAAATGTCTGACACATGGTATGCAGCCAATAAACAATAGCTGTTAATGAGTTGTTCAGACTTGTTCTTCACATCATTGAAGTATAGTAACAGGTGGTAACTGTAAACATCATTAAGCTTCTATTTTAGTATTTATCTTTGAACAACAGCTCTTGATTTATTTTAACTAATCATGGTAGCTTGCTCGGAGATTTCTAGCTTTGTATTCTTTAAAGCCAAGAACTATTTTCCTATTTTGTAGTGGGTAGGAGAGAATAAGAAATTAAGGGTTACTATGATTTTTTTAAAAGCCTGGAAAGAATGAAGTCTGAATTTTAGTTATTAGAATCATAAAAATATATTGATTTTAAGTGCTCAGAGTTTGTAGTGCTTCCGCTTAATTACTGGTCAACCAAAACTGGAAATCCAAATTTCCATTTCCATGTTTTAACTCCATCCTATGACTTTCAAGCTGAATATGATTTCTGCAAAGGACTGCTGAATTCCTGACCTGACACTTCAGTCGACTGCCTTTGCTGCAGTGTGACAGAGACCTGATACTGAATCTTTATTTTTTTTCTTTTGCAAATCCCTTGTTGAGTGAGATATGATGGCAGCATCATAATTTTAGTATCAATTGCAGAAGTTCCAAATTTCCCCATGATTGAAAATCCTGCTCCATTGCAAGGTACTGCTTGCCTCCTGTAATCCATCAAAAAGAATGGAAGTTGGAATGGCAGGAAGAGACTTGTCAAGTGTTTACAAACTTAAATGGCGCTAAAGGCCAGGCATTATGCAAGGCAGCGATCTCAAGATGTTTGGCACGATACAATGAAGAATAAACTCGCAAGACTGTTTGATGCAGGACTTGCTGCAGCTGAGTACTTTAGAAAGATGCATAAATTTTTTCATTCCTTTGGGGATACCAGTGCAGGGAAGCAATGTTCATTCTAAGTATACAAACCTCACCAAGTGAGGCTATTAGGAGATTCTGTTTTTCTCATGAAGATGTTTTCTATTACCTGACATTGGTTGCTTAAAATTCAGGCTGTTCCTCATTTTGTGGCTTACAATTTTTTGAGGTGCTGCCAGATGAGTCATTTTTTTTTATTCCTCTGCTGTGAAATGGGAATTGCTTAGAAAAGATTTTTAAACTGTTCATTTGAATAAAGACCTTTGAAGCTGAAAATATCTGAATATCAAGGGATGTCCACTAGTATATTTTAAAATATCATTATTTTTTCTAATGCTTCTTATTTTAATGTCCAAATACCTTGTTTTTCATTCTCTGCAGATAACTAAAGAATTGAATAAACCCATAAATCCATTAAAAAGGCTACAGGTAAGCCAGGAGAAATTCCTCAAAAACTCGAGGGAATAAGACAGAGAGGCCTAGAAATGAACTGCAACAATTTATTTCATGAAAGGTGGGGTGTCTTTGGGGTTTGTGAGGAATGAATCAATGAATGCAATGCCATCTTACAACAAACAGTGACTGTACCTAAAAGCCACAGGAATGTGAGTCAGATTGTGCCCAGGAAAACTATCTATCCACATGTTGGCAGTTCTGTAACATTCTCTGTGAAGTGACAATTACCATGTAAAGAATATTATTACTTTTGAAACTGAGCTCCGAAGTCATTTCTTTCCTTCCTCCTCCACATCCCTGATATGAGTTAGCTACTCTCTCCTTTTGATCCCACAGCATTTTGTACAGGCCTCCATGATCAATTTATCCACTTGTTTTTGCATGTCTTAATGTGTTTGCTTGCCAGAGCTGAGGGCACAAGTTCCATGTCTTGTTCCTTTCTGTACCTGTTGTATCTGCCTGGGAAAGTGTCTGATGACGTAAGAGTTGCTCAATGTATATTGGATCAAAAATGTATTACTTATTTCCATGAAAGTTTCTATCATTGTGAAAACATCACTTTTGGTCAAAGTATTTTATACCCTATAAAATGTTCCCCTGAGACATTTCTCAGAGTTCAGGATTAATGGACATTAATTATTAATATTAATAACAAATATTATCTTTGAACACATCTTCCATTCTTATAACAAGAGTTATGCAGTGGACAAATTCCTTTTACCACTTTGCCTTCTATGAAACTCAGAGCTCAGTTTGATGCTCAGCTGGGGAAACTGTTTAGCATTTAATGTCTGGCCTATTTCCTTTCTATTCCTTTTCTCAGATCTTCTGTTGAAATTTCATTTTTTGATACTCTTATTTGTATTTGTCTTTTTTCCTAACATGCCCAGGGGCGAGTGCAGACTTTGTGAGGCATAAAATGTGTACAATTCTGTGTCCTCTCTTTAAGAAATAGAACATAACATTAAAGTATAAAATTAGATACAATTTTTTTTTTTTAATTTAGAAGGAGTCCAGTGAGGGGTCCTGAAGTTTAAGTTTCATTAGCTTAAATTCAACTCCAGAATAACCTCAAAAATACTTGGGAAAGATAAAGAGATGATAGGTAAATTAAAAAGAAGGAAGGAAGACGCTAGATAAGTTAGTTCAGAAAGAGTGTTAAAAAAAATGAAAGCCGAAAGGGATTTAAGGTATCTTCTCATTTAGCCCTTTCATTTTATAGAGGAGGCATAAAGAGATTCCAGTGTCTTGTCCAAGTCTACCCTTTTAGAGTCAACATGAGAGCATGTAATTTCTAGTCCCTGTGTGAGACATTGTTAAGCTTGTGCTGAGGAAATGAAGCACAGGTGTGCATGAGTTTGTTTTTTTTTTGACAGAGTCTAGTTTTGTCGCCCAGGCTGGAGTACAGTGGCTCAATCTTCGCTCACTGCAACCTCCACTTTCCGGGTTCAGGTGATTCTCCTGCCTCAGCCTCCCAAGTACCTGGAATTAAAGGCACATGCCAACATGCCTGGCTAATTTTTGTATTTTTAGTAGAGACAGGGTTTCGCTGTATTGACCAGGCTGGTCTCGAACTTCTAACCTTATGTGATCCACCCACCTTGGCCTCCCAAAGTGCTGGGATTATAGATGGGAGCCACCATGGCCGACCCCGGTGCATGAGTTTTAACATAAGTTTCTGCAATTAGTATTATTAATGCTTCTTGTAGAATCAAAATGTCACTTCAGCCACAGAAATACATATGTGTTGAGTAAGCTAAATGGCCATTATGCTACCACATGCTGAAAAAATGAGAAAGCACTTGCCTTTTAGGTAGTTGGAATTATTCTTTCCTCAATCAGCCCTTCCTTCTCCCACATTTACTTTAATGTTTGTTTTAAAGATATTCTGCCGCAATTAGGGGGATGAGAACCTAGTAGAATTACACAATACAATAATGTGATATTTTCTTTATTTAAAATAATTTTACTACTCTCTAGACCAAGTAAATAGCTTAAGGGTACACAGTTATGCTTAAGGAAGTCAAAATCATGAAGATCTCAAAAATAAACACCCTCATCTTCAGAAGCAGATTAATGCAGTCCTAAAAGCCATAACTCCTTTTGAGAATCAATGGAAGATTCAGAAGTTTTTCATCAGGAAGGAAGCAGAAGGGATAAGGATTTGGCATGCTTCAAATTGAGAGGAAAAATTACCACTGTTGTGATAGATGGTTTGAAAAACCCGTCAAGTAGGTAACTAGATCTTCTTATAGCCAGACTGCAGCCATCGGAATCTCTAACTCCAAAAAAACTTCTTCAAGTTGAAGAAAAGGTAGATAATGAGTAGTAGACATTCTGCAGATTCATTTGTATTCAAGAGGAATTATTTCCAATGTCCTTCCAGTCCTGACCCCTAGTATAAACTGCCGTTGATAGGAGATGCAGTGACTTGTCTCCCAGGAACTTGAAAGTGAGGGAAATAAGATCGCCTTCAAAAAAATATGCTGTGAAATGATCATGTAAATGATCCAAGCAGAGATAGCTACGGTCATCTTACAGCAGTAGCGGGGCTGAGGGCTTGAGTGTGTGTAGCAGACTCAACAGAGGTGAGATTAACCTGACTTACCATGTTAACATATCTGAAGAGTGGAAGAACTAGCTAATCAGAAAGTAGAATCCTCACAAAAGCAGAATCCAGACACATATGGTGACAGTACCGTCCAATCATGCTCTCAAGAGTGCAAGCGGTAACCTGTAACCTTTCAGACCTTCAGTGTCCTGTTGGCATGAAGAAGGCTGACCCTGCGGCAGGATGGATAGGTCGGGATGTTTCAGCCTGATGTTATTAACGTTCAAGTCATTTAAATTTCCTGATCCCATGCTCACCAAGCAACCTCCTGATTATTATCTGATTCTGCATGTAGACTTAATTACAGGAAAGAGAATACACTGGTCATAAGGACTTGAATATTTTGAACACCATAACAGTTATTTCATACTGTGGATGAACAGACAGGCAGTTGGCCACAATATATCTCCCCACATAGCTGCTGTCTCCAAGGGGAGAATGTGCTGCTTATGTGCTGGGTCTCAGGGAAAACATAATGACCACAGCAGGTAATTGAACTGTTGCTTACTATGTGCCTGGGACTGTCTAAATGCCTTACATGTACTAATTCATTTAATTTTTATGACAATCTTATGAAGTCAATAATCAGCCTGACTTTACAGATGGAGGAAACTCAAACATATAGAAGCTAAGTAACTTGCCCAAGATCATCTCAATCTGTTGGGAAGGAAATTTGAGCCCAGAGTCCAGGTACCAGAACTGGGGCCCATGACCACCATTCTATACTGTCTTTCCATTTATTTCAGGGCCTCGTCTTTATTACTCAGCCCTCAAATTTAAAAAAAAGAAAAACTATGAAAACTAAAATGTTTTTAAAAATGTCCCTGCCATACGACCTAATGTGATTTGAACTAACTTGGTGGCGAAACTGTACTGGAACTGATGTGAGAGTATTTTTTATAGTCTTCCATCATCCCAGTTGCTGAGAATAATCATGTTTGCTATAAAAATATTAAATTGTCTGATTAAATGTTGCTGCCTAATATTCTCCTGTGGGTATCGTTGTAATATATGTGCACTGTAGTACCTTTATACAATCCTAAAGATTTTTTTAAAATATATATTTTATTGCACTTTAGGTTCTGGGGTACATGTGCAGAACATGCAGAATTGTTGCATAGGTACATACATGGCAATGTGGTTTGCTGCCTCCATCCCCCTGTCACCTATATCTGGCATTTCTCCTCATGTTATCCCACCCCAACTCCCTACCCCCTGTTGTCCCTACCCTAGTCCCCTGCAACAGACCCCAGTGTGTGATGCTCCCCTCTTTCTGTCCATGTGTTCTCATTGTTCAACACCCGCCTATGAGTGAGAACATGCAGTGTTTGATTTTCTGTTCTTGTGTCATTTGCTGAGAATGATGGCTTCCAGATTCATCCACGTCCCTACAAAGGACACAAACTCATTGTTTTTTATGGCTGCAAAGTATTTCATGGTGTATATTTCCCACATTTTCCTTGTCCAGTCTATCATCGATGGGCATTTGGGTTGGTTCCAGGTCTTTGCTATTGTAAACAGTGCTGCAATGAACATACAGCACTGTGTGCATGTGTCTTTATAATAGAATGATTTATAATCCACCAGTAATGGGATTGTTGGGTCAAATGGAGTTTCTATTTCTAGGTGCTTGAGGAAGCGCCACACTGTCTTCCACAATGGTTGAACTAATTTACACTCCCACCAACAGTGTAAAAGTGTTCCTATTTCTCAGCATCCTCTCCAGCACCTGTTGTCTCCAGATTTTGTAATGATTGCCATTCTAACTGGCATGACATGGTATCTCAATGTGGTTTTGATTTGCATTTCTCTAATGACCAGTGATGATGAACATTTTTTCATATGTTTGTTGGCCTCATATGTGTCTTCTTTTGAAAACTGTCTGTTCATGTCATTCGCCCACTTTTGAATGGGTTTGTTTGTTTGTTTCTGGTAAATCTGTTTTAGTTCTTTGTAGATTCTGGATATTAGCCCTTTGTCAGATGGGTAGATTGCAAAAACTTTTTTCCATCCTGTTGGTTGCCTGTTCATTCTAATGATTGTTTCTTTTGCTGTGCAGAAGCTCTGTAGTTTAATTAGGTCCCATTTGTCTATTTTGGCTTTTGTTGCCAATGGTTTTGGTGTTTTAGTCATGAAGCCCTTGCCTATGCCTATGTCCTGAATGGTTTTGCCTAGGTTTTCTTCTAGGGTTTTTATGGTGTTAGGTCTTATGTTTAAGTCTTTAATCCATCTGGAGTTAATTTTAGTGTAAGGTGTCAGGAAGGGGTCCAGTTTCTGCTTTCTGCACATGGCTAGCCAGTTTTCCCAACACCATTTATTAAACAGGGAATCCTTTGCCCATTGCTTGTTTTTGTCAGGTTTGTCAAAGATCGGATGGCTGTAGATGTGTGGTGTTGCCTCTGAGGCGTCTGTTCTGTTCCATTGGTCTATATCTCTGTTTTGGTACCAGTACCATGCTGCTTTGATTACCGTAGCCTTGTAGTATAGTTTGAAGTCTGGTAGTGTGATGCCTCCCGCTTTGTTCATTTTGCTTAGAATTGACTTGCCTATGCAGGCTCTCTTGTGGTTCCATATGAATTTTAAGGTGTTTTTTTCCAGTTCTGTGAAGAGGGTCATAGGTAGCTTGATGGGGATAGCACTGAATCTATAAATTACTTTGGGCAGTATGGCCATTTTCACAATATTGATTCTTCCTAACCAGGAGCATGGAATGTTTTTCCATATGTTTGTGTGCTCTCTTATTTCCTTGAACAGTGGTTTGTAGTTCTCCTTGAAGAGGTCCTTTACATCCTTTGTTAGTTGTATTCCTAGGTATTTTATTCTCTTTATAGCAATTGTGAATGGCAATTTGTTCTTTATTTGACTCTCTTTAAGTCTGTTATTGGTGTATAGGAATGCTTGTGACTTCTGCACATTGATTTTGTATCCTGAGACTTTGCTGAAGTTGCTTATCAGTTTCAGGAGATTTTGGGCTGAGGCGATGGGGTCTTCTAAATATACAATCATGTCGTCTGCAAATAGAGACAATTTGACTTCCTCCATTCATAACTGAATACCCTTTATTTCTTTTTCTTGCCTGGTTGCTCTGGCTAGAACTTCCAATACCATATTAAATAGGAGTGGTGAGAGAGAGCATAGTTGTCTAGTGCCAGATTTCAAGGGAACTCTTCCAGTTTTTGCTCATTCAATATGATATTGGCTGTGGGTCTGTCATAAATAGCTTTTATTATTTTGAGATATGTTCCATCAATACATACTTTATTGAGATTTTTTAGAATAAAGGGCTGTTGAATTTTGTTGAATGCCTTCTCTGCATCTATTGAGATAATCATGTGATTTTTGTCTTTGGTTCTGTTTATGTGGTGAATTATGTTTATAGACTTGCATATGTTGAACCAGCCTTGCATCCCCTGGATGAAGCCTACTTGATCATGGGTAAGCTTTTTGATGTGCTGTTGCAATTGGTTTGCCAGTATTTTACTGAAGATTTTTGCATCTAGGTTCATCATGGATATTGGCCTGACTTGAAGTTTCTTTTTTTGTGGAGTCTCTGCTGAGTTTTGGTATCAGGATGATGCTGGTCTCATAAAATGATTTGAGAAGGATTCCCTCTTTTTGAATTGTTTGGAATAGTTTCAGAAGGAGTGGTACCAGCTCCTCTTTGTATGTCTGGTAGAATTCAGCTGTGAACCCACCTAGACCTGGGCTTTTTTTGATTGGTAGGCTGTTAATTGCTGCCTCAACTTCAGCCCTTGCTATTGGTCTATTCTGGGTTTTGACTTCTTCCTGTTTTAGGCTTGGGAGGGTGCAAGTGTCCAGGAATTTATCCATTTCTTCCAGGTTTACTGGTTTATGTGCATAGAGTTGTTTATAGTAATCTCAGATGGTAGTTTGTATTTCTGTGGAATCGGTGGTGATATCCCCTTTATCATTTCTTATTGCATGTGTTTGATTCTTCTCTCTTTTCTTATTAATCTGGCTAGTGGTCTATTTTGTTGGTCTTTTCAAAAAACCAGCTCCTGGATTTATTGATTATTTGAAGGGTTTTTTGTGTCTCTGTCTCCTTCAGTTCTGCTCTGATCTTAGTTATTTCTTGTCTTCTGCTGGCTTTTGAATTTTTTGATCTTGCTCCTCTAGCTCTTTCAATTTTAATGATAGGGTGTCGATTTTAGATCTTTCCTTGCTTCTCATGTGGGCATTTATTGCTGTAAATTTTCCTCTAGACACTGCTTTAAATGTGTCCCAGAGATTCAGATACGTAGTGTCTGTCCTCGTTGGTTTTGAAGAACATCTTTATTTCTGTCTTCATTTCACTGTTTATCCAGTCAACATTCAAGAGCCAGTTGTTTCATTTCTATGAAGTTGTGAGGTTCTGAGTTAGTTTCTTAATCCTGAGTTCTAATTTGATTGCACTGTGGTCTGAGGGGCTATTTGTTATGATTTCCACTCTTTTGCATTTGCTGAGGAGTGATTTACTTCAAATTATGTGATTAATTTTAGAGTAGGTGTGATGTGATGCTAAGAATAATGTATATTCTGTAGATTTGGGGTGGAGAGTTCTGTAACTGTCTGTTAGGTTTTCTGGGTCCGAATCTGAGTTCAAGTCCTGGATATCCTTAATTTTCTGTCTTGTTGATCTCTCTAATATTGACAGTGGAGTGTTAAAGTCTCCTATTATTATTGTGTGGGAGTCTAAGTCTCTTTGTAGGTCATTAAGAACTTGCTTTATGTATCTGGGTGCTCCTGTATTGGGTACATATATATTTAGGATTGTTAGCTCTTCTTGTTGCATTGATCCTTTTACCATTATGTAATGCCCTCCTTTGTCTCTTTCGATTTTTGTTGGTTTAAAGTCTATTTTATCAGAGATTAGGATTGCAACTCCTGCTTTTTGTGCTCTCCATGTGCTTGGTAAATTGTCCTCCATTCCTTTATTTTGAGCCTATGTGTGTCTGTGCATGTGAGATGGGTTTCCTGGATACAGTACACCAATGGTTTTTGAATATTTTTCCAATTTGCCAGTCTGTATCTTTTGATTGGGGCATTTGGTCCATTTACATTTTAGGTTAATACTGTTATGTGTGAATTTGATCCTGCCATTTTGATGCTAGCTGGTTGTTTTCCCCATTAGTTGATGTAGTTTCTTCATTGTGTTGATGCTGTTTACCATTTGGTATGTTTCTGGAGTGGCTGGTACTGGTTGTTCCTTCCTATGTTTAGTGCTTCTTTCAGGAGCTCTTGTAAGGCAGGCTTGGTGGTGATGAAATCTCTGAGCAATTGCTTGTTCGTAAAGGATTTTATTTCTCCTTCGCTTATGAAGCTTAGTTTGGCTGAATATGAAATTCTAGGTTGAAAGTTATTTTCTTTAAGGATGTTGAATGTTGGCCCCCACTCTCTTCTGGTTTGTAGGGTTTCTGCTGAGAGATCTGCTGTGAGTCTCATGGGCTTCCCTTTGTGGGTAACCTGACCTTTCTCTCTTGCTGTCCTTAGCATTTTTTCCTTCATGTAAACCCTGGTAAATCTGACGATTATGTGCCTTGGGGTTGCTCTTCTTGAGGATTATCTTTGTGGTGTTCTCTTGTATTTCCTGGACTTGAATATTGGCCTGCCTTGCTAGGTTGGGGAAATTCTCCTGGATAATATCCTGAAGAGTGTTTTCCAGCTTGGATTCATTTTCTCCATCACAGTCAGGTAGATTAGGTCTTTTCATATAATCCCATATTTCTTGGAGGCTTTATTTCTTTTCACTCTTTTTCTCTAATCTTGCCTTCTCATTTTATTTCATTGATTTGATCTTCATTCTCTGATATTCTTTCTTCCAATTGGTCAATTTGGCTATTGAAACTTGTGTATGCTTCGCGAAGTTCTCGTGTTGTGTTTTTCCACTCCATCAATTCATTTATATTCTTCTCTAAGCTGTTTATTCTCGTTAGCATTTTGTCAAACCTTTTTTCAAGGTTCTTAGTTTCTTTGCATTGGGTTAGAACATGTTCTTTTAGCTCAGATAAGTTTGTTATTACCCACTTTCTGAAGCCTGTTTCTGTCAATTTATCAGACTCATTCTTGCTGGTGTAGAGTTGTGATCCCTTAGAGGAGTAGAGGCATTCTGGTTTTGGGCGTTTTCCTCCTTTTTGCGCTGGTTTCTTCCCATCTTTTTGGATTTATCTACCTACCTGTGGTCTTTGTAGTTGGTGACTTTCAGATGGGGTCTCTGAGTGGACATCCTGTTTGTTGATGATGAAGTTATTTCTTTCTGTTTTTTAGTTTTCCTTCTAACAGTCAGGCCCCTCTGCTGTTGGACTGCTGGAGGTCCACTCCAGGCCCTGCTTGCCTGGGGATCCCCTGCAGCAGCTGCAGAACAGTAAGGGTTGCTGCCAGTTTCTTCTTCTGTTATCTTTGTCCCAGAAGGATGCCCACCAGATGTCAGTCTGAGCTCTCCTTTATGACATGTCTCTTTGGATATATGGGGGTCAGGGAGCTGCCTGAGGAGACAGTTTGTCCCTTACAGGAGCTCAAGTGCTGAGCTGTGAGCTCCGTTGTTCCGTTCAGAGCTGCTGGGCAGGTACGTTTAAGTCTGATGCAGTGGAACTCCTAACTGCCTTTTTTTCCCACGTGCTCTGTCCTGGGAAGATGGGGCTTTATTTATAAGTTCCTGACATGCTGCTGCCTTTTTTAGAGAGAGATGCCCTGCCCAGCGAGGAGGTAGCCTAGTCACAGTCTGCCAGCAGAGGCATTGCTGAGCTGCTGTGGGCTCTGCCCAGCTGCTGTATGAACTTCCTTGCAGTTCTGTTTATAGAAGTATAATTAGAACTGCCTTGATAATGGCAGTCTGCCTCAGTAATGGCACACTGTCTCTGTAATGGTGGACTGCCTCGGTAATGGCTGATTGCCTTGGTAATGCAGGACTGCCTCGGTAATGGTGGACTGCATTGGTAATGGCGGACTGCCTCAGTAGTGGTGGACTGCCTCGTAATGGCAGATGCTCTTCCCCCCCACAGAGCTGGACGTGGACTGTCCTGGGTCCAGTTGCACTTCCTGTGAATCTCTCAATCCAGAGCATTTCAAATTGCTGGTCTTTGTAGGGGTGGAACCCACCGAGCCAGATCACCTGGCTCCCTGTTTTAGCCCCCCTTTTTTCAGTTGAATGGGCAACTCTGTCTCCTGGGCATTCCAGGTGCCAGTTGAAATGGCTGCCCAGATTTGTGTGAGTTTTTGTGTAGAGACTCACTGCGCTGGCTGTTTCAGCCTGTTGGAAACTCGTGGTGCTCTCCCCCCCAGGAATCTCCTGGTGTGTGGGCAGTAAAAACTTGTTTGGAAATGCAGTGATCACTCATCCTCTGCGTTCTCGCTGGGAACTGCACTCCAGAGCTGTTCCTATTTGGCCATCTTGGATCTATCTCCTCTACAATCCTAAAGATGTTGAATTCCAAATCATATCTGGTCCAATGAGGGACCATAGACTGGTGGTTGTACATGAATAACTTGGTATTCTGGTTTTCAATACTGGGCCTCCAAGCTTGGTCATACACATATGAGGAAGAACCTCTCTTAATGTGCTGACAAAATTAGGGTTCTGAGCCTGAAAGGCTGGTAGTCAAGCCACCCAGGCAGTGAATACCCCTTCGGGAGGCCTGTGAAAACCTGCCATCCAATGTGCTATCTAGATGGTTGGATTGGCCATGAGCACCAGTGAGAATTTTTCCTGTTGCAGTTCCTCCCCCCAGTACTCAAATGGTCTCTCCTGTAGGAGATTGAAGGCTCTGTTGTTGGTGCTGGTGACCTGTGAAGGCCTCATATTCCAGGATATACAAGAAGATAAATGGGAGGCCAGTGTAGCCATGTGCACATTACAGGGCTATTAGGTTTACTTATCCATTCACAAAAGTAATTCCACAAATGGGTTGTGTGTGGTGGCTCATGCCTGTAATCCCAGCACTTTGGGAGGCCGAGGCGGGTGGATCACCTGAGGTCAGGAGTTCAAGAGTAGCCTGGCCAACATGGTGAAACCCTGTCTCTACTAAAAACGTAAAAAATTAGCTGGGTATGGTGGCAGGTGCCTGTAATCCCAGCTACTCGAGAGGCTGAGGCAGGAGAATCATTTGAACCAGGAGGCAGAGGTTGCAGTGAGCCCAGATCATGCCATTGCACTCCAGCCTGGGCAACAAACAAGACTCCGTCTCAAAAAAAAAAAAAAAAAAAAAAAATTCCATAAATGTTGATGAAGACCAAGAATAAAACATGGACCCATTCTTAAACTGCTCACATTTTAGTTCCTATAGTGAGACAGACCTAAGGTTAAATCTTGCTCTGTCATGCATTAGCTATGGGACTTTAGACAACTTAACCTGTCTGTGTCTGCATTTCTTTATCAGTAAAATGAGGATAATAATAGTACATGCCCCATGGGGATGTTGTGGGGACTTAAACCAATAAAGCACATAAAGTACTTCATGAAGTATAAAAGCCTGTAGTAAACTTAATAAATGATAGCTATCATTATTATAATAATTTTGGTTAAAGATAGTCAACCAGTTGAAAGTCTACACACATTATCAAGAATTGAGAGAGAGAGAGACAGAAGTAATTGATTTTGCACTGGAGAGTCTAGGTAGGCTTCAATGAGGCATCGAGGAGCAGTCTTGAAAAACGAGCAGAATTTCAATATAGAGCAAAGAGAAAAATGCTTTAGGGGAAAGAAATGAATTTAGTATCTAGCATATTGACTTTGAGATCTTTACTGACAGCTGAAAAATTTTTCTAAATTTATTAGAAAGATTGAAGCTAGAATTGGTTGATTACTATTAAATCAATAATACTAAGATCTACAACTACAAGAATAGGCTAGAATGTCAGGGGGAAAAAATTATAGACTGAGTGAGAACAGACAGGGTTGGGGAACATGGAGATTTAAAAGACTAATAGAAGAAGTGTCTTTGAAGGCAGAAAAATAACAGAGACATAGGAAGAGGGCAGGTGTAGAGAAAACTGACTTGTTCAAACAGGTATTTAAATGGAGCCTACATCCCAGTGGAGAACAGAGAAAGTCACTCAAATTTAACAACTTGATCAGCAATATAGTGCACTGTGCAGTCCTCAGAGTCATAAGCTACCTGGATTCAAACCCTCCCTTTCATTCTTTCTAGCTGTGTAAACCTTAAAAAAAGATATTTTTCCTCTGAAATCACAATATTCCATGTGTTTAAAATTAAAATAGTGGTCTTTTTCCAGTAAGACTATTTTGAGTTTAGAATGGACTAATGTATATAAAGCACTTAGGAAACTGGATAAAGACACACACATGGGTACACCTGGGAAAATATAAATTGGTCAATGCAAACTTGATACCAGAGAAAATAACAGAACAATCATCAAATTATTTTCCATCACTCAGAGGAGCCCTAGATATTGTGTAACAATTCAAGTTAGATTTATGAACAAACAATGGCAAAGCTAGACCAATTTGATTTTCTTTCTTTGGAGAATATTAGACTACGGGGTAAGAGAAAAGTAAAAGATTGAATAGAGCTGAACTAGCTCAGTTTTCTGTCTATCTCCATGACATTTCTATGGCTAGGCTGCAAGAAACTGTTGAGCCCAGCATGCCCCCACTGGAGTGTTTTATAGAAAGTTATTGAGTGTTCCATGAGGCAAGTAAGTTTGGGTAACATTGGGTAAATAGGTTACTTTATTGTAGGACTTCTCAAATGTTTCTATTATAGTAATGTAATATAAACAGCTAAGCGTCGGTATAGTGCACAGCATTTTCTAGACTTATCTGGCCATAGAGTTCTTTTATGGATCATAGAACATAGAGAAGGAGAGGGGTAGGTATGGTATTATCTTTGCTGAAGTTATGGTTCCTACATAGTGAATATAAAGTTTTCAGCATCTATATGTAGAAAAATATCATGTGTTATTTCACAAGTGTCAGAATTTAAAGAGTTATTTAATACTTTTATTCAGGAGCTGGACAATTGGGAATCAAGAGAATCACAATTAAGCACAAAGTTACACAGAACTGCTATTACTTGGAAGACAGAAATAAAGTTCAAAGGACATCCAAAATGGAATTATATCAAAAAAGAATGAAGATCAAAAAGGAGAAGAAGAAAATGTCTTTTCTATAAAAATAAGCTTTGTAGAAGAAAGAAAAAATTTTGATATACATGTTCATGGCTTTAAAAGTCCAAGAAAATACACTGGGTCTTGAATGAAAGCATGATGCATAAAAATATCACAAAAGTTATTCTGCCTCTGGTAAGTTTATTGTCACAAAAAGCATATGGAAATGTGGTGTGCCTCAGACTGGGGTGGCTATATTTTAGAGTGTTGGCCTTCTGCACACTTCTGCTTGGCTTTACATGTTTCATACAACAGTGGTCTTGAATTGCTCTAGAATGTAGGACCTCCAGAGCCAAATGACTCCCAGCAAGATCCCATCTAGGGTATCCCTAAGTGGTGGGCTGCGTGTCTTGGGGGAGAATCTTGTCATTCCCTGATTTAATAAAGGCCTCCTAGTTCTTTTGTTAAAACTTGTGAAGGTGAGCAGAAACTGAATATCCTATTTGAAAAGTATCCTGGTTGCTTGAGATTCTGCTAAATCTAGAGATTATCCAGGTTGAGTAGCATTTATAGGTCCCTGAAGAGTTGATTTTGAGGGACCAGAAGTTGTACCTTTTGTATTCTTATGTTAGGTGATGATATATCCTACGTATCCCTCATAGATAACTGACTTGTAATGTACCAACTAGCGTCACGTGAGTGTGTGTATACCTGTATGCATATGTGTAAGAAAAAGCCGATATGAAGTGAGAATCATAAAACTACTGAAGGTCCTGTGCTTGGCTGGAAGTACCACATTAATGAAGTAAAGGACTTCCAGGCAGGCAACCAGGTAAAGGACGTAAAAATGTTATCATCACATAAGAGGTGGAGTTGATAATGGTTAACCCGGGGAAGAAATAAAGCCAGCATTGATATATTTTTACTTCTTATAAAGAAAAAAGGGGGGTCGATAAGAAATAACTTTTATACCAGTTAAAACTGTCCAACAACGGACCAGACTGTTTTCTAAAAAAATCTAAAAATAAATTATTTTTGGATGCATATTTTGTGACAGGTGTTAGGCTAAACACATTACATGTGTTAGCTTAGTCAACCGTCTAAAAATCCACATGAGGTAATAACTGTTATGATCCTCATATTAGAGATGGGAACCAGTGTTGGAGAGGTTAGCTTACTTTTTCAAGGTCACATAGCTAGTAAATGAAGAAACTGGGATTGCACCCTGGAATCAGTGCACTAAACTACTAAATTGCTTACTTCCACCCTCAGATGCTTTTAACGCACAGTCTGAGGTGTCAGAGCGTTAGTCAGAAGGGTTATTCCCATTGCAAGACTTTTCCATTGCAGAGTTTCTAAAACTCTTCAGCTAATTTCAGACATACTGATTTTTGGAATATTGAATTGAACCCCTTTGGACACTGGGTCCATCCATCACCTGCCTATTTTAACAGCAATGAGAAAAATGTCCAAAAAGTCTAGAGAAAGCCAGTAAAAACTAAGGGACAGATGGACAAATGGACCTACAAGGAAAACTGAAAGAGGTTTCATTCCTTTGCCAAGAAAATGACTTGGTGATTTTCAATATGCAAAGGATTAGGGGTATGTCATTTTCATGATGAATATAACAAAAAATCAATTTCATTGAGAAAGTCTGAATGAAACAAGAAGGCTTTCCAGTGAAAATGTCTTGAAATAAAAACTTCGAAGTACAGATATGGGTAGAAGATCAGGGCCACGTTAGAATAGAAGCTGATGCCTTCAATAGCAGCCCACCCCCTGCTGCCTCACCAGTGGCCTTGGCAAGTTGACCTGCCCTGAGGACCACCCAGAATGCCAAGAAGTGTTTGTGAATTTCATTCTCTTCCAGCCTTTTCCACTAAAGAAGGAATAGACACTAGAAAGGAAATCTGACCCATTTTAGGAAAGCATTAAACTAAATTTGACAACTGTGGTCCTAGGAGTCATTAGGTAGCCAACCACAGGGTATTGCAACAAATAACCTTGCAGGATCCCTTCCAAATTCATGAGTCTATGGCCCTCAACAATTGAGGAAAGGCCACAGAGTCTCCATTAATAAAATCGCCTTGACACATCAACATTTCTGCTCAACAGAGCTTTAATGTATTAATTTTAGGGGCAAGAAGTCAGTTTTTTTCTTTAACACTGGAAGCAACTGAATACCCTTACAAAGAAGGATTTTTTAAACTTTTGAAGGATTTCTTCCTGCTTCATAGAAATTTTATCGTAATTTCATGCCCCCATACTTCATGGCTTGTTACTTGGTCCTTTACTCTTAGGTTTAACCTGATAAGGTCCTGGTTCCTGTGATATCAGTTCTTAGGTTTGGTTTCTCACAGCTGCTGCTTTGAAGTGCCTGATAACATTCTTACCCTTCTAAGGAACCAGTGGGTTTTCAAGTTCTCGTTCTCTTGTGCTCACTGTCCTGCTGCTTCTATTAGTTCTCACTGAATGGGGACATTCTAATCTCCCCCTTTTTGCTACTGTTTAAAGAGGGCAAACCTGTGGCTGTTGCAGGTAGTTAATTGGTCCATACACGGAACTGGGCAAATTCAGGAAATAATCACATTTCTCTGTGAGCATGTCAGAGCCTGTTTTCCTGTGGGGAGTCAGGATTTCAGTGGGGGGCATACACACATGGTTTCTATAAACACAGATAATGCTTGCACGCTTTCACAAGCATACAAAAACCTTTTTCTTAATGTGGTCCCCCACAGGCCTACAGTCATGCTCTTTATCCAAAGGGGGCCTCTACCCACAGGATCCAAAGCAGATATGTTTCAATTGCTGGAGTTTGAAAACAGCCAAGCTTTTCACCAGGCGATATTACGGCCTAGCTAAAATTGTAGAGGGAAACATCTTCTGAACAAAGCATCTCTCAGGATACCCAGTATGGGAAGTAGGGCTGTAAACATTCAAATAATTTCTGTAAATTGTTTATGGCTAAAATTAAATTAGGGTTGAGAGTTTTCAAGGCCTTTGATATTTCAACTGAAAATTAATTTGGGGGAGAAAAAAATCACCTCCTGTCTTATCCACTTAGAAAAAATTCCGTCTGTGATGTCAAGTATAATTTCCCCCACATATTTGATGTGAATGTCAGATGGCTAAATTTTACAGATGATCAGAGTGCTAAAAGATGTCTACAAGAGGTAAGGTGGGAACTAAAACTTTAGCAGCACTTTAAAGAAGAATGAGACAACTTAACAGTTAAGAGGAGTAACATCAAAATTGTAAGCAAAATTGAGAGGAACTATCACCTCATTGTGCACAGAATATGTTGTTACCAAGAAAAGTTACTCACAGGTATTTGCAGTGCCTTTGGGGATGGGGAGATAGGAGCCTGGACTCCAAGGTCGGCCCTGATAATTCTTCTTGCATTTCCCACAGTCTGGACCCGTAGTGTTGTGCTCACATTCACATGTCAATTTGCTGTTGTCATACACACACACAGTGGCATGAAGATTACACTTGCACCTGGGCAGAGGAGAGACAAAGAGTTCACTGTCAGATAAATTGGTCTTGGTGACCACAGAGGCTTCCCTGATCTCATCTCCAAGGGCTGTGCCTCTCAAACTCTACAGTGCTTTAGTGCTACACGGAGGCACTTAGTAAGAGATAGATTTGCAGGCCCAGCCCTCAGAATCTTCCCAAAAAGAGCCGTTTGCAGAGGGCAGATTTGTTACGATGCCGTCTGTCCTCACACCGCACTTTGAGAAAGCCGAATAGCTGTGAGGTCAGCGGAGGCCTGAAGCTACCCCAAGGTAACTGTGCTCCAGAATCAAGGGGGCTCGCAACAGATTCCAAAATATTGTCATTCAGGAAAAGGTCTTTTTTGTGATTTTAACAAATCTATGACAATTTCATCTGGGTTTCATTTGGGTTTCAAGAACAATGTTATCTTTTTAAAAAATCGTTAAGACAATTCTTATTTGCTTAAAAAGGAAGCTAGCCATTGCTATTCAGACTTATTCTTAGAAACCCAAGAAATTATAATCAAGTGTTCTCGTTCTGCACTCTAAAATGACATTTCCTCGGATCAGAAGAAGTTTTCCCGCATGGCCGCTAACAGACCCGAGGAGAGGTGTGACAGGAAACCTCAGACATCCCACTCAGAGCAAATCGGGGAATCACAAAGGCTCTCAGAAACAGGCCAAATGACTCTGATAAAAGATGCTTAGAATCCTAAAGGAGAAAAAAAAACCCGTCATGTGGCAGGGTTTTGAAGTCATCAGCTAAGGCCTGGCCTTTGCTGCCTATGAATAAAGCCATGATATATGAGAGGCAACAATGGAATATGCAATTTCCACAAAAATACATCCAATGCCTGAAGTCTTTGACTATAAAATTGCAACGGCTAACTTGGTATTAGTCGAGGCAGCAGGATGTAAACTGTATGACACCGAGCACCAACCATCTCCTCTGGGAAGGTGAAACCTACGTTGACAGAACGGCCACAACCAGAGGTCAGAGTAATGTATGTGGGAAGAGACAGTCCACACACAGGAGAGAACCTGGGCACCCGGGCTAGCGGGTAGAGAACCGAGACAGGGCAGTCAGAACCATTGAGAGAGAAACGCGCGCGAGCCTGTGTGTGTGTGTGTGTGTGTGTGTGTGTGTGAAAACAAACCTGGCCTCTTCCAGGAACTAGGACAAAAATGTAGAAACTCAAGTTTCATTAAGGCAAAGACATATTATGGTATTTTACTTTTTTCTCTTGGGCCAAATTACATGAACTGGGAAAGAGAATAGAATGCTCTTTCTCAGGTAGGAGATGAGATTCTTTAATAACAATGTTAGTTTCTCTAATGTCTGCACGGCAATGGCCAAGTTTTTCTTTAGTGCATCCAGAATCTGTCTGGAACACTGACCCATACTTATGACAAGGAAAAAAAAGAATGGTTAAGACTATTACTGAAAGTAAGATGTAGTCCTAAAGCAACCACCATCTACTCAAACCTGTCTGGGAAGACAGAGCTGCAGCTTCCTCAGGGGTCTATTACAATGTATAATACTTCTTGCTACGATCTATTCTCTGTGTACTTACAAATTATAATAAGCTTGTTCAACTTAGACACATAAATGTCACCTTTGAAAATGAACATTTGTATATTCTTTAAAAAGGTAAAATAAAAAAGAATTCAGTTAAACAGGCGATGAGCTAGGTCCTATAACAATCTCCTATATGCAGGGAATTACTTGTGCTAGTTGCTTATTAAAGGATCTTTCTCCTTCCAACATTAACACCTTCATTTATGGGTGTGTTTATATATATGGAGGATGTTTAAAACCTAAGTGATAGAAGCACCAGCTTATACTGATTTAGCACCATATCTGGTGTTAAAAATTCCAAATGAGGAAATTGAACAATGTGATCCCAAAGAATATGCTGGTTTCATGGGTGAAGACCAAGAATGCAAGGAGTAATTGTAAATTGGATTATATGCCTTGTAACTGTTAATACTTTCATACTTATAGTCACTCTGAGTTATAGGCAATTTCCATTCTAAAGACATTATATTAGCTGAGAAGATTTTCTTTAAATAATAAAAGGAGGTAAAAGGAGAATAGATGAATGTTTAGTCTTATTTTTTTCTCAGATTTCTTCCAATTAATGGCTCATTCTCAGCTGTCCAAAAGCTTATTAATCATTCAAGGCTCAACTCAATTCAAAACCTTTCTCTGAAATCCATCCTGACCACTGTACTTACCCTGAGCTCTATTCTTCTGATTTCTTTAAAAGTGTCTGTGTGCTTGGATTGGTTGTTACTAAAGGTTCTTTGTACTTTTAAATTTTCTCACTCAGTGCACAAGTCTCTCCCATCATCAGGTGAGGAAATACCTACTTTGCATCTGGTCATCTTCCCCAGCTACCACCTTAGTCATCTCCCCCTCCCTTCCTGAGTTTCCTATACTTGCCATCTCCTTTCTCTCATCTCCCACTCACTCAGTCTTTGCACATGGCCACAGCCTCCCTTACCAAATCACCCACGACTGCCCCGTTGAAAATCCAATGGATATGATTCCTTGCTTTTTCATTTTCTCAGGGGCATTGACTCTGGACCTCTCCCTTTCTCCTGACACTCTCCCCTTCTCCTGACACTCTCCCCTTCTCCTGACACTCTCCCCCTCTGGTTACCCAAGCTCATTTTCAGGAACCTCTTCAGCCTGTTCACTATACATGCTGTTCCCGGGTTCTGGCCCAGCACAGCCAGTGCACTCTCCCTGGGCACTCTTATCAAGTTGTCCCTTCAATTTTCGTCTGCAGTCCTTGACTTCTTTTGCATCACAGATGTTTTAAAGTAAATTCCCATCATCTCCCCGGCCCCAAATAAACATATTTAAAGGAAGCCCCAAGTGTGAAAACATTTTAGGAGATTCAGGGATTCTCTGTTACCCACAGGGATGCATAGAGCCCCCTCCCTCTGTTACACCACACGATCTAATCAAAATGCTGGTAAGTCTGGGATGTGTATCTCCATCTCAGATCTCTCTCCCAGGCTTCACACGTATTCATCAAAATGCCTCCTGGGCAAACCTATCTCAAAATGTATTCGAGCTTTTGGCTTCCCCGCCGCATCTATTCTTCCTTCTGTGCTTCCTTAGTAAATTGTACCATCTTCCACCCAGTTCATCAGAAATGATGTATCCCCTCTCCCTTTCCTACCACACTTAATCTGGCATTACTCAGTCTCTCACCAAGTCCTGAGATTCCTCTTTGATATGGTTTAAATATTTTGTCCCCTCCAAATCTCATGTTGAAATGTGATCTCTAGTGCTAGAGAGGGACCTGCTGGGAGGTGTTGGGGTCATTCTCTCGTGAATGGCTTGGTGCCCTCATTGCGGTAATGAATGAGTTCTTGCTCTATGAATTCTTACAAGATCTGGTGGTTTAAAAGAGTGTGGCACCCACCCCCCCATTCTTGTTCCTGCTCTTGCCATGTGACATGCCTAATTCCCCTTCACCTTCCACCATGAGTGGAAGCTTTCTGAGGTCCTCACCAGAAACTGAGCAGATGCAGGCATCATGCTTCTTGTACAGAGCCTACAGAACTATGAGCCAAAATAAACCTCTTTTCTTTATAAATTACCAAGTCTCGAGTATTCCTTTATAGCAATGCAAATGGACTAATGCACTCTTCCTGGAGTTTCTTTAAAATTCATACAGTTCTAGCAGCAATCACTTCCTTAGCTGTGATTATCACCTTTGATCTGGTTTATTGCAACACCTTCTAAACAGAATTTTGTGCTCCAGGTATGCCCCTCCATAACCCAATCTCAACAAATAGTCAAAATATTTTTTTACAAAAACACATTTTGGGTCACTTCTGGAACAGAACGGTAAGATCTCCCATTATTTTCAGGATAGAGTCTAAGCTCTGTAACATGGCCTGCAAGTTCTTTTTGCAATTTATCTCTTGCTCCTTTTCCAGTTTCATTTGTACCACTCCTAACTCTACATTTAGTTCTTCAAACTTTGCCTTCAGATACTCTTATAAGGTGTTTCTTCTGCCTACAGCATTCTACTCTCCTATTCCTACCTCTTTGATCTGGATAATTCTTCCCTTCAGATATTAACTTATATATGTCAGTGCCTGGCTCCTTTTCGGTATTCAAAAAATATCTGCTGATCGACTATCTGAATGTTTCTCTGGTCCACCAGGATGCCTTTTCTGTGTGCTCCTATGACATAAGGCAAGGCTAGCTGCATAATAAAGTCCATACTCTCTCTGCTATAGGCTGTAGGCTATATTTTAATTGCTTATTCTGTCATCATCACTAGAGGAGAAGTTCCTGGGAGGCAGCCTTCGTGTCTGCTTTATTTATTGTAACATCCCTGGTGTGTGTTGTGGTGCTTGGCACATAATAAGTACTTAAAAACTTAGATGATTTAAACAAATGATAATAAACAAGTAAGCTTCCTGAAAGCAAGAATGTCTATGCATGTTCTACTATGTCTAACTTGACAGGGTCTAATTAATGGGAAATTAATAGGCATTGTACTAAATTAAACACTCCATGATGTATGTCGGAAACTGTCACATGCCCTCATTGTTGGTTTTCATAACTAATATTACACTGGACAAAGGAGACTCTATAAAATTTGTGAGATATCATAAACATGGTTTAATTTCATTTAAACTCTAGGGGATTTATCTGATGACTGAAACCCAAAACAAGACCATCTTAAAACGATGTCTGAAAGAACTAGGAAAAGAATACAGCTCAGGGGAGAGGGGAAAATAGCATTTGCATAGCAGATAGCATAATTATTCTGGAATGTGCTTCTTTTAGCTTCAATGTCTCATGCAAGGATGGCTACCCTGGTCCAGCTAAAGTTGGGGACGGGCATTGGTTTTGAACACTGGCCAAAACTGTAACTTCACATCTGGTGGCCCAGCTCAGCATTTGGGCTATCTTTGCTCAGTCACTGTAACAATTGCTGTGCTGGGGCTGAACACTGCAAGTAGGGGCTGAGGCACAGGACACTGCCTGTGTTTGGAGATGACTCCCTTTCATTTTCCACAGCTCAGTTTATTCCTCATCAGCCCCATTCCAATCACACATTAAAACCTGTTATTTAAAGCCCTTGCCAGAGTGGCTCTTCCTCCAACTGGAAAAAAAAAGTGGATTTCACAGTGCTGGGAAATTGCTGTCAATTCCTGGTATTGTAACCTCCGGCCTCATGATGGGTAGAGGGCAGAATTCTGTGACATCCCACTTGTCTCTGACAGATTCATTATCCATTCCCATGGCCATCCAGCTCCCACATCTACTGTCGCTTTAGGCAGGGGAGGAAGTGGGCACGTGGAGACCTAAAAGGCTCTGCTAGCAGTCACATATCTGATGTTCTGGAGAGCCAAGTCTATTCACCGATTCTGTTTACACCCACAGAACTCATACCTAGACATTGCAGAGAGAACAAATTGACCTGCATGTTCCTTGAAGATCCATTTGTGTGCAAGTGACAAATAGCAGACAATGCCAAAAAGGGTGTCACTAAGGCAGACTTAAAAAAAAGTGAGCTTTAGTTTGTGATGCAAACTTTACAAACACCAGTGTGTTCTCACTTCCAACCAGATCTGCACTTCCTGTATTTTAGTGACCAGCTGTCATGAGTCAATTTAATCTTGCTTATAAAAAGGCTCCAACATTTAGTTCTGTGCCACCTGCCAGTAGGTATGAAAAACCTATACCGTCTGCCTCATTTTTTTTTTATATAACTTAATATATCTATTCTGGGAAGCATGTTATCCGCCAGAATTTCCTGTGAGCTAGAGGTCCATACAGCCTATTACTAATGTTCCAAATGGAGGTACTGAGACAAAGGAATTAAAAAATGTCCCTTTGTGAAGACAAACAGAATGCAGGCCTGGCTTGCTGTCATACACTCAGAGTTTTGGTTACTTTTGTGCCATAGGAGGATTCACCATGAACTGGATGAAGTTTAGTTTCGGGCCCTTTCAGGGCTCTGAGGAGGACCCTAGCAATATGTTCACATGGTCATAAGATTTGGTATAATTTACTCAAGTAAGATATTTATTTTATTTATTTTCTTTTTTTTTTAAATTGCATTTTAGGTTTTGGGGTACATGTGAAGAACATGCAAGATTGTTGCATAGGTACACACATGGCAGTGTGATTTGCTGCCTTCCTCCCCATCACCTATATCTGGCATTTCTCCCCATGCTATCTCTCCCCCCAACTCCCCACCCCCCACTGTCCCTCCCCTATTTCCCCCCCAACAGACCCCAGTGTGTGATGCTCCCCTCCCTGTGTCCATGTGTTCTCATTGTTCAACACCCACCTATGAGTGAGAACATGTGGTGTTTGATTTTCTGTTCTTGTGTCAGTTTGTTGAGAATGATGGTTTCCAGGTTCGTCCATGTCCCTACAAAGGACATGAACTCATCGTTTTTTTATGGCTGCATAGTATTCCATGGTGTATATGTGCCACATTTTCCCTGTCCAGTCTATCATCGTTGGGCATTTGGGTTGGTTCCAGGTCTTTGCTACTGTAAACAGTGCTGCAATGAACATTCGTGTGCATGTGTCCTTAGAGTAGAATGATTTATAATCCTTTGGATATATACCCAGTAATGGGATTGCTGGGTCAAATGGAATTTCTATTTCTAGGTCCTTGAGGAATTGCCACACTGTCTTCCACAATGGTTGAACTAATTTACACTCCCACCAACAGTGTAAAAGTGTTCCTATTTCTCCCCATCCTCTCCAGCATCTGTTGTCTCCAGATTTTTTAATGATTGCCATTCTAACTGGCGTGAGGGTTTTTCCTTAATGAGGCCCCTTGGGTCCCTGCACCCCGCAAAGGAAGTAAGTTTTAGGCATTCCAAAACCTGGATCAGCTTCTGCTTGCACCTCTTCCCTTGATTGGCACTAGCTATATAAATGCTTTTGGAAAATGTGTTAACAAAAATATTGAAGCTTTGTAAATATCTTTTTAAAAGGTGATACATTATACAATACCTCTCACATTCTTTTTCTGTCTCTGCAGCCATCTTGACTTTCTTTACATAGACATATGAATTTCAAGTTCCCACATTAACACATTACTTGAAATGGGAGATGTGGAGCAACATAACTTTGAGTTTATGAGTTATGACACTGGGACACTGAAACAGACAGCCTGAGTTCAAATCCCTCCTTTGCCACTTACTTACTGTAAGGCCAGGATAAGTAACAAACACAAAACTAAACAGAGCTAACATTGTCTGAATAATTATAAGCACCTGGCATTGTGCTAAATGCTTTTTGTATCTTTCACATATTATTTCATACCAAGATCACAATAATCCCATGAGATCTGCACTAATGATTACAGACGATGCATTTGAATATCGAGGTGTTCAGAATCCCAGCTGGTACAAGGTGGAGCAGGGATTTAGACCACAGGCAGCCTGCCTCCAGAACTTTGCTCTTACAACCACAGAGGGCATTCACTCTTCCTGAGTATGGCTAAAATTCAGCTGCCTTTTCTGTAAACCAGGGACAAGAAATGGAGGGGCTTCAAAGGACGCTTGTGGGGTTTGAACCAGATGATGCACGTAAGCCCTCAAGACAGTATCCGTCAAAAAGTTCTTAACAAATGTTAGTTTCCATTATTATTTCTCTAGTTACTGTCTCTACTACTATGGGCATGGACTGTCTGATTCGTTCTGTGAGCATTAATTAATGGCATATTCTATGGATAGCACCATGAGAGGTCGTATAGGGATTAAAAAGAAGGCAACACATAGTCCTAATCCCCCAGTAACATAGAATCTGTTGAGTAGAGAAGACGAAACAGAATAACTACGGACCATAAACAGAGTAGTACTCTCTGTATCTAATCATGACAATATAACAAAGTAGCGTAGGGACACTTAGTTGTCTCTCCAGTGATGATGATGCCTTTGCACCGAACAGTCAGAGGGAGGCAGCCTCGACCACTGAAGGCAAGTGGAAAAAGAGGGCCATCAATTACCAAGGCTCTTCATATACCTGGAACTGTACTAGATGCTTTATGTGCATTATTTCACCTCATCCTCATTATCACTCTAAGAATGAGGTATAATTACCTGTTATTTTCAGATGTGGAAAGTGTGGCTGAGAGCAGTAAAGTAACTTGCTCAAAGAAACACACCGCTGGTAAGTGGCAGCCACGAGTCAAATCCAAAGGCTGGATCTTTCTAGGACATTACTCTGAGATCAGAACTAAGCAAACTGGTTCATACAACAAGTAGACCCACTGTTCTAGACAGCAGTGTTCACACTTAGTACTGTAATGTTGCTAATCAACGTGTGGTCCACGGAGCAGCAGCTTCTGTATCACCAGAGCTATATCACTTGTTAGATATCTCAGGCCTCCCCCAGGCTTACTAGAGCGGAATTTGTAATGTTAACAGGACTTGACGTGACTTGGATGCACAGTAAGGTTTGAGAAACATTGTAGAGCTCACCAGTATGTCAGAGTTCTGATGAACAGGAAAACTAAAATATGGGCGAGGCTTACGCAAGCTCTCTCCCTTCCACCAGAATTCTGCTGGGAAATTTTTGGTCCAAAGTGAGTTAGCACTAAGGTTCTAGGTGCATTCACAAACTGGACTGATTACTTTGTTTGGAAATTCTGTCAAATCTACTGATTGGTACATTCAAACCATAATTGAACAATTTATATCAAAATGGTTTGCCCTTATTGTTTAAAATAGCATTTATGTTCCAAACATATTAGGAATGCTAACAACTGATTTCTAAAACGACAACCCAATTAGAAAATGGGGGAAGAATCCGAATAGATATTTCACTGAAGGAGTATCCAAGCAGCCAATAAGCACATGAAAAAATGCTCAGCATCATTTGTCATTAGGGAGATGCAAATTAAAATGATAATGAGATACCGATTCCCGCTAGGATGGCTATAATAAAAGAAAAATGAATGATCACACATGCTGCAAGGATGTGGAGAAATAGCAATCTCTATTGGAAGTATAACATGTTTGTTTACACTTCCAAAGTGGTACAGCCACTTTGGAAAATAGTCTGACAGTTCCTCAGAAAGATAAATTTACTATATGACCCAGAAATTCTACATCTAGGTATTTATCCAAGAGAACTGAAAACATGTCCACATAAACACTTGTACGTAAATGTTAAAAGCAACATCATAGTAGTCAAAAAGTGAACACATCCCAATGTCCATCAACTGATTAACAGACAGACAAAATTCAGTATATCCATATAATGGAATCTTATTCTGCCATAAAAAAGAATGAAGTACTGATACATGCTACAGCACGAATTAAACTTGGAAACACTATGCTATGTGAAAAATGTCAGACACAAAAGGCCACATAATATAAAATTTCTGGCTGGGAGTGGTGGCTCACGCCTGTAATCCCAACACTTTGGGAGGCTGAGATAGGAGAATCACTTGAACACAGGGGGCGGAGGCTGCAGTGAGCAGAGATCGCATCACTGAATTGCAGCCTAGGCAGCAAGAGCGAAACTCCATCTCAAAAAAAAAAAATGTATATATATATATATATATATATATATACACACACACACACAAACACACACACACACACATATGTGTGTGTGTGTATAAACATAATATATAAATATATACTACATATATAATATATATATATTTTATATATATGGTTTTTTTCATATGAAATGGCCCAGAATAGGCAAGTCTATGGAGACAGAAAGTAGATTAGTGGATGTCAGGAGATGGGGAGAGGGACACATGGGGAGTGAGTGTTAATGGATAGGGGCTTTCTTTTTGAGTAATAAAACTTTTCTGGAATTAAATAGTGGTGATGGCTGCACAACACTGAATATACTAAAAACCACCGAATTGTACATTTAGAAAAAAAGACAACAAAATTCTTAAAAAACTTGGCATTTATCCAAAATACAATAGAAAACAGTGGTAAGAGTTTCAGCCCTGGAGTCATGTATCCCTGCTGCAGCAGGAAGGTTAGGTGAGTTCCTGAAGTTCAATTTACTTCTTCTGTAAAATGAGGATAAGAAGATACCTACCAAAGGGGTTGCTGGGAGCATTACATGATAAGACACAATGAGGCCAAGATTGCTAACTGATGTATCATCTTTCTTCCCCCCAACAACAGCACAGTTTTAGCCGGGTACACCACCACCAGTATAAAGACAACACTTCCCAACATCTTCCCTAGCTAGGTGTGGCCATATGACTATGTTCTGACCAATGGGATATTAGTAGGCATGGTGTCTGTAACACTCATTCCTCAATTTCTCGTTTATTTCCTGGAATACGAACACGGTGTTGAGCCATCTTGGACCACATGGGCTATGACAGCGACCAGGGAGTAGGAGCGTTGGGGTGAGGGGACTGAATCCCAGCCTTCAGACAACTTCTATTGTAGCTAGGGAACGTGTGTCAAAGTGGGTATATGGAGCAGAGACCACCATCCCAGCCGTAGGGCACTGTTAACATGAGTCTGTCTTCACACAACTGATACTGACCACAGGGCCTGGTATATATTAATCACTTAATAAATATAAGCTATTATTATCATCATTTGTGGAATTAAGTACAATGTTACAGCAAAAACCTAGATCATGAAATGTCAAATGTGCCTAGCCTGATCCTGATACCAGAGGAAAGAGAAGACTCCAATCTGTTCAGCATTCTATGATTGTTCTTTATCAATAAAAAGCCAGAGTTTGACAGTAGTTATCACTGGTAAGCAAAAATGTTTTTATAAGATGTATTTTTCCAAACTATGCATGACCAAAGTTTAATGTGAAATAGGTATCTTCTTATAATTGTTTTGAAAGCAGCCACATGTCAACAGACCAACAAAGAGGACAACAACCAGCTGCACATGAATTCCTATATTATAGGAGAAGCATATGTGAAAGACAGCCTCCCTGCAAAGCTAGAGGCCAGGTTTTCCATATAGTTCTTGAGTTCATTCTTTCACAAACATAATGAGCACTCAATATGGCTCCTGGTTGATGGGATATTCTTGTCTTGAGCTCTGTTCTTGAGAAAATTGTCTTTGATAACTGACTGGTATAGATTAAAAGAAAAAACCAACAGAGAAATTGACTGCATACCATTTTCTCTGGAAGTATAAAATAAAAACGGAGATTTTTGTCATTTCTTCATGGACATTGGGATCTTATGGTCATATGTATATGACCATATATATATATACACACACACACACACACACACACATATATGTATATATAAATATATACACACACATATAAATATATGTATGTGTGTATACATGTGTATTTATATATACATATGTTTATATATACATATGTATATATATTTATATACACGTATATACACACACATTTATATATATACATATATATACACACACATGTATATATATAAATGTGTGTGTATATATGTGTATATAAATATACATGTGTGTGTATATATTTATATATATACATATGTGTGTATATATATGTATAATATAAATGTATATATATGTGTGTGTGTATATATATACACTATTAATTGGCTTGCCCCAAAAGTTGATGGAACAAGAACCAGAAAGTCTTCTTGTACACTCAGGTAATCAATGAGTTAGACATCTTGGCATTTAAAAAAATTATCTAAAAGTTCCATTTAAACCTTACTTGAGACCCTAAACTTGAGTATAGTGAAGCATCGGATTACATGATTCAGTAAACTGCTGGTTCTTTTAGATTATAGCAAAAGTAGCCCCGTTCTATTCCCAAGCTTGCAAGGGAGGCTAGAGGACCATGGCTCTAAAATGAAATTAGGAGCTTATAAGTTTGAGATCATGTACTGTCCAAGATTGGTGCAGGAATATGATGGTGCTCTGTGACCACTTGCTAAACTCATGAGGAATCTGCTTAGATAAGGAGTGCTGAAGGATAAAAGACATAACAAGATAATTACTGCAATCTAGACTGTGACCATTCTCTATACAATCAATCTATCTGAAGACTGGTAGGCAAAGGGCTTGTTAAATTAAAACTAAGTCCACCCAAGGCCAATATGCAATTAACAGATAAAACTGGATGCTGAATATATGCACAGATGTGGTAAAATTTTATATTCTCTGTTCTTTTGGGGAAACAGAAAATTTAGGGTTTTCCCGTCCCAGAAATACAAATGAGCAAAGTTTAAGTAACCAGAGTCTGTAAGAGGAATAGGGCAATATAGTGTTAAGAGCTTGGATTCTGGTGACAAATGGGGCTGAGTTCAATTCCTGACTCTCTCATTAACCTGCTGGGTGCCTCCGAGTCTCAGTTTCCTTCTGTGTAATCCATGACTATTAACTATAATGTAGGACTGCTATGAAAATAAATAAAACAGTCCTAGAGCTTATGAAGACTTTTTATATAATCAAGCTATTTTCACACATACTCATCCATTCTGTGGTTTATTGTAACCAACTGCTATATTAGATCTTCCTTTTTTCTCTTTATAGAACCACATCAGTGAAGTGTTTCTTCCACTTAGGTTTTTATTTCCAATTTGATGTGAACTAAACCATGATAATTTCTTATACCCTTCCTTGGATTAATATGATTTTTTCTAGGAAAAACTGTGAGAAAAGAAAAATAGAGCAGGAATAAACCTAATGCTCTCCTGGGTTCCGCAAAGCCAAAGAATTCTGGCAGGCTCTGGTTAGAGAGCTATGAGCCATCCTACTCCACAGCCCTCCTCTATCAGGCTAGATTATCAGGTAAGGTTTTGATATCTCTTACATATGTATATTTGTCCACTTTAAAAAGGTATTATTTCATCAAATGTTTATATTACACTCTGATTAGAAATGTATCAGACTGAGTAAATAGCTCTATCACCAGCAATTTTAAAAAGTCAAAATTGTGTAAAAGAATACCATACTCCAGCAACTTTATTCCACACTCTTAGTTTATACTACAGAATTTGAGAGGAAATTGAATTAGTTTCTCATGGGTGGTATGGAAAATTGAGGAAAACAGCTTTCTTCTAATTCTCCCTTTTCTGAGAAATAAAATAATTTCCAATAGAAAAGAGTGTGCCTAGCAAAGCTTTTGTTTTTTCCTCTTATTTAGTGGCCTACTTTTGTTAACAAGCCTTGGAAAATTGGAAGTTTTAGAGACCAAAAACAAAACAAAAAATAGACAAAAAGAGAGAGGAAAACGGAAAACAACCAAAACCAAAACTCCACACCCACCAGCGGAGTCTGATCTCATTTGTCATGACCAATGACCCAAGCTGTGCCACTTAAGAGAGAAACAAAGGCTCTAAAGCAAAGACACAAAGAACCCTGAAAACAGAAATGAAGAACAGCAATAACGTCTGAAATGATACAAGAGATAGGACATGGCCAGGAACAAAATCACTAGGTAGTTACTACTGGATTTCTTGACACTGTCAAAATTTATATTATTTATATATTTATATATATTATTTATATATATTATGTTATACTTATGTTATGTTATATATTTATGTTACAGTCAATGCATGCAATCTTTGTCTATATGGTTAGATATTCTGAAGTTGGGTCTGCACAAACTGTGTACAAATGTTTTCATGAAAAGTGAAATTTAAAATAAGTTGACACAGATCAATGTCACATTTTAGAGCCAAATGATAAATGATCAAGAGTCCTGGGTTCAATCACTAACTAGCTGATTCACTAGTGGGCTGGGCTGGCTTTCTGGGGCTAATTTCTTTGAAATGTAAAAGATTTGGTCTGTCTTGAAAAATGTCTCACATTGGCTGCTTGACTGTCCTGGCAATACCTAAATTGCAGTGAGGTTGCATGCTGTAGTTTTGCACTCCCCAGTACCGTCTTCCTTCTTTGATAAGAACCTTTGGTACCACTCTTCCTCATTCTCAGGCTAAGTAATCCCCCAACTTCCAGCTACCCGGGAGAACAGAGAAGTCAGGTTCAGTCCATCAGTCCATTCTGTCTTCCTGGCACAATGGTTGGTTCAAGGAAGCAATGGGACCTAATCCCTATGAAAATTGGCCCTGGGGCCTTTACTGAGATCACGGGAGAGAGCAGTCCTTTTAATTACAATACTGCTAACCTGATAGAAGGTAAACTTGGAACTGCTCATCATTTTGGCCATGACACGGAGAATCCTGGCTTAGAATAAAGCCAAGACAAAGGAGAGGAAGACCAAGAGCCAGGGTCACTGTTACGGCTGATGACTTTGTGTAGCCCATGCTCCAGCGTGTCTGAATCTAGCTGTGTTCTGGATTCCTAGTCATGTAAGCCCAAGTAGTCTCTATTTGGTTTAAACTGGTTTGGATTATTTTTCTATCACTTGCAACCCAAAGATGCTAACTAACACACCTGTCTACAGCATAGAGTACATCACGCTACTTCTCCTTCTCCCAGTCTGAATGAGCTAGACTGGACACATAACAACAGACTGAGCAGCAATCTGCAACTTATGGCCTGGCCTGAAAACATGGTCTGGATTAACCAGATTTTTCTGCCTAGGATTTAGCTTTGGGAAATGGAGAAACGATATCACTAGGAGGCAGGCATTAGAATATGCTAGATAATTTCAAAACCCATTCTGGTTCTAATCTTATGCAATGCTTATGAAAAACATCAGTTAAATAAGGTGGTTAGTTAAAGAGAAAGGTGCTATATGTTGGAGTTACAGAAAACTGGATTTCACTCTTATCATTAATCGCTTTTACACTGTTGAACCTTACGCTAGTGGCTTCGCTTCTGTAAGTGTAGCTCTGCATCTATAAAACTGAGATGACAATAAGCTCTTCACTTGGTTTTATTGTGACTTTTGAATGACATAACATGTCAAGTGCCACCATGTGGCACCTCATGAATAGGTACCCGATACGTTTTAGTTCCTACCTGATGTCTTAATCAATCATTTGTAAAATAGTTGTTCAACACTCACAATATATAGGACCCTGTGGTTAAGTTTTCACCATTTCTAAGCATTGAACCATTAATGAACGAGCAAAACAAAACAAAACCTTCAGTAATATCTTGAGTAATATCAACAAAACCTTGAGTAATATCTACAGATAAAAGGGACTTACTGTTTCAAATCATACTCTGGGATCATCATGTTTTCTCATTTTTGTTTTATATTTAACAGAAGTATGAGAATAAACCTTGGTGTACTGTGAGGCACTGTCGTGGTGTGGAGGAAAGGAACCAGGACTGTGAGCTTCATGAGGGCAAGGGACCTGTAGGTGATGGCCAGGGGATGGTCAGGGGACAAGCGGGGCTGCATCCCCAGGTCCTGAACAGGGCCTTCCATCGTGCCTGGTATGCAGTGACTCTTAATATACACTTGCTGCAAAAATCATCTAATTCTATCGCCTCACTGTGAAAATATGAAAACCCGGATCAAAGGAATAATAATAACAATAGTAAATTAGCTAGCATGATTGAACTTACTTTGTGTTTAGACATGCCTTCATAAGAGTACATTTTCCTAATGGTGTAATGTTGTTTTATTTCATCGATACAGCAACTTTATGAGGGAGATACAAGAAAGTATCACTATCCCTATTTTACAGATAAAGAAAAAACTCATCCCTAGGGAGTATGTGTGTAACAGAATATAAAGCCAACCTTGTTTTAAAGTGGTAACATAATGATTAAGCTCTTCGCCACTAACCTCCTTCTCCCGTCTCCCCAAGTCCCATTAGCAATACTTTAAACAAAGTAAGGCGACTTTTATTTTTTAAGTATTTGAAAATGAAGATCACTTTGCCTTGCTTTATTTGCCAAAAAACTTCTGCTGTGGTTTTAACAGGTTATCAAAGTCATTTCATGGAAAAAAAGAGAGAGATTAGGGTTTTGTGCATGAAAAAATAAGAAGTGTGTAGCATCGTTGCCCTTCAGATTTTCTTGTGGACTTCCCTGAAGGTCACCGCAGACGACAGTTCCCCCGACAGCCAGCTTCATAGTCTCTTGCCTTCTGTTTTAACGTGCTTAGTGCTTGGCCAGACAAGCTGAACAAGCTGGAGGGGGACTAACTTCCCAGGAGCAATCCCCAAAGAGAGACAGATGTTTGAGGATAAATACTCCACTTTTTCCCCCCAGGGAGACAGTTCAAGAATAGCACCTTTATGGACTTTCTTTCCTTCCTTCTCTGTTTACTCCCCATCCCCCCGCAATGCTTTCTAAAATTATGTCCTAAATAGACCATTTGCACCTAAATCCTTCTCTAGAGGGTCCCATAACCAGGAAGACAGAAGAACAGAAGCCAGAGAAGAGTTAGCAGACTGCAGGGTGGACCACAAGTAGACTGCAGGGTGGACCACAATAGGCTACTATTCCACTGTCCAGGTGTTAGGTTAGGGACCTCAGCAACCAACCACCAGCCTTCCCAGGAGGAAGGTGCTCTGGACACCCATGTCGATTCTTTAGTCAGCATGTTGGAGGAGGTTTTGTTCTTCATGTAACAAGTCTTCACCGATGACTGCTTCACCCTGGGGTTTCCTGAATCCCTCCCTTGGGTATTGGGAATGGAATCCTGTGCTTCTGGAAGCTAACTGATCAAGTCTGAGAATTTTTCAGAAATGGGTCAGGAGATAGTAAAATGTCATCATTATATACACAACCTGTCCAAGTGTTTTAGGATCCAAATTTGTATCCAGGTCTTCTGTCTCAAGTCCAAAATGCTCCCGTTTGAATTCCACTTGCTTTACCACTTGCTAGCAGGTTGCTTAACTTTTATGTATCCTAATTTCCTCATCTGTAAAAGTGGATTTTAACGGTACCTACCTTACTAGGTTGTTAAGAAGAATAACAAATTATTATCTTTGAAGCATTTAAAAATAGTGCCTGCCACACAGTGCTTGCTACCATCACCATCACCTTCATTATTCTTGTTATTAGTTTGGTTGTGGGAAGGAGGGCTGATGGTGCACTAGAGAAAGCCAAGACCTCCAAATTCCTGACTTGCAGAGTTCTTTGTAACAGGATTGCTAAATTATCACATGAAAGGTGTCTGGGTCTATGTGGTGACAGCTTAGGATATGACCAATACCACTCTTATTGTTATCTCTCATGAATTTGTGTAGTTTGGACACGATTTTAAACTTTCAGGTGCTAAAACCAAATATAAGGACACTGTTGATCTCTGATCCTCAGAGAGTAAGGAGACAGCATCTGAAACTAAGGCAGAAGGAAGGTTCTGGAAGTCTTATGGGCCTTTAGGATTCCATAGAGATGGCCATAGAAATGAAGGGACCTGTGCTTTGTAAAATAAAAACCACATGATGCTGACAATAACTGCAACAATGCAGTTCTGGACCTTGAGGTTTCCCTTCATTTGAGGACCCCTCTGAAGATCAGCCTTGCAACAAAAGCAAATGGAAATTGCCTCTCCTGCAGGACTGCAAATATCAAATGCAGAGTGTGTTGTAGCCTTTTAATCCACAGGGTAGCAAAGTAAAGGTCAATTACCTCACTTAGAGGAATGAAAGGCATGTAGTAAAAGTCAAATAGATATGCCATGAGATAATGTATTTCAAGCATGACAATGAGGATTTTCTATTGCAGGGTTATATTTAATGCACTGGTAAACACAAGAGCTTTATGACAAAGAGTCAGATACGATGCTGACGGGGAATCTGCCCCGACAGAGTGCCCCTCTGTTTCATGTGTGGGACTGTGTAGTCACCATTGATTGGTGTCAGGACCCTGCCAGGAAGCAGGCAGGCTGGCCCCACAACCTGCCAGACTGAGCCAAGAGGAACAGGTCCTTCCAAGGGTGGCTCTAGGGATTTAAGTCCGTCAAGACGCTCTCAACTATGCCAGACCAGCCTCTCTGCCTGTAGTCTGTCCTGACCCGTGAACCTGTACCTTGGGCTTTTCTCCTTCCTCGACACTCTTCTCCTGAGCCTGACATTGGCGCCGTACCCAGCTCTGCCCTCCCTCACTGGGGAGTTAGGTTTACCAAACTCATTGCCAGCTCCTTTGGCTGTGAATCTGTATTCCGAGGCTGTTCCCCCTCTCCCCATGTACCCTATATTTGAGTCTCTACTTTTAACCAAGATCAATATGTATCCATCCTGGTTTCTGCATTTGTGGATGATTTGAGTTGGAGTGTCTGACCCTGAGTTTTACATTCTGGTCACTTGTTTAGAAAGGGCTCTTTCCCTGTTTAAAGCAATCACCTGGCCAGGTCTCTGGATATATCTTCTTCCCTGGCTATGCGGTCAGTCTTTCACCTCATCAGAAACATCCTCAAGGGTCATAGGCAATGTGCTGAGGCTGGGAGAAGGAGTGCTTCTGTTGCTGACCCAGGAGCTCCTTATGAATCTGGTGTTATTTCCACTTGGGGAAGCACAGGGCTGGTTTAGACCTATTGTTTAATTTCTCTGAGCTTCAGTTTCTACATTACAAGCATGTAAAATAATTCCACTTCTTATTTTCTTTTATAAAAATAAGCACTTAACATTAAATAGGGATATTTATTTGGTAAAAAATGCACTTTAATGTTAATCAAACCAATTGGCAGTTCTGCCAGAAACATCACCAGTGGATTACATGTGTGTGGCAATGTCTACCTTAGTTCTGAAAATCACATTTTGGTTGAGCTTTTCTTTTATGCAGTATAATGCAAATACCTATCCACTCTTGCTGAGAAAGCCCTGATCCTGTGAAATAACCCAGGTGGAAGGACTTCAGCTTCAAATGATAAGCTTTCTGGTTAGTGATGTAAGTTTGGTGCCTCGTTTGCACATCCAAATCTCTGGGGAGGTTCCCCAGTAAATCACAATTTATGCTGCACTTTATGATGACTTGTCCTTGACAGATACATGCATTTCTTTGCCCAAGCACTTGCTCAAAGTGAGGGAATGTATTCTCTTCCCCGGGTCCACAAGGGAGTGTAGTTTCAGGGCAAGAATCTTTCCAGTGCCATGCCCCACCTCTCCATCTGGGGATTAGAGGTCTTTGTTTAAATTTTCAGTGAGTGGGAAGAATCAAAGATCAATCACTCCAGCGGAAGTTTAAAGGAACTCCTTTCATAGGCCAGGCGGCTTGGAGGAGGAGGGAATTCCTCCTGGTTAAAAGTCACTGTCCCCCACATAAGGGATTCCATATTTAGGTCCCCTTCAACAATCTTCATGGAAGCTTTCTTTCTCAACTTTTTCTCTCTTCTTTTTCTCTTTCTCTGCCTAAATAAACCACTTTGTGCAAAAACTCTCTGGGGTCCAATGTTTACTTGTGAGCGCACTGCACCCAGCGTGGTCTGCTCTCCCATTCTGGGGTGAGAGACAAGAGCCTGGAGCCCGCTGGGGAGTGAGCTAAACCTTCCCCTGCACCCTGGGTCCCAGAACCCAGCAAACTATAGGAAATAATAAGAGTGCAGGGCACAAGGTGGAGTGTGGTGCTCTGATCTCTTATCTTCTTGCTGGAGAAAATGCTGTGAAGAGAAACCAGACTGAGTTGGCGCATACAACCTGGACTGAATTTTGCTGCCTCAAAGATTAAGTTTGGAGGATTGGACAGACTTAAATGTCCTGGTTGAATAGAGCCATTGTTTTCTCCTGGGCCAGAAGGTCTGGCTGCATTCTTTGGGTAAAAGTGAGAATTTCCCTGAAAGAAATAGAATCTTCTCAGACAATTATCCCTAGGCAGGAAATTAGGTGGGCTTTGGAGGGATAAAGGAGGTCTTTCCTCTCTCTCTGGAGCCAGGCAGTGAGGAGCTTGGAGGTGTGGTGGTGAGTGAGATACTCCTCCCTTCCTGGCCACGTCACTACTGCCTGATGCCTCCTGAGAGGTTCAACATGAGGCCTTAAAACTAGCCACTTACTCTCAGTTTAGTATTCAGTGCTCCCCAAATTTTCCATGGAGTGTTGTTAAATTCAACAACCTTGTTTTGGGAAAGCATGTGTCCAAAACTGGAGGAAACAGGTATTTGACAAGCAGCTCAATTGGTCCCATGTAAGCCAAAAGAGGAGTCACGGGGACTCTGAAGCCACATATGTCAGGCTCAGGGCACTTGAATCTCCCCCTTTGCAGACCTGCAACTCCCTGCTTTTCCTATCTTACTGTTACTCTGCACAAGGCTCTGCTGCTGAGCCAATGAATAAGTGAGCAGAGGCAGTGACCTTCATTTGAGAAGATGCATTATTCAGATAGCTAGCAATGAACAGAGCGGTGAGTAGGGGGAAGACGGGGCACCTCCACGTGCTGGGGCTGATGGTTGGGAAGCAGCAAAAGAAGACTTGAGGTTGGGACCAAGGAAGCGAAGAAATTACCCGAGAAGGTTCACTCTAGATACTATGTCACCAGTTAGGTTAAAAATCCCCATGTCATACAAATTAAAAGTCAGAGTAAAGCATGTCAGAAACTCAACCGAAACAAAAACAAAAAATTCAGGGCCAATGTAAATTCCAAAGTTGGGAGAGCCTGGGCAGAAGGTGGCACAGCAGAGTGGGTAGGGTCCAGGCTCCTTACAGGGTTTCCTGATTGGGATCCTTTGCCCTTTTAACTAGATTCACAACATTGGACAATTTTCTTAATGTCTCTGCTTCTCCATCTGTAAAATGGAAATACAATAGCAATACCATTATATGTTTTGATGATTAAATAAGTTAATAAGAGTAAAGTGCTTCCAAGAGCTCCTCACACAATATAAACACTGACTAAATTTGGGAAATTACTATCATTACTATTATTGTTTTCTAGGCAGAGATGAGCTAGAAGCAACTGATTAATAATTAAATATCCTGACTAGTCACCTACTCTCTGTCTTCCTCTCTTCAAAATGAGGAAGAAGTAAACAGAATGGAGAAAGAGATGAGGCACAAGAACCGAAAGCATAGGAAAAACAGTTAAAAGAACAAAAATGTGAATACCAAGAAGACTACGATTCTGAGCTGGTGTGATGTCTGCCATGGTGAACTTCATATTGACTTCCTCTTAGAGAAGCTAAAAATCCTGCTTATTATCAATTATCAGTCAAATGATCAATCTATGACCTGAAGGTGGGGGCCCTAAAGTGGGTTTCATTGTGGGGTGTAATCCCTTTTTGAATCAGAATCAAAAGGTAAGTCAGCATTTTTGACTAAAAGATAATAATGTATAACTTTCATATCCAATAAGGGCACTTTAGCCAATAATCTGTCATTTACAAATGGCTGGTCAATAGTACCCTGTAGATCATGTCAGTAATCACTTGAAAAAATATTAATTAAGAAGAAGGATTCCAGAAGAACTTCTACTTACAGCCAAGTTGGAGTAACCAGACCTATATTTACCCCACTACCTGAAACAAAAGCAACAACAAGCCAAAACAAAATATATGAAATGGTTGTAAGACATCAGTTAAGGAGGACGATTGCCTCTGAGAGACAGAAAACAAATGAGGTGAATCCGATGACTGCCTTAGCTTGCTGCCTTGAGAAAGTTTTATGGCCGTAGTGTAGAGAGGAGGAACGCAGCTACTAGACTCCCTGATCAGAGGAGTGAGGGTGAGTTCATGGGACTGGGGACGTTAGAGTCAAGGCTAAGTACTGAAGAGAACAGAATTGCACAAAGAACACTGAAGATCTGTATGTGGTCCCCCTGAACCATATAGCAGAGTACTGGCCAGTGTATGTGTATGAAGAAACTACATGAAGGCAGAGGAAAAAACTCCAAAAGGATTACAGAAAAGCACCCAGTATTCACACAAGGTTAGGAATAGTGCCAGTTCTCACTAGCCAGACTAGAGAAACTCTTAATTCACAGGGCATTGAGTAGATATGCAGGAAAGTCTTGCTTCAATAATGAGGAATAATTCACCCTAGACTACTGTGAACAAGTAAGTAAAGCAAGACCCAAAAGGACTAACAGTTTACAAATAACTTAATAAATCACAGAAAAAAACCTCAAGAATATTCATAAAAGTACAAAAAGGCTGAACATTCAACCAGGTAAAATGCACAATACCTGCTATAGAATTGAAGATTGCCAGCCATGGAAAGGAGCAGAAAAATGACACAAATAATCAACTGGACCCAGCTCAAAACTGACACATGTTAGCAGACAGGACATTGAAACACTTATATACAATTTTATTATAATTGTGTATATGTTCAAATATTAACTGAAGTAATATATAGACATATATTTATAAAAGATCCAAATTGAACTTCTAGAGACAAAAAATACAATTCTGTAACAAAAGATACACTGAATGAGATTAGAAGAAATGATTAGTGAAGTGAAAGACACAGCAATAGAAATGGTTTAAAATGAAACACAGAGAAGATAATAAAAGAAATTTAAAAAATGCAAAAGGCTTCAGTGAATTGCATGCCAATGTAAAGTGACCTAAGACGTGTAATTGGAATAGCCGAAGAAGAAGAGAGAGATGGGTGGGCAGAATAAACATTTGAATAAATAATTACCAAAATTTTTCAAATTTTACCAAATCCAAGGAGTGTGATGAACCTCAAGAATAAAATAAAATGAATGAAATTACACCAGGCACTTCATAAACAAGCATGCCCCAAACCAGCAATACATACTATCTTAAAAGCAACAGAAGAATAAAGGACATGTTACATACAGATTTCTTTTTGGAAATAATCCGAGTGAGAAGACAGTAGAGCAAAATCTATCAAGAAAACATGTCAGTCTAGGACTCTCTACCTGGTAAAATATCTTTCAAAATAGATGGCAGTGGCTGAGTGTAGTGGCTCATGCCTGTAGTCCCAATACTCTGAGAGGCTGAGGCAGGAGGATTTCTTGAAGCCACGTGTTTGAGACAAGCCTGGGCAATAAAGCGAGACCCTGTCTTTACAAAAAATAATTTAAAAAATAGCCTGGTGTGATGGCACATGCCTGGAGTCTCAGCTACTCGGGAGGCTGAAGCTTGAGGATTGCTTGAATCCAGGAGGTCGAGGCTGTAGTGAGCTATGGTTGTGCCACTGCACTCCAACCTGGGTGACAGAGTGAAACCCTGTCTCTTAAAAAAAAAAAAAAAAAAAAAGCAGAAGGCAGAATAGAGACATTTTCACACATACAAAAGCCGAACGAATTCATTTTCAGCAGATATATACTACAAAAAATGTTAAAATAAGTCCTTCAGGCAAAAAAAAAAAAAAAAAAAAAGAATAACACATGGAAATCTGGATTTAGACACAAAGGAATGAAGAGAATTAGAAATGGTAGCTATGTGGGTAAATATGTCAGTTTTTATCTATTAGCTGAAAGATAATTGCTAAAACAAAAATGATAATGTATTGTGAGGTATGTAAGATATCCACATGAAAACAAAGCCATAAAGTAGGAGAGGCGAGAAATGGAAGTACCACTGTAAGGTTCTTATATTTCAACTGAACTGGTACGATACCACCTGAATTTAGACTGTGTTAAATTATAGTTATATATTATATACTCCACAGCAATTCTGAGATAAAAAAATGAAAAATGACTAGTAAGCCAACAAAGGAGATATAAGGATTCATTTAAAAAATTCCATCAATCCAAACAAATATAGAAAAAGAGGAAAAGGGAACAATGAGAATGGGACACGTGGAAAATAAGTAGCAAGATGTCATACTGAAGCCTAATGATATCCACAATTACATTAAGTATAAATAATCTAAACACTCTAATTAGGATAGAAATTAAAAAAAAAAAAAAAGAAACAAGACCAGTTATATGCCGCCCATGTAAAGGATGGAAAAACTAGACCATGCTAACGCTAATCCAAATGAATGATACATCAATGTCAGACCAAGCAGGATTCAGAGCAAACACTATCACCAGGGTTAACGTAGGTTATTTAATTATTATAAGGATTTAACTGATGAAAGGAACAAAATAATTCTAATCGTTTATTCTCCCTGAAACAGAACTTTAAATTGAATGAAACAAAATTAATGGAAGAACAAATAAAAAATCATGATGGTGAGGTATTTCCATAGTCCTTTCTCAGTAATTGATAGAACAAGTAGACAGAACATTAGCAAGTTTATAGTAGACTTGACAACACCATCAACAAACGTGATCTTTTTGGCATGTTTAATACATTCCACCCCAAAATGTCAGATTATGCATTCTTTTCATCTATACAAAGAACATTTACTAAGCCATAAAATAAGTCAAAGTAAATTTAAAATGAGGTTATACAATGTATGTTCTCTGATTATAATGAAACTAAACTGAAAATTAATAACAGAAAAATATCTGAAACATCTCCAAATATTAGGTAAATATATACACCCAAATAAACCACAGGTCAAATTAAATCTTAAAAAGTTTCCCTTTTGAGATTTCTGAAGAGACAGCATAAATCAAAATTTGTGAAACAGTGCTAAAACAGTACTTAGGGAGGAAATTTATAACACTAAATTCCAATATTTTTACAGAAGAAGAAAAGCCTCCAATCAATTTCCTCAGCTTCCACTTTAAGAAACTAGAAAATGAAGAACATATTAGGAGTAGCAAATTAAGCCCAAAAGTATGCTTAATGAATATCAAAGCAGAAACCAACGAAATAGAAAAAATAAACACAATAGAAAAAATAAATGCAATCAAAAGATAGTTTTTAGAGAATATAATTAAGTTGAATCTCTAAACTGATCTGGCAAAGAGAGAAGACACAAATTATCTACATAAGGAATGAGAGAGGTGATATCAGTACAAGCTGAGCACCTCAAATCTGAAATGCTCCAAAGTCTAAAAAGTTTTTGAGGGCTGACACGTCACTTGTAGAAAATGCTCATTGGAGTATTTTGGATTTCAAATTACTGATGCTGAACCATTAAGTATATAATGTAAATATTTCAAAATTTAAAAAAATCCAAAATCTAAAACTCTTTTGGTCCTAAGCTTCTTGGATAAGGAATACTCAGTTTGTCTTGTAAAGATCTTGTCTTGTTTTGGGACCAGGGTATTACTTGCATCAGATAACAATTTAGAAGGTATTCTCCCCTTCAGTTTTCTGGAAGAGTGTGTGTAGCATTGGTATTTCTTTCTTAAATGTTTCCTAAAATTCACTAGTGAATCTAATGAATCTGGCCCTGAGACTTTTCTCTGTGGGAAGATTTCTAACTAGAAGTTCAGTTTCTTTAACAGATGTCAGGCTATTGGAGTTGTCTGTTCCTTTTTGAGTAAGCTTTGGTAGTTTGTATCTTTCAAAAAACAAACTTGTCTATTTTATCTAAGTTGTCAAATTTATAGGCATAAAATTGTTCACAATATTTCCTAATTATCCTTTTACTAGCTATATAATCTATCATGTATAGGCCAATATTCCTTATAAACAAAGATGTAAAAATGCTAAATAAAAATTTAGCAAAATGAATTCAACAACATATAAAAAGGATAATACATGATGACTAAGTAAAGTGTATGTGTCCAAGAAATGCAGGTTTTTTTTTTAGCATTCAACAATGAATTAATGTAATTCACTATATTAACAAACTAAGAAAAAAAACCATATGATCAGCTCAAAAGACACACAAAAATCATGTAGCAAAACTCAACATCCATTTCTGATAACAACTCCCAGGAAAGTAGGCATGGAAAAAACTTCCTCAGTATGATAAAGGAACACCTACATTTACATTTTACTTAGTGGTCAAAGATTGAATGCTTTCTTTTAATGTAAGGAACAAGATAAGAGGCTTATTCTCACCACTTCCGACTGTCTGTATAAAAAACAATTTAAAATAAGCTATTAGAAATAATAAGTGAATTTAGCAAGGTTGCAGTATATAACATCAATATACAAAAATCAATTGTATTCCTAAATAGTGGTCACAAACGGTTGAAAATTACAATAAAAGCCAATAGCATTTCTATTAGCATCAAAAATGAAATTCTTAGAAGCTGACAAAATATGTGCAAGACCTATACAAAAATACACAAAATTGCTGAGGCAAACTAAAGAAAATTTAAATAAATGAAGAGATACACCTTGTCTATGAGCCAGAAGACTAACTATTGCAAAAAGGAATGAATTAATGGCATTAGCAGCCATGGGATATTCTAAGGGAAGTAACTCAGGAATGGAAAACGAAATATTGTATCTTCTCACTCGTAAGTGGGAGCTAAGGTATGAGGATGGAAAGATGTAAGAATGATACAATGGACTTTGGGGACTTGGGGGGGAAAGGGTGGGAAGGGGCTGAGGAATAAAGGACTACAAATTGGTTTCAGTGTATACTGCTCAGGTGATGGGTGTACCAAAATCTCACTAATCACCGCTAAAGAACTTATGTAACCAAATACCACCTCTTCCCCAAAACCTATGGAAATAAAAAAATTTTTTTAAAACTCTCAAAATAATGACAATTCCCCCCCACACTTATCAATGGATTCAATGCACTCTCAAGTAATCCTCTCCCTCGGAGAAAAGCTCAGCAGCCTTCTTTTAAAGAAATTGACAAGCTCATTCTAAAATTTACGTGGAAATGTAAAGGGCATAGAATAGCCAGAACAATTTTTTACAAAGAACAAAGCTGAAAGATTAACACTACCTGATTTCAAGACTTATAAAGCTACAGTAATTAAAACAGTGTGATACTGGTATAAAGATAGATTGGAGAACAGAATATAGCATCCAGAAATAGGCCACACATATATACACAACTGATTTTTGACATAAATGCAAAGACGCTTCAGTGGAAAAATGATAGTCTTTTCCGTAAATGCTGTTAAATCAATTAGATATTCATATAATAACGGAACTTCTATTCATACCTGGCATCACTTAAAAATTAATTCAAAGCTGATCATAGGCTTCAATAGGAAACCTAAAACTGTATGTCTTAAAAAGAAAACATAGCAGGATATCTTGGTAAGCCTGGGTTAGGAAAAGCTTTCTTAGATGTGGCACCAACAGTATGATCCATAAGGAACAAACCGATAAAATTAACAACTTCTACTTTTCAAAAGGCAATGTTAAGAGAAGGAAAAGATAAATTGGGAAGTCCACAAATATTTGCAAAGCAGATATCTGACAAAGAATGTGCATCCAGAATACATAAAGACCTTTCCAAACACAATAATCAGAAAACAACCAACCCAATTTTTTAAATGAGCAGAAGTTTTCAACTGACACTTCACCAAGAAAGATATATGGTAAATAAGCAAATGAAAGATGTTCAATGCAATTAGTCATTAGGAAAGTGCCAATTAAAATACCAATGAGATACATACACACCTACTAAAATGTCTAAAATTAAAAAGACTGACCCTTACCAAGTTTGGTGAAGGATGTGGAGGAACTAGAATGCTCGTACATTGTGAGTGGGAATGTAATATATTATAACCACATCACATAACAGTTTGACAGTTTCTTAAAGAGTTAAACTTATGTTTAAAATATGGTTCAGCCATTCTACTTCTGGGTATTTACCTCGAAGAAAACATTTCCCCATAAAAGATTTGTACATGAATGTTCATAACAGCATTACTTGTAATAGCCAAAAACTGATCACAACCCAAGTGTCCATCAATAGGTGAATAAACAATGGAATAATACACATCAATAAAGTGGAAGGAAATATGACATGAATGACTCTCAAAATAATTATGTTGAATAAAAGAAGCAAAATAAAAGACTCATATAATTCTGTTTATATAAAACTCTAGAATACACAAACTATCTGTAAAAACAAAATTGATTGGGGGCATGAAGGAACTTTTGGGCATCATGGATATGTATGTACACTACTTAGCTTGTGGTGATGGCTTCACGGAGCTATACATAAGTCAAAACATATCAAACTGTACACTTCAAATATGTGCAGTTTATTGTATGTCATTTACATTTCAATAAAACTGTTTACAAAAAAAAAAAAAAAAAAAAGACAAGGTCTCTAGTGTTGGACTGCCTGGAATGGAAACCTGAGTCCATTATTTACTAGGTGTCTGATTATAAGCAACTTAGATAAGCTCTTGAGACTCACTTTCTTTATCTGTCACATTGGGATAGCAACAGTGCAAGTCCCATGTTCCTGATATGAAGAGGAAGTGAAATAATACACGTAAAGGACTCAGAAGAATGTTGTTACAGAGGCAGTACTCAGTGAGTGCTCACTGTTCGTATATTAATTCTTGGTAGCTCTAATAAAGGAGGCAGTGAATCACAGTCAACTTAGAAGTCAAGTTCAACTTCTAGCACTTTATGTACTGGCTGTGAAACTTTACATAAATTATTCAACTTCTCTCCATCTTAGTTTCCCTAGCTGTAAAACGAGGAAATTAACAGTACTTACCACACAGGATCATTATGCAAGAAGCTGAAATGAGAACTTGTACTAAATAATCCTGCCACCATTTTTTTTTTTTGTAAAGAAAAGAAACAAATGTTGTATTTTTGAAAACCTAAGATTCACCTTTATTCCACACATTTAGATTCATGTTGGGGGAGGAGGAACAGAAAGAAGAGGGTAGAAACAGAATGAAGACAGGAGAACTAAGACATTGGAACCAGAAGTAATGAGGACATAAAAAAGTCCTCCGAGAATCCTGGAGGTAATGGGGACAAGAATATGTAATAAAAAGGTTCCTATTATGTGTTGGATCAATTTTTCAGCCATCGTTATTTAAGTTTTTAGCACAGGGCAACTGCAGTAGGCCAGGCACTAGGGGGAATTTGGATGGCTCATATATTTGCCATTTATTTATTTATTTGTAAAATTGCCTGTTTCAAAAGAAAAACTGTTGTGACATTCCAGGCTTGCCATAATGCCACAGGGATCCATGGGCATAAAGGTATTTCAGGATTTAAGAATCACAGTGGAAAACGTTCTCCTGAGAGTAAATCTGATCTTACTCACAAAAGAAGTTTTTCAGGCCACAATGATGATAATTCACTCCAGAATTATTTACTGTGTATTTGACATGAACCAGGCATGCTGGTGTCAGACATTCAGAAGTTTCAGTGCCCTTCTTTGAGGAGTTTCAAATCTGCATGTTTCTAATTCCTAGCTACATTTCTCAGGGTCTTATATTACAAAAAAATTCCATTTCAGTAAAACATTAATATCTGTACTTCTTGTTTGGGGCAGGTATGGGTTTAGAATGCCCAAGCCTCCATTCAGGATTCAGCCCCTTTGCCCGTTATATCTGTAGGACAGTACTGATTTATCGTATGGTTTGATATCATTAAACATTTATTATGCACCCATAGTGTGCTAGAGACACACACATACAAAAAAACAGATAAAAGACATTGTTCTTTTTAGCAGCACTTTGTAAGAAATGACTAATGAATACATGCTTATTCAATAGATCAAGAAAGCAATATACATTTTAAGAAATGTATAAATACTTAATCAAGATTTTGTACAGTAACTCTGACAGAGAAATGGAGGCTTCTTGGAATACTGAAACAGAGTTTTTAAATGACCAGAAATTTAAAGGTCCACAGTTTTGTGAACAAAATGAACTGAAAAATCTTGAAATGGATTTTTAAAAATTATTTCAAATAATTTCATGAACATTTTTCAGAAAAAAACTTAAAAAGCAGAGAACATTCTACATCTCTAATAGATGAGTTAATTCTGCATCATTTCAGTTCAGAAATAAAATGTGGAAGATTTCATTTTGTCCTAGTAGCTTATATGCTAATAACTTAGGAAGAATTTGAAGTCTGACTTTCTCCTTTCAATTTAAGTATCTTTAAATATAAACACACATACAGAGAGCTTTACAGAAATAGGAGCTTTTGTCTGCAGAGCTATAAGCCAACATGTTGGCATTCTGCAGCCCTTCGGAACGTCATCCTTGACTCTAAACCCTTTTGTTCTAAAGTTAATTTTAGCTACGAATTTCCAGGTCTCTGGAGAGAATGTGTCACAACAAACTTTACTTTGAGACAGATTTTTTGGGGTCTATATTTAATTAAAAGTGCCCTTACATCTGTTCAGTAGCCATCCTAAAAAAATCCTTCTGAGATATGAGTGATGACCCACAACTTCCCATCTATATTTGTAGGTAGGATTCCATAGCAGCAACTGCCAGCTGGTGTCCTGCTCTTTTCTCTCTACTGTGCCACACTGAAAGGGAACAATGTGCTGTGTGGGAGGCCTAACACTGTGGAGATTAAATTACCTTCTGAGTGGACATGGTTACAATGCCATTAGAAACATCACTTAACTCTCTGCTATGCGCCACCCACCCCACCACATACACACACTAACAGAGCTACCCAGGTGATCTGTTACAGATCTGCCTCAACTGCTATTGTTGCATAGAACACACATGGGTAGCAGAATCTTTATCCGTCATCAGCTTACTGGAGAGGTAAAGTAGAGAAGGTACTTTGACACAGTGGGAAATATAGTACATTTACGAACTGAAAGAAAATTGAGTTTCTGTGGAATTGTTTACTGCTGTTAGAGAAACAAAAGAGGTTAATTCCGTACTATTTAATATAGATTTGAAAGAACATAAAATAAAATAATGTTTGAGCATAACAGTGGTATGCTTAAAATCTGCCCTCCCGCAAGCAAAACAAACTCAATGTAGTTTCAGACCTTTAAAACAGATTTTAAATTCTTATGAATTTAGATCCCAAGGGATTATGTTAAGTAGTTGTTACAAATCATATCTCATGCCAACTGGCATATAGAAGAGATATGCAAAAATATGATTATGTTTCATTGAAGATTCTGTCTATTCTGTATTATGGCTAAATTTGAATTTTTATATTTATAGACATCATTACATCACATATGGTAAGTGACTGTAAAATTGCATATATAAAAATTATATTGGTTTACCTATATGCAAATGAATATATATAGTCATGTGTACAATTTTTTTTATTATCCTTTAACTTCTTAAAAATGGGGCTGGAATCCAGTTGTTTCTTATGAGTACTGGAGTGCCAAGAAAGATGAATGTGTCCCATCAGTAAATCATTCACCACATTGGTGACCCTTTGGCTATCTTTCCTTGGTAGGGAATATCAATTTTTTTGGACAGTTCCTAATACAGGACGGAGTTACGGCGTTATGGTGTGAAAAAAGACAATATCCTAGAGTTGAGTTTGACCATTCTGAATGAAATCTTCTAGGAGAAAAAAATCTGCTCCATAGTCTCAAACAATATATTGGATCTCAGCTGTCTTTTAAGTCAACACTTTGTAATATAGCTGTAATGTGAGCTTCAGATACAAGGCCCCATATGTAAGTTTAAATTTTCTAACTAGCCACATCAAAAAGAAGTAACAGGTGAAATTAATTTTAATAATGTATTCAATTCACTATGTCCAAAATGCTATTGTTTCAACATACTCATTAAAATGAATACATGACTGTGCATCATATAAAATTATTTGGCTTCCCATCAGTGTTACAGGCACTATACTTTGGGAAGTACTTTTTTACATAATGATCGAAGATTGGGAGAAAAAAGATAGAGAAACAATTATATGCATATCAGACATATAAATTGGGACGCTTCGTTCTGTATTTTACTACACAACTGACTTTAAGCAGAAATTTAGCACTCAGAACTACTCTTATCTGTAAAGGCATAACAATGCCCCATTCAAAGTAATAAGCATGCAAAGCATTTAGTATGTTGCCTGGCATAGAACAATTGCTCAATGCATATTAAGAGAAAAAAATGATGGAGATGCTTTCTTAAGTGTGAAACCACGGGGTGCAGTTTTGATCAGGTCGCCAAGAGCTCATGTAAGAGTACTCTATACAGTTTTGATCACATTGTTAATGGTTGCAGAAGCCCTTTGTGAAACTATATGTAAAATGTAGTAAGAAAATTAAATGAGTCTTTTAACCAAGTCAATTCACTCCTAGAATATGTCTGAATGAAATAATTCAAGTGAAAAAAACAAAAAAAAAACTTTATTATGAAGGTCTTCACTGCAGTGTAACCTATGAAAAAAATAAATGGGAAAAAGCCAAAAGTGTAATAATAAGTGAATAGCTTAATAAACAACGGAATATTATTCTGTACATCATTGTGCAGTTAACAATGATAGCCATGAGAATTATGTAAAATTACTGGAATGATTACGGTAAATACAAATTAAAATTCAGAATACAAAACAGTAATTGTATTCTGAAAACAATTATATAAAATATGTATAGTGTGAAAAAGGTTTGGGAGATAATTTGCAAAAAAAGAAATAATTGTGTTAGGGTAAAGTGACAAATTAATTTCATTATGACATATTTTCAATAAAATAAGTGTAAGCAGTTTATCCAATAAATACTTATACATTCTTATTAGTCAATCAAACAAAATATTTCACATCTATCCTATGTTCCTGTCTTCAGTGGGCATAGTGCAGCATCAGAGAATAAAGAGACAGTTCCTTCTTCCCCAAATGTTACCTAGACCAAGAGCACCACAAAATAACTAATCAAAACAATAGTGAACACAGTAAGATAGGCGGCAATTATGTCCTATTACATCTTATTTAATAATAAAAGCATTGTATATAATATCAGAGGAAATATATGTGTGTATGCATGAAATGATTAGATGTTAAATTGAATTGAGTTCAGATAAGATGAAAGCAATGATCAATAAGAAATGGTGCCTGTTGGTGGAGATGAGCCTCGAGCTAAAGTCTGAAGGAGAAGCAATCTTTGTATAAATGGCAAGAGAGGATCCACATTCCATAGGAGAAAAAATCAAATAAAAGCATGAAATGAATAGAATTAATCAGAAAGAGACTGATATTATTAGCAGGTTTCTTTTATTGGGGGAAATAATAGTGGGATAATTATTAATTTTAGCTAACATTTATTAAGTGCAAACTTTGGTTCAGAGAAGGAGATGAAATTAGGTATGATGTTGAAAGCTGTTATGTTGCAGATTAACTCATGTTTCCTTTATATTCTAAATCATGATGACCCAAATTGGACTGGATGACCCCTCATATTCCTCACGACTATGAGACTTTGTGATGATATATTCCATGCTTTCTGGCACAAACACTGCACAATTCTATACTCTCTTCCTAGGGATATATCAAGATGCTGCTTTATTTGTACTTTCAATGGGGCTTTTTTTCCTTCAGAAAACCATTCAGAGAACAAGCCCCATCACTACTCCATCATATGTTCATGAAATTCAGGTGTGAAAATGCTTTCTTTTGAAAACTATAATTAGAATAATTCATATTTACAACATAAAGAAAAAACCTGACCTTAATTCTTTGATAGCTTTTAAAAAGAAGAAGGAATAGGAAACCCTGACCATCCATTTGACAAGATAAGAAAGTGTTCCTAAGAAATTCACTCAGCCAGCCATCTGTATGATAAAAGACAGCCATGGAGAAGCCATGAAACAGAAGGGAGGGGAAAGGGTAAGGCACTAAGACCAAACTCAAACATTTGCTCAGAATATTCTCCCAAGCTCATCCTCAAGTAATCAGCCAAAATAAAAACAGATTGTTAAGAAGGGTAGGGAAACTTTTTAAAAAATCTGAAAGGTCTTGAAATCTTCATCTGCCCCTTCTATTTTTACTTAAATTGAAAATAGCATCATTTGCCTTGTGCTTTGCAGTTTACAAAGTGTTTTAACATATACGCCGTGTTTAAGTTTCACAGCAACTCTGGGATTTTACAGCTGATGCAAGAGTCTCAGAGGCTTAGGGACCTGCCCACACCTCTGTTTCATCAAGCAGTGGACGGACACCAAGCACACATCTAGGTCTTCGGACTCCAAAGCTCATGGTGTTTCCACTACACTACCTCATGCACCTGTTCAGCTTTGGCTTCATTTGTACTGGAATAATGCACAGACTAATTCATGTTCCTGCTTACATCTTGCCACCTCGTAAGGGAGGTCATAATGAAAATTAACCTGTGAACACTTAGCTTTCCGGTAATGAAAGCGGTAGGATAACATGTAACCAACAACCACAAGTATCTAGTATATCTCACCTTAGGCCTCAAGTGGTGGCATTCCAAAGGAAATAAAAGGCTTCTTCTCCATAACTCTCCTAAGCCTCCAGCTAGGGTATCTATAATTTCCATTATTTTAGTTATTCCTCTGGCAGAGGTGTAACCAGTCCCTTTAAATAGCAGTTATATTATTGAGGTGAAAATATCATGGCACACAGACCTAGGAAAATTGACCAGAGAGAGAGTTTTGAGGAAAATGGGTAGAGGTTGGGGTGATTCTGATGGATGGTTTTCAGGGATGGGTGCTCTGCAGATGCCCATGTGATGGGGTACAAGAGTACCAGACGAGGGACTGCTGGACATGACACGAGCTCAGGCTTTCTGCAGTGCTGTTCAGGGCTCTCCCTGCCCTTGTTCGTGTCTCTCCCATATTTAAATCAGCCTGTTCTTGATGACTCCTCCATGGACCCTGTCAGTCACGCTCTAAGATTCTACCAAATAGTGTAACATAAGCCAAGATGCTAATTTGATGTGATGCTACAATTACGAAGTGATCCTCAGAATTAAAATAGCAAACACTCTTTCTTCGGGTTATTGTAGCAGGATGCAGACTACTTCATCATTTCTTCCATAAAGAAGTCATTTCCCGAGTGTCAGAAATGACACCAGCTTTCAACAGGATGAGGAGGTACTGGCAATGATTAAAATATTTGTTTTTTTCTGACCAAGCTCGGTGGCTCATGCCTGTCTAATCCCAGAACTTTGGAAGGTCAAGACAGGTGGATCACTTGAGGTCAGGAGTTAGAGACCAGCCTAACCAACATGCCGAAACCTGTGTCTGCCAAAAAATACTAAATTAGCCGGGCACGGTGGTGCATACCTGTAATCCCAGCTACTTGGGAGGCTGAGGCAAGAGAATCACTTGAACCTGGGAGGCAGAGGTTGCAGTGAGCCGAGATCATGCCATTGCACTCCAGCCTGGGCAACAAGAGCAAAATTCAAATTCATTTAAAACCTCTTTTGCCTCTTTCTCCTGGAGCTATGTACTTCCATATTGCAATATAAGAACTGATTCTTCTTTAAAATAATGCAATTTATAGAGTGAAAGAAGTGACACAGGAGTTCCATTAGAAGCAGATTTTGTGTCATGTATACAAATCAATAACAAAACTAAGGTTCTTAAGTCTTTCTAGCGACAAGCGGAAGAAATATGTAACATGTATTTTGGAGGCATAGAAGAGAAATACTCAGTGACTGGTGACCGGATATTAGAAAGTAGCATTTGAGCTCTGAATCAAGGACCATATATTAAGTGATCTTTATATCCTAAACACAGCTTAACATAGGATGTGCACATATATCTGCTACTTAAATGCTTTCTAACATATTGATTAGCTAAGCACATTGATAATGCAGATAACATTTCAGACGCATTACTTAATTTTGCAAATACTTTTAAAAATTCAAGTAAAACATTTATGTACTACCCATGAATTAGAAATTACCTATTCATTATCATATAAATTATATTACTTGATTTCCTTGCTGAAAATCTTCCAGTGGTCCCCATAGGACCTGGACCTAAACAATACGGCATTTGCTCAACTCTCCTACCTTAATTTCTATCACTTTCCACGTTGAGTACTCCGCACTGTACTTTCTATTTCTCCTCAGGGTCTTTACACTTACTGTTTCTCTTTTTGGAATGTTCTTCCACAGATATTTACATGGTCCACTCTTTCACATCCTTACACTTTTGCTCTGATATCCTGCCCTCTCAGACCAACTCTTCTAAAGTGGCTGTCTTCTCATTCTCTTTCCGTTGCCCTGATTTATTTTTCTTCCTGGTATATGTCACTGCCTGAAATTACATTTATTGTTTTGCTGTGTCAATTTCAGTACCTGTTATACGATGCTCAGTAAACATTTCCCTTAAAAAAATCAATTTTTCTAATCAAGATGTTTGGGTGGTATAGACCAATGGGTTGCAACTCAAAGGCCTTCAGTTGTCAGGCAGATAAGCAGACCCTGTATAAGACAACAAGGTGTGGCAGGAGCACCAACCTTATGTGAACAGTTTAGGCTTGATTAAGAAGTATTAAAATAAAAAATAAGTAAAATGTTGCGTTGACCAAAAAAACATATCTGGGGACCAGATTGGGCCCAACTGTTCTGCATTTACTTAAGTTACACAATTAATAGCAATGATCGTCTCGTGATAGTTGTGGAGAATATATTGTTTTCTATAAATATGTATTCCCACTTTTCTCTTTTCCTTTTTTTTCGTCTTATCATCCTTAGCATTTTTTCCTTTGGATGTAAAGGTGAATTACCACGGTGTATGCACTCAATGCTGTCTCTTCAGCTCCCTAATGATATGAAGAGTGAATGCAAATGTAAACCTATCTGTAGGTTTTCTAATCATGGAAACAGGAAGCTCCAAATTTAAGAACATAGAATCAGTGATGCAAATATGTTGGGGGGTGGGGCAGCTTGCCAAGGACAGACAGAAAAGAGAAAAAGCCACCTTCACTTCTGATACCTACTCTCAATCAAGTCTCAGAGAGGGGCAATTTCCAGAGGAATGATCATCCTATAGGTATGAGTAGGTTAATGAAGCTACAAAGCTTTTATTTGTCCACCAGACCTGTTTTTTCTTTCTGAGAAACTAAGCCTTCTCTGAAGCCATTCTCTTATTCTCTGGTATGTTAAATGGTCTGTGATAGGGTTCACATTCAGTCAATCTATTATCATCTCCTATTTATATTTCTCTGCAATCAATGCCTTGCTATGTGGCTTCAGGCTTTGATTCACAATCATAAACTGTAGTTTATCAACTTCAGTTATGAGAAAAATTGGCCAGGCAGGATGTAATGACATTGTCATGAGCTACTAAAGACAAACACTGAGGCTCACACATCAGTGACCACAGAAGTCAGACCCATTCTCCCCGACAGCTCAGTGTGGGTGTCCACATCTCTGCAGCTCCACTGGCATCTAGGAGCTGCAATTTCCTGTGTGTGTGTTTGAAGTTGCCTTGTTCAGATTTCTAGCAAATTAGAATAACATTTTGTGATAGAGATGCCAGCATATTCAATAGAACTTTGTATTTTTTTGTGAGACAATGATCAGGCTTGTAGGAATTGGCCATAATTTAGATTAATTTATGGTGGAGCTGTCAAGCCTAGAATTAACAGAGAAAACCTAGCACAAACTAATCTGTCAGTTCAAGGCACAGACTTCAATCCTTTAATCACAGCTAAACTCTTTTACTTCTGGGGCACCAAAGCTGTCCTCACAGCAGGGTGTTATGACATGTTTGTTATGTCTAAAGGGTAGAAATATGCTCAAACTGCAGTTCAAATACTGTGTTTTTAAGCAACAGCAGCTTGTAGACATTGTTAAACTCTGCCGTTTTTTGGTTTTCCTGGAATGATTTGATTGTCATCATAAGGTCCTCTTTAGAATTTATTACTTTCAAAACAGATACACTAACATAGGCTTTTCCCCCCCCGCATAGGATAGGCCAGTGCTCTTTATTAACTTGGAAAAAGATAATCAAATTTTCAGTGGGCTAGATCAACACTAGAATGCAACAAAAGAATTGATTATAAAGAAAAAGCTTACAATAGACAGACTCATCCAGAACAGGAAACCCCCACTCGTGACCAAACCTATGTGCAAGTGGCCATTTGCTGTTGATTAATTCTAGTCATAGATGTCCAAAAAAGAAAAAAATAACAAATTAAGTACCATCTCCCTCATGCCCATCTATTTTCCAGTGCTCAACTTGAGAGTATCATCTTCATCAACAAGGCTTGAAGAATTAAAGTTTTAAAATAACTCAAACAGAGGTAGGTGTCACTTAATATCTCTTAGTCCAGAGTGTAATATTTTCTCTCAATTGCATTTTTCCCTGCAAAGATGAAGAAATCCCTACTTTAGGTGTCTACTTTCATTTACCTGAGTTCTGCATATTGTTATATATGCATTCTCAGGACATGTAAACTTTCTCACAGTGTTTAGAGTACAATAAAAATTCATTTTTAATTTGATATATTTCAAAATTTTAATCATGTATTTGAATGAAATGATCTATTATTTGACTGGTCAGAAATTTAAAAGAGACAATTTGACTTACATAGAAGAGTAGTTAGTATATAATGCTATATATTCTGATGTTACAATTTCAAATGTTCCTTAGATACATAAAACCAAGTGCAACTTCAATATTCTATCTAACTAAAGAACTTCATCTATATTTCAAATGTTTCTAATCAATATTTTCCTTCATATCATATCAACTCACCATTACAATCACATATAATCTAGCCTGTTATGAATAATTTATAGTTGTCACTGTGGAAAAACAAATAGTTAAATATCACTCAAAAAATATATGAACAATTTTATGTTAAAGGTAATTTTTTCCAGTTCCCTGTGTTCTTTGTTAGCTTTTAAAATCAAGCTGTCCTCCTTCTTCCAATGTTAACTTGGTGATCCATGATTTCCGGCCACTTCTCAACTATTTCTATCAGATAAGTAAAGGATCAAATCGCTAAAGTTTTTAAGGAACTACAAAATGTCTGTGGAAGAAATGAACTAGTTAAAATTAAAAGCTGAGCTATCATATGTTTGTGGAGATTTTGGGGTCCAAGACTTTGACAAGGAGGTATTACAATCAAAGTATCTAGAAAACATGTTATAATCCTGAATGAATCACATTTAGCCTTTCTTTCCTTTCTCATGCTCACTGCATGCCTGCTCATCTTTTATGGCACAATTAAGTGTAAATTTTAATTGAGATCATGGCTCAACAAGGCCAGCTACTATAATAGATCTGGCCAGCAGAAAATAATTTCTTTCAAAGAGCATACTCATATACTATAGGGCACAGGCCAATGCTCGCAACCTAGGGAAGGAATTCATGCACACAATTGTCAGGACCAGTTCTGACTGGGGTGGGGCCTGCCGGTGAATGCATTTAAAAATTATGCTTGATGATTTGTGTTGTCTGGTTAGGCACTGCTGACTAGGCCCAGATGGAGACAGACTTGGTAAAATCCTCCCCATCATCATATTGGTCTATTATTTTTTTTTTTTTTTTTTTTTGAGACAGAGTCTCACTCCGTCACCAGGCGCCAGGCTGGAGTGCAATGGCACGACCTTGGCTCACTGCAACCTCCGCCGCCCGGGTTCAAGCCATTCACCTGCCTCAGCCTCCTGAGTAGCTGGGACTACAGGCGCGCGCCACCACGCCCAGCTAATTTTTTTGTATTTTTAGTAGAGACGGGGTTTCACCATGTTGACCAGGACGGTCTCGATCTCTTGACCTCGTGATCCGCCCGCCTCGGCCTCCCAAAGTGCTGGGATTACAGGCGTGAGCCACCGCGCCCGGCCTGGTCTATTATTTTTTAGACAAAGTCTCACCTTGTTGCCCAGGCTGGAGTGCTATGGCACAGTCTCTGCTTACTGTAACCTCCACCTCCCAGATTCAAGAGATCCTCATGCCCCAGCCTCCCAAGTAGCTAGGATTACAGGCATAGGCCACCCTGCCCGGCTAATTTTTGTATTCTTTGTAGAGACAGGGTTTTGCCATGTTGGCCAGGCTGTTCTCAAACTCCTGAACCCAAGTGATCCGCCTGCCTCGGCCTCCCAAAGTGTTGGGATTACAGGCGTGAGCCACCACCAGATTGGTCTTTAATTCCTATACTCAAAGGACCCAATATATTTCTTCTAGTGACTTGACTCCCTTAAGAAAATAGCCAAATTCTTCCTTAAAAAAATCGTTCTTATAAATTGGCTAATTCATTCGATAGGCCTGGCATGGTGGCTCACACCTGTGATCGCAGCACTTTGGGAGGCCAAGGCAGGCAGATCACTTGAGGCCAGGAGTTCGATAGCAGCCTGGCCAACATGGTGAAACCTCATCTCTACTAAAAATACAAAAATTAGCCAGGCGTGGTGACAGGTGCCTGTAATCCCAGCTACTCGGGAGGCTGAGGCACAAGAATCCCTTGAACCCAGGAGGTGGAGGTTGCAGTGAGCCGAGATCGTGCCACTGCACTCTAGCATGGGTGACAGAGCAAGACTCTGTCTCTAAATAAATAAATAAATTTATTTATTAATTCATTCAATAAATATTTTTGAGAATATACTACCAGGTATGCTCTAGGTCAATAACATTTAATGTTAGTGTCTCGTTAAAATTTCTTAAAGAGCTTTTAAAATATGCCTATGTGAGAGGCCTTATGCCAGTTATGCATAGTCATTGGATACACCCTAAGTAACCAGGATGGAGACACTTTCCAGACACTGAGGTGACAAAGGTGAGAACAGACTAAATCCCTTTCACAGTGCATATATTTTTGTGAAGGAAACAGCCCAAAATATGAAGAACTGTTTCTGCCACAATGGTAGTCTGGAATACACTAGAATCTTCTTAGAACACAATAATTTATAGACACTTTTGAGACTTTGTAAAACAATGTAGAAAAAACCACTGAAGTCAGAAATAAGCAATAAAACCAGAGCATTACTGAAACCATGGATTATTGAATTTCTGTGGCCTAGAGTTTGAGGGTAGCAGTGGGTGGACTGGTATTGTGGAAAGACCTGAGGCCATTGCATCAAAGACCACCCTAAATAAAGAAGGAAACCCAAGAAAGGTTAAGGCCGCATGAGAAAGGGCAAATGAATGTGTGTGTCTGTTTATACATGCACATTTCATAGACACATCCACACTTCCTGCAAATGTTCTTGAGACAACTGGCAAGGAAAGTTATTTGTTTGGGCATGGCTCTAAGTATTGGCCAAAAATAGGCTGGGCGTGGTGGCTCATGCCTATAATCCCAGCACTTTGGGAGGTTGAGAGGGCAGATCACGAAGTCAAGAGATTGCGAGTGTCCTGACTAACACAGTGAAACCTGGTCTCTACTAAAAAGACAAAAAATTAGCCAGGTGTGGTGGGACGTGTCTGTAATCCCACCTACTCGGGAGGCTGAGGCAGGAGAATTACTTGAACCTGGGAGGCCGAGGTTGCAGTGAGCCGAGATTGCACCACTACACTCCAGCCTGGGCGACAGAGTGAGACTCTGTGTCAAAAATAAATAAACAAATAAGTAACAAATATCTCTGATTGTTTCTGGTCACTATACTCTATTTCTATGGTCCTGAGGACAGCAATCTGTGAATTATAACATTCAATACAGCCAGTCCCTGTTGCCCCTAAGTACTGTAAAGAAAACACAAATTCATTTTATTATTTAAAGAATTGGGAAAGATAAAGTACTAACAATTATAAGCTAAGAATTAAAAAAAAAAAAAACACTCACAAAGCTAGCAGAAAAAATCACTACCATATGTGAGAATCAGTGGAAAAAGTAAAAACAATGTCAATTTAAAAAATAATAAAAATGTTCAAAAGAAAAAAAAATCTAGACATGCAAAGACTTTGGAAAGTCAAACAATCAGATTGAAATAAGCATATTTGATAGTCTTAAGAAATAAAGAGAAAATTAAAAGCACAAGTGAGGAATCAGAAAGTATAAAAAATGATCAGGCAGGATTAAGAGAAAAAAGAAAACTAACCAAATACAATTCTAGAAATAAAAGATCTGTTCACTAAAATGAAAAATCCAATGTTATGAGTTCCATATAGAGAGAAACTCAGTATAAGACAGAAGTAGCATTGCTTATAAACAGGAAAGGGTAGATTATTTTTAGGATACTAACTGCTTGGCACACTGCTCCCTTCTCTTTTAAAGTATACAATGTCAGAGCCCATCACACTAAGGTATGCTATCATAAATAACTGAAATGTTTATTTCTCACTCAGGTAAGAGGTATTCCCCGGATGAGAGATGGAGCACACCCACAAAAGGGCTGTCTGAGAGTGTCCAGTGGAAGGGGCAGAGAAAGCATGCAGGTCACAAATGGGAATTTTCAGTGATGCTGGGGGTAGACTAAGTTCTGAAAGACTGTATTGGTGAGGACCATAGGGGTTGGGGGAAGGTCCCTGGCACGCAACTTATTGAGCAGCAGCAGAAGTGAATGCAAGTGGCGTTTTGATGATCCCCATGCAGTTGAGCACAGGGTTTTACCCATGGATGCAGCTGAGCACTACAGATTTCCACCCATACTGGCAGGTGATTTAATTAATGCCATAATACTTGGGATGATTTCTTTTCTTTTCTATACTTCCTTCCTTCCTTCTTTGTTTCTTTTCTTTCTTTCTTTGACAGATTTTCACTCTGTCACCAAGCCCGGAATGCATTGGTGTGATCTCGGCTCACTGTAACCTCTGCCTCCTGGGTTCAAGTGATTCTTCTGCCCTAGCCTCCCAAGTAGCAGGAACTACAGGTGTGCACCAGGCTCAGATAATTTTTAGTAGAGACAGGGGTTCACCATATTGGCCAGGCTGGTCCTGAACTCCTGACCTTGTGATCCACCTGTCTCGGCCTCCCAAATTGCTGGGATTACAGGTGTGAGCCACCGCGCCTGGCCAATTTAATTCTATACCTCTACAACTATTCAATAAATGGTACTGGAACAACCAGTTATTCAAGTAGAAAAAAAGTAAACTGGATCTCACTTCAGGGTCATTGACATGGTTTGGGTCTGTGTCTCTGCCCAAATCTCATGTCAAATTGTAATCCCCAATGTTGGAGGTGGGGCCTCGTGAGAGGTGATTGGATCATTGGGGTTGATTTCCCCTTGGTGTTGGCCTCATGATAGTGAGTGAGTTGTCATGAGAACCGGTTGTTTAAAAGTGCATGGCACCTCCCTATCCATTGGTACTGCTCCTGTCATGTAGGATGTCTGCTCCTGCTTTGCCTTCGGCCATGAGTAAAAGCTCCCTGTGGCTTCCCCAGAAGCAGATGCTACCACGCTTCCTGTACAGCCTGTGGAAACATGAGCCAGTTAAATCTCTTTATGAATTACCCAGTTTCAGATATTTCTTTGTAGCAGTCCAAGAATAAACTAATATAGAGAATTGGTATCCAAGAGTGGGGCATTGCTATAAAAATACCTGAAAATGTGAAAGCAGCTTTGGAATTGGGTAACTGGCAGAGGTTGGAAGAGTATGGAATGCTCAGAAGAAGACAGGAAATTAAGGGAAAGTTTGGAACTTCCAAACTTTCCAGATTTGTTAAATTGTTGTGACCAAAATGCTGATAGTGATATGCACAATAAAGTCCAGGCTGAGGAGGTCTCAGATGGAAATGAGGAACTTACTGGGAACAGGAGCAAAGGTCACCCATTAACAAAGAGATTGGCTGCATTATGCCCCTACCCTAGGGATCTGTGGAACTTTGAACTTGAGAATGATGATTTAGCGTATCTGGCAGAAGAAATTCCTAAGCAGCAAAGCATTCAAAATTTGATCTGGCTGTTTGTAACAATCTCACCTAATATGTGTGGGCATAGAAAGGACTTGAAACTGGAACATATATTTGAAAGGGAAGCAGAGTGTAAAAGTATGGAAATTTGCAGCCTGGCCATGTGGTAGAAAAGAAAAGCCCATTTTCAGGGGAGGATCTCAAGCAGGCTACAGAAATTTGCATAAGAAAAATGCTAATTTTCTTATGCAAATGTTAATATCCAAGACAATGAAGAAAAGGCCTTGAAGACATTTCAGAGATTTTGTCAGGCCCTCTAATCAGAAGCCCAGAAACCTAGAGGGGGAAAGTAGTTTACTGGGCTAGGCCCAGGGCCCCACCACCTTGCATCGCCTTGGCCCACTGCTCCCCACATGCTGTCTGCTCCAGCTCCAGTCACGGCTCAAAGGGGCCAGCCTACAGGTAGGAACACTGCTCCAGAGGGTGCAAGCCGTAACCTTGTTGGTTTCCACGTGGTGTTAAGCCTGGAGGTGTGCAGAGCTTATTTAAAAGTGCAGAGAAGGAACAGGCATCATACATGTAGAGTGTGTAAGAACTCCTGACCTTGTGATCCACCCACCTTTAAGCTGATCCACAGCTTAAAGCTTGTTTTGAAGCTTTAAGATTTAATGACTACTGTGTTGGGTATCAAGCTTGCATGGGGTCTGTGGCCCTTTCCTTTTGACTGATTTATCACTTTTGTAAGGGGAATGTTTACCCAGTGCTTGTACCCCGATTGTACCTTGGAGATAACTAACTTTTTTAAAAATTTTACAGACTCATAGGTAGAAGGGACTTGCCTTATCACAGAGGGGAAGTGTGGGACTGGAGCCCCCACACAAGTCTCCACTGGAGCATTGACTAGTGGGTTTGTGGGAAGAGGGCTGTTGTCCTCCAGGCTCCATAATTGTCGATACACCAACAGCTTGCACCCGTCACCAGGAAAAGCCTAGATTTCAGGGCACATATGAAAAGCCTGGATGTCCAGGCAAAGCCCTCATGAAAAATCTCTACTAAGGTGGTGCAGAGGGGAAATGTGGGACTGGAGCCCCCCACACAGAGTCCCCACTGGAGCATGCCTAGTGGGTCTGTGAGAAGAGGGCTGTTGTCCTTCAGACCCCATAACTGTAGATACACCAACAGCTTGTACCCATCACTGGGAAAAGCCACAGGCACTCAACACCAACCCATGAGAGAAGCCACAGAGGCTGAACTCTGCAAAGCCACAAAAGTGGAGCCCACCCCTTGCACCAGTGTGCCCTGGATATGTTACATGGGGTCAAAGGAGATTATTTTGAAGCTTTAAGATTTAATGACTACCGTGTTGGGTTTTGGACCTTGCATGGGGCCTGTAGCCCCTTTCTTTTGGCTGACTTATCCCTTTTGGAAGAGGAATGTTTACCCAATGCTTGTACGCCAATTGTACCTTGGAGGTAACTAACTTGCTTTTGATTTTACAGACTCATAGGTGGAAGGAACTTGCCCTCCTTCAGATGGGACTTTGGACTTTAGACTTTTGAGTTACTGCTGGAATGAGTTACGATTCTGTGGGACTGTTGGGAAGGCATGATTATATGCTACAATGTGAGAAGGACATGAGATTTGGGAAGGGCCAGTGGCAGAATAAAATTGGTTTGAGTCTGTGTCCCTGCCCATATCTCATGCTGAATTGTAATAACCAGTGCTGGAGGTGAGGCCTAGTGGGAAGGGATTGGATCATGCGGGCAGATTTCCCCCTTGGTGCTGGTCTCATTACAGTGAGTAAGTTCTCATGAGATCTGCTTCTTTAAAAGTATGTGGAACTGCTCCCATCTTTCTTGGTCCTGCTCCTGCCATGTAAGATGTTCCTGCTTTGCCTTCCACCCTGAGTAAAAGCTCTCTGAGGCCTCCCCAGAAGCAGCTGCTGCCACGCTTCCTGTACAGCCTGCAGAACTGTGATTCAATGAAACTTTTTTTTCTTTATAAATTATCCAGTTTCAGGTATCTCTTTATAGCAGTGAGCAAAGTCACTAAAACAGTCATATATAAAATTGATCTCTGGGGGATCATGGACTTGATTGTGAGTGGCAAAATTCTAAAACATTTTGAAGAAGATATGACAGAATATCTGTGATTTGGGGAAGATAATGATTGAATTTTTGTAGATTTATTAAGGTATAATTAACAGATAAAAATTGTGTGTATTTAAATAGTACTAAGTGATAATTTGACATGTATACCTAACACTGTGAGATAATTACCACATCAAGCTAATTAACACAAACATAACCTCACATAGTTACCCGTGTGTGGTGGGGGAGAACATTTAAAATCTAGACTCTTAGAAAATTTGAGGTGTACAATATCATGTTATTAACTATACTCACCATGCTGTATATTAGCTCTCCAAAACTTATTCATCCTGCGTAACTGAAACTTTGCACTTTTTAACAAGCATCTTCCCATTTTCTCCACCTCCCATCCCCTGGCAACCATCATTCTACTCTCTGCCTCTGTTAGTTAGACTTCTTTAGATAACACATGTAAGGAAGATCATGCAGTATTGTCTTTCTGTGCCTGGCTTATATTTCTTAGCATAATGTTCTCCAGGCTTATCCATGTTGTCACAAATGACAGAATTTTCTTCTTTTTTAAGGCTGAATGGTATCACATTGTATATATGCATTATATTTTCCTATCCATTCATCTGTCAATGAACATTTAGGGTGATTCCACATCTCAGCAATTGTGAGTACTGCTGCAGTGAGCAAGAGAGTGCAGATATCTGTAGGAGATACTGATTTTAATTCCTTTGGATATATACCCAGAAGTAGGATTGCTGGATCATATGGTTTGACTTCTTAAGTATAATTATAAATTTTAATTTCTTAAGTAAATTTTACTTAATAAAGCATTAATTTCTTAAGTAAAACACAAAAACATCATCATCATAAAGACAACTACGGATAAATATGATCAATTACAAATTATGAACATCTGTTCATCAAAAGTCACCTTAAAGAGAAAGGAAATTGAAGCCATGAAATGGACAAAGGAAGATGAAACCAATGAAGAATTAGTATCCTGATTATATATTTCTATGAATCAATTAAAATGAAAGATAAATTATCTCATTAAAAATGGGCAAAATACAGGGAAAGATATTTCCCAATATACGAAACAAGCATGACAGACGTTTAGGATATCTACCTTCATCAGTAATGGGGCTGTTTATCATAACCACAACGTATTCCATTCCATTCATGAGACTGAAAAAGAAATTAGTACGTTTGAAAATACCAAGTCATAGAAATTACAATTTTTAGGCCTGCTGTTGAAAATATAAATTAGTACCACACTTTGGAAGAATAGCGGGGGTTATTTTATAATACTGAATATGTGCTACTTACCTATTCCCTTCCAAGGTATTTATTTCCCTAGATACTTTTTGCATACATGTACCAAAAAGTTCTTAACAAGGATATCTATAAGAGAAGCAGTTTAAAACAACCCAGAAGTCCACTGACAGGAGTACAGATAAATAAACTGTGGTATAGTCACACAATTGATCACTATTTCATCTATTTATGATTCTCAGAAGCATAATATTAGGTAAGACAAGCAAGTCTCAGAAGAAAGCATGCACTATGATACTTGAAACTAACCTAAACAATATATTGTTTAGGGATAAGTATCTATTTGCTAACACTGTAGAGCAAATCAAAAGAATGAGAGCAAATAATTCAAGATAATGGTTACCCCTAGATGTGAGTGTGGATGGACAAAAAGTCAGGGACATGTAGCAGCATGGTGTTGTCACTTGGGAGAAATACATAAGGGATTTAAACATATTGCTAATGTTCTTTTTCTCAAATTCTGCGGTGGGTTCACAGGTGGCTAGTTTTATTATTCAGTTCCCCAACCTAGATTTGTTTTACATACATTCCTTGTATGTTTGATTAAAAAGGATTTTATGCATATAAGTTAAATTACATATATGCATAGAAATAAAAAAATTTAGAAAATGAACAAGTAAATAATTGGGATCATTTTATAGAGAGCTAAGTGCTACAAACAATATCAGCAGCAACGGCATAATATAATCATCGTTGGGGTTGCTGTTGGAGAGAAAATGGCTCTCAGACGCGGCGTTTGGTATGGTGTCTGATTAACGTGAAGGAATCCATAAAATGTCAGGCAAAGGGCATTCAGGTAGAGAAATCAGACGCTCATGAAGAGGTCCTGAAGCAGGAACAAGCTTGGCAACTGAGGAACAGAAGAAGGCTCTGGGGCTAGAGCTGAGGGACCAAGGGAGTAGTGATCCCAGAGGAAGTCAGAGAGAGGCAGGGACTCACGATGGAGGGCACTAAAGATAGGAGGTAGAGTTTGGATGTTATCTGAAATGCACTTAAAAGCCATGGGAGGCCGGGCGCGGTGGCTCACTCCTGTAATCCCAGCACTTTGGGAGGCGGAGGTGGGTGGATCACGAGGTCAAGAGATGGAGACCATCCTGGCCAACAGGGTGAAACCCCGTCTCTACTAAAAAAATACGAAAATTAGCTGGGCGTGGTGGCGCGCGCCTGTAATCCCAGCTACTCGGGAGGCTGATGCAGGAGAATTGCTTGAACCCGGGAGGCGGAGGTTGCAGTGAGCAGAGATCGTGCCATTGTACTCCAGCCTGGGGCCTGGGCGACAGAGTGAGACTCTCTCAAAAAAAAAAAAAAAAAAAAGAAACAGAAAAGCCATGGGAGGATATTATGCACAAAAGTAGTGGATTTACGTTTGTAAAAGAGAACTTTGACTGTAGAGTGGAAAATAGATTTGAGAGAGCCATAAGTAAAAGCACAGTGATCAATATAATAATATTCCTATCAACAATAATAATGGTAATAAGAGGCCAAGATTTATTGTGCACTTACTAGGTGCAAGGCACACAGCATTATGAGCATTATCCTAAATCTCTTAGAGAGGCGGGTTCAACTTGGATATGAAATGTTCTATTTTATCCTAGACACCATAGCAGAAACCAATTTATTTGAATTAATTTACTAAAATCTTCATTACCCATTGTCATCAGCAGGGGCAATGAAATTCAGAACAAGAAAATGTTTGGAGGTGGGAGGGAGGTCTCAGAGCTGAGCCTGGTACATCTGACAGTGGCTGAGGCACAGAGGGGACAGCTCTTGATAAAAATGAAATGATTTAAGGAAAACAGCTTAATATGGAAACTGGTAAAATACAGGTATTAACATAGTGATTAAGAAGAGCACCAGGGCCAGGCACAGTGGATCATGCCTGTAATCCTAGCAGTCTCGGAGGCCGAGGCAGGCAGATCACTGGAAGTCAGGAGTTCGAGACCACCCTGGCCAACAGGGCAAAACCCAGTCTCTACTAAAATTAAAAAAATTAGCTGGGTGTGGTGGTGCACACCTGTTGTCCCAGCGACTCAGGAGGCTGAGGCAGGAGAATTGCTTGAACCCTGGAGGTGGAGGCTGCAGTGAGCCGAGACCACACCACTGCACTCCAGCCTGGGCGACAGAGTGAGACAGCGAAACTCCGTCTCAAAAAACAAACACACAAAAAACGGGTGTCAATATGGGGACAGAAAAAACAAGCAGTCAGAAGGCAAGGATGTCAGGACCACAGATATGATATGGTTTGCCTCTGTGTCCCCATAAATCTCACCTCAAATTGTAATCCCCATAATTACCATGTGTCAAGGTTGGGACCAAGTAAAGGTAATTGGATCGTGGGGGCAGTTTCCCCCATGCTGTTCTCATGATAGTGAGTGAGTTCTCAAGAGACCTGATGGTTTTATAAGCATCTGGCATTTCCCCCTCCTTTCACTCACTCCGTCCTGCCACCCTGTGAAGAAGGTGCCTGCTTCTCCTTTGCTTTCTGCCATGATTGTAAGTTTCCTGAGGCCTCCCCAGCAATGCAGAACTGTGAGTCAATTAAATACCTTTCCTTTATTTACTACCCAGTCTCGGGTATTTCTTCATAGTAGTGTGAGAATGGACAACACAGATAAATCATGACAAGTAACAATTCTTACCATGCGTGTGCTAGCCACCAAGTGCAGCATTTACCATATGCTAATTCTCTCAACAATCCCAGGAGGCCAGTTTTTTGTTTGTTTGTTCTTTTAGAGACAGGATCTCACTCTGTTGCCCAAGTTGGAATCCAGTAGAGCAGTCTTGGCTCACTGCAGCCACGACCACCTAGGCTCAAGATATCTTCCTGCCTCAGCCTCCCACGTAGCTGCTGCTACAAGCATGCACCACCATGCCCAGCTAATTTTTCTAATGTTTTGTAGGTGTGTGTGGGGGGTCTCATTATATTGCATAGGCTGATATTGAACTTCTGGCTTCAAACAATCCTCCCACCTTGGTCTTCCAAAGTGCTGGGATTACAAGTGTGAGACACCATGCCCAGCCTGAGGCCAGTTATTATTTTCACTTTACCGACATGAAAACTGTTGCTCAGAGATAAGTCATCACCCAAGTTACAGAGACGGTAAATGATGGAGAGATGGAATTGAATCCGGTCTGTATGACTATAAGGATGCCCATCAAGTGACAGGAAGCCTTGCTGTGACAGTTTTGGTCTCACTCTAGAAGTCTGCTCCTCCTGCTTGCTTTGCCTTGTTCTTTTTCCCCTTCCTCTCCCTTTCCCTTCCATCCCTAAAACATGCTGTGGCTGCTTCTGCCACCACTATTTTCCCAGGTCAGCACTGTCCCCCCAGTAATCGATTTTTCAATTGTTTGTTTTTAGGATAGAAAACAGATCATGGCAGAGGATGCAGCTGCTGGTTTTTGAATTCCTACTATGTTTGCATTCTTCCCAAATGCAGATACAAATTAAGAAAGTCCTGGCTGCCATAGGGGCAAGATTAGTCATCTTTAAGCAATCTTGAAAGAATGTGTTAAGTAAGGGGTGCCTTGCAATAAACTTCTAAATGCTATTCTGGTCCCCTCCAGTTTGATCAAACTTTCTTTTTAAATTAGCTACTGAACATTTTATCTTGGATATAAATTTTTCACTTGTTTTGACATCTCTGAGGAGTTTTTTAAAACTTGCCAAAAATCTAAATATATAGCAGATTTGTGTGTGCACCTTGAGAGAAATGTATTCTAAGTCTAGAACAGCCATCAGAACCTATGTAGTTAAGCTGCCATCCTAGAAAGGGGCATGGGTCATGTCCAAGCCACTGCCTGGAATATAGTTCTCTGATAAGTTCCCACTCTGCATCTGGGTTGCCCTCAAATGAATGGTCTTTTTCTCCAGCCTGCAGTCTTAAAGGGTATCCAAATGGCTCGCTCAAGCACCACTTTGCCTCTGGCCAGCCAACTATACTAAATCCACGCCCAGAGCCAAAGAAATGCAGTTTCCATAGTGCCTAAGTGATCAGGGATCCATCTTCTTCCAGAGCTGTATTCCTGATGGAGAAAAACTTCAGTCATTTCTTGTTGGCTGTAGTTCAGTATTTCTTAGTCTCCTACATTTTTCCTTTTTTGAAATCTATAGAAATTGCAACGTCTGGGCAAATCAGACTGCAACACATCAACCACACAGGCAGGGAGACACCAGACCTCCACTCAAATCGAGGCTTCTCAAGTGTGCCTTTTTGTGTGTTGCTGGTTGGTACAACTGTGCTTTTTCTGGTATAATAGGGCCTGAAGGAAATCCCTTCTCAGAAAATAGATTCATAAATTATACAATTTATGCCAAGTGAACTAATGAACACTTTCAATTCTGAGAAGACTATATATAACCTCCGTCTGGAAATGAGAAGAGGGTATTGCTCACCATATCAGATACATAACCTAGGAATGAAAATCCTTCAAATCAGAAAGCTTCTAAAGAAAAAGAAAAAACAGTAGAAATCTAGGGCAAGCAGAACACTTTTCTTACGGGGATTAGTTGAGGTAAAAGAATCTCTAAGGTACTGCAAAGGCTGCATATAAAATACAGTGGGTGACATTCAGACTGTTTAAGATGAGGGCCTGTTATCAGTCTGCAGGTAGGTTTTTTAGAACAATGGTTCTGGACTGAGGGACTGCCATCATGAATAATATGAAATGCCATCTGAAATACCTATCCCAGAAAAATGCCATTTCAAAGGAGAAAGCCAAAGGAACCTAATCTCCCTTGCTGCTACGTTTGTACCTTCTGTGCCACAGCGGCTCACACCTGTCTGGTGACCTGCTGAGAGCACTGCCTTCCAGCATAATCCACAGAACTTTGAAAATAACCCTTTGGGCTCTTTGGATTCACACAAAGAATAATAGGGGTCAGTTATTCTGAGTATTAGCTAACAATAAGCAGTTCCGGCTTATAACGTTTCAAATGTTAGCTCTTCTCTATTTCGATAACTAATTCTGTCATCAAGCAGGGCAGAGATCAGTGACCTGATTTTACCCAGATTTTTCTTATAGCTCTGGAAATCTGCATTTAAATTCCCAGATAAATAAATGAGACAAACCCAAACATTTGGAGAAATTCTCATGGTCAGACCTACAACATAACGTGATCCCTAGTCTCTCTTGGAATTACTGGATCTTATCCTTCTTAGAAAGACAAAAATATTACAAGTGACATTTTGGAACTACTCCAGGGATATCAGTGTTTAAACGCTATAAAACAACTTTTCCTGATAGTAAAAATAAAATACATAGTTTTCATCTGTTTTAAATAAAATGAGATGTTTTATTCACATATCAACTTTTTATCCTGCTTGTTTCAAAGCAGAATGTCACACTATAAAAGAGAAGGCAAGGTTTAAAAAATTAACCTTATCTTTGAGGATACATAAATACCTGTCTTCAGCCAACTAGACAATTGAACTTTATGACCCAAAAGAGTTTCAGAATAAAAGTGAGAAAGTGTTTTGGAACCGAGAACACTGACAATATAAAACAGGTATTAAGGGAGAGTTAGGAAATTCTGTTTTGCATCTCAGAGTCACCTCTTGGCCCAAGAAGAGGACCCAAACCTCACAAAAACAACAGAATGACAAGTTTGCTGACAAACACTTTGTCAAGTAGACTTGAAAAAAATTAAAACACAAACAGATGGAATGTGTCTGAATCCCCCTCCTGCTGGTGTGCGTGTCACTAAATATCAGCAAGTATACTGGGGAGGCCCCATAGGATTCTGCCAGGAAGGCAGCCATGACCCAAATGCACTTCCCTATACAAAAGACTCAAGGTTGATGAATGCAGCTGGCTTTTGTCGGCTCTTCATGTCTCCCTAGATGCCCTGTCCTCTCCTAAAATAAAAACAAAACAAACCAACAAACAAGAAAAATCAAATCCTAATTTTATATTAGAGAAACTTTTCATTTCTATTTCCACAAAAACTTTGGCAAATATCTGTAAATCGAAAGAATCAATCCTCCTGTTCCTTGTAATTAAGTGGGAAAATGAATTAGTAAATGTTTCCAAACATAAGCATTAAAAACAATAAATACGCTTCTATGGTAAAGTTTTTCTTTGGGAGGGGAAGAAGTAACAAAATCTAAATTAAAGTGGTATTCTGGGAACCAAAGTGATACCATAGCTCAATAAACCAATGTAATTAGACAATGTAAGATTTTTTTTTCTAGGCGCCACGTCTAAAACATGGGCTTTGTAAAGACTCAGGATCATTGTTAGAATCCAATTCAATATTCCAGCTTCTCAAATTCACAGCCAGAACTCTGCCTTTAAGGTATCACTTGTCTGATTATCGTGCCAGTCTCGCTCCATCTCGGAATGGTTTTGTGTAACTTTCAAGTGCAGCAGCCCCCTTTGGAAACTGACAAGTGTTCATTGTAAAATGGATTCATCAAATGCATGCAGCCTTCGGGAGGCTCCTTTTTCATGAGAACAAACAAAGAGAAATGTTTTTAGTACAAAATTCCTTTTTAACAAATAAAAAGCTTGTATTGCACTGCAGGGCTGCCCATCTCCACAAAGCCCTGGTTCTTTTTGGTGGCCCTCAGAAGCAGCTTTTCATTGTATAATTCGTTCAGGGATAGAGCCTCTGCTGGGCTAATGAGCTCTCCCGCAGCCTTTTCTCCTGCAGGCGAATCCCCAAAAGCACAATCTTAAATCAGATACTGTAAAAGCCAAAAGTAGGAGTGGGGGAATGAAAGGAAAAAAAAAAAAGGAAGGTCAAGAAAGCCAAGATAGCAGTAAGCCAATAATCATACCTTGCATTTGGCTTCAGAGAAATTGTGTGCTTGAAGATCTTAATCCACAGTTAATTCCTATGCTTGTTGTTTCATGACCAAGGCTCTGTTTTGGGTATTGCATCATGTGAGCACACCTCCAGTGGATATTATGTAATAACTCATCATGGCAGCTTGGTCTTAAATATATTGATAGCAACCTTGACCAGGAGCTGATTAGAAAGGGCAGGATTAAGGAACATTCCCTTTTTGCCAAAAAGTGGAGCCTGACATTGGAAATTATGAAGGCTCTGATTCCTGTCCTATTACTAATATTCTCATGTTTTATACTGTCACTGGTTAGTCTGGCAGACGTTATTAGGAAGCGATGTGACAACATCTAATAAAGCATGTTGGTAGAGAAATCATGGCTCCCCTCTGCACTGATGATCTTTTGAAGAAATACAGTATTGTAGATTACAGGAGGTGGAGGTTGCAGACACTGATGATACCCATGACATTTCATCATCAGCCAGCAACTTACCAGTGATCTACAGCTGCAAAGGAATAGCTTTTAGGAGGGGCAGGGATAGGAAGTGTATCTTATCCATGTAGGCAAAAACGTTCTGGAGAGGATCGTTTGATTATTTACTGGTTGTTCTAAATCCCTGAACAGAATTTTAGAACACTGTAGGTCTCTGTGGTGTGATACCTCTACAGTATACTGTGCCTTTAGAAGTAGCCAATGGGGTTGTTTAAAACAGCACAGACTGTGTTACGAGTGTTTTAGTGATGAACTTGGAAAATTTAAAAGGCCAGGGGAGTATTAGTAATGTTGGGGTTAACAGAGGCAGCTCATTTTAGAAATTTGGCATTTGAGTTTTTCAACATTATCCAAAGTAGGTTCACCACATTCTTTTTAACAAACTCTCCAGCACGGAGCAGATGGTTTCTCTATTAACAACCATTTGCATTTAACATATTGCAATGATTTATGTACCACATGCCACTGAGCAAAGCAAAAACATTCAGTAGCAACTAATTAGTTGAGTGCAAAGACACATATCTCAATGTACAGAGAGAGCCCTCCTCTATGTTTTACATTTTTTATAGTTTACTGTTTTATTTGTGCAAAGCAGTTAAATCTGAACTATGGCATTCCTCTCATGATTATGGTAATGCCTCTGTAATTATCATTCTATTAATGCTTCAGTCATATTTTTTCTTTAATTCAAGGGGTTAACATTTGTATGTCAGAGTTTCCCTAGAAATTGATGTCAGTCACATTTTATTTTTAAATGGTTAAAATGACTGTAAGTTATTCCTAAACCCACCTAAATGCTTATTTTAATAAGCGTACTTTGCTTTTAAAATAGAATATACTCAATATAAAATGTATGTAAAATAGGACTACTAAACAAAAAGTGATTTATAAAGAATGACTAATTTTAAGTGGGTTTTTAATGTCATATTTATTAATACATAATTCCTCTTATCCTATCTTCTTTAGCATATTGTCCACCCTAACACACTCACCCAATTTTTTCCTTTTCTTGTGGAACCCCTGTTCCAGTTCCCTCACAACTCATGGATTCACCTCTAAACGGGATGTGATTCTCAAGCTGGTAACCTCTTAACCTCACTGTGACACAAGGGTTTTGCTGTGTTGCAAAAAACAGCTTTCCTGAAGCCAGAGAGAAAGAGAACTAAAAATTATTGCATTCTATGAAAAGAAATCCCAAACTCTTTTTCTCTCTTAGATGACCCTAAAACATATTCTCCTTTTTTTTGTGCTGATCATCAGGGTCAATGGATATTACAATTCTGTCACTGTGTGTCAAGGTGACAATGCTAGGACTGTCGGATGGGCCAATGAATCTTTTATAAGTATGATTTTCATTCTCAAGAGCCATCCATGCAAAATGTCAAAGTAGGCCATCCATCATCAGTGAGGATAAATGCACGTCTGCAACCCAGAGGAAATGGGGTATAATATAACTTCATTACCCAGGGCTCAAGAAGCCAGTCTTAGAAAACTAAGCTTGCTCTTCTCTCTTTGTAATTCCCAGTTTTAATTTTCATGGGAATCTCTACCAATAGAGAACTCTAGGAATAAGATAATGATACATTTAAGCTGCTGAGGTCTTTAAAGAGGAAGAAAACAATTAAGACAGATAAGTGCACATTAATGGCACTGCAATAGGGTATGAATTATGTATCAGAATAAATACAAACTCAGTCTATCAGTATAGGAAAGTAGAAAGAGTTAGTAGAGGAAAACAAAATATTAGTGGTTAAGGTTGACAGTGCCAATATGTTATTGTAAGACCAATATAAAAAATAATTAAAAATTTAAAAAAAGCTTTCTTCTTTTTTATAAGACATGGGATCTTGCTATGTTGTCCAGGCTGGTCTCAAACTCTTGGCCTCAAGCAATCTTTCCACTGCCTCTTAAAGCACTGGAATTACAGTCACTGCAACTGCTCCAAAGTTACTTTCAAAGTCATAATATTCATTGTAGCTACCATTCCTGAGTGTCATGGTAATAACCACTATTTATTTAGTTTAATATGTACTTGCATTTTATATACATTAATAAACTTGAAAATAACTTACAGATGTGGGTAGCATTTGTATCATTTTATGGATGGGGAATGAGACTCTGAGATGTTTAAGTTACGTGATTTTTCTAAAGTCTATCAAGTAAGCAAATGGAGGAGCTGGATTTGAACCCATGTCTGTCAGGCTTAAAGCCACTCTCTTTTGCCTTTCTAGGTAAACCAGAGTTCATTAACAAACATATGCCACAGTTGATTTTTTCTGATTTTAGTTTGTACCAAAAACTCACCAGTGGTATATAATTTCCTCTGGCATCTCATTTTGATAGTAAAATAATATTGGTATCCTTACATATGTTTTTGTTAGTAGATAAATCTGATAGAATAATCAATACCAAGGAAAGGAACAAATAATAAAATTGCAAAGAAGCCTCTTGGTTTAAACTCATCAATGCTAAACAAATATAAAATGTGTAACCCTGGGAGATATTCTTTTGCTTCTGCAGGGCTCTTGTTTTCCATAAATAACATTTATATTTAATGAAAACAGGATTAACTTTGTATTGAAAATTGAGCCTTTCATTCAGTCTGATTAAACAACATGTGGCCTTGCAAATCCACATTTTACTCAATATTTCTGTGTGTTTGAAACCAACTCCACTGTGGATCAATTTTCTGGATATGCCTATCTTAGGGAAAGGAAAAAGAAAATATGTCTTTCTAAGTGTATATAAAGATCTGGTACTAAAATAAGGCATAAAATATTTTCAACCATTAGATAATCAACCACTCAAAATAATTAATAATGAGCATTTCATTTGGTTTAACATAGCATATGGGGATAATTGTTTAGAAATAACCTTGATGAGGCCAGTACGGTTGCTCATGCTTGTAATCCCAGCATTTGGGAGGCTGAGGTGGGCGGATCACAAGGCCAAGAGATCGAGACCATCCTGGCCAACATGGTGAAACCCCGTCTCTACTAAAAATACAAAAATTAGCTGGGCGTGGTGGCGTGCGCCTGTAGTCCTAGCTACACGGGAGGCTGAGGCAGGAGAATTGCTTGAACCTGGAAGGTGGAGGTTGCAGTGAGCTGAGATCGCACCACTTCACTCCAGCCTGGCACCTGGTGACAGAGCAAGACTCTGTCTCAAAAAAAAAAAAAAAAGAAACAACCTTGATGAAATTGAGACTATGGGAATGTCCTCCAGAAAGCTTCTGTCCTCCCAGAGGTCTGGGCTGCTACTCTTCCTCTTTCCTGCTGTTGCCACAGTAACCTTATGCACGTCCTTATCACTGCACAAACCACGATACTCTGTAATTTTTCTCTTGAAGTATCTGTCAACTCATCTAGATGGTAGCCACTTGAGGACAGGGACTGTGGCTTTTCATCTTTGTACCTCTAGCAACTGGATCCCTGCCAGGAACTATTATACTAAGCACAAAACATTTAAGAGTTTACATTTATTTGTATTATATTTGACATTCTTGAAAGGGAGGTAAGGTAGATATTATTTTCTATGTTACAGTTCTGGGATGAGAATTCATGTGATCTCATTCCCAGTTAAATATTGTTTTACTCCTTTATATTCCTACCAATCCTCATGTTCTCATAGAGCTAACAAAGTCATTTCTAGTTTACTAAACATAGCTGCTTATTCTTTTCTTTCTTAGTCCACAAACATAAATTATTACTAAAATGGCAAACATCTGCATGGTATTAACAGATTTAATCGAATGGTTACAGCTATTTGCAAAATGAAACCCTTTACTTTTTATATTACAGCATATTTCTGACTTTCTCTGGACTATTTTTCATGTAAGTGTATATTACACATTATAGGATCTTTGTATTTTAAATTCTATTTAGAGCAGAGGTTAAGAAGGCAGTTGTCGGGTCTCCTTTGATATTAACAACACTATACACTTTCCAGAATGCTTCATCTCTTCCTTGAAATGGGTCACCCCGGAAAACAGAAGAAGCCCATCCTATAGATTGTAACCTGTTGACTTCCCAAATTAACAATGGCTGGAGAAGGGGGCAGATGTGAGAGAACCCAAGAGCATCTGAGAGCCCCTAGTCGAGCTGGAGGCCTAGCTTTGAACCAGGAAGGGTTATGTGCCGCATCCTTATATTCTCCCATCCACGGTCAGTCATGCAGGTGGAAAATAATAATGGTTCTAAAGTGAATGTAGATGGGATTTTTTAACTGACTTGCTCTTCCTGGGAGTGTAGAATACTGTAACATGCTGTTAAAGAGCTCTATTGCGCCTTTACAATTTCCCACAAAAATGCCACTTCCTTTTTCCTTTTCTTTTTTTTTAATAAAAGAAACTCTTTTCCAAGGAAAAATAATACATTTTTATAATATACTTTCTATCCAAATCCTATTTCCTTTTTTAAAAAAAAGTTTCTTATTTTGTTTTCTCTTTGTGTTTTATTATTTTTTTAAAAATGTTTTGACCTTGGTTGCTGCGTCTAAGTACAGAACCCTATTCTCTGTGCTTATCCTATTGGTGAGTTTTCCAGCGGAGCTGGGAAACTCATTAAAGAGTCAAACCACTGTTCTATAATACCAGTTATCAATAGCTGAAAGCATGCAGGATTAGATGCTGTGTGAGAATACTTTCTAGGTATTCTGGTGTCCTTCACAAATACTGCAACTGCAAATAGTAAAAATAATAATTGTTGTCATTTGTTTATTTCTAAAGAAATATTTGTACTTGGATGGTCATTTTAAGATGTAAAATAGCAATTTTGTGTAGTTGTAGATCGTCTATAGGTCAGTTTACTCATACATTCACTAACAAATACTTACTATCCCTGAATGTCCTCTCTACAATTTTTAAGTTAAAATATGAGCTCAATCTAGGCTTATAGAGATGACTTTCTCAATTCTTAAAATATTGTTAATGATACTATTACCCCTCTGGTTCCTGAGTATGAAAAATTTGATCAAACTTTATAGATTCATATATCCCCTCTTCTATCCTTCACTACTTTGCCCTTGGGCCTTTGCAAGAGGAGTCATTGCTCTGCACCCTGACTTTAGAGAGTCTCATACATCAAAAGAGAAAATCACATTTTTTCTTTCTGGTATTAAAAATTTTTTTTTTGAAAGTTTGGTACAGATTTAGCAGATACAAGTATGGGAGTGGGACTTGAACACGAAACTCAACCTCTCTCCTTCAACCCCTGGACTTTTCCAATCTCTGCTGGAAGATGCAGGGCCCAGTAAGCTCCAGTAATTGGGGGGTGGGAGAAGCGAGGTGAGAAGAAAAACTTAAGCTTTGCTTGTTTCTTGTGGTTATTGTTTGGCGTTTCGGTTTTCAAAAACGTTAGGCACCCCAAAGCTTCCAAAGTAGATGTCTAGGTAGACAGATTACTTATACAACTGTGTATCTTCCCTCCCCTCAGGTTGGGTGGTATAGTTTTGGCTTGATTGTGTAGGACTTTTAAGACATTCCTCATTGAATTGTTAGTATTTTTTTGTGTATGATTTCTTTAGAGATTTTAATATATATCCTTAATTTTCCATCATTTATTTATAGTTATATTCTACTATTTCACATTAAATGCAAGAACTTAAACCACAGAGGTCCCCTCTTTCTATGCTTTATGCTGTGGTTGTTCTATATACTACACCTATATACATTATAAACCTCAAAACCACGTGTCATAATTTTTGCTTTAAATAGTAATATGTATTTTACAGGAAGAATTAGGAAGATAGTCTTTTAGATTTACCCCTCATGTTTTCAATTTCCAGTATTCTTCGTTGCTCCCTGAAATTCTAAATTTTCATTTGATATCATTCTTTTTGGCCTGATAGGCTGCTGATGAATTCTCTTATTTTCTTTTATCCAAAAATACATTTAATGAGCTTTCATTTGTAAAAGATAATTTCACTGGATATGTAATCCTGGGTTGACAGTTTTGTTTTGCTTCGTTTTTCTCTCTCAGCACTCTAAAGATAGGTCCATTGTCTCTGATCTTGATTGTTTCTGATGAGCATTTTACAGCCATTTAAATTGTTTTTTTTTGCATATACGTAATGTGTTTTTATTCCCTTACTGCTTTCAAAATTTTTACTTTATCATTGGATTTCAGTGGTTTGCATATTATATGCCTGGGATCTGCTTGATATTCATCTTGCTTAGGTGTTCACTGTATCTTTGTGTGCCTGGACAAAATTTTAACATTGCTTCCTCAAATATTTTTGCTGCTCCATTCCCTCTTGTATGTCTTTCTGGGACACCTATTTCATATACATTGGACCTTTTGATATTGGTTCCATGGTCTCTGAGGCTTGGTTCCTTTTTTTCTCCCTTCTTTCTTGCTATTCATCATGTTAGCTACTTTCTACAGATCTGTCTTCAAGTTCACCACCTCTTCTGTCATCTCCCATCTACTATTAAATACATCCAATGAAATTTGTTTTAAAACTAAATTGTTTTAGTACTAAGATTTCCATACGGTTACTTTTATATAATTCCTATTTCCCTACAGATATTTTATATCTTCATGTTTTAAAATCATAACTTCTTACATCCATGAGCTTTTAAAATCTTTGTTTGCTAATTCTAACATCTGGACCATGTTGAGTTTGGTATTATCTTTCTTCTAGAATGTGGGTCATCTTTTTTATGTTTTATTTCTTGAGTAATTTTGGATTGTATCTGGATGTTACAAATGATACTTTTGAGAGACTCTAGATTCCCTTGTATTCTCCTGAAGACTATTGACTTCGTTTTGTTTAGGAGGCAGGGAATGTAGCAAAACCCAACTGAACACTCTGTCTCTTCTGCAATAGCAGCTGAAATTTCAGTTCAGTTATTTCAGCTTTAGCTAGGCTTTTGGGAGACTGGTTCATACATTGACAATTGAGGGATTTGCCAGAAATTTAGGCAGAGTTTATACACAGCATTTGGAGTTCCTCCCTTCTGGCTCTTTCTTTTTCATATTTCTTGCTTCACATTTTCGTTGCCCCAGCTCTGTTCTCTGGTTTTCAAGGCAGTATGAAATAGGATTTTCCATCTGGGTTTTAATTGCACCTCCCTTTCCCCATTATACATGGCACAGACTTAGGCCTACAGGACCTTAGAGAAAAGCAGAAAAAAGGAAACTCAACCAATACCTTTCCTTTCTTTAAAGTATCATCTCCCCTTTAGTATCTCCTGTGTCTGGTCATTCTTCAGGGCCTTCAAATAATTGTTTTGATATTTAGTTCAGAGTTTGTAGTTGTGAACAGGAGAGTCAGTAGGATAGGACATGCTTGGCTACTACCAGAAGAAGAACCCTTGGTGTAATTTTGGGAGGTGATTAGAACTACCTGGAAATCCTGAAGCAAAGAAGGGAATCATGGAAGAGGATAAATTTCCTGACTTGGCCTCCTAGGTGCTTGCCTGGGTAAGTTTCCATCCCAAGTTCATGTGGATTTAGTTACTGCTTATGAGTCTTGGGTCAAGGACATAGCTTCTACCCTCCTCTAGCTCAGACTTGCAGCAGCAGACCTAATTGGGGTGATATAATGGCACTTTTTGCCATACTACAGGGAGTGAGCCATGGGGCCCTGGATGGAAACATGAGCCAATCAGTAGCGTGGTTCCGTTTATATTTTTATACATATTTAGGCATATGGTACGTGGGCTCATATTTTTATTTTTTCCCCCAACCTTGCAAATGTTAGGGGCAAACCTACTCTATTATTAAAATCTACTTTTCACATTTACTTCTTCCTTTCTACATCCACAGCCCTGATGTTTCATGAAGGTTATTGCAACAGTCAATTAAGACCCTCTTCCAAACCATTTTATGCACAGATAGTAACGCAATCTTTTAAGTGTTTTTCTAACATTGGCATCTTCCCCAACACAGACCACTTTACAAGGACCTATATAGGTTCCAATTGCTTACCTATAGTATAAAATCAAAACTCGATCTGATATTAAAGACCCTCCACTACTATTATGATATCTGCCCCTTAAGCTGCCTTCCTCTATGTGCTTCATCTCTCTTCTACACAGGAAATGTTCTTTGATTAGTTAAATTCTTAAATTCTGACCAAATTCTTTCTTTAAAACTTATTTTCTGTTGCTTCGAAGAGCTTCACATCCTATTTCCTCCAACTAGACCCCTCACTGTGAAGCCCCTTACAAACTCAGAAACGTACTGAACAGCTTCCTCCATCTCAAAACCAAGAATGAGAATAAAGTGGGAAAAGACTAGAATATTTCATAAGGACAGAGAAGAAAGATACATGGATATAGTCCAGTTTTTGTGTTTTACTTTGTTGAGTCCAGGAGTAGTGTTCGTTTATTTATTTATTTATTTTTGAGATGGAGTCTTACTCTGTCGCCAGGCTAGAGTGCAGTGGAGTGATCTCGGCTCACTGCAACCTCTGCCTCCTGGGTTCAAGCAATTCTCCTGCCTCAGCCTCCCGAGTAGCTGGGACTACAGGCGTTCACCACCATGCCCAGCTAACTTTTGTATTTTTAGTAGAGACAGGGTTTCACTATGTTGGCCAGGATGGGCTTGATCTCTTGACCTTGTGATCTGCCCGCCTCGGCCTCCCAAAGGACTGGGATTACAGCCATGAGCCACTGTGCCAGACCTTATTTTTATTTTGTTAAAATACACATAACACATAATTTACTATTTTAATCATTAAGGTTCAGTTTTGTGGCATTAAACATATTCACATTGTTGTGCAACCATCATCATCATTCATTCCCAGAACTTTTTTATCTTCCCCAACTGAAACTTTGTGCCTATTACAAATGAACCAAAGTTGTTAATTTTGATGAATTTCAACCTACCCATTTTTTCTTTTGTTGACTATGCTTTTGATGTTATAGCCAATAAATTATTGCCAGATTCAATGTCATGAAGTTTCCTTCCTTTGTTTTTTCCTAAACAATGCCCCTAGCCCCTGGCAGTCACAATTATACTTTATGTCTCTATGAATTTGGTTACTCCAGAACCCTCATATAAGTTGCATATCATGCAATATTTGTCCTTTTGTGACTGGCTTATTTCACTTAGCCTTTGTCTTTAAGGTTCATCCACGTTGTGGTATGTGTCAACATTTCTTTCCTTTTTACGGCTGAATAAAATTCCACTGTATGTATATACCACCTTTTGGTTTTCCACTGATCCATTGATGGATATTTGGGTGGGTTCCACCTCTGGCTACCGCGAACCATGCTGCTATGAACAGACACATACAAGTATCTGTTCAAGCTTCTGCTTAAACTTCTTTTGGATATATATCCAGAATGAAATTGCTGGATCATACGGCAATTTCATGTTTAGTTTCTTGAGTAATCACCACACTGTTTTCCACAGTGGCTATACCATATCACCAGTATAGCACAAAGGCTCCAATTTTCTCATGAAGTTACCAAATTATTATTATTTTTTTTGAATAATAATCATTCTGATGGGTGTGAAGTGGTATTTCATTGTGGTTTTGACTTGCATGTCCCTAATTACTAATGATCGTGATCATCTTTTCCTGTGTTTATTGACCGTTTTGTATCTTCTTTGGAGAAATATCTATTTAAGTCCTTTGCTAATGTTTTAATTAGGTTTTTGTTGTTGTAAGAGTTATTTACACATTCTGGATAAAAATCCCTTATCAAATATATGATTCATAAATTTTTCACCCATTCTGTGGGTTGCTTTTTCACTTTGTTGATAGTGTCTTTTGATGCATTAAGGTTGTTAATTTTTATGAAGTTCAACCTACCCATTTTTTCTTTTATTGACTGTGCTTTTGATGTTACATCCAATAAATTATTGCCAGATTCAATGTTATGAATTTTCTTCCTTTTTTTTTTTTAAACAGTTTCGTAGTTTTAGCTCTTACATTTAGGTCTTTGATGCATTTTGAATTAATTTTTGTATATGGTGTAAGGTAAGGGTCCAAATTCCTTTTTTGGTTTGTTTTTCTTGCATGTGGATATCCAGTTTTCTAACATCATTTGTTGAAAAGACTGTCTTTTCCTCACTCAATGGTCTTGGCAGCGTTGTTGAAAACCATTTGACTATATATGTGAGGGTTTATTTTGGGACTGTCTATTCTATTTATTTGGTTCACGTGTCTGTCTTTATGTCAGTACTTCACAGTTTGGACTACTGTAACTTTGTAGAATATTTTGAAATTAAAAATAAAAACAAAAACATAAAAACCCCAGTGGGACCGCTAACTTTATTTTTCTTTTTTCAAGGTTATTTTGGCTATTTCCAGGTACCTTAAAATTCCGTATAAATTTTAGGATGGATTTTTCTATTTCTGAAAACATCATCCTTAGGATTTTGATACAGATTGTATTAAATCTGTAGATAGCTTTGGGTAGTATTGATATCTTAGCAACACTGACTTTCAATCCATGAACACAGGATGTCTTCCCATTTATTTGTGTTTTCTTTACTTTATTTCAGCATTATTTTGTAGTTTTTAGTGTACAAGGCTTTTGGACTATTGGTTAAGTTTATTCCTAACCAATTTCCTTTTGGACCAATCATTGTTAGTGAATAGAAACATAACTGATGTTTGTGTGTTATTTTTGTATCCTGCAACTTTGCCAAATTTTAACTTTACTTATAAAACTATTTTTTTCTGATGATATAGTCAATGAATAAAATGAAAAAATAGAAAATCACAGCTAATTAGATAAAAATTACTCACAATTCCACCACTATTAGCTAGCTATATTTGTGTCGTCTCAGTCTCTCTTTTCTTCTCCTTGTCATAATTAGCCTCATACTGTTGATATTTTTAATCTTATTTTGCCATTTAAGAGTATATAATAACTTGAATTCTTTTCACAAAGACATATGTTCATAAAAGGCTCAGCAGATACGTAGAGTTCAGCAGATACATGTATATAGTTGAGTTTGGTCACTGCCTGTTTCCATGTCTTCTCAGATCAAACTTTTGAAACCCCAGCTTTGAACCTATCAATATGTAAAGGCATCATTTGCAAGTTGTAAGGTTTTTAAAAAAAGCATTTTAAAACTCCTTGGTTACTAAACTCAAGAAGCGAACATCATTCAAAGACAACTTTGGTGTGTATAGTGATACTGCGATTTTACTAAAAACTGCTTGAGAATGAGAGCAGTTCATTACTTTTCTTGGATTTCTCCTCATCCAGGAAAGGAATTAAGGGTCACAATTTCTGATCTTAAAAGGACCAGTCAAACAAATAAAAAAAGAAACTGTGTGTGTTTGAGCGGGGTCGTATTCATTTATCCCGAGAACATATATTACTCTATTATCTAAAGTAGATAAATTTTATTCTTTGAGTTTGGACTATTGGTTAAAGATTGAAGCTTTGCAGTCTGGTTTATTGGATGAAGAGGCATAACCAAAAACAATGGGCTATGCTCCAATTCCCTTGCAGTCGTGTGTGGGGAATATCTAGGGGTGGCTATAGCATACCTAATGGAAGAGCATCCTCAGAATGGTCCTTTACATGATGCTTAGAAGGATATTCTGCAATCACTCTCTCATTCCATCAATAAATATTCATTGAACTCTTAAAATGTGCCAGGTCCAGTTCTAGGCACCGAAAGCAGATCCGTAAGTAAAATAAAACTTCCATCTGGGTCTAAATTCTAGGTATGCAACAGTGTTGTCCTTGACTAATTCATTTAACCATTCTGTTTCACATCAGAAAAAGGAGTTAGATTAAATTATTTTTATGTTTTGTTTTGTTTTTTTTTTAGTTCTAAAAGAAATGATTTTGCAATGCTGTGACTCTGTGTGGCATACACTCTGTCTATACAAATCCAGTGCAGGAGTTCATGGTGCTGTCTCCTTCTAACCAGCCAAATCTCCGACCTCTTACACATCCCCCGCCCATCATCTCTTGGCCCACCCTCCCCCATCTGTTCCCCTGTTCCCAGCAGCACTGGAGTATCTATAATTACACAAAGATGTCACCAATATGTTATAACAGCTTTGCTTCTCTGATATTCTGGTAGCACCAAATAAGTAAAAGCAGCCAGGATGAAAACACAATTCCTAGACAAGGTGATATCCCTTAGCTGTATACAATGTTGAGTTTTAATGGGCTCTAATTTGATATTCATTAACAGTCCTAATGAGCAAAAGAAAAGGCAAGATTCATTTAACTAAAATTAGCTTGTGGTTTCAAGAATATCCTCCAAAGTGAATGAAAAAAAAAAGAATATACTAAATACTGGTTAATCTTATTTTTCTTTAAATACATGATTTTAGCTCATTGCTGTAATTAGAGTTTGAGGCGCTTACATATGGGAGGAATAGAATTCCTTTAGCATCTCTATTTATCTACAAAACACACCAGATTGTATCACTTGGCATTTCATTTTTCACATCTTTGCTGACTCTTCCATCACAATTTCTCTAGCTTAAAAACAAAACAAATCTATTCCAGTACAGTACTTAATTTCCTATAATTCTTAAAGAAAGATGCATAGTACTCCATGGTTCAAAAAATAAGAGCGGCAGTTAAAAAAAAAGGAAAGAAAGATACTCTCCATCAAGATTAGTCTTTCTCTAAGATAGTCTCACTTTTTCATCCAATGTAGCAATACTATAGGAAGGATGATAACTAAAGTTAGAACTTGTGAAAAATCAATCTGTTCTTAGCACTACAAATAGTTTAAACACACACACACGCGCGAACACACACACACACGCGCGCGCGCACACACACACACACACACAATGTTTTCATGTATTTCCATCAGTCTTACAAAGAGTCCAACAATGCTGGAGCTTGAGGACACCTTGTTACCCTTACATGAGTTCTATGAATATTAGTTGTTTAGGGGTACTAATAGATATTTTTTGACTAAGTAAGTTTTAGAGGCTCTGTCTTCAATAAAATAGACATGTTTCTTTAACGTAGGCTACCTTGGGGTCTTTAATATACAAATATACATTGTGATTCTCCTAGAAGGAAGTATTGTGAACACTGCCCAAATGCATTTGACCATCCTGGATTTTATTTGAAGACTGCATTCTGATAAACAGTAAGCTAGTATAATAATCTCATTTTGTAGATGAGGAGACTCTGATTATGGTAGCTGTGACTTGTTCTAAGCTTGCAAAGAATTATTAGCACAACCAGAGTGAGAATCTATTTCTCTTGACTCTTAGCCAATGTTTCCTTCTAAAATGAGACAGATAATGATTTTAAAATCCTCACGACTTGTCCTCTATCCTCTCAAGATTCTTCTAGCACAATATCAGTTGTCTTAGGTACCAGTCACAATGCAAGAAAGGACCAATGTAGTAACTATCCTACTTAAATAATATTCTGAACCAGTGGGTTTGTGAGGCTCCTGTGTCACATATTTAAAGTCTTTCTATCCTTTTTTAAAAATGTTTTTCAAGGGGAGTTCGGAAACAAATTTATATGCCAACATAAGTAATTTTCAAGTTTTCCTTTCCCCTTTGCTATTGATTAGCCTTGTTTAGACATAGTTTTCCTACCTATAAAAGGGAGGTAGAAATAGCAACCATGAGTTTCTATTCAGTGCAGTCATTTTCTGGCTGAACTAATATACTTAGTTCTAAAAAGTGACTTACTCAATTGAAAATATCGACCCATATTGCAACAGAATCAATATATCAATTCATACAATCAAATTACTGTGATAAACTCACGACATTAACACATTTGTTCTTGTATTTATTTGGAGAATGCATGAAAATAGTCTCTTTCCTGAATCATTGATCATATAGGTAACCAAAAACTCTTACACTAAGTATGAAACAATGGCCAACATCTCCAATGTTAACAAAAACTCTGATCCTAGGGGCAGAAAGACAGTGAGATAGTCCAAAGATGCAGACCACAGATTTAGGATAAAAAGCTGCAGAAGTTGGTGTATTCCTGCCTCCCATTATTTGGCATGCAGATGTAGCTGGAATGTAGCTTCCCTCACAAATGCCAAGTTAATGAGTGAGAAAATTATTTTATTTTTTCATTTTGTGGTATTTTGCTTAAATATCCTTATGTTTCTTAAAAAAGAGACATCTTTCCTTTAATGACCCACTAGCTGAAAAAATGTATGACACTAGAGAATTAAGGATAAGAGACAAGCTCCTAAGCTGGATTGTTTTTCTGCATGCTAATGAATTTCATAATTTAAATGGAGGAATTATTAGATACATTCTCTCCTTATAATGGTACAAACCTCAAAGGAAAATGAGCTACTTATGCATATATTGTCTTTATAATTCAAGACCTTCTAAAGGATTTTAAAAATATGCTCCAATTTAAAATGGCCCTCAATTGTCCACTTAAAAATGGGTGCATACCATAAAGTCTCTATTCTAAGTATTTCTAAGAGTTACGTAGCAATGTTTTATGTTGGTTTTTAATTTTTAATTATGATTACTATGCTTGTCATTTGAATACTCTTATTTACTGGACTTTATCCTGCCTTTTAAAAGGAGAGTAAATTAAAGTTTAGATAGTTTAAATGGTTTAATACCCATTTAGCTTAAAAAAGAAGACCCAGTAGAGAGAATAATTGATTGCAAATTTATGAAATTTGGTTATATGAAAGAGGCAGCACCCTTATTCACCACAGTTCCGGAAGAGAGAACGTGGACTTATTTAACTTATATGGAAGTTAAAAGGAAAAACATAGTGCCCTCACTTGAAGTAAGAACTGCCTTAAAATAAGCTAAGGTAGTTGGCCATTTCCAAGATTATCCATTAATATCTATGACTTGTTTTAGTTTTTGATGATGCCCATTAGTTGAAAGCAGGTGTACATGCTGAAAGTTTATAAAGAAATATGGGAGAAAAATTAATATTGAGAAAATTTAGCTCATTTATTTATTTTTGTCTCCCCACAGAAAAATAAGAAGTTATCATCGCAATTTGATTTTAATAGTAAAACACATAGACTTAACACAATGTGACAGATGAGCCCAATCACACATTTAAAAGTTAAGAAAAATGAAGTAAGAAGTTAGAGTTCAGATAAACACAGAGCAGCCTGGTGTGATAAAATACTAAGCCAAAAGCCACGGAGAGTGTGACTCCCAGAACATTCTAAGAGGGGCAGAGTCACAAGATGTATCGATTCATTGTTGCTATTTAAAGATGGCTTCTTTGGGAATTTTTTGGGTCTTCTATATATACTGAGATGACTTCTGCTGGTATGACTGTAAGAGCATAATGTTTGGAAAAGCCTAAGCTTTGTAGTTAAAAACCTGATTTTGCCACTTTATTATGTGTGGCATTAGAAAAAAGGGCATGGCACTTCTGGTTAATCAACACCTACCTCACAAGTCACCTGTACAGAATAAAGGAAATAAGATATCTGACAAGAATTTTTGTAAACTGAATACTATATAAATGTAAAGGATTATTACTTAGATATGAGTGGGGACAATTAGAATGACGTTAACTCATTTGCTTCTCTTCGAATTTTCTGATTATTTCTCGATTTCCTTCAGAAATTACATTTTACATGGTAGTATTCCACGGGATTCTGTAAATATTCTACAATGGTCACTTATGACTATGAGCCAATAAAAATCCTCAACGTCTTCGCCTCTCCAAACCTCAACCATCACACATAAGGTAATAATTTTCAAACCTATATTTGAGCTCAAATCTCTTTCTAAACACTAGACAAGTATTTTCAAATCCTTAACTAGAATCTCTACTTGAATTTCTGCTACTTTAAGTGATACAACAAAATAACCAGCGAAATCACAGATTAACTAAAAGCTTGTTTCAGTATTTATTCCCCATTTGAGTTTTGGCTGCACCATGAAATTCACTATGAAGTCTTCCCCCCAAATCTGACTGGTCACCAAGCCCCACTGACTTTGTAAGCAAAGCTGAGACCACTGCCACATGCTGGCTCCTGTGGAATGTAGAGACCTTTTCTGGACTCTCCACTTGAGCATCAGGGCTTGGAGTTACAGTCGCTCCACAATTAAGCAATGTTATAGCTCTCTAGTCTGCACAGTTACACCAGAATAGCCTTTATTATAATTGCCTTAAAAATGTTCCTCATCTGCAGTCAATTAATATGTGAGATTCCATATGACTTTGGATTTCTTACAACATGGGAGACTCAGAGAGAAAGAGGTAGGAATCCTTCAGAGCTTCCTGGACACACTAAAGATCCATAAAGAGAAGATGGTAAGGCATTTTCAGGACTCTTAACTCCATCAATTCCTTACTGCTTGGAGTTCCTTAACATGTTATGCTGTTTTTAGGTATAATTTGTCTACCTAGAATATCCATTCTCTCCTGGCTGCTTGGCACAATAACCCCTATTTCAAGACATCATATCTGTCACATGTTTATCAAAGGTTTTACTAGTCTTTCCCGATTACATTAGTATCTTCTTCTTTGCTACCACAGCACTATGAATATTCACACAGTAAAAGCACTTAACCCACATTATCATCATTTTTTGTTGTTATTTATAAAGTCTGTGTCCCTTCTGAATATCAGCTCCTCAAGAGCAGAGACTATACCTGGTGCATCTCCACCTGTCTACCATCAAAGCCAGCATCTCTTTCAGAGTGGAGGATAAGTATTTACTTATGACAGAAAGCAGGAAGGTGTTACAAAAAGCAGAATCTGTTAAGCGGCAGTAAAGCCCAATCTCAATAATGGAGACTAATTGGAAAAGAATAAATAAAGGGTAGGCTCAATGCTTAAAGAGTGTTTTGTGGGATGCCTCTTACGTAAGAGGTAAAAAGTAAATATTTCAGATTTATTTCAGTTGTGGCTAGGAAAAGACTTAGGGAACCTTCAGAATAACTGATAAGCCTTTTCTAGTTAGCAAATCACTTCTGTTGTTGCACAATTTTTCCAGGAATTTAAAAAGTGCTCTACTGCTTTTATACTTTTGAATTTCCCCAAGTGTTCTTGCTTACCTGACATTACATCTTTCCACACTAACCATTTGGAAGCTGTGCTTCGAGAAGATGAATGCCAGCTTCACCTAGTTCTAATTACAGCAAATACAAAGGCAGTGACACTCAAACAGTAAGGGTTTACGAATAGAAGCTGTACTCCTGAGTGCTATAAGGGCTCTGCCTCACTCCTGGCACCCAGTCATAGTGGCTCTAGCCCTGGCCTTTGCAGGTCCTGGGATTAGGTGGGGAGAGTGTGATTCAGAGCAGGGGCTGTCACAAAGTGAAGGTGGCACCAAAAAGTTTGTCTAAGTAAAACTTCCGTGCTAATATTCCAAGCCTCCTTTCTTGGAGGTAAACAATGGAGGTAGAAAAGGGAAAAAATAATGTTCACTATTATGATAGTCAACTGCCTGTAATGGAGCCTGAGTAGGCACTGCAAGGGGTAAGGATGTGTAATGACCATTAAGAAAAAATGACTGGTAATTATCTTTAGAAGTATTTTGTTAAAAGGCAAATAATGAAGATGTTGATGGGAGTTTTCCAGGCCACTTTCTTCAAGTTCTTACTGTTAAAACAGAATTTCCATCGTATTCTGGCTAAAATTGGTAATTTTATATGTGGCTGATAGCATATCTTGAAAATAAATGAGCACATTACTAAAGATTCATTTGTCTCTCAGATTTATAAATTATTACATTAAATCACGTTACTTCCTTGAAACTGTTTACCTCAAAGAAACAATAAATAATGTTGAGTTTATATTCTATAAAAGCTATACAGCCGACAAATACAGTGTTCATTTTTTCAATTTAATTATGGAAAGCGTAGAAGGAAACAAAACACTTAAAAATGAAAGCTTCCAATGTGTAACTAAGAAAACATTTTGGACATTATTTATATTTAACAGCTTTTGAGTTTAACCCCCTGTCTGTATAAAAAGATGTTCAGAACAAACATCTACTTTTAATTTCTCTTCTCGCCCCTCATCTGAGTAGATTTTCTTTATGCATTAGACGACCTTTTTGGTCATTAGAACCATCTTGCTTCAGCAGTTAATTAACATAAGTACCATAATTTAATATAGTTAATGCTACTTGATGCCCTTTAATGTACCTTCCATTAGTGATATTATTGTAGTATTACCCTGTAAATTAAAATGAGATCAAGACTAAGAGAGTCACTCTTTAATTAAGGTACTAGCACACTGCACTCGTCTATTATTCACTGGAGAAAATCACCCTGATTTACTGAAGCAGGACATCCATAAGTCAGAATTAGTCCATGTAGATTATTAGGTTTATTGAACAATGTAAGTACTACGAAGCTGCTGAAATTGCCCACAGCCATGTTTCCTCTTTTCCTTCATTATCTTAATAAATACACCAGGAGACGGAGTAAATGGAAGCAAAATAAGTATGTGGCAAAAAAAGAATAAATTTTTTATGATGAGATTACAGTTTTTCTTACTAGTAAAATAGGTATCCAATGTATCACATGCCAAAAAGAACATAAATGCTGCATAATTCTAATGTCAATCAAAACACTATTTTTCCATCAAACAACACCAGCCAGTATAAAACATACACATGCACAAAATAATAGAGAATTGGATCTCACAAGCTCAGTCATCTCAAGCAAAGATCAACAATTTTTGTCTCACAGTTTAAGATTTCAAGGTAAAAAAAAAAATTCTGTATTCTCTGTCCACTATACTATGGATGTTTACATCTGGTCTCCATTCTACTTTCCCAAAATAACTCATGTCAATTTCCACATTATGGTGGGGGTGGGGATAGAAGTAACAAGTAGAATAATATCATTATCATGATCAGATATAGATATGTAAAGGCATGTTAAATGTTGCAATCATTTCATGGAATGGTGGGGGCGGGTGCAGGGAATAAGAACTTCCGTTGTATTTTGAACAGTATACATTTATGATAGTCTTGAAAGGGAAACTTTAGAACTTTCTTTTAGAGATCATCAATTAATATTTAATCCTTCTATAGATGATTTGTTACATAAGAGAAAGACAATCTAGAACATTAATCTTACTGAAACTTTCAAGGGTAAAATAATTAGATCAGCTTCTATGCTGACAGGCCCCTGAAAGAGGCTATAGCTCAACATTTCCCTTCAGTGGCTCCATCATCAGCAGATCTCTTTATATAACTTAAAAGCTGGAGACACGCCTGAGCCATCAGACCTTGCTTCTTTAGTCCCTCCCCTAAGACTAAAAATACTCCAGCCATCTGGTGCCTAGTGCAGTACATGCCAGCATCAGTTCTGCCCTGAGGATTTGGACGAAGTCTGGAGGTGACAGAAGAAGACCTTACGGAAGGGGCTCACCTCTACTGGACCTTTCTTGTTTGCCCAGCTGCTTCTCTTCAGCTTACAGTTGACTGGTGAACAGGAAAAGACAGTGGAGCTGAGTCCAGAGAAGGAGGGGGGTCCTCCAAACTCCTCAGAACCACTGAAATGCAGCTGGAGGACACGACTAGGTTGGGAGATGGAAGAAATGTGGCAGATCTGAAGGGATCTACATTTCCACACATCACCTTCAGGAGATGGCATGTTTGACAGCAGTGGAGAATGCATAAAAATGCCTGTAGCTTTCAAGTTTATTTTATACTTTCCTTTAAGTTACTAGAGGAAACAAAATGATTGCTAATAACAAAAATAAGCATCAGCAATGGTTTTTTCCCAACCAAAATGCTTCAGAAGATTGCCTTTTTTACAAATGGCAAATAAGAATATTTGGGGAAGTGGAACTATGGGAATTTGGGCTCAGATTAAGGATTTCTTAAATTCTAAGAAAATTGACCTAGATGAATCTACGGAGTGATATAGATTACATCAGCATTAAAATTCAAATCTTAGTTATTAATTGTTTACCAATGTTCACGTAGATGAATTGAATATTTGTCATTCCCCTGTGGCAAGCTGTTGTTAATAATATCAATTTCAACTATTTTCACGTATCATATGTTCCCCAAGAATAAGATCCTAGAGATACATAGTCTTTTGCTAAAATGTTCCTGAGTATAATCGCTGTTTATTATTATAAATAGCAAATTCATGTTGAAGACAACAGCTCCATATTGCCCTGTCATGTACCCTGCTAATAATACATGAACTATCCTCTATACCTTAGAACTCACAAGTTCAATATTATTCTGCTTTAAAGATATATTCATTATATACCACCAAGAGCTTTTTAAAAAGTTTTAAGAGAAGCTTCACAGATAAAGGCTCTTGATTCTTCCATGAGGAACATGAAGCTAGAAAAAGCTGAGAGTAGACGGCCACCAGTTTCTGCTACTTTTCCACAGCTAAGACTCTGAAACCTTTGACACGACACTACAGTCAAGCCCACCATTCTATGCTGTGTTCCCACTATGACCTTTACCTTAACAGCAGTGACCTCTTCCTTCTTCCAGCACACATACCTAAGACAAATCTCTGACAGACCAGAAAGTCTCAACACTTGTCCAGTCTCTGAGAACTGGGCTGCCCTAAGGATGCTGGAAGCCAATAAATTGAATCAATACTACCTTATCTGTTTGAATTTTATTATTAAATAATGAAACCTACATGACATATACTATTTATATTCTTATTCTCATATATTTCGATTTAAAGATACCTTGGCCTTTTTTTACTTGCATTCATTTCTTTGCTTGCCTTTCCCTTTGTTTCCATTTGCTAGATACTCCGCTCTTATCTTTAGTTTTCCCACTCACTGTCTCATGCTTCCATTCCCCTCAGGTGGTCATTTTGATAATATAACACACTTAAAAAGCTGGTTGAAAATCTCTATGTGGTGGTTCTGGTTCTCAGTATTGAAGTTTTTCATTTAAACATCTTCAAAACTCTCAGAAACTTGCTCAATTTTGTCTCTGACATATTATCAAAACCAAAGCTATCCCTGACTGTGTTTAATTAATGTGTTTAAATTCTGGTCCATTTGTGATTGATCTACAAGATGAAGGGAGCCCAACTCAGGTCCATATTTTAAATGCTAGTATATCTTTTTGACATAATAAAATCTAAAAACCTGAAAAGCAGAGCTTGTCCCAATTTAACAAATGTTTCTTAGATGCTTTTGATTCTGGTTTAATAAATTTAAAGAAATAAAACTCTAATTTCCAGATTGTGTAATATAACAAAACATAAATTGATTGGTGTACCCTGTTGAATCCCTGTTTTGCATTTGTAAACCATGATATTGTATTTCTAGTTTTCAGTTCCTTATAGGGCAAATGGCTTTGCTTTCCCTAGGGCCTCCCAACCTAGGGAGTTACTTTTTAAAATTCACTTTTATTTAATTCTGAAGAATCATGTCATGTTCAATGACAGCAAGTTTGGGATTACAAATTACTGCTGAGGATGAAGGGTCTCAGAACTTCAGAACCTACTTCTATACTGGTGTCCCTAAAGAAAATCTTGCAGTAGAAATTGACAAATGTTACTTTACAGCTGTAAGACTGATACTCTGGCATTTTCTTTGGACACACCCGTTCCCATTGAAGGCAGATAGATTTTCTCTTACCTTCCTCGCACCTTTATGTCTGAGATCGCGTAAAAGTAGCGTGCCAAGTGTAGCTCATCTACAAATATTTCCCCAACTGCTGGTCTTAGCAGCCTTATCCTCAGGTCTGTGACTGTAAAGAAATCTCTGAGTTTCTTGGTTGTATCCAGCTGTCCGTAGAGGGAAGCCATATTGCGTAGGCGAGGTCCCGCAAAAAACGCAAACCTGTCTTTGATTTCAAAGTGGATTATTTTGCTATTTGTTGTATACCCTGTTGAGTACTCTTCTGTGCAAATGATTTCTAAGACCGTATGCTGTGATAAATCCTTCACGGATTTAGGATCCATGTGAAAAGCATCTAAGCAGTCTGTGGCATAATACTGATAGGGCTGCCATGTTCGTCCGTAATCGAGAGACTTCTCCAGGATCATTTGGTCTGGACGCCCCGATTCAAAGGTAATAACTATGTTGTCTGTTAGCTCAATGGTTTTGCTCCAAGACAGAGTGATGTTAACCTGGAGAGGCTTGGGATACTCCTTCCAAGTGGCAGACTGCCAAAATGTGGAGGGATGTCTTCCTTCAAAATCAAACATCAGCTCAGGGGGGGTGTGCCAGCTCAGGGGTACTCGCATCACACTCATTATTGCACATGTAGGGATTGCCCTATGGAAGAAGAACAAAAGAGCGTGCATCAAAACACTGGTTTCCCGCAAGTCTTGCCATATTGCTGTTGCTCAGTAAGAGGCTAGAAAAGGAAAAAAAAAAAAAAAAAAAAAAGCCCAAAAAACAAAATCTGTTTTCAGTAATCATTTTTATTTGCCCTCACTGGATTCTCCTCTTTAATAGCTTAAAAAAAGCAATATGGTAATTTTCTTGTCTTGTTTCCTTCCATGTGCTTTAAGAAATGAAAACAGTTTATTTATCCCGTATGTGTTAGACCCATAATGTGGTCACAGAAGCACGAAGACACTGAGCAACTGTCTAACAGCTCGATACCTCCGCTTCCTCTTAGAAAGATGCTATAGAAAAGCAAGGGAAATTCCTCCCTGCCTGAAGGACAATCCTTAAGAGTACACTTCTTTAAAAAGTCATTTTTCAAGCAAAGCTTTAGAATCAGCCACGAACCATAGATACCTGTGTTCTGTGGGGGACAATACCCCCATACAACATTCAGCTTTTTTTTTTTTTTTTTTTGACTTTCCCTGAAATCCATCATACTTAACTGGGTCCTTGATTCATAACGTCTGGTTTGAAAACATTTACTTTGCTCACTACAAATTATTAAAATGTGGTACCCTAAAGGCTGTGGGACTTAGTCCAAATATCTGCCATCCTGTTAGGTAAAGATGAAAGGATTGCTCAGCAAAGTCTTAGGGCTGGGAGTGTGCTCCAAGTTATCAGGACAAGAAAACCTACTACTCAATTAGGAGGCTGTAGCACATCAAACCACAACCACTTGATGTGTTTGTTACTCTGTGCCAGCCCACAGGCAGCTCTCCATGGATGTTAGTTATTGCTATTCTCCCTTCAACGAACACTACTTCCTTCACAGCCATTCAAACAAGAAGCTAGAAAGAAATCTCCTAGTTATGTTGCAACAAGTTACAACACTGCTTATGCTCACTCAATGGTTGCTCTCAGCTTTCATCAGTAGATTCTATGGCAAATGACAAGTTACCAGATTTTTGTTGATTTCATTTTTAAGAAAACAAGTAGCACCATTTGGACTCAACTATTCAGGTGTTTCTCTCTTATTCTGTACTCAGTTATTATGACCATGCCTGAGTGAAAAGAATTGATCCTCTGACATTGTCCTTAGGCTTCCTTTTGTAATTACAATTAGGTTTCTTGGTTTTTATTTTGTTGTTGTTGTTGTGAACTGTGAGCTTTTCATCATACCTGTAGGATACAAGAGCTAGATCTCAGACAATGAATTTACACTTTAGACACTGACACTCACTTACTGGCTGACTCCTGTGAAATATAAGATGAACATGGGAGAACTGCTTTGGCCTCCCCTAGAGGCAACTTCCTCCTACCTAGTCAGCTAATACTCTCACTCTCTCTTTCCCATTAATGTAACTGAATCCTGAAGTTGGCAACAGGTTTTGGAGACTCAAGTATAATTGTGATAGGGCAGGAGAAAAGGAGAGAAGGTACATTATTTGAGGAACAGAACTGTTTTAAAAATACACTCAAGGAATCAGCGATAATAAAAATGTTTCTGTACTTCTCTCTCGAATTTCAATTCCCTAGTCCTGATCCCAGCGTCTGTGGCACTATTTATAGTATCCCCTTCAAAATGAGCCAAGGGGAGGGGGGGAATAAGTTTCTGTTCCAGGTGGAATAAATCACCAAATTTATTATTATTTAAATTCTCTTAAGCATGCCAGAGAGCCAAATGCAAAGCTCTGCAAACAGGCAAAGGCTTTTTATGGAGGGCTATAAATATTGTGGAATCTGTCAGGATTTATAAATTCTAAATATATGTAAATGCACATTTTACAGGAAGAGGTCAGATTTACACAAATCGCACCTTCATTTGAAATTTACTGAAAAAATATGGTCACTTCAAAATCTGTCCGCATGCAGCCATCTGCACAATCATTAACCTGGATGCTACCATCTTCCTCCTGACAAAGGCGTCTTCATCTGAGGTCAGGGGTATGGAAACAAGGGGAAAGAGCCTTGTTTCTTTCTGTAGGATCCACCAAAGTGAGTTATCAGACGTTTGTAGTAAGTTGTGTTGAAAGATAACATTTGTTTACTTTCAGCATAGGTGTGCAGAGCTTCTCAGATAGGGATAAGGCGCTGGGACCATAGGAGAGGACACATTAGGCTGCTTCTGGAAATTGGTCAATACTAACAAACGTATCTTATAAAATATGCTTGAGGAAATCTATGTAAAAGGCTCTCATGCCTATACTCAATAAAAGGTATTGCCAATAACCACCATTTAGTTAGCACTTGTGTGCTGGACACTGCATACATTTTCCTGGGTAATCCTTTCCATCCCTACCTAGAGAAGAGGAAATTGAGACATAGAGGTGTTAAGTAATTTGCCCAAGGTCACATAATAAAGTCAGTAAGAGGCAGAGAGGAGACTGGTGCCTCTTACCCCTTCCCTGGCTTGTTGAATTCCCAAGTCATTGGAGTTCCCTCTGTTGTAGCCCTGCCGTAGAAACAGGATTGGCTGGTAGAAAGGAAATGTCTAAGATCAAATGAGTTTGGGAAGCACAGCCTAATCTTCTTGTCTTGGAGAGTCCTAATGAACGTTTTCATAATCTGAGATATCTTGAAATTAAGAATTCTGTTTAGCTTCACGTAACACCTAGTTTCACAGCCTTATGTGACCATGGAGTCTCTGTGTGGTTTAGTAACTCCTGTTCATATTCTACAGAAATCATGTCCTGGAGGGCATCCTTAGAGATCCTCTGCTTTGTATCACTCTTGGTATTGTAAACATGTGGAGGTCCAACAGCACTGCAGTTTTAGTCCTTTAATGCAGGCATAGCTACAGAAAGCACTAGGTCTCTTCTCGGTGGGCATCCTTCCCTTGAGGCTCAGTGGATCAGCCAGCTCAGGGCAAATGTCTACATTTATATCAAGTTATTCACTGCTTCGTACAGATCTGGTGCTTTAGGGACCTAAAAAAATGAGAGTAAAGATTCATACATGCAACAATTATTTATTGACTGCCATATTTAAGTCACTCAGCTTGGCTCTCAAGATACAGCGGTAGACAAATCCAAGTCCTTGCGTCCTGTGGCACTTCCATCCTAGTTGGGGGAGATGCACTAAACAAACAAACATAATGTGTTATAATGTTACATGGTGATGACTTGTATGGAGAAAACAAAGCCAGCTAAAGGAGGCAGTGGTATTGGGGGGAGGAACAGTGAGTGATTGTAATTTTATTTTGAGAAGTCAGAGAAGGTCTCCCTGATAACATGACATTTGAGCTGATTGAGAACACTTCCCAATTTATACTGGAGATGATCAGATGAGGTTGACCAGAATGACAGTTTCGTCCTTCATTTGACTTCACTCTTAGTGATATTTGCAGCAGCATAACAATTTAGTGAAATCAATGGGTAAACAAATCATTTCAAATGAGAATCTACACCAAATGACTGTAGATACCAAAGGGGGGAAAAATCAACTGGATTGTTGTATTTCATAGCACTCATGCTCTTTTAGGAGATTAGGGATTTGATGGCTATTAACATAACTTACTGAGATATGATGACTTTGAGAGATTAACCGAGGAAGCAGGAAAAAAAAAACAAAAGATTTCATTTTGGTCCCTTGCACTTCAGGTGAGAGAAAAGAAAAAAGAAGATGAAAGATGAAGAAGCCACAAATCTTATTCCCCCAAAGAAAAAGCTGGAGGAGAGATTACAGGCTGAAATATTTAGTGTAAATATTTCACGTGGGTGTGATCTGTAATACTGTTACAGAGAATTATCAATATGAAAACAATTCCTGTTAAAGGGATTAGTTTAATTAGATTTTCAACTACTTCAACCCCACCCTAATCCTCTTAAGAACATCAACAATGAAATTTATATAAGAAAAAGCAACTTTTCCCGACTTACAAAAACAAAGAACACTTCTTCCTGCTATATCTAACAGATTCAGGCATCAAAAAGTGTAAGTAATTATTTTGTGGCCAGCAGGCAGCCTTAAATAGATCTTAATTGAGGTCCGACAAGCAACATATCCTTAGCTGATTGTCTGTGGACAAAGAAGAAAATATTTATGACTATGCTGATAATATTTACACCACTAACAAATGCCTAAATAATTAAACAGATATTGCTGCTAAATATTTTTATAACAATTAGAAGAAAATTGTGATGTTTAATTTCATTTTTAAAATGTTAATATTTTACCTCTGGGAGAATTGTAGTTCTTAATTAGCAATTTGTAGCCAAAGTGGAATATTGTTATTCTTCCTTAATATGCTTTCAGAATTTAGAGAGATAAATACAATTTGAGGCATGCTTTTACTGTTTCTATTGATGGAAGGTGTCTTCTTTCCTTCTGGCAAAGTGACACTTTGAAAAGAACATCCTTGCACCTAAGATCTGCTAAGCCCTTGAGAGTTATATATTTTAAAAAAATCTCATGTAAGCAGTATTAAGGTAACACTTGTGGTTGCTATCATTTTGACTTTGCCCTTCCAAGCTTTACCTATGGGCAAACTATTGGGAACAACAGTTGAAAATGAAGAGAATTCTTATGGGAGATTTGCTAATGAACTGTAAGCCACGTGCCAAACAGGCATGTACACAAGTGGTTGTGAGACATGTTTGGGTTAACACTTAAACGAATCATGAAAAAGAATGAGACGGAGATGTCCAGCACCCATTTGCATCTGGCTCATCCTTGCTTGTTTTATTGATAAGTGACAGTCAAAAAAGACACAAAGGCAAGAAGCAGCATTCTGGAATGGTACTCCCAACCTGTTCCTGCTGTGACTCTGAAATAGATACCATTAGGGTTTTTCCAATGCAAGGCCTCTAAAAGAGTGCAGAAATTGGTTGCACAGCCTCCTATTCATTCCTCAGACACTGGAACCATGAGCACCACGCTTTCACTGCAAGGCTGGGGCAGGTTCTGGGAGGCTAGTGATTGACTCCTTTATATCTGAGGTATAATTTTTGGTGGAGGGACTCCCCCTCCCAGTTCCTTCTTGCCACTTCCTGGCCCCTCTTCCTTGCCTCAAGTCCTTCTGCTCCCAAATTTTTGCTTGGCTATAGTGTGGGAAGGCCCCTTCTTTATGACTTTCTGAAGACACTTTGGCTATTCTGAGTCTGGGAGCTGATGTTCACAAGTCATGCTGAGGTGCCCTCTTCGGGTCTTATAGCTTAGTTACTGGCACTGGGGAGAAGCAGAGACAAGTCAGGTCCAGAGGTAAGCACAATCTAAGATAGTGGACATCTCTTTCAGATTCAGAAGCTTGAAAGATAAAGAACAGCACCTCAAACATACTAACAAGCCCTGATAAGCACAGTTCTAGAGACAGACTGTGCATCTTCAGACAGGAAGGTCCATAAGGCCGTATGCTTACAGTTGCTCACTGGCCCTCAGGACAAAAAGAGCAGCGATCTCTACAAATGGCCGTACAGTGCAATCTCATTTTGTAAGCTTCCTTGTTAACTGGTATGCTGGGTACCAATGTGTGGTATGCACATAGCAACAGTACACAGTAGTCCCCCTTTATCCTCTGGGGATATGTTCCAAGACCCCCACTGGATGCCTGAAAGTGAGGATAGTAGCAAATCCGATTGCTATCAGTCGAAACGTTTCTGTTCATGTTTTCCACTCACAAATGTAATACCTTTTCCCTCTTAACTAAGCACTTATCACACACTGTGGCCATAACTTTTGCAGTTTGAGGTGTGACAGCGACACCAGCACAAATTTTTCTTTTTTGCCATTTCACAGATAGAAGATTTGTTCTTATCATAGCTCTTAGCAACCTCAATGTGATTTTTTTTCTTTCCTTATTAAGTTGAGAACTTTTACCTTTTCACTTAAAGGAAGCACTTTACGGCTTCTCTTTGGCACATCCAAACTGTGAGCAACACTACGCCTATGTCTTGGGGCCATTTTAAATAAAATAAGGGTTCTTTGAACACAAGCACTGTGATACTATGACAATGAATCTGATGACTGAGATGACTACTGACTAGCAGGTGGGTAACATCTACAGTGTCGGTGTAGAGATTCTGGACCAAAAGATGGTTCATACCCAGGATGGATGGGGTGAGGCGGTGTGAGATTTTATCAAGCTACTTAGAGAGGTGCACAATTTGAAACGTATGAATTATTTCTAGAATTTTCCATTTAGTATTTTCAGACTGTGGGATAACTGAAATAATGGGAATTACAACTGTGGATAAAGTGGGACTGCTGCATCCTAAATACTATGAGGCTATTCCGACATTAGGTGTTCTGAAACTGTTGTGACAAAAGCACCTATGTATCTGTCAGAATGGGAGTCTCAAATTATAGTTTGGAAAATATGGCCACCATAAGAATAGTAGAGGCTAAAGAGTTTTGTTTTTGTACAACTCCGGAGTTAAAAACTAACCGCTCCATTTTCTAATGGAACCCTTTGTTCATCACAGAGATTCCCCCGCTGGCATAGACACCAGCTTAGGGCCTGATTGAAGTTGCAGCTTGTTTCAATCTGCTCCCTGACAGTACTAACACCTTGTGGACTTTTTCACTCAGGAATAAAGACGGAAGGCTTAACCTTTCTGCAACAAGAATACTGGAAGCCCTATCACAGATTATGGGCCATAACAGACACCTGTGTAAATCCCCCACAGAAGATTATGGTTGGAATTTTCAAACTGGTGAAGGCTGAGAGGTCAGGAAGACCAACTTTTTAAGAAGGAGCCAAAAAATTTCCCAAGCCACAAGCCACAAAAATAGACTCCTATATAGCAATGTCAATTATTACTTTGCATGTACTGGACAAGAAATAAATACTAACAGAATCAAGTGGGGTTGAAAGTGAATATCTGCAGAAAAGCTGTGAACTAAGGTGACATACTGTAAGTGGTAGAGAGGTTTAAAGAAAAAATATTTTTTTAAAAAAATCACTAATAAAGCTTTGATAGAATATTTCACCTTATAAATGGTCTTGAATTAGATCAGAGTGCAGATTTTAAAAATGTTAATTACCAAAAAGCTTAAGTAAGCTGTTAGCATTTACGTTAATGCAACTTGAGAAAAACAAGGGAAGTTAAAATATTATGGAGGTGGGAATGTTCTGAGTCCTGATTCCATCAGGTATCATGAGAGATAGTTTGAGCATTTCGAATCCTGACAGCTCTTATCTGATGTTCAAAAACGTTTTTCTTCTCCACATGAGTATGCAAGTCCAAGACCCATTTGCAGTCCATTTATTGAAGGCCACCAGTTTTGAGAGACTATGTTAAGACCAAAAGCATTCTATGCTGAAGTGATCGCTTGATCCTGAGAGGCAGGCAGGACCTTCCTACCGCGGTACTTTCAACAGAGACTGGTTTCTGGCAGGTCTATCCTGCTTTCTCAGATTCCTTACTTCTTTCAAAATCCTGTTTTCCACATTCATTAGCTATTTATTGGATATCTACTATGTTGAAAACATTATGAAGAACACAACAAAATACAAGATATCTGCAGTTTAGTGTGGAGACTAAATGCATACAGACAACCACCACGTGGTTCCCAAACGGGTTGCTCATGTGCCTAAACAGACTATTAGGTGTCCCTGAGGGTAAACTGAGTCATCAACAACACAGTGCCATTTCCTGGAGCATCAGTTTCATCTCTTGGTACATAATTAAATGTAGTTTTATAGTTTAAAAAAATATTTTATGGGCCGGGTACGGTGGTTCACGTCTGTAATCCCAGCACTTTAGGAGGCCGAGGCGGGCGGATCACAAGGTCAGGAGATCGAGACCATCCTGGCCAACATGGTGAAATCCCACCTCTACTAAAAATACAAAAATTAGCTGGGCGTGGTGGCGCGTGCCTGTAATCCCAGCTACTCAGGAGGCTGAGGCAGGAGACTTGCTTGAACCCAGGAGGCAGAGGTTGCAGTGAGCCAAGATCGCACCACTGCACTCCAGTCTGGCGCCTGGCGACGGAGCGAGACTCTGTCTCAAAAAAAAAAATTTTATGTAGTAAAATGCAAAAACAATTTGCAAGCATTTGTAGGTTGGTCATTGCGAATTGATATAATTGAGCTTAAAGAACTATTTCAATGAGTTGTACATGGAATTTGTATAATGTAATAAGCAATGTAAAAAAATGTCCAGCTCCAAGTACAGAGTACCTATGTGTGTGATTGATATGGTTACTGGGGTTTCTGGTGAGGTTAGAGGACAAAGACAAATGGCATGAGCTGCAATTATGTCCCAGTCCTTTCTTGTTGTTCATTTTATCTTCATTTTTCTCCATCAGTCAAAGAAGTATTTCTCCTAGTGGCTTCAATGAAGCTGACCATCTCTCTCCCTAATCCCATCTTGCTTTACTTATCCAATCCACAGCATCATTCTGAGTTCTCAGGAGAAGCTAAACAGGAAGAATGTATTTGTTCTTGAGCAAAACATTTAGAAAAGTGTTGAACACATGCTAAGCAGCACATACGCTTACTTCTATTATATATCTCATAAGAATATCAAATTTAACATTTTCAGTCTTGAACACTTGCTTTCTCCCACAGTGCCAAATCTGGCCTTCCACTTCAGTAAAAAGTACCACCAAACACCTACTTGGTCAAGCCAGAAACCTGCTTTTTATCACTTCTTGTTCTGTGTCTCTACCTCATATCTAGACCCATCATAAATATTAGCAGGCTTATAAAGCTCCCCTGATGGTCCTTTAAAATATTCCTTCTGTCCATCCTCTTCTGTCCATTTCTACTCCTCCCATCCTGGGTCAAGCCACCATCATGCCTCATTCAGTGACTCTAGTAAACCTCCTACAGGTTGCTCTGCTTCTGCTCCCTACCCCTTAGGATCCATTAACCACATGGAAGGCACAAAGAACATTAAAAATGTAAATCAAATTATGGCAGGTGTCTCCTTACAGCACATCAGTTCTTCCATGTCACATAGTCTTTATCTAGCCCTCAGGCTCATGCATGATCTCCTCTGTGCCTTCTTCCCCAGCCTCATCCCCTTCACTTCCCTCTAGTTTATTATACTCCAGTAGCAATCACTTTGTATCACTTCCTCAAGAAACCCCAAGTTCTACCTCAGTTAGGGCTTTGCATTTGTTACTCCCTTTGCAAAGAATGCTCTCCCCCCCCCAGCCTTGAGTCCCAAGGTACATCCTTTTTCATTTTTTGGCTCTCAATTTATTTTCCTTTCATAGAACTCTGTGATTTCCTTTTGCAGTTCATATGTAATTACATAATTGTTTACTTTTGAAGGGGCTGCCTTTCCAACCAACCTGTAAACTTTGTCTATGTATGGACTCAGTTGTTTAATTTACCACACTATACCCAGAATACAGCACAGTGTCTGTCATATCCAATAACTATTTATTGAATGAATGAATGAATGAATAAAAGATAGGAGTATAGATAAAGTACTCTTTCAGGTTCTGGAAAGCTTTCTTGGAAGCTGGAGATCGACAAAAGTCCACTTCTTTTTTCAGGAAAGCCACAAAAATTAAGATGTTGTTAATAAACAGGTATTTCCCTAATTCCCAGGTTGTGAGTGCTTGCTTAAAAATACCAGTTCCTGTGCCTGTACTCAGAACCAAAAATTTAGAATTTCTGAAGCTGGAGCCCAGGAAGCAACATTGTACTTATGTCCCAGGTGATTCTAATGCACACCAGATGCTGTTATTATGAGGATAAAATATATTTCTTTTCTTTTTTTTTTTCTTTGAGATGGAGTTTTGCTCTTGCTGCCCAGGCTGCAGTACAGTTGCACAATATCGGCTCACCGCAACCTCCACCTCCCAGGTTCAAGTGATTCTCCTGCCTTAGCCTCCCGAGTAGCTGGGATTACAGGCATGCACCACCACATCCAGCTAATTTTTGTATTTTTAGTAGAGACGGGGTTTCTCCATGTTGGTCAGGTTGGTCTCGAACTCCCTAACCCAGGTGATTCGCTTGCCTTAGCCTCCTAAAGTGCTGGGATTACAGGCATGAGCCATCGTGCCTGGCTAAATATATTTCTAAAAAAGGGTTAACTTTTTTAGAAATTGTTAACACAATTAGTGTCCCAGGTGCTATCTTCTACCTGGAACTGCTAAGTATGGAGACACTACCCACATAGCCATGGGTGGAGTGAAGCAATCCTAATATGTAGGAGGCCAGGAGTAGGGCTGTGAGGTAGAAGGAGGTAGGTTTAAATATAAAACAAGAAGTTGATTTTAGAGAGCATTAAAAGCTGGGTAGAGATGTTTGGGTTTGATTAATTGGAGAACTGAAAGCCACTAATGGTTTTTATAGCAGATGTCTCACACTTGGTTAACCTTCTTTATTAGCTGTCCAGAATCCTTTCTAGAGAAAACAAAAAGTTCAAGTAGAGTCCAATATTGGGAGTCATCTCAATCAACTGATGAAGCAGAATCAAAAGCAAGATTTGGTAAGAATTCCAGTACGTGGCATGCAAAGAATCTTGGACACATCTTGTTCATTTTTGTATCCTTCAAAATTCCTTGCACAGGATAGTCAATAAATGATGAGCAGACAAATGAATGTAAAACCAACTATTTTATGATTAATTTCTTTGTTTGACAAAATTTGAAACTGCTCAAAAATTAAAGAAGCAATTTTATGTCTTCTAATTCAATGCTGTATTTGCTGAATTTGTCACTTGTGAAATATCTAACAAAGGTGAAGCATTATCTTTGACTTTTCTCTTTATTTACAGAGATACCAATTCTCAAACATGAGTTTATCAATCAAGAGACCTTATGGTGGACCAGAAAGGGTCCAGAATGGCCTAGAGTTGATGACTCTATTTCCATCGAAGTCTAAGACACGGACTGAGACAGCCTTAGAAATAGTGGAATACGATGATAACTGCCGTGCAGTATAAAATGAGAAGAGGGTAGATTGGAGGTAGGAAAGCCAGTTAGGAGTTAGCTTTAATTATCTAGCTGTGAGAACAAGGGACTGATGAAGAGCATGATGATGGAAGATTCAGTAGGAGTTTAACTGGAAGTAGAGAACAAAGGAAAAGAAAGAACCAATAATACATCAAGGTGTAATGTCTGGAAGACAGTGAAAATGATGGTGGTAAGCCAACAACAGCCAAGCAAAGAGCCAAATCAGAATGCAATCCCATGCACAATTTCCACAAAAAGAAAATAATAAAATACCTAAAAATACAGCTAACCAGGGAGGTGAAAGATCTCAACAATGAGAATTACAAATCACTGATCAAAGAAATGAAAAACAAATGGAAAAATATTCATGCTTATGAATAGGAAGAATCAATATTGTTAAAATGGCCATATTGCCCAAGGCTGTTTACAGATGCAATGCTATTTCTGTCACACTACCAGTGACATTTTTGTCACAGAATTTGAAAAAACATTCTAAAATTCATTTGGAAGCAAAAGAACTGCCTGAATAGACAATCCTAAGCAAAAAAAAAAAAATCTGGGGGCATCACACTACTTGACTTCACACTTTACTACAGGGCTATGGTAATCAAAACTGTATGGCATTGGTACAGAAACGGACACATAGACCAGTGGAACAGAATAGAGAGTGTGTGGCCTCCAGAAACAAGGCCACACACCTACAACTATCTATTTTTTTTTTTGCCAAAGCTGACAGAAACAAGCAATAGGAAAAGGAATCCCTATTGAATAAGTGGTGCTGGCATAACTGGCTAGCCATATGCAGAAGATTGAAACTGGACCCCTTCCTTACACCATATACAAATATCAACTCAAGATGGATTACAGACTTAAATGTAAAACCCAAAAGTATAAAAACCCTGGAAGCAACCTAGGCAGTACCATTCTGGATATAGGAACAGGCAAAGTTTTTATGACAAATACGCCAAAAGCAATCTTGACAAAAGCAAAAATTGACAAATGGGATCTAATTAAACTTAAGAGCTCCTGCACAGCAAAAGAAGCTGTCAATAGAGTAAATGGAGAATCTACAGAATGGAAGAGAATATTTGCAAACTATGCATCTGACAAAGGTTTAATACAGCAACTATAAGGAACTTAAATGAATTTACAAGAAAAAATCACTGCCATTAAAAAGTGGACAAAAGATAGGAGCTGTGAATATTCTTAAGGACCTAAGTGGGCCCAGCCAAATTTTTGACAGGAGGCTAAAGCTGGGAATTGCAACCTAAGGAACGAACAATGTAAGTTACCCTCCCCCAAAGTAGTTACTAGAGAATAGAAGGTCAAGGACAAATGCCAAGTGGAAAAAATCTTGAGTGGAAGAGAGAACAGGGCTATGTTAGAAGACAGAGAGAAACCAATAAAAATAGTAGGAAGTTAGGGATAAGTTAAAAATAAGCCTTGTTAGATGGAAACTAGTGATGGGCAGGGGGGTTAGCACAGGACAAAGATGGAGTCATTATTTTCAAGCCTGTAAAACTGGAAAAAATAATTATTCTATCAGGAAATATGTCTTACCTAGAATGAAGCACAATCTTTTCTGAGAGTTTGTATCCCAGGCCTCTGTGAATTCTTTACATCTCAGTTTTCTCATCAATGTAAGATGAATAATAATTTTACACATTCCATAGTGTTTTTGTGAGAAATAAATGAACTAATATGTAAAAAAAGCTTGGCATGGTGCCTAGAATATAGTAAGATCTCAATAAATGTCAGAAATTACTACCATCATCACCATCATCATCATCACTATCATTGCTATTCTTATCTATGACCTTCCCTACTTCTCGTCTTATAAAAGTCTCCTTTTTAGAGTCCAGTGTGTCACCTATAGGTCAGCACTCAGTTCTTCAAAGTCAGTTAATAAAATGGAGGCATGAAAGGTAATTTCTTCATAGTATATACAGAATAAGCCATTCTCCCAGATATCTAAATGTAAAAAACTATTTATGGCGTCACTGTACAAGGTTCCAATGTATTCTTTGTGGACAATATAAAAACATCCCCCAAATGGCTCTGATTGTACCTATCATATCTGTCTCTTAGTATCAAACCTGTTATAGCAGCTATGGCCAAATTAGAAAGAACACAATCCTCCCAACTTTGCCAGCCAACACAGAATTCAGAGTAATTAAAACTCAGGTGAGGAAAGATCAAACACGAGACTGAATCCACACTCTTGACTTTATGAGATGAATCATCTTTGATGAATGATCTAACTTTTCTGAGCCCCTGTTGGCCAGGTATACACTGAAGATTACGTCTCACTCCCAGGTAGATTAAAGTAGCTAATTTACTAGGGGAAAAAAAAAGGTCACTTACAGAAACTGAAGTATAATTGGCAACATAGATTTATTTTTCTCCACTTCCACTCTTTTGTCATGTTAACAGGTTAGCCCTGTGTTGTCCTAGAGGGGGAGCCAGGAGCCACATGTAGTTACTAAACATTTGAAATGCAGCTAGTCCAAATGAGATGTGATGTAAGTGTAAATTACACATTGGATTTTCAAGACTTAGTACAAAAAGAAAAGAATGTAAAAATGCCTCACTAGTAACTTTACACTGATGCATGTTGAAATGATAATATTTTGAATATATTAGGTTAAATAAAACATACTATTGAAATTATTTTACCTGTTTCATTTTACCTTTGTTAAATTTAAAATAACTTATGTAGACATAGCATATTTCTATTGGATAGTACTAGTTCAAATAATTAATCTGATGTGATTAAAGAAACAATAATTAGGCAAATGAAAGCTCACAGTGGTACTTGCTACTTCTCACAGCCTAGATTGAAGAGCCTTTGCCATTAGTACCAATGAGTGCTTGAATGTTTGTTTCCAGCAGTAGTCCAGGAAAGGGGATAAGCTCACTCACAAAATAAATAGGTAAGTAAATTAATGACTAAAATATTGAATAACAACATGAGTACAGGAGGCATGAAAAATATGGCCTAATCAGTTGATGAAAACAAAGCCTAAGATGAAAAACAGAACAATAAAATGTTCAAGACATAGGCATGGGCAAGACTTCATGACTAAAACACCAAAGGCAATGGCAACAAAAGCCAAAATTGACTAATGGGATCTAATTAAACTAAAGAGCTTCTGGACAGCAAAAAAAACCTATCATCAGAGTGAATCGGCAAACTACAGAATGGGAGAGAATTTTTTTCAATGTATTCATCTGACAAAGGGCTAATATCCAGAATCTACAAGGAACTAAAACAAATTTATAAGAGAAAAACAAACAACCCCATCAAAAAGTGGGCAAAGGATATGAACAGACACCTCTCAAAAGAAGACATTTATGTGGGCAACAAACAGGAAAAAAAGCTCATCATCACTGGTCATTAGAAAAATGCGAATCGAAACCACAATGACATATCATCTCACCCCAGTTAGAATGGTGATCATTAAAAAGTCAGGAAACAACAGATGCTGGAGAGGATATGGAGAAATAGGAACACTTTTACACTGTTGGTGGGAGTGTAAATTAGTTTCACCATTGTGGAAGACAGTGTGGCGATTCCTCAAGGATCTAGAACTAGAAATGTCATTTGACCCAGCAATCCCATTACTGGGTATACACCCAAAGGTTTATAAATCATTCTATTATAAAGACACATGCACATGTATGTTTATTGTGGCACTGTTCACAATAGCAAAGACTTGGAACCAACCCAACTGCCCATCAATGATAGACTGGATAAAGCAAATGTCCCACATATATACCATGGAATACTATGCAGCCATAAAAGAGGAGGAGTTCATGTCCTTTTCAGGGACGTGGATGAAGCTGGAAACCATCACTCTCAGCAAACTGACACAGGGACAGAAAACCAAACACCACATGTTCTCACTCGTGAGAATTGAACAATGAGAACCCACTGACACAGGGAGGTAAAGGAACATCACACAGTGGGACCTGTCAAGGGGTGGGCGGCTAGGGGAGTGATAGCATTAGGAGAAATACCTAATGTAGATGATGGGTTGATGGGTGCAGCAAACCACCATGGCATGTGTATACCTGTGTAACATACCTGCACATTCTGCATGTGTGTCCAAGAACTTAAAGTATAATAAAAAACAAAAAGAAAAGAAAAGAAAAAAAAAGAATTGTCTGAGCCTTGTGTTTCTTGTGGTTGGGTAGGACAGAGAGAGATCAGCCATAGGACAAAACAGTTCTTCATAAATTATATGAAAATTAATCTGGATATTCAAGAATTAAACTGCAACAAAGATATCCAAGAATCAAACTGCAACAAGAATGCATTTATATGTGTCCAAAAAAATAACTGGCGATTTCTCAATCCCAGTAGTAATGTTTTTCTAAAATTTAGAAGGGGTAGAAAATGGAGTTACTTTTTCTGTAAGTAACTCTCCTGAATACACCATGTAGGAGGTTGATCAGTTCTTCTAAGGGAAGGAAGAATTCATGTATTTGGCCATAAATGTGAAAACACCAAATTCAGTTACAGCTGATTTTATTGGCAGCTTATAACCCATTTTGAGTTACTATATATAATTTAGTCCACTCTAGATTGTTGAATGTGTGTACTAGAAGAGAAATAAAAATTTAATCTGCTCTCCCAAAAATGAAAAGGCAATTCATATCCTAGAGAATAAGGAAAAAAATTCTTTCAGAATGCCAGAAGGAAAAAAAAAATAAGTATGTGATCAATAGTTCCAGATACTCAAAAGAAGATAAGGAGTAAAAAAAAAAAATTTTGATTTGTCTTGAAAGTGATCGTCAGTGACCTTGGAAATACTTATTATAATAGGCTGTTGAGGCAGAAGTCATTTTACTAGAGAATTATGCAATTATTATTACTTTTTTTCTTAAAGGAGGCAGGTGTTCAAAACACTCATTAGAGGCAAGCCATGGTGGTTCCCCACCTGCAAACCCAGCACTTTGGGAGGCCAAGCCAGATAGATCATAAGGTCAGGAGATCGAGATCATCCTGGCCTGTACGGTGAAACCTCATCTCTACTAAAATACAAAAAATTACCTGGGCATAGGGGCGCGCACCTGTAGTCCCTGCTACTCAGGAGGCTAAGGCAGGGAAATCTCTTGAACCAGGAGGTGGAGGTTGCCGTGATCCGAGATCACGCCACTGCACCCCAGCCTGGTGACAGAGCAAGACTCTATCTCAAAAAACAAAACAAAACAAAACAACCCAAAAAAAAAAAACACTCATTAGAGAAGTCTGAAAATGAAGGCAGGGAAAATGGGGTAGTAGTTTAAGTGGAGAAGAGAATCTGGTAATATACTTTTAAAACTGATCAATGTTTGATGACAGAGTGCAGAGAAACGTAGTGAAAAAGGAAAAGGTAAATCTATTCATGAAACAAGGGTTAAGTGTGGGACTAAGCTGCTAGTATCTGCATTGTAATTTTTGAAATACAGGATGTATTCCTATTACAAAAAAACTCTGTTATTTATCGGATAAATCTTTTTAGTTAGCAGTCAGTAGGCTCTACGGCTAAGATTATTCGATAAATTTCTCTTTTATTTCTCACTTTCTAATCTCATTAATCTGCTGTGGTTAACTCTCACTAACAGAGACCAATATAAGGATTGATTTTAGGCAATTTAAAATTTTCCTCAGTATTAGTTCAGGACCACATCAGCAAAAAATCCACTTATCCTGAATGGATTGCACTGGTCTACTCAAGTGATTTCAGAACTGGGAATTCAAAAGATATTGAATTTTAAATATTAGATTATTTGATATTGGACTTTGGATCTAATCTTAGATATTAAAGTATAAAATCACATTGTCCTTATTGCTAGCCTTCTTTTTTTCTTGCTGCAGGATCAGTATTGTTTTACTACAGTATTTGATGGCTCATGAACCTACAGGGTAGGAGGGTAGGCGGAAATATTTATACTATTTACTGAGTGTCAAATAGCCTAAGCTTTAAAACAAATGTTGCCACATTTTAAGTGCCATAATTTATTAACATCTGATGGCAAAATAATATTTTACTAGTGTAGCAAAAGAAATATAAAACAAAACAAAATACGAAGCTAGCCTAGAAAAGTAAGGGACATGTCTGTAAGTCCTCTGTGGTCTTCCCTCCCAAAAGAAATATTTCTCCAAGAACGATTGCCTCTGTTCACTCTGGTATGTTGATGCCATACAAAAGGTAGAAAACACAAACAAAATAAGATAATTACAAGGATTCACATTCATAAGACCAAAGTGGGTCAATATTATTTTTCAACTTGACTATTTTGACATATTTTAAGACTCACTATTGAGCAATGCTTAAAAAAATACTAAAACCAGAAAAAAATGTACACCTGTGACCCTCAAATCAAACACAAATGTTTGATTTCATTGGACTATAAAACAGGTCCACGTTTCTTCAGAAAAAAATGCTGAATGCTTTTGTCTAAAGCAACAATAGTAATAATAATAATTATTATTTTTCTTGAACTGATCAGGTGCCAGGCAGGTGAGCAGTTATCATCAGTGGAGTACAAAGTGGGAGTCTGGCTCCTACAAACTAGGGGGTTATCAGAGTAAGTGTTCCTGTACATGATCAAGACCAAGCAGGAAGAGTGAATTTATGATGAGTCCCAAATTATGGGGTAGATCTACCTTAATTAAATCTCTTTTACCCAAAGCCAGGATTCATCTTAGAAGCTGTAGCAAAGCTGTGCTGGCAAGTTTTGTGAAAGGCCACAATACTCCACTTACATGGACAAGAGGGAGGCAAGGGTTAAGACCTGAGTAGGGCTTATCCAAAAAGATCTTAGGTTCTGAGTACAAAGGGGTGGACACTGGTCCTAGGAAATAAGGGAAGATTCAGTGAGATGAAAGGCTTGTGATATAAAGAGGTTGAGAATGTTTACCAGGATCTTCCTGGGAGTACGTGGAGACCCTAGGGAAAATGCTGGCAAATATCAAGCAAAGATGATCTTCAGAAAACATGAACAGAACAGAATTTCCCAGAGATTTTGGAGGAATATTAGCCATACAGACGCTCTCCCTCATAAAGATTCACAACAGGATTCTGCATTAAACATGAGAAGTCATATAGCAAGAAAACCTATCTAATTTTAACCTAGTATTTCCCAAACTTACTTGACAATGAAACCCTTTCTCATGGAATGCTTATTAAAATGACATTGACTTGTGTCGCATAGACTAGAATTTGGAAAATAACTGGGATTATCACAATCAAGAAGACGGCATAAAGTAGTCCATTATGGGAGTTGAGGAAAATACTGGAACATCTGTTTCTACTTTTGTTATCTCATCCTTTAAAATTTCTCATTATGATATGCTTTCTAATGTATGCCATACATTACAGCAGTGGAAAATTTATTCAATTTTTATATAAATAAATGTACACATATTGAGGGTACATGTTCCCTACTTTTTACTGAGGAAGTGCACATCAGATGGGTTTGAAGACAATCAGGAGAAGAAGGAGATCATGTTTTAGGTGGATATTCCCTATCACAGTGTAACTTTAGTCTATCTTGGAGGCTGTTACTCATTCCTCCTGTTTTTATTTCTTTGAGTGTTTGTCTAGGATTAATTTTAGCCTCTTATAGTATCACTCTTAGCCACTGTGAACTGTTAATGGTAAGCACCAGTATCAGCTTGAACAATATAGTCTTTTAAAGATAATGCAAATGTATGTCCCTTCAGATTAAAAATCAAAATAATCTAAACATTACGTGGAATTTTTATTGTTATCAAATTTTTAAAAGAAACACACCAATAATTTGTTCATTGATAAGCCTTCTGTATAAAAATCAACAAAATATTGATATCTACTTAGGGATACATATAGGATTTTTTTAAGTAAAATTAAATACTGATGTCAAAAATTCACAAGCTTTTGTAGAAAAAGAAAAAAAAACTATTCAGACACTGCAATTATTTGAATTTATAAATCTCTTTTCTCCAAAGCCCTTAAAATTATCTCTAAATAAATTTGCTGACATCCATTTTAAAAATATAATCTGGATTCTCATGAATTATTAACCTTTAAGTATCCAATTGTAATTAGTTCTTACAATGTTAACATTAACTCTGTCTTCAGAATCTTAAAATGTGAAAGTAAGATGTAAATTTTTAAAACTTCTGGAGACATAAATACTACACTCAACTTTAAAAAAGAAGAGATGAGTCACATGTTTGATCTGAATCCCCTGAGAAAGGACAGCTACATTTAATTCTATATATCACAAAACAGATCTCACTGCTCCTTCTAACCTAAAAATTTTTATACTTGCTTGCAACTGTCAACATTTATTGCTTTGAAGCAAATAGCTGTCTTAATTATAATAACCATTTAGATGTGACGTCGCCAACTAAAAGCCAGGCAGGCAGAGTCAACCTATGCATAAGAATAACTGAGTGTTGAGGCAGGAGTGAACTGGGGAACTGGATTAAGGGAGCAATGGCCACTCAGCTTCAGCTGTTATTGTCATGTAGGGATTCAGATCTAGTACCGCCAAATTCTCTCGTTTTTCAAGAGAAGCTGCAAAAAATTCAGATTTTAGGTGACCTCTCAGTATTTAAAAATTGACACGATTCTTAAAGAAAATGTGGCATGTGACGAGCCAGCCACATCTATAGGCAAAATTCAAACTGCAAGCTGCCAGTGTGCACCCTCTGCTTATCAACACTCTTCCTTTCAGCATCAGTAATTGCGTTTAATTATTTTTGAAAAATCAAAGACCATGGGGCTTTGGGGGCAAACATGCCTGGGTCTGCATTCTTATTTTGCTACAGAAGAGTTCTGGAACTGGCCATAAGTTCTTCGTGCTCTATAGAATTCATTTCTACAGCTGTTAACACAGAGGAAAATGGCAATGGCCATGACGCACTATTATCATTAAATGACATAAACCAACAGCCAACGATCTCCCCTTTAAAATGTATTGCATCCGTTTTCTTTAGTTTTGCTGTCAGCAATAATGGGAAATGTGTGTGTGTGTGTGTGTGTGTGTGTGTGTGTGTGTGTGTGTGTGTGTTATAGAGTACACAGAACAAGATCAGGTTACAGTCTATCTGCTAACTCACTGCACACTTCTTGTCAGGCTGCTTAACTTCTCTGGACCTTAGTGGCTTATTTGTTCATTCGTAAAGCGAGCACAGTGATGCTGCTCACCTAGGGTCATTCCGAGGCACTGATGTAGTGGTTACAGCCTTAGATACGGGTGTCAGCCTGTCCGGACTTGAATCTTGGCTCTGCTGCTTACCAGCTGTAAGATGCTGGACACATTACTTAAGTTTCTCATGTTTCAGTCTCCTCATTTGTAAAGATAATCAGAGTACTTACCCTACGGGGTCCATTTAAGAAATAAACAAGATGCGTGAAGTCCTGAAAGCTGTGACCAGAACATAGCAAGTGCCTAACAAATAATGGTTATTTCTATAGTCCATAGAATCCGCTACACCACTGATTTTGAGAAGTACCACTGTATGTGCTACAAAGGAAGAAAAAACAGCTTCAAATTAAACTGTGACATAATGCTTTGTTATTATAATTTTCATTCGATGCTTGATTTTTAAGTGCAGACCTAAGTACTTGACCTAAGTACAGATTCGCATCAGACACCACTCTTGTTCATATATTAAAAGAAACATATACATTTAGTTGGTTTGATTGACTTCGCTGAATCACTTTGCAACTTTGAGTTGTCCACACATCCCTCTCAACGCTTTTCTGCTCAGTATCACCTGGACAGTCAGGAGCATTAAGAATGCATTATCTCCTTTTGCCCTCTCCCTGCTTTCTTCTTCTTCTGATTTTTAAAAGACTTTTAATTTCAAAAACTTTCCAAGAGTAATAGAGAGAAGAGTATATTGTACCCATAAACCCAAGGCAACACTACCCATATGTACCCATAATCCAAAGCAACCCTCTTCACAAAAGTGCTTTTTATCATCTGCATGGTTTTTCTCCCAAGCCGCTAACATCATTTTGTTAAGTTCTGATGCTTTTATTTTCTTGATCTTTTTAAAGGATGCCAGTAGAAGGTTATCAGGAAAGAATCAGGACTCATATTCCTTTCCCCAATCATACTGAAATGTTCATTTGAGACATCAAGGGGTTGCCCTTGTTCACTCATGTCAACAGGAGCTGCAGCCAGATGTGTGCATGGGCAAGCAATGACAACTATGTCACAACTGCCACCTGTCAAAGTACAATTGTAGGACACTGTTGATTGCATCCTGACTTCAGTGATGATAAAATAAGTGGGAGGAAAAGTTAAATTTAGACTGATGCGATCGAATATTATCATATAATAAAACTCAAAAGATGTAAGACCCTTTTCTTGATTTCTCCTTCAGTGACTTTAACTGTATGTGTGAATAACATTGCCAGAACAGCTTGTTGGATGGCATATTCTCTGCTATGTTACCTATCATATGATGTCTTTTTATATGAGTAACAACTCAGTATCTCCGTATCCTCACCCCAGAAATACGAGAGTTGTTTCATTGTCTTAAGGTCTATGATAGTGCAGATGAGAACTTTGAAAAAAGGTAACTTTTACTCCAGATGAAGTCAAGTGACTTTTCTGCTCTGAGACATGGAATTCATCATCACTATCTCTAATAATTTAAAAATTGTAACAAGATACAGTTTGTGTCATTACCTTGATTACTAACATTACCCAAGACATAATAAACTCAACTGCTATTTGGGGTCTTTTATCCCCAGAATTCTAAAATATATTTTGTTATAACTTTAATGATTAATTTTGATCTATTTGTTGAGTCTGTATGTTTAATCTTCACGACTGACCTCTATGCCCATTATATTTTGAATCAGTTTTAAAATCCATGATTTCATTTTCTCAGTATTCTGGGTATGGCTGATTTGATTATCTGCCATGTCAGGTCTGCTTTTTACTACTTTCAAATAGGACTTTTATTTCAGTTATTGTCATTTTCATTATGTAGCATGCTCTTCTTATCCAGGTCTGCTTTTGCTCAATAGAGACAATGTCATCTTTTATTGCATTAGGAATAAAAAGTAGGTAATTTCTAAAAATGTGACTTCCATTTCATGAAATAGATCAGATTTATTTCCCCACACTTGTAACTAGGCTCCGCTGTGTGGCAGAAGTCCTGCTAGTGTTTTTCATCTCTGAGATTGATGTGTTGATATTTTCATCCCTGAAGTTAAGATTTTTCCTGGATGTCTCCAACTACTGTTGTAGCAATTATTGTTTGGGGGGAGAGACAGATTTATTACAGAAATGATCCTGACATCTTAAATCTCAACAGCGGTTCTCAAATTGTAGAGCACATAAGAATCACCTGGGAAACTGCTTAAGCATGCAGATTCCAGGGATCCATCCTGGTGATCTTTATTCAGTATATTGAAGTGGGGTGCCCAGAAATATCATTTGTTAGATGTTTAATACAAAATTTTCAACATACATAAAAGTAGAATCATATAGTGAATTACTAGGCACCTACCACCTAACTTTCACAATTATCACTGTCTTGCTCATCTTGTTTCTGCTATGACCACTGCTCCTCTTTATCTTTCAATTTATTTGTTGCTAGAATATGTCAGGTCCTTTACTCTTAAATTTACGTCATGCATCCTTAACTGATGAGAACTTATATATATGAAAACACACACACACACACATATATCATTTCATAAGTTTTGATGCTTATATTTTCTTGAGCTTCTTAAAGGATGTTAGTAGTCAACAGGAACTGCAGCCAGATGTGTGCATGTGCAGGTAATGACAACTATGTCACAACTGCCACCTGTCAAACATGTGTGTGTGTGTGTCCTCATCTGTAAAGATAACCAGAGTACTTACCAGATAGTACTAGCTCCACTGGGCTCCACTTTAAAAAGGCAAGAGGACAAATGATTCTTCTGAGCATCCCAGTGAACTTTAATGTAATTACACAACCGCCTTCCCATATTAAAAACTGAACACAGTGTAATTACTGAAACGACTGAAATAAGTAAAACATGTAGGGTAAGTACTCTGATTATCTTTAGTTATATAACCATCTTTAGTTATTATCTTTCAGTTGTATATATATATGTATAGTATACATTTTATATTTATTACTGGAATATTATCACATCTAATAAAAAATAATCCCACATTTTTGCATTGTGGAATATTATTAATAATCCCACAGTTATGCATTGTGGAATATTATACATTTGTAACTGGAATGATAGTATTATATATAACTGGAATGATATTAATATATCTTATAGATTAGTATATATATGTTATATATAAATATAAATCATATATGTCATATGTTCATATATAATATAAATCATATATTTATATTTATATATAAATATATTTCACATATTTATATTATATATTATGTATCATATATACATATATATGACTGGAATATTATCACATCTAATAAAAATAAAAAATAATCCCTAATATTCCGCAATGCATAATCCTATTTAAATTTCTATTAGTGATTAAAAACTGTCTTTTTCCAGTCAGATTGTTGAATCAGGTTCCATGCAATGTGCATACATTGACCTTGGTTGTTACATTCCATATGTTGAAGCAGTTATTCTTAAAACCTGTCCTCTAGATCCTGAGTAAGATGTTGGCCTATGATTCCTTCCACTGAAAAGTCTAGATTTCTGGTTTGTGTATCTGAGTAAATGCTGATATCGTTCATCCAGGTGGAGAATGAATTGAAGGCGTATGAAAACTCAGTAAGTTTCGTTTTAGAATATTGGTACAGGATTGATAGGTAACAGTCAGCAAATGTGAATCTGATGTTTACCAGTGAAACATTAGTCAAATCCATGAAAGACTACATGAAATGGAAAGATCAGACGGTTGAGGATGAAACCTGAGTAATACCGTCATTAAGAGGAAGAACTGAGGGATATACCACTTATTTAAAAGAGACAAAGACAGATGAGCCAAAGAGGTTGGAAGCAAATGAGGAGAGAACGGATCAAGATAATAGGAAGTTACAAGAGACTGAAAGTGGTCAACAGGGACAAACATGGCCGTAAACTCTAGTGAAACAAAGATATTAAAATACCCAATGAATTAGGCAGTTATCGGCCTGCTTTGTTAAGTATAATACTACTTGAAACACAGTTTTGATTCTTGATTTTGTCATCATTTACTTTAGCTAGTTTTTTCTGCTTTGTATCATTTATATAATTTATATATGCATACATATATATATATACTTTCTATGCATTCATAACAAGAGCTACAGTTTATTAAATGCCTACTATATCCCTGGTTCTTTATGTACATTGTTATTAATTTATAAATAATCCTGAAAAATTCATACTATCATATTCATTTTAAAAATGAAAAAACAGAGTGTTGCCGTAACTCTAATTCAAAGAGTAGGGGACTGGAGCTAAGTCTGGCAGATATTAGGACCTGTTCTCTTCATGCTTACGCTACAAAGCCATTGCTTCCTTCTGGTTTCAATTGCATAAGCCAAAGGCCATGAAATGCAGCTCTTCATTATGGTACAGGGAAACTAGTGACAAACAGCAAGATTATTTGATGTTTCCAACCTTTGAAAGCAGCTGGCTTATTTAATCCACCATAGAGGCAAGAAGATTTGTTAATATGAAGCAAAGTGAAAAAAATATATATATATCCACAATGAATGGGCAAAAAGGTATAGGTAATGAAGCTTAAAACAATCACATCTAAAGGGAAACACAAGAAAAGAAGCAAAGTTGGGTGAGACCTACAGGAATATTCAAGTGATATAATTTGCTCTACTTGGCTCCACTTTAAAAAGGCAAGAGCACAAATGATTCTTCTGCACATCCCAACCAACCCTAATGTAATTACACAATCACCTTCTGATATCAGAAACTGAACATGGTGTAAAATCCATGGGATGACTTTAATTAAAAGTTATTTTCAAAAGCAAACATAAATGGAATTTGTAAAAGGGCAAGTAGAAATCAGATGTCTGAGTCGCAAAGATTTCACTTACTGGGTGCACTTAGGTTGATATTGTATTGGATGAAAACGCTTTTGACTCCCATGGGGTCAGCTCATTTTATATGTTGCAACACTCTGAACTTCAGATGAACTCACGCCTAGAACTCATTATATTTTAATGTAATGTCACAAAATGGCAGATAAATGATACCAGCAAAAGTATGAGGAAAATGCTGGCGAATTCCAGATGAACACTAAAGCACTATAAACTCTCACTAATCTCTGTAAGTGTCTACTGGAAAAGCAAAGCTACCCTGTCCTCTTAAACATGAATCTCACCAAACTGACCAGCTTTTTAGATCGTCTGCTTCCTCTGATCTTCATCAACCACCATATTTAGCTGTCTGGATCTCATTTCTTTAAAAAAAAATATACCCCCTTACTGTCTAGTGAAGGTGCTATTAACAAATTCACTAATAACAGGACATCTGTTTTGGATTATAGGTTTAGTAGTGGCAGGGGTAGGGAGGTGGAGAGGAAAAAAAAGGAGGTAATTTGCTTCTTTCTATTCATGCTCTGAACTGGCCCAGGCCTGGTTAGACATATGGCAATGAATAGGCATGCAGCCTGCAGGCACACGAAGCGGCTAACTATGGGACTCCCTCGGGGGTGCAACATGGAACTTTGGCCTTATTCATACCATGCTCTAACCTAGGGATTATCAAAGTTGGGTGTGAGTTAGAATCACAGGTGGAGTCTTTATTAAAAATTCAAGGTCTTACATCTCACTTCAGTCTTACCAAATTAAAAGTTCTGGACTTGGGCCTCTGGCATCCCTGTTGTTCTCAGTATCCACTGTTGGTTGGATACACACCACGACTGAAGAACCACTGCTCTGCCAGTTAGGAGACACCTCCTCTTCCAGGATGCTGCCTACTTGCTATGTGGCAGATGGTGCTGGCTGACAGAGGCTCTGCCCTCGTTGTCCAGGTCCTGGCTACTGCTGCTGCCTGTCTGATTTACTCTTTCTTTTCAGAATCCTTTATCTATCTTCCACTTGGAAACAAAACATAAAACAAAACCCACATACTTAAAAAAATCATGAAAGTAATCTAGAAAATACACACAAGAAAAAAAAATCACTTATAACTGCACCATTCCAAGACAACCACTTTTAATGATGCAGTAAATTATTTCACTCTATATTCAAACAGTTATAGCCATCCTTTTATAGAATCTTACATGCCATTAAAAAATAGTTAATTTTTATTGAGTGCTTTGTGCCTCTGATAAGTACTTTATATTCATTATCTTATTTAATTTTCACATCACAAAATCCATCTAAGCATCGAACAATTGTATGATTAAAAAATTAGAGCTTAGAGAAGTCAGAATAGATGGTAACAGAGTGCTGGTTTTGGACTCAGGAACAGTCTCATTTCTCACTTTAATGTCCCACATATGTATATTTCTAAGATATTGGGAACATTTTATAAATAACATTTTTAATAGGCACATACTTTCCCATTTTAAGACTTTGCTATTGGTTTACCCAATGCTCATAATCCAATGGGTAATAGATTGCTATAATATTGCAATGAGTACCTTCATGAATTTAGCTTATCTGTTTTTCCAATTGTTTCCTTAGGAAAAATTCCTAGAATATGAATCAGTATGTCAAAGAGTATAAATATTTAAGAAATATCATTCTTGATAAATGTTAGAGTTGCTTTTAATAAAAGATTATAAAAATCTCTTCATACTTTTTAAATCTACCTTGACCAAAATGCTTAGGTAACCATTTCTCATTTTTCCTTATTATATACAACCCCTAAGTGATCATATTTGTACATTTATTTTTGGTTACATTTCTGATCACTTCTTAAATTCCTAAAGATAAAATTGTTGGATCAATGGGTACACACATCTTAAAAGCTTTTAATACTTGTAATGTTATTGGCGGCAAATCCATATGAGTTTGCAGAAACTTCAATTCTTGCCTGTCTCTTTTGAAGCCAGAATTTGACTGAGTAGCATAAGGCAGAAGGAGAGACTGAGGCAAGTTTTAGAGCAGGAGTAGAAGTTTATTAAAAAGTTTTAGAGCAGGAATGAAAGGAAGGAAAGTACACTTGGAAAGGGCCATGGGGGTAACTTGAAAGACAGGAAGATAAGTGCCCAGTGTGATCTTTTTCAGGGTCTTGTATCCCATTTCCCTTGATTCTTCCCTGGGGGTGGGCTGTCTGCACGTGCAGTAGTAGCCTGCTTGCACTTGGGAGGTGAGGATGTGCAGTGTGTTTACTGAGGCATTCTTCCCTTACCAACTCAGTGACCCTAGGAGGGCATATACCATTTAAACTCTGCCATTTTGCCTCTTAGTGAGCATGTGTGAACCCATCTGCCCAACTGCCCTTCCCTGGTGCTGGCTGTGACCAAGTATTTTAGAGAAATGACTTAACAACTGCCTAACCATCCCCTGAGGGTTGCCTTACATTCCTGGTGTGTGGGGTAGGGTTTGGGGAGCCCTCTTCTGCTCTGCTCATGTCTGACAAGCTACCTACTGTAACATTTCCTGTCTAAAGCTTTTTAATAAACGTTCACTCCTGCTCTAAAACTTGCCTCCATCTCTATTTCTTCCTGCCTTATGCCCCTCAGTCGAATTTTCATCTGAGGAGGCAAGAATTGAGGTTGCAGCAGACCCATACAGATTTGCCACTGGTAACACTGGTATTTCTAAACTGTCTGCTAGAAAGGTCACACTTATACTCCCACTAGCAGGAAATGTGAGTGACCAGTTCTTCATACCCTTATCTACAGGAAGCATCTTGTTTTTATCTGCATTTAAAAAACTAATGTAGTAGAACAGTTTTTTATGTTTATCAACCCATTGCATTCCTCTCTTCTCTTATATGGGATGTGCAGAAGAATCCTTTGTGCTCTTTCTTTTTTGTAAATTTCTTTTTTAAGTCCTTTGCCTTTGTTTCAAAAATATCTTCTGGTTGCAATTCTCTCTCTTATTAATTGTTAATTGGAAAGAGTTCTTTATTAAAATCATTAACTCTGCCATACATTGCAAAATGTCTCAGTTTGTCATTTGAATATTTCTTATGAATGTTTTTGATGTATCAGAGTTTAAATTTTAATAAGGTCATGTCTAAAAACTGTTTTCCTTTCTAGCTTCTACCTTTGGTTTTAGATAGAATTTAGAAAATGTATTCACATCCAACTAAATTATAAATATTCACATATATTTTAAGTTTATATAATGAATCATTTAATTTTTAATTTATTTGGAACATATTTTGGGATAGGGTATAATAGAAAAGTTCTACATTTCTACTACATTTCAAGCAGTTGATAAATCAGCAATATTTCTTGAATTATTTATTTTTCCTTTTATGTGAAATGCTAACCTTACACATTTAAAAACACACACACACACATACACACATACATATTTGTCCAGGCATATATGTATATATACATATGCACATGTACAGTTGATACCTGAACAACACATGAGTTGGGGTGCTAGCCCCTGGCACAGTCAGAACCCCACATATAACTGCTGACTTCCTCAAAACTTAACTATTCATAGCCTATTGTTGACCAAAAGCCTTATTGATAAAATAAACAATTGGTTACACATATTTTCTATGTTATATGCATTATACACTATATGCTTACAATAAAGTAAGCTAGAGAAAGAAAATGTTAAGAAAATCATAAAAAAAGAGAACACATGTTTACTATTCATTAAGCAGACGTGGATCATCATAAAGGTCTTCATCCTTGTCTTCACATTAAGTAGGCCGAGGAGGAGGGGAAAAGGATGGGTTGGTCTTGCTGGCAGAGGTAGAAAAAAAAATCTGTGTATAAGTGGACCCACACAGTTCAAATGTGTATTGTTCAAGAGGTAACTGTATATATCTATGCATATATATGTATATGTATATACCTACATATAAAAAAGCACTTTAAATATCTCTACATGTGTAACCAATATTTAAACAATCTAATTCATTGAGTAACCCATCTGGTCTTTCCTTCTTTTATTCAATGCATATACATCAGTGGGTTTTACATGCAAGCATGTAATTATATGCTTTTTCCCCCTCAATCTTATTGTATTGGCAAGAAAGAGGTCCTACCATTTAATGAGAAATTCTATTTGCTTTATACGTTATAGCACAATGGTCTCTTCTGTTCATTATGTAGTTAATCACCTCAAATGCAACAGTATATTTTCATTTAATTTTAGAGCTTCCTGGTTTGTGCCCATATGAAGAAGGTAACATATTTGTGTGTAAGGATTGTGCCTGAATTCTACTACCCTTCACAACGTTTAGCAAATGTATATTTACACATATAATGCACCTTTAAGGCAAGTTTAGCCTCTTAAAAAATAGGTGTAAATTATTCACACCAATTTTGCAAATGAAGCAGATTCATGAAAAATAAATGACTTATTCAAGGTCACACTGTGAATCTGTGACTGTGTTAGGATCCAGTTCTTTCAGCTGTCACTTCATGATCCTTTCTATCACCACACCCTTTTTTTCTAGTATTTTGTTTGACTCTTCTAGATGTACTGCTCAAGGCAGGGTTGTTGAGGCTCTCAAGCCATGAGTAAGTTAAAACACTCAATGAATTGTGAAATAATTCTGTTCTAGATTTCAATATGTATACACTTAAGTGGTACAGGTATCTCCTATACCACTAATAACTTAGTCAACCAGACACAGAATAGGTATGCATTATCCATACATACGCATTATGTGTCTAAGTTATTAATGGTATAGGAGAACTAAATGCACAAACTGAAAAATTAAATACATACGGCAGAGAGCTAATGCTTGTTGAAATAAATACAGAAATGTCAAGAATGGTTTTATCACATGCTGAGGTTAACACTCTTTCAGTGGAAACATATTTGAAAATATAATTGTTCTTAGTGGGAAAATATGATTTCATAGGAAAATATTCCTTGCTTTACTGTGAAATCAATGTATAAAAATCAATTAATATAAAAATCAACTGAATGCAAATCTATTCTTTAGGTGAATTACATTATAATAATTGTGCTAGGGAATGTATTAATGAGAAACTGCAGGGAGCATGCAATAAAAATTTAATGAGGGCTTACTCTATGCCAGGCTGTAGGCAGTATACATCACATAAGAATGAACAAGACACGTTATCTCTTCTTTGTGGAATTTACAGTCTCTTATGAAGGAGGTGACTAGAAGGACTCGAATAAGGAAGAGTGCCTGGGCTAGGGTTGAAGAAAGACTGTTATAATGAAGCGATATTTAAGATGAGAACAACAACATGAGTATAAAAAAACCTTGGGGTGGGGAGGGCAGTTGAGAGGTAGGAATGACATTGCAAGTAGAGAAACTTGCAAAGCCAGGATGCAAGGAGAGGCTCGTCTGTTAAAGATTGGTCAAACTTTGCGAAGCTTTGAAATTAACATCAATCTCTTTATAAAGGAAGCTGGAGGGAGACAGGTAGTAAAGGGAGGACTTTATAAATATTTGGTTGAGATTTGAGCTTGTTTGATGACGGACAGGAAGACATCAAAGTGAAGCTGCGTATACATGGGGATGAGGTGACGACTAATAGCATCAGGTTCCTGATGAAAAGAGAGGAGAGAAATCCAGCATAGTAGGTGAGTGGATCGACTCCACCATTGTAAAGAGAGAAGGAAAAACCAGGATATTCATAGCACATATGAATTTTAGATTTGATGGTGGAAAGCTTAAAGAATCGGCACTTCTGATGGTTTGTATTTCTCACTGAAGTAGACTGAAAAGATGAAGAGAAGGAAGAGGAGTTAGAAGCAATGTGTAGATTCTGAAATAATCATGAGGTCAGTGGAAGAGACAGCTGACTAGAGAAAGTCATAGTTTATTAAAGCGAGGTTTCTTGTGTGTATACTTGTATTATGAAAACCTTATCTTGACTTTATCTATGAAATTGAGAAACTAGAAGGAAGGGAAACTAAAACAATCATTGAAACTTGATTCAGAAAAGACTTCAACATTCATCCAATGAGATCGAATATATCACCTTCGAATAAAATACATAGATTAAACCTTCTCAAAATATAAACATTTCTTGACTTCCATTCACTACAGATTTCTCAGAGCAGTATTATATACTTGTTTCCCCTTAGTCAACCCCCCACTCATATGTCAATTCCTTGCAATGAAAACTGAAGTTTCCAAGGATATAGATGATTTAATTGCAAATTATTTGGCTTCATTCTATACCACCTTTCCTTACTGTCTTTCCTCCTGCCATTTTGCAATGTTTTCAGTGACTCTTAGGACACAATTAGCACCTCTATTTGACTATCTTCCTGCTCCATCATAAATGTTGCAATTTCTTAGTGGTGTGATTTTAGACGTTTTCTCTCTCCCCCCTAGGATTTCACAATATTCATGTTATATATTTCTGGGCTTCCATTTGTACTTCAATGCAAATATCTCTCAAATATACAGGCTCCAAAGCTAACCTTTTCACTGTACTAAAGGTCCTCATTTTCAATGGTCCAGCCAGACATTCCAGTCTGAATGTTCCACGGAAACTCCAAACCCTACTTTATCATTTCACTGCATTTCCTGGGTTGAGTTAACATCCTCCTAGACCCTTACGTTCAAATTTTTGAAATCATCTTTTCTCTTCCTTTTATCTCTTGTGCATATAGTTATCCCACCCCATTGATCCTATTTTTTAAGATGCCATTTATTTATCCTTCTGTACCCTATTTCAGGCTTTTAAATAACATTTGCTTGGATAATTGTAATAATCTTTATAATTCTATTCTTCCTTCCTTTAGGCTTCACCCACTCTGTCCCTCATGCTATGGTCAGAGTAATCTTCCTAAATGATAGGTATGATTATGTATTCCCATGCTCAAATTTCTCCCATGTCATTCCAATAGTGATAGCTGCCATTTGTTAAGCTGTCATAAGTGCCAGAAAATATGCAATCTTTATCTTATGTTACCTTATATTATATATCCTCCTTGTCCTCATCCTAACCTGAGAGAGGAGTATTGTACCCATTTTACAACTGAGAGTGCCACAGGTCATAGAGCTCAACTAATGGCAAAGCTGGAATTCAAACAAAGTGTTTAGTAAACTGTAACTCTCTGCTCCTAACTATTACTTTCCCACCTAGAGAATAAAGGTCAAACTCCCTAGCTTCATATTCAAAGTCTTCAAAATATATTGCAAATATCCATCTTCAACCTTTTGCGCTACCATCAACCATCTAAATTTAAAAGAGTTTTTCTTTGTTTATTTTTTAGACCAAGGTCTCACTACATTGCCCAGGCTGGCCTCAAACTCCTAGGCTCAAGCAATCCTTCAGCCTCAGTCTTCTGAGTAGATGGGACTACAGACACATGGCACCTGCAGTATGTGGCACTACAGACATATGGCTGTGTTTTAAATAAGTTTGACTACACGTCTGGCATGCATGCCAAGCAGTGGAAAGTATCCGAAGTGCTAATACTCCAAAAAATACGTATCAGTTAACCAAGGGCCATATAACTGGTATTCTGTGTTACTCCTAATCCACAAAGTGGTGATGAACTGGCTACGCTTTATGCCAATTATTTAAACAGTGTTTTATCATTGCCTTTTTTTAATTGGTTGGGAGGGAAGAGATATTTTAAAATACAGTAAGTAATTTATTATATTACTTTATATAAAGCCACATATACACTATGAACAATTTTTTGGTCTATAGCATCCATAGCTAGAACACCCTATTCTTCTTCTTATAAGTAAATACATCTATTATTCCTTTATATAGGTATTCTAGGTATTCTACATGTGAAAGAAAATGAGACTTCAAAATGCCTCAGAAAACCAAATGGAGCTATACAGAAAACCAAATGGCTATACAGTTTTGCACATGATTTACAAAGTTTTCATAAACTTATGAACACCATGTACAGATGTGTGGAGGATACAGTGCTTAGTATTACTATTTGAATATGCTAAATCTTTGTTGGCCTAAAAATATATTAATCCTTTTGAAATTTGGATGATGAGATTTACACTTTTCTTGGCAAAATCTTTAGAATCAGAATAAAGGAAATTATGGGCATTACAATAAATCACATCAACAACCAGGAATTAATATTTATTTGTAAGGCCTTTTTATGTAAATAAACTTACTACCAGCAGACAAATAGCATAAAAGGCACTTAACTTTGTTGAAATATACACCCTAAGGAAGTGACTTTGCAATTCATTTCTCTTTTCTTACTTTCACCCATGTATTAAACAATCCTCTTTGCTTCTCTAAATGTGTAGCTATAACAAATATTCATACAATGCCCTGCATTATCTGTAGAAAATCAGATATAAATTACAGAAAGATAATGAATGGGAAGCATGCAACCCTCCACGGTCTTCATTAATGGGTACTCTCTACAAGATCCTGTCAGCTTCAGTTTACTAATTTTTCCTTGCATGGTTCCTATTTCTTTAGCAGAAGGTTTAGGCATCACTAGGACAGCTCATCACTGGTGGCAGGAGTGAAACCACTTGTCTGTCAGACATGCTACAAAGCATAGAGTTGTTACTGAGAAATATGAAAGAGGGCCTCAGATCTTACTCATTTAGTAAGTAGCAGAAAGAAAATGCCATGCTGAATTAGATGACCCTTCTATACGTTCAGCCACTTCTACAGCACTGAGTAGTTTTCATTTTCCCATAGCACCCGGGTAACTAAGGAATTAGAGTTTAGGAGTGGCTCCTAGATGAATTTGATATAGAAGCTACAATAGAAATAGCTCCCATAGCCTTTACATCTGCTTAAGGGAACTTGCAGCAAATATCTTTAGACATGACAAAGCGACTGCAGGTCTCCTACAGTCTCTTCACAGTCTCTTTGATGTGTTTCCTTCTTTTAAGAAGAAAGACTGACATTTATTTTTTATTGTTAATTCTATTGCTAATTCCAAGAGGTAGGGGTGAGCAGCGAGTGCCATACATCAAGATAAAAAGAGAACAAAGGGAAAAACAACAAATGAAGGCTCTTTTCCCCCTCCCCCCAACTTGAGGTCTTTGAAATGTACTGCTGGGATTGTCTGCATTATTTGTGGGCTATTGATTCTATACCTGTGGATTCCATGCAAAAGTCAGATTTCTAAAATAAGCACAATTTTATGGTTGATCATAAAGCTCTCATTGTTTTTCGACAGTTTCTGACCTGCTTCTATGCTGCCAATGTGTCTCCTGCCATTTCTAATAAGCTTTAGGGTTGGTGGATTAACGCTGAATGTCAAGCACCACAAATAGAATTGCTGATTATATGCAGAAACACTATTTTAATATATTAAAAAACTGCCTTATTCTTACCATAAAATTCAGCACTCACTTCTGTTGTATTAGATCATTCTTTCATGCACATCTTAGCTCTCAATAATCCTTGTGTGAATACAAGCCTTTGAAAGGGAGAAAGTTAACATAAATAAAAACGACAATCAGAAGTGGAACCTAATTTCCTTTCACTTTTATAAAAAGGTGCATTAGGCTGTTTAGCTGTTCATTTTCCCTATGATTCATCATCAGTAACCATGTAATCCAACATCTATGAAAGCAAATTTGAAAGCTAGACACAACAGAGAAAATGCACCTCCTCAGCATGGGTTGGCGTTAGGCTTTCTTGTATTCTCAAATTGTACAGCATAATTCTGTAGAAAGGAGTGACATTACTTATCCACTCTACTTCATATTATTCTGGATAGATGTGCAAACTTGTATCTGAGTTTAATCCATATTTTCCTACAGCATCAAGTAGAATAAACCAGTTTTTGGGAAAATTTAGTAATTCTCAAATGTCCCACAAAACTTAATACAGGTCAAAATATTTTTATACATGTGACTGACAGTCAATGAGATACAAATTATTCATTGAGATGGATCCATGACTACTCTAAATAAAATTAGAATCTTGTACTCCTCCCTGTCCATCATTCTAAGTCAGTGGACTAATCAATCTATCAACAGCTACCACTGAGTTAGAGTTTATTCTATTAGGCATTTTCCTTCTCTTTGTAATTCTTTTTAGTATCAGTCTACTAAATTCACTAAAGTAAACTTGTGGAATATGCAAAATACTATAATGGAGAAAAAACATCCATAGGTATGCCAGCACACTTACCTATTAACATTTTGGAGGTGATTCTTTCTTTCCCTCAATCTTTTCTTAGGCATATTTTTTTAACACAGTCAGATTATAGTATATACATAATTTTTGTTTTACTTTTCATGGCTATATTATTTCCCATGAAGTGAATGGATTATTAGGTCAATTTTCTTAAGTATAGATTAGCTGAAGATTTACAAATAAAACAGTCATTTCTTACCTCCTTTAGTCCAAATACCATTATTGCATATATACAACAAAGGTTTCTGCAGATATCTGCAAACCAATCAATACTTTAAGATAAATTATTTTATTGAGAGTGGGGCTATTCAAGCCCGCTGTTGATTATCATCAGAATTAGGTTATCTTCATCAAGAGTGGCCCAAATTCTCCTGATCTTGGTTCTCCTCAAACTCTCACAAATCATCTTAAGTGGCCACAATCATAGTTACTTTCTTGGCTCTTCTGTAACAATCAATAATTTATTCACTGACTAGGTATTGAGTATCATCCACATGAAAGGTATCATGTTAGCCATTATGAGGGTACACTGATGCGTACAGGGACAACACCTACCCTCAAGGAGCTAATACTCACAAAAGGAGATAAATACACTAACAAATGAGTGAAAATGACAGAAAATAAAATGAATGCTCCAGAGAGGGGAAGATAACATTTGGCTGAGCTTATCAAGTAAGATTATTCTGAAGAGGCAGCATTTGAACTGAGCTATAGAAGATGTATAAAAATGGCATCGGTAGAAAGCAAAACATGGATATAACAATATGCCAAAATTAGAGGCAACAATTAAGTGCGTGCAACTGAATAACTGAAAGACAGCTTAGAGTTTAGGAGTCAGTGGTTGAGTTGATGATGTGGCTTAATGATCAGGCAGCAGTTCTTGAACCCCACCTGTTATGCCACAGGGATTCACCATAGGTTCCTCAGCACAAGTATGAGGATTCATTTGGCAACTTGAAAAAGCTAACATGGCAATGGTGTGTAAATTGGATTGAATAGAGAAAGAATAACCAAGTATCTGATTATTGAAATGGTCTAGGCCTGACATGGCTAACTTATTGGAAATGGCAATACAGCAATTAATCTGATTTGCTCATTACAAGGTAATCATTAAATACGTAAGAATAATGTTTCCATATGTACTTGGAAAATTGAAAATAAATAAACTGACAATCTAACAAGGTTATCTGCACTAACATAACCCACGTGGGTTTGGTGCTCTTTATCTCAGGATTGGAACGGGTGGAGCTTACAAGTTGAAATTTAGCAGGACTGGAGCAGGCTCTGTTAGGAGTTGCCCCAAGTGATGCCCTGCCAGCAACATGGCATCCTAGGAAAGAAGAGCTGAGAGGTCTCAAAAAAAGAGAGATCTCTTGGCTGAAAAAGGTTAGAGATTCTAATCAAGTTGGACTGTAGTATATAGCCTCTTAAGTGTTGCATCAACTGAGGGGTACAAATCAGAGAGAAGGTAATCTGTGAGAAAGACTGGGTACGATTCTAGAGTAAAAGGCAAAAGTGGGAAGAGCCTTGGTAGGGTCTGGAAGTTTGTGTCCCTATAAAGTTCATATGCTGAAAACTAACCCCCCAAAATGATGGTATTAGGAAGTGGGGCCTTCAGGAGGTGATCAGATCATGAGGGTGCAGCCATCACAAATGGGATTAGTACCTTTATAAAATAGATGTCAGAGAGCTTCCTCACTCTCTCTGTCACGTGAGGACACGGCAAGAAGGTACCATCTATGGACCAGAATGTGGGCCCTCACCAAACACTGAATCTGTCAGCACCTTGGTCTTGGATTTGCCAGCCTCCACAACTGTAAAAAGTAAGTTTCTGTTGTTTATAAGCTACCCACTTAAGGGTATTTTGTTATAGCAACCTGAACGGACTAAGACAAGCACCGTTTAGAAACTAGGCCATTCCAGAAATTTGGTCTGAATGAGACTGAAGGACAATGCTATTACCTAATCTTTGGGATCTGGGGCTAGCTAGAACCAAGGGTGGATTGGCACCAGATAGTGAGCTATAACGTGGGCAGGTGTTCTCCTCAGGTAAAAACGCTTGGAAAGAGAATCAAGGAATTTTGAGGGCCAACAGAAGGGGATTGACGATTGCCTGATTGTGCTATAGTGAACATTCAGGAGGTAGTACCTTCTCAGTAGTGTTACAAAAATGTCTTGCCTTTCATCAGCAGGCAGAGATGGAGAGATCATTTTTAAACTCTGAAGGGCCTCATGATAGCAGACAAATATTGATATAGTAATTCACTACCCACCTCACTAGCAAATGACACACAAAGATTTACAGGTCCCAGGGTGTTAATTAGAATCAGCCACTGCAAAGTCTCAGGATGAGGGTTCTTAGGGAGAAAGAACAGACAGGCAAGGGTTGGCAACAAGTAGAGGTTTAAAACAGCTTCGGATATTATCTCGTTGGCAACATAAATAATTTCTTTCTATTAGACAAACCAAAGTGGTTTACGGGATTTTGTCAAACGGAAAGATAACAAAAACTTCCAGTGTGCGAAATTATTGAGGCTTCTTTCATTGTTTTAAGAGATACACAATTAAGCATCCTATCTGTAAATGATCATAAGAGTTCTCAAATTTATTCCAAAAAGAACATGTGTCAGACTCAACTAACTCTTTATTCAATGACTTCTCTGCCAGGTACTATTCTACCTGATGTCTGCAAGTGTTCTCAAAATGTGAACCAAGGACTAGTGCTGACCTGCAAACTGTTCCCTGTCTAGGAGTGGATCAGTATCTTTTTTGACAAAATGGGAATCATTAAACTACTTCTTTCATTGGGAATGCCTTGCTGGCAAAAAACGTTAACCACAAAGTGTGCTTAGTAACTTAATTGATCTACTTTCTGGTGAAAGTTTATATTGTCATGGACAGTTAACAAAGATTGATATGCAGTTTGGCTTACACAAGTTAAACCTAATATATAATTGAGGAAAATGCAAGGCAAAGTAAACATTTAATTTAGGATTGGTTAATTTCCTCACAGTTCTGTGTCAACAACATGAAAATTCTACAACTCTTAACACATTTGTGAAGTGATTCAAAATCCTCGATTATCTTGAAAACTCTTGAACATAACCATCAAGTCTCATAAAATATAAACAACAACAAAATTCATTTTTCTTTTGTTTAGAAAAAGACTAATCATATTCTTTATCTGAAATAACATCCTGTGACCTCGGTCACGTCGGGGGTCACCACCTGAGACATCGACCACCACCTGTGGAGGTCTGGCCTGCAGACCCTGACTCAACGAGGGATGAATGAATGTACTCTCACACCATTACAGTGATTCAAGTGGGCTAGGAATGGCCGTTGGCTGTTTCCAGAGGGTGAAATGCAACCAATTGACCAAGATCCTCTGTCCATCTACACATTTATTCTGTCAAGATTTTACAACAGAGGTTCTAAGTCAACACATTTGTGGATAATTAACATGGCTAAAAGAGTGGTTATACGAATGATAAAAGCTTTAGGTTTTGGGCCCAGAGTAAACACTATTAACAGGTAATTCCTGTTTGACTTCCCCTGAGATGACCATCCAGCACAACTGTTTACATAAGTAAACAGAGTAGAGACAAAGGGATGTAGGGTAAACAGACTTAAAGTGGGAAAGCCTCCTTCCTATCTTCTCCCTAACTTAATGGACCTGCCGCCTTGGGCCTGTCCCAGTAAAACCTTTCGGCCTTCCAAAAGGTTTGAGACTAATCTATATTTTTTCCTAATATATCTTTAATATTTTGCGAGCCACCCCTGAGTGAATATCACAACATCCCTGCTAAATATAAATTCCAAGAGCAGTTAAGGGAATTGTGGGAGAAGATGGCAGACTGAGGCTAGTCATTCATGTCGTAGCTCTACTGGGGGCTCTGAAGTAACAGTGTTTTATATGTACATAACTGTGTGGAAGCACAAAGAGGAATAGACAAATAACAAAGATATAAGATGTCAACACATTTATGGGAGAAAACAAATGGGAATGTTGCTAGATCAACAGAAACTCAATCACCAGAATGTGCTATAAGAGGACTATTGAGGTGAGAAGGTTGGAAACCTGAAAGGCTGCAGGCTCTGGGCTGGCAGGTTAGTAAGAGTAAGGGTGAGAAATGGGGCTTAAAACAGGGAGAGAAAGAGAAAGTATCATAAAGAACAACTGCCCTTCCATTTCCATTACTTGAAGTGATCGGCAGTCTGGTCTTTGTTCTCAGCCAAAATAAAATAAGTGAGAGGACTCTTTGTGAAATAAATTAAATAAACTGTCTAGGGACAACCTAAGTTTCTATTGTGAGTGTTGGCTCCTCTCCTTATTTTGGCATTTGTGGTCCCGTGGCTTGCAGCCCGCAGTCTAATCTTTGGCAGGTTTCCCTGCCAGGTGGGAATACCTGCCCCGTAACGAGCTCTAAATTAGCTTCTCATTCATGCAGGAGAGTTATAGGATAAAGTGCTTATATAGTGGTCAAAAAAAGACATGCCAACTACCCAAATCTTGACTCTTATAGAAGAATGAATAACCAAAAACCACTGGATATTGGAGGAAGAGTTACAGCATGCCTGAGAAAAGTCAAGACAAATAGAAAACTCATCTCGAAGGAAACAGAAATAATTCTGGAAACAGAGAATGGTATTAAAACTGTATAATACCAGAGACAGTCAAAGGAATATAGACACACAAACATACACACACACGTGTGAGAGAAGAGGTGTGTAATACAGACCTATAGAACATCTATTAGAGTTGCAAAGAAGAGAACAGAGAACATATAGAATAAGCGATTGTCAGAAATAAAAAAGAAAAATTTCCACAACAAAAAAAGTAAATTAACCTTCAGATTGAGAGGCCCTATAGAAAAACCAAACAGTGAGGGGGGGGGGGGAAAAAAAAAGGCCAGCACCACAACATATCATACACCTTTAGGAGATATAAATTAAAAAATTAAATCTAAAAAAATGATCCAAGAAGGTTTAAAGCAAAACACACACACACACACACACACACACACACACACACACACACACACCCCAACAAAGGAACAGAAATTCAGAAGTCATCAACAACACCGGAGGCCAACAGCCAATGAAAGCTGAACATGGTGCTGTGCACCTGTAGTCCCAGCTACAGGTGGGACTACAATCCATGGTGGGAGGACTGCTTGAGGCTAAGAGTTTGAGGTTGCAGAGTGTTATGTTCACACCCCTGCACTCCAGCCTGGGCAACAGAGAGAGACTCCATATTTAAAAATATTAAAAAATAAAAGCCAACAGAGTAATATTTTTAAAATGCCGAGAAAATATTGTTTTCTACCGAGAATTCTATTCCAAGCCAAGTCATCAATCCAGAATGAAGGTAAAAGATTTTTCACTCTTGTAAAGTTAATTTTCCATATTTCTCTTTGGAGTAAGCTGAAGATGTATTCTAGAAATATGAAGGAGAAAATAGAAGTAAGGAGAGTCAAGAAATAATTAGGCCAGTCTAGAGGAACAGAAAGGTAGAAACCTACTGTGACATCTGTGCTATTGACTTAAGCAGAGCTGTTAGTGTGTACCCACAGGAATGCCCAGTTGGCTGTTTAAAAATGACTTCTGCCTTGATTGGTCAGTGATGATGTCATGCTAGTTGTTAAATAATTTGACTCCAAGGTGAATTCAAGAGAGAAGTAAACAGGAAAAATGGTGACAATAAACAACTGATTTTGTAATTGAGACGATGAAAACCTTTAAACTATGATAAACATATATTCCACTGTCAATAAGAAAACAAGAAAAGAAAAACTGTATAAAAACATATAGAGATTAATATGAAGCAGATATGAACCAAAGATAATATGCCATTATTTTAAGCAATTTGAGGTCATTTTAAATAATCTACTTAATTTTGGTGCTGGAAATAGTCTTTGAGTGACTGAAGGGTCAAGACAATACTTCTATGGAGAAGGAAATGTAATCTTAGTACTCATTTCATCCACGACTAACATTACTGTAGTCACAGTAACCCCAGTCTACTTGAATTTTAACTTTTAGAATCAACCTATGGCTCAAACATGAAACTCTGGTTATAGTTAGAGCACAAAATGTAACTATTAAGAATCCTGAAAACATAAAAAGAAGAATATCTGAGAAGGCGATCAGTGGAATGGGAGAAGGCAAAATAGAAGAAACTTTAGAGTCATTAAAATTCTCGTGTTGAGAATTTAGGTGCTCACTGATGATGAAACAAGACATCAAGAAATTTTTTTTTAAGTTAGAAAAATAATCAACAGAAGACAAATAATACAACAACCGCCAAACAATGAAAATAGGAGAAAAATTGGTGAAAATAATGCTGCATCCATTATTAGATCCTCATATTTCACAGAAGGGAATCAGTACATATTGTTTAAAACTTCCTTTTCGAAAGAGAGGTTATGGAGATAAATTCACCATAAGAACGAAACCAGACAAGACTAAAAGAGACTACCTCTTGGCAGTGAAACTGAACGAATAAAAGACCCTCAGTTCTTGGGTTTTCTTATCATAACCACTTAGTCTGATTTTTAAAAGGTAATAAAATAAACACAAAAGAAAAGCATTCGTTTTGAATCTACTACATGCTTGAGAATACTAAAGGAATGAAAGAATCTTCTATTTCCCTGAAGTCTTTTCTATTTAATATGTGAGACAAGACCTTAAGGAAAAGGCGTCATTGAGAGAGTACCTAGCAGAGTGTAAGGTATACTTACACAGGAGCTAAAGGAATGCAAATGCCTAATGACAGTACTTCATATTACTTTAAAAGACCCTCAGTTCTTGGGTTTTCTTATCATAACCACTTAGTCTGATTTTTAAAAGGTAATAAAATAAACACAAAAGAAAAGCCTTCGTTTTGAATCTACTACATGCTTGAGAATACTAAAGGAATGAAAGAATCTTCTATTTCCCTGAAGTCTTTTCTATTTAATATGTGAGACAAGACCTTAAGGAAAAGGCGTCATTGAGAGAGTACCTAGCAGAGTGTAAAGTATACTTACACAGGAGCTAAAGGAATGCAAATGCCTAATGACAGTACTTCATATTACTTTTGTAGCCTCTAAGAGATCATTGAGAGAATAGTTATTTAGGAAATACTTCTTGGAAAAGAGTATTCCTTCCCAGTTCAAGGTATCTTCAAGAAAGTAATGGATTACTATGGGTGGGGGAGGAAATGCAAAGGCCTTTTTCAACAAGATGAAACCCATGGGAAAATACCCAGAGATAAGTAGTGAGTGCTTGGACAAATGCAGAGGCTGGGAACGAGAGTGGGATAGAGCAGAGAAACCAATCATGTGTTTTTAATAGCACTGCCGTCTAGAAGTCATGCCATATATTATCTTGAATCATTTCTTTCTGGCATGAAAAATGTTATATGAAATAATGATCGGGTTTTATTTATTTATTAGAGTTAAGGTTGCTTCTAAGAAAGGCTGGTTTATTTATAGGAATGCAAATTTTTAAAGCCTTTTGGAATTTAGAAAAGGCTTGTCATTTAAAACTCCTATGAATTAGATATGCTCTATTCTATACAACAGACTTACATGTTCTTTCTCACAAGATATGCAGCATAGTCAAATGTGATTCTTTTGAGGAAGCCATTTGAATTTAAACTGTAAGATCCAAAAAACTATGACCTTAGTGGAACATTTACTCATTAGAAACTTCCAAGTAAAAAAGATACCTTTGATTTTTTTTTCTCTGAAACGTATTTATGCTCACAGTTTCCTGTAGTGTTTTAATTTTGTTCACTTAAGTATTTTTTTCTCTATCATGTCAGAATTAGCTAACAATTGAAGCTTACCTAGGATTCTAAATAATTTTAAATGTATTTAAGATTTCCATGCACTTTCTATAGTTTCATTATTTAAAGTGAGGTTTTTTTTTTCATATTTAAAATATGTTTAGATCCAAGACTGTAGAAGGAATAAAGGACATTCCCTACTGCCTCAAGGGTTTCAAGCCATTGTGGTCACCATGAAAATGTGGGCTCTGAGATCTAACTGCAGGGATTGGAGCTGACCAAGGGCCCTGGCTTCTGGGCTCTGAAATCCATCTCTGAGTTTGACTAGAAGTCCACACTGCTAAGGGTTGCTCCCAGCCAACAACTGAGTTCAGCAAGGATACTAAGGCAATCAGCTCCTGAGAGATATAAAGCTCCCTCTGGTGGGCGACTTTTGGCTCAAAGATTCCCCATTGGCTGTTTGAAACATTCTTAAAACTGCACCATACTGTAAAATTTTTCATATTCAATCTTCATTCCTTCCCTTTTTCCTTTACAAGGATTAGACCTGGATGGTGATCTGACACATTTTCCAGCCCCCTACCCAGCTTCCTCTTCTTTTTTCTTCATGGCAATTCTGCCCAATATGTCTCTTTCATATCTAATCCCGTTATAGTGTCTGTTTCTTGGAGGACCTCAATTCACCATTAAAGATAAAATTTTAAGAATGACTGTTTATCCCAGCTCTTCAATAAGACAAAGAAAAGGAAATTAAAATGACCTGAAAAGAGGCCAGAGAATACTAGGCAATGGATATCATTGTCAATAATTTTATTGTACACATTAGTTCATTAATCCAACAATGAGTGACTACTTACTACAAGTCAGATAGAGTACTATGTGCTTAAGATATAAAGATTGAATATGACCTAGTCTTTGACCCCTATAATTTCATTGACTGGCAAGGAAGGCAATACTCCTTCAATAAACTCTAGTGGAGTAGATACACAGTGTTATGGGAACTCACTTGAAGACACAGTGGATTCTTCTATATGAGAAAGGCTGAGTGCGAGAGTTCAGTAATACGAGCCTTGAAATTTGAGTAGGCATTCTCCCCTGTGAAGAATGCAGGAAGAAAAGCTTCCAGTCAGAAGGTCTAGCATAGGCAAAGGCAGGAAGGGAGGCAAATATGTGGGATATGTGAGAAGTGGTGGGTAGTAGGTACCATCAGAGCTGACAGTGTAAAGGACACTCTGTTGCTATGATGAGATAGTGATTGACTGCTATGCTAAAGCCTAGTAAATAAATGTCTAGATGTACTATTTTCCTCCTCACACAAAAAGGAAAGTAATCAGCAAGTACTTAATAGAGTCTCCTTAGTAGGGAATCAGATTCAGAACAGACGCTGTAAGGCAAAAAGGTGTGATCCCTACCTGTGATGTACACAGGAAGTATCAAATATATGCATTCAAGATAACAAAGAATAAAACAAAACTAGCTAAAATTGATTTATAGCATATTTTGTCCAGAACACATTCAGGAGGCTAACACAATTAAGCTGAGCACATTCTGCATTCCAGCTCTAAACTAAGCACTGCGGGATTCTCAGGAAAATGAGAGAAGCCCTCCTTCTCTTTTAATAGAGTCCATTTGTTTGGGGTGGAATGATGAAGATGCAATGGTTAATTTTATATGTCACCTTGAATGGGATACAGGGTGCAGTGACATTTGCTCAAACATTAATCTGAGTGTGTTTGTGAGGGTGTTTTCATAAGATCAGCATTTGAATCGATAAATTGAGTAAGGCAGATTTCTCTCCCCTAATGTGGTGGGCTCCATCCAATCAGTGAAATGTCTGAATACAACATAAAGGCTGACCCTTCCTTGAGTAAAGAAGAACTCATCCTGCCAGGCTGTCTCTAAGCTGGGACATGGATTTTTTCCCCTGCCTTTGGACTCGAACTGAAACATCATTCCTTCCTGGATCTTGAGCCTGCTGGAATTTGGACTGGAATTACACCATCAGCTCTCCTGGTTCTCAGGCCTTTGGACTCAGACTGGAGTTACACATTGGGTCTCTTGGGTCTTCAGCTTGCCACCTGCAGATCTTGGGATCTGTCGGCCTCCATAATTGTATGAGCCAATTTCTCATAATAAATCTATTTATTTATTTATTTTTATTTTCTTGTGATGGAGTCTCCCTCTGTTGCCCAGGCTGGAGTGCAGAGGTGTGATCTCGGCTCATTGTAATCACCGTCTCCCGGGTTCAAGCCATTCTCCTGCCTCAACCTCCCAAGTAGCTGGGATTATAGGTGCCTGTCACCACAACTGGCTAATTTTTGTATTTTTAGTATAGACGGGGTTTCACCATATTGGCCAGGCTGCTGTTAAATTCCTGGCCTCAGGTGATTCACCTGCCTCAGCCTTCCAAAGTGCTGGGATTACAGGTGTGAGCCACCATGCGCAGCCAATGAATCTCTTTTCATTGTATTATGCATACACATACACACGCCCCATTAGTTCTGTTTCCCCTGGAGAAGCCTGACTCATACAAAAGGGAAGCACAAAGATGTAGTAAGAGCCACGAGAATGAAGATTTCTGGGTCCTCAGGGAACACAGAAAATGACTTCCAGAATTGGAGAAAGTGGTGGAAGGGTTGCCAGGAGCCTTCCCAGAAGAAGGTGTCTAAGCTGACACAGCGCCACAACCATTGTAGATCATCTAAAGCTAAACAATAAATGCTGAAAAATAATTTTAACAGACAATTATTGCCTTCATAGAATCAAATGTAAATTCTTCACCCAACATATTTAAAACCCTCTACAATCTGTCTGTAGTAGGAGATAACTTGTCTCCAGTGCTTTCCTGCTCATTACCCAGGGAAAATCCCCCAGGTAGCAGAATATGTTTGAGACTTTCAAAAGCCTCCTGGATGCAGCACTCCCTTCATCTGGACAACCTGTTCCCCTCTCTGCCGTTCCCCAAGCCCCTCATCTCACTGGCTGGGTGACCCGGAGCAAGTTATTTAAGTCTTTTGCTTCAGTTTGGTCATTGGTTAAAGGAAGGGATGATAATAGTACCTAATTCATAGGGTTGTAGTGAGGCATAAATGACCTAATTATTAACCAAAAGTCCTTAGCACATGTTAAGTGCTATAGAAATGTTTCCAGTTGTTATTATGGCTTTTAGGCAGTTCTAACTCAGTTCTACTTATTCCACCAAATCTTTCCAAACAGCAAATTCATGGAGATTTCATTTTCCTGAAATCCAATGGCACTTTAAAACTTCTCCATGAACACTTAGCACATAGTACCTTGTAATCATGTTACTTGTTTTCTTAGAATGGGCCCCGGAAACAGCCTAGCTGGGTTAGAATCCCAGTGCTACCCCCTTGGGGACTTGGGCAAGTGACTCCCTAATTCCCAATTCCTTCATTTGGAAACTGTGAATAATAATAATTCCCACTTTAATGGGTTATTATACAAACTCAGTGGCATATATAGTTCTTAATAGGGTGACTGGCACATGGTAAGAGCTACTACATGTTCAATATTAGTATACGGTAAGTTCCGAAGTCACAGAGCTTTGCTTTAATTTTCAAATTCTTAGCTATTAGTCAAGTTACTGGATAATCATGATCAATCACATCAGCAATTCAGAAGAGAAGAAGATAACATTGTCAGGAAGAAAAAGTAATTAAAAAGGGAAACTATTAAGCTCAATGAATTTATATCTCATGCATTTAGTTCATTTAATGCATATTTAGGGATCATCAACTGGGGTACATGACTATGACTGATATGTACTCATCAAGAGGCCTGTGAATTAATGGCTGAGATGATATATACAAAAATAAAATCATTATCAGTACACAATTCACACTGCAAAGTTCAGAACTGTGAGAAAAAACCTCCATTCATTCCTCAAATATTCAGTCAGCACCTGCTAGGTATAAGTCACTGCACGAAGCATTCCGTGGTAGACTGGAAAACAAGCTGAGAAAGAGGGCAGGCATGGCTGGTGATTCAGAACCCCGTTCCTTCTATTTTAAAAACCAAACCAAACTAACCCTTCTCTACAAACAACGACAGCAAAAATAACTGTGTTGCTTTACATTTTGCACTTTCAAAGACCTATCTCCTGTAATTCCTTTAAGAATTCTCAGAGAGCAGTTTTAAATAATTTCAGTAGTTTATAATAATTTGCCTTGATTCACAAGCCAATACATTCTTCCATGAGGATTCAAACCTAACATCTGATTCCAAGCTCTCCTTTCCAGTTCTATACATTTTCCATGGCATCACTTAGCACTCTCTTCCCTGCTATTGTTACTGCTCAGCCAAACCTTGCCATACCTTTTCAGGACCCCCTGTCTTGATGTCTGGAGCAAGTTATTTAAGGCTTGTGTTTCAGTTTGGTCATTGATAAAAGGAAGGGATGATAATAGTACCTAGTTCATAGGGTTGTAGTGAGGCATAAATGACCTAATTATTAACCAAAAGTCCTTAGCACATGTTAAGTGCTATAGAAATGTTTCCAGTTGTTATTATGACTTTTAGGCAGTTCAAACTCAGTTCTACTTATTCCACCAAATCTTTCCAAATAGCAAATTCATGGAGATTTCATTTTCCTGAAATCCGATGGCACTTTAAAACTTCTCCATGAATACTTAGCACATAGTACCCTTGTAATCATGTTACTCGTTTTCCCAGAATGGGTCCCGGAAACAGCCTAGCTGGGTTAGAATCCCAGTGCTACCCCCTTGGGGACTTGGACAAGTGACTCCCTAATTCCCAATTCCTTCATTTGGAAATTGTGAATAATAATAATTCCCACTTCTCAGACTTGATGTCTGTAAGCTTCTGAGTAATTCATGCCGTCTAGCAAGGCCTGATATTGTTCAAAAGAAGAAGAAGAAATCAATAGCCTTCATAGAGAGGAAAAAATGGATATGCATTTGATTCCTTTACTAAGAAATAGGATGTTATTGATCTTTGCTTCTTCATTATCCTGGAGAAAGTAAGCTGCTTGCAAAACAGTGCTAGTAAAGAATATGCTAAGCAATCTTTAAGTATTTATGATGCTTTAGATTAGTTTGTATTATGGACAATTTTACCAGAGCTTCTAAGTGCTTCCGACTTCAGGGCTTTAAACTGCTTAAGCATTTATACCTAATGGTTAGACCAAGATAATACCTACCCCCTAATACAACACTACTGAAAGCCAAATGTATACATTACATATCATTTTTCAGATTTTTGTTCAAGTGACTTAGCACTATTAAGTCTCAATATTACCCCTTGACAACTTTTCTTACATACAGATTGGCTTTCACTTGCTCAACTGTATACATGGGGAAGTGGTTCCTTCTAGGGGTTGATGGGCACCTCTGAGTGTTTTCAGGTATTCTATATAGACAGACTGAGCACATAAATAACCTTCCCAAGAGAAGGTTATTTGCGCCATGTGCCTGTGGGAATTCACCGGAACAAAATGCCCTGGAGGGCTGATTTGAATACCATGTTCCCAGTGAATTCTTTCTAAGATGCTCATTTATTAAACACCACGGATTCTGATGCTTAGATTAGCCCAGCAAAGAGCTAAAAAGTGGTGGAGCAAATGCACAGAATCATTAGTTTATAAACTCAAGGAAGGAACAATGACGATTATTCTGTGTTCGATCAAAAGCTCAGAGTAGGAATGCTTTGCCACATGGAAATAACATTACTCGGAAAAGAGAATGAGCAAAGCTTTTTCAGAACCTTTAAGAATATTAGTAGTAGTATTATTAGTAATATTGTTATATTCAGAAATCTAGACAATACTGCCATTGATGATAGCTAACTTAGCCACTTGCAAAAGCATGGTGTTGACACAATGAGGTGCTCAACAAATATTTGTTAGAGAGTCACTTAAAAACACCAAGAATGTTTTACAAAAGCTGATTTCCATTTGACTTTAAAAAGTTCTCTGCATCACTATTTGGTCAGAAGGGTATTTTAACTAGAAGAGACGGTTTTAGCTTAAAACTCTGAATCATTGTTTTTAGAACAGGTACTAAACTTGACAGAACAAGGTCTTACCTCCCCATAATTCCCTCTTTTCATTAATGCCATTTTTTTTCCAATGAATTTAAAAGACATTGTATGTCCTAGATTCTGAAGTCACTAATACATATTCATGAGGCAAACATGATTGGAGTGTTAGTCTGCAAAGCTCTATACCTTATCATATTCTTGTCTCAGATTAGTACCGTTTTCTTAACCTAAAGATGGGGAAACGTCTATTTTACCAGATTTGTGAAAGACTACATTTCTCTGTGTTGTATACATAACTTTATCTCTAATATCTATTTTTAATGAAATATCAATCTACACCAAAATAATGATTTTACCAGTTTGGTATTGTAACTAAGCTATTTCAGATTCTTATTCTTCTGCTGGTCTGGGTTATTAAAGTCTTTGATATCTGCTAGTCATTAAAGTGTTTTTGTTGTTGTTGTTTTAAATACTACCTCTGAGTAAAAAGAATTAATTATTTATAAGCTGAATCTGGAAGAAGATGGTAAAGGAAAACATGGAGTTACAAACAAAAGTAATAAAGGCCTGAAGAAGTTAAATTTGCTTAGGTTGGACTTGATTTCCAACTAGTTTTATCTGATTATAATTCTTACAATATCAATTAAAATATATTTTGGATTGATTTATGTTACCTGGAGTATAAAATTACAATCTGTATCTTTATAGACAAAGTTATTATAACTATCTAAATTATCTTAGTTTTAGATTTACGTCTAAAGATTGTCGTCTCTTTTTGTGGTTAGAAATCTGCCTTTTAAATCCTTTTGTTTGAATATGTGAAACACTTTCTGTTGCTTAATAAATTCTTCAGTACTTTACATGAACTTACTTGATGTGCAGTCTAATTCCTTTATCATTAGAATCATCCTATAAGTTGTATATTGTGATGGATCGAGTGCCTTCGCAATATAAGTGTCTTTGCTTAAATATTATATTATGCAAGAAAAACAAACTTTCTAGCAAATGCAATATCAATGAAAAGCTTAATTTTTAAGTTCAAAGAAATACATCAGACCATGACTCAGAGAAAGGAGCAAATGGTACACTTTAAGGGGGTAAATCCATATATACAGATTAATGGGATTTGTTTAGAAAGTGAACAAAAGATTTATATCTTGGAGATAATATATTCAGCTCAAATTATGAACCACTGGTAAACATCTCTTCCTACAGCATAATAGAACCCATTAATAACAATAGAAATACTAGTAAACGCATATTGAGTGTTATATAGGACTTATTTCTATCATCATAACGACCTTATTATCCCCCATTTCAAACATGAGAAAACTGTGTCTTAGAGACGTTGAGTAATTGGTCTGATGTTACTGAGATGAAAATTCAAACAGTTTAACAACTGAACAAGCCTGATTACAAAGCCTGAACTTTGACATCATGAGAGTAAGTGAAGAAATAAGCCAACCATGGCAATCTACAATGGGATTTTCATATCTTACTAAACTTTTTGTGGAAATAATAAAACGAGTTTTACTATAACAGAAAAAACTCAATACAAATGACAGGTCAAAAAAATGCTAAGAAAATAATACAATAATATACAGCACATTAAGTTTGTTTTCTGTTTTAAAAAGTTACTGTTTTACATCTGTCTTTCTGTTTAAAGTGACTGGGATTTTTGGTTTTTACCAACTTTGGAACAGTTTGCTGTGCAGAAGCCCAGCTTGAAATAAAATGGCAGTTGATATTTTTCATATTGGCATACTTTGTGTAATATTCAGTGGCTTTTCAATGGCATTTGGAACTTAAATGGAAATTACTGAACCAGCCATGCTAAAAATAAAACAATTGCTTAGACCACTATTGTGAGGGCATCAGTACAGAATTGCTTTAAAGCTGCTGATGTCTATGTGTTCATTTAAGTTTATGATATTTAAAGGCAGAAGTCTGAACAGGAAAAGAAATAAAATCTCTAAAAGTAACTCAGTCATGGAATCTTCTAAGTAGTCTAAAGATATAAAATGTAACATGCCAAGTCTACAACCATGAGTCTTACTCTACACTAGTAATGTTTAGCCACAGAGCTAGAAGGAATGACTGATATCCTAGTCTCCCATAATCAATTAAGGGGCATATTCATTCATTTATTCAATTAACAAATATTTTCTAAAGCACATTCCATGTACCAGATGTTATTCTAGGTATTGAGGTTAAAGACAAATTCTAGGTATTGAGGAAAAAGACACATTCATTCATTTATTCAATTAACAAATATTTTCTTAAGCACACTCCATGTACCAGATGTTATCCTAGGTACTGGGGACAAAGACAAATGACAAGAGGCGGACCTATAGAATCCTTGTTATCACAAAACTGCCTTCGTGTGGATAATGATACCCAACAAACAAACAAACAAACATTGTATATCAGAAAGCAGTAAGCGTTATGGGGGAAAAACAATAAAGCCAGGTAAATAACTGCACATGCCAAGGGTGGAAATGAGGATACTATTTTAATTAGGCGATAAAGTAAGGTTTCACTGAACAGGTGACAAATGAGCAGATAATTGAGGAGAATGAGAGTGAGTCATGTAGATTTGGGGAGTAAGAAAATTTCAGGCAGAGAGAATAGCAAGTGCAAAGACCCTGTGTTGAAGGCATCCTTGAACATGTACTAGAAACCAAAAGATAGGCCTACAAGATAACTAACAAGGGGGAGATTCGTAGGAGATGAAATCAGGGAGGTAGCTGGGTCACTAAAAATAGTTTGACTTTATTTATTTGAGATCTTGAGTCACTGGAAAGTGTTTTAACAGAGGAGTGGCATGACATGCCTTACATTAAAAAAAAAAATGTACTGGGCTGGGCGTGGTGGCTCATGCCTATAATCCCAGCACTTTGGGAGGCCAAGGTGGGTGGATCACCTGAGGTCAGTAGTTCAAGACCAGCCTGACCAACATAGTGAAACCCCATCTCAAAAAAAAAAAAAAAAAAAAAAAAGTACTGAAAGCCATCTTGATAAAAGATTACAGGGAGTAAGGGTGGAAACAGACCAGATAGATTAATTCTGTTATCCATATGGGAGATGACAGTGGTTTGGAGGGTTGGCTCCTAGATATATTTGTTGATAAATTGGATGTGACAAAGAAAAGATGCCAAGGTTTTTCATGTGATGAAGACTGGTGATAGACAGCTCCAAGATTTTTGGCCTAACCAATTGTCAGGATGGAGCTGCATTGAACTGGAGATACCTAGAATAGTTTCGGGAAGGAGGTGGGAATTGGACATTTTATCTTAGATAAGTTCACCATGAAATGTTTAATAGGAACTCTGATGTGAAACAGGGAGTAACTCTGGAGTTCAGTAGTAAGATCAGGGATTGAGTTATCTGGGGCTTATCAACATATAGTTCATTTGACTCATAGTCTAATTCCATGAGATTGGTTTGTTAGAGAGAGAAGAGGAAACACAGTGTACCTTAAGAGGTTGGGGGATAAACAGAAACTAGTAAAGAAAAACCAAAAAAAAAAAAAAAAAAAGATGAGAGAGAGCCAAGATCAAGGAGTCCAAAAACTCCAGTGAAGACAGTTTCAAGAAGGCAGGAGTAACCAAATGAGTCCAATGTGTCAATCAATCCAGAACGGTAAAGTCTGAGATCTCACCCTTAAATCTGGTGATACAGAGATCAGTGGTCATTTGAGACTAATTATATTTGTTACAATGGTGGGGGACAGAAGCATGTTTAGAGTGGTTAGAAAAGGAACGGAGGTAAAAGACATAGGGAAAGTCAGCATAGGCGACTCTTTCCAGGAGTTTTGTTGTAAACAGAAGTAGAGAAATATGGCAATATGTAGAAGAGGATGTGAAGTGCAGGGAGATTTTTGTTTTTCTTTTTGAAGATGGAATGTATTTTTACATATGTGCACAAATGATGGTATAGAAGGGAAATGATAACGTAGAAGAAAAGGAGAAAAATATCTGCAGTAATGTCCTCACTTTGGTAAGAGAGATGGAATCCAGTATGTGAAGAAAGGTCGGTCTTAGGTAATGGGGACAATTTATCCATAGTATGGGAAAGAAGCGCAGAGTTTGAATACAGGAAGACTGTCAGGTGTGTGCTGGGAATTTGTGGAAAGTGGGCTCTTATTTGATGGTTAGCAGAGTGCGTTTGCCTTTGATTTTTCATTCTAGGGAAGAACAGAGAGAAATAAACAGGACATGCAATGTTATGGTAAAGACCCACTGGAGGAAAGGAGTCTAGGAGTTAATGTATGTGTGCTTGGTATGTGCTCAGCTGGGGAAGGAAGGCAGCCAGGGGCTAAGTGCTCTATGTTAAGTAAGCAGCATGTTCAAAGACCTGATAGCAAGAGAGTGGATGACACTCTTGGGGACTGAGAGTAGCAGGAGAGATTGTGGCTGGAGAGAGTTACTGGGAATGGAACAGTGCAGTGGAATTTGAGAGGATTAGGTAGGTCTGAAAGAAGTTAGAATTGACAGAACTTGGTAGTGAATTGGATATTTCAGGATGAACATGAGGGTATGGGACAAGCTACAGTTGATACCCAGGTTTCAGTTTGAGCAACTGGGTTGATATTGATGCTTGCATTAGCTCAGTCACCTCAGAGCCTTTCTTTGTGATCTACCTCTATGCCGATTCAACTTCTGCCCTCAATCTAACACACACCCTAGCTCCCTAGGAGTCTTCCAGCCCATACTAACCTCTCTTTTCCTTTAATAATGGTCAAAATTGCTACTATTTATTGCAAGTCTTATGATGACCAGGCATTGTACAAGGTGTTTAAGATGTCTTATCTCATTAATCTGTATAACAACCCTATGGGTGGGTCTTGTCATTCCTTTTTACAAATGACATAGGTGAAGGCTCAGTGTGGACATTTTAACACATCTCCCCCATGCACAACTGATAGAATTAAAGTATCTTAGGAACAGTTTCTGAGTTACATTCTCAATATTTTCTGTACATTGTACCACAATGTGTTGTGACTATAGTGAGAGTGTAGTTTCCAAGATGCAATCATACACCTTTAAGTCTGGCCCTTTAGTGCTTTGAACATGTGAAGGAAAAAAATCAAGGTTGACATAAAATGAAAGAAATCTGCATATGAGACCCACAGCTTGAATCTTTAGATGAACCAATAGTTGTCACTGAACATGTTCAGGGAGTGGAGAGAGACCCAAACAGCACTCCCATTGGCTGAAATACTAACATAATAACATTAACTAAACAGCTCTTTACAGATCTGAAAGCATCCACACATAATCTTTCTTTTGCTTCTCTTTGGTGACTACTCTACTCTTCCTATGAATAGGAAACTCTCACCTTACAGAGTTAAATGACTTGATCAAGGTTATCTAGTTGTAACACCAGGTCCAAACTAAAAAAAAAAAAAAATGTGAATAAGGTTTGGATTTATGTCCCTACTCAAATTTCATCTCAAACTGTAATCCTCAGTGTTAGAGGAGAGGCCTGGTGAGAGGTGACTGGATCATGGAGACTTCCTCCTTGCTGTTTTCATGATAGTGAATGAGTTCTCAAGACATCTGTTTATTTAAAAGTGTGTAGCATCTTCCCCTTCATTCTCTTCCTCCTGCCCCATCCATGTAAGACATGCCTGAATCGCCTTCTGCCATGATTGAAAGTTTCCTTAGGTCTCCCTGGCCAGGCTTCCTGTACAGCCCACAGAACCATGAGCCAATTAAACCAATTTTCTTTATAAATTACCCAAGTTCAGGAATTTCTTTATAGCACTGCGAGAATGGACTAAAATGATGTCCAGCACATTTTCCTCATACAGCATTTTTTCCCTCTCATATTCACTATTAAAGTGATACTTCTCAGTGGTTCCAATTTCAGCTACCAAATGTTAGACGTTGATAGTAGAAAACAGACAAATGAGACACAGGGTCTCAGATTTTAGGAGAACGAAGAAGATAAGCAATTAAAATGTTACCCCAAAATGTGACTAGCATGCAATTAGAATTGCGCCCCAAAAATGCAAAGAAAGCACAGAGATTGAAAAGATGACTTTTTTTTTTCTGAGACAAGGTGTAGGAAGATGGAAGCATTTTCAAGTTGTCCATTAAGTCCAGATGTGCTTTTCAAACCTTGGTTATTACTGGACATTGAATTAAGGAGACTCACGTACTGGCAGGAGGCCAACTAGACCACCAGAGAGAGTACTCCCATTTTTGCTATGCATTCTTAGCTCTGCTTTATTTTCCTAAGTATTTCTGAAACAAATCATTTCTTCTACTTCTCACAAAAGAGGAGCATGACTGAAAGTGTTAAAACAACTTACATGTCTAAACTCATAATTCTGATAATTTCAAGTTCTTATACTGAAAATGTGACAGAAAGCTGATTTACAGCCAGCTGTAAACAAGTGAATTCAAAATAACTAAGGGTCAATATAATTAAATAACCGAACAGATAGAATTCATTGCTTTTCAGAATTTCTATATGACATTTATGTCACTATCTAGGCTTGCAGCCCTGCAAATCTTAACTCACAATGGAGATGTTCCAATGCCTGTGATTCTGTTAATCATAGCTGGTTGACTATAGCTGACCCCCTTTCAGCAAGTCGTCTTACCTCCAGACTCTCATTTTAATCCCTTGCCAAACTAATAAAATCAGGAAAGGAGAAGTACTAAATTTGAATTTTCATTAATGAAAATTCTTTTTTTCTGGCAAAGTAATTCATAGAGCCTGGAGAGTTGAATTTATAACAGTTTACTAAAGCACAGTTGCAGATACTTCTAGGTTCCTTTCCTTATCCCACTACTGATTTGGTATAAATTTGTATCAGCATCTACTATTCTGTGATTTTCAGGAACCTCAAGGAGGCAATCTCCCGAGAGAGGAAATTGAGATAGAATATTGGAACAATGAAAAGCCAAGATACAATCACTACACCAGCATTAGTTTTTCATGCTGTCTTCATTCATCTGTACATTCCTTCATTCCATAAATACTTGTTAGTGTGTGCTGCAGAAGACACTGTGGTGGGAGGGGGCGGGGAGATGAGCAAAGACGCAGCCAGGGTGCTCAACAGTGGGTGAGAGAGGTGAGCAGGCAAAACTTCCCACTGTAACCAAGTCACAGAAAACATCCTACCTGCATATTTGATCAAAACCTTTATTCTGGGGGAAACGAGCCATGTGTGAATGTATGTTTCCTCAAGGCTGGAATTTTCAAGGAAAGGTGTACAGAGTGACCGAAGGGCGGACTCAGCTTCTGCCTTAGTTCTCACTAATCACAAATGGGGACAAACATCCAGACTAAATGGAAAAGAAATTAAAAGGAAATGGCTCAAAGGTGCCCTAGACTAATGTAAACAGAGAAAATGTTGAGATCAGCTAAATAGATGCAAAATGATTTCCATTTTTTAAACTGCCAATATATAAGGAAATAAGCACAAGGAACTATGGCTAAGAATTCTCCTCAGAGAATACAGGATGGTATGATAGAAGAGTCCAAGGAACATCTATAAAAACATGAAGGAGAACCTATATATAGTTTTTAACTTGATAGGGAAGGATGGGTGATGTAGACAGTCATAAGATTGTGAAGGATTTTACTCTGTAGCTAAATGGCTTCATCCACTAGAATTTTGGGGTTGCTTCTTTAATAAAGCCATCCCTGTAATGAATGGACCTTTCAGCCTCCACAAAGAAAAAATGGCAGGGAGTGTGTCAACCTTCAATACATTGTGTGGGAGATCAGATGATCGATGAGAAGTCTCTCTCACTGTCACCTTAAAGAGCAATGGCTACAAAAATGTGCACCAGGGTGGATAAATGGTGGTGGTGAGGAGAGAGGGTGTGGCTAAGAATTCTTAAAAAATAGAAGGGTGTGTGTGTGTGTGTGTGTGTGTGTGTGTGTGTGTGTGTGTGTGTATTCTACAGGCAAGAAGAAAAGATGGTGGCATGGATGTGTTTAATCAAATAACAAGAGAGATTAATCTCCTGTCATCTACTGACATCTATCAAATACAAGAGAGCTTAGTAAACGTTAATTCCTTGGAATGTTTCAACAAACCATGATAAGACCCCTAAGAGAAATAGTATAATACAATTTTTGAAAAGATATGAAATTTCAGAACAATTCATCAAGGTGTTTGTCTCATGATTGATTGCATTATAACATTTCTTTTAAAAAAATCCTAACAATGGTTACATACAAACCTCAAATTCTTGAGTACTCAAATATGAAAATGAATGTTAAAATGATTTTTTCATAAAATTAATAAAGGCAAGTGCCGTGAGCATAACTCTCAAATACATCTTTCCCATAGGGAATATCTGGGATTGCCTCAGGTTATAAGGCTTGTAAGGAGACAAGAAATGCTAAGTGGGAAGTTACACCTTACAAGCCTAGGAAAGAATTGTTTTAACTTGCCTTGTTAAGGCTAATTAGCATAGATGAAAAGAGCTAGATAATTCAGTGTATTCATTAGCTCTCTCACTCCACTAAGCAACCTCCCCAAAGTGCTAATATCTTTCCTACTACATTCTTAAAATGTTTCATATTCACTATTCATGATTCACACTTTGAAAAGACCAACTTCCAGATTAATGCCTAAATAGAAGGAATATAAAAGTGTCTCAAAAATTAGCATAGGCCTCAAAGGTGTAAACCTGTATTGTAAAGACTTTGTAAAGGAAAAAAAGAAAAGAAGGAAGGAAGCAAGGAAGGAAAGAAGGAAGGAAACTAACCTAGAACTGTTATTAGTTTTCCCACACACCCACTCACTCTCACACACATCGTTTCTCCGAAGAACTGTGGGGAAACTCACATTCTCAGAGTAAATGAAAAAACAAGATACAATCACTACACCAGCATTAGTTGGTGTAGTGATTTGCCACATTTCAAAGCTTGGGGGTTTTGTTCACTCTCATTCCTCTTTACAATACAGACAATATTAATTCCATAGCTTTCCTCCTTGTTTTATCAGAATAGTTTGCACAGTAACTCACACACGAGTAAGTGACCAACGTTGCATTATTTGTGCTAGATAATGATTTCCATTCCTTTGCCACCAGATCCTCTAACGGGCTGATTTCTCAATTCAGTCATCACTAGGGCGGCTCCTTTTAATTACAGATATTCATAGCTAAGAATAAAGTTGTACACCAGCGAAAAAGTGTTTCATCTCTGTCCACTACCAACAGATGGTAACCAGCAGTTTATGAATAACCAGTCTTTTATTTGTCTTCCCCACCCGCTTTTTGAGGGTGAATGAAGAGATTGTTTTTCATTTGCTTTGTCTTTTTCTAAACAGAAGGCAAATACACTCACAGAAAAGATGAATACCATTGTCTCAAGTCAACATAAGCTATTTTCAACATCTTCTAATTCATGTATTTCTTTCTCAATTTCCAGTTACTACCTTAAGTCATTGCAATTTATTATGTCACCATGATTATATGGGCTGCAGCCAGACTGACTTTTCTACTTTGATCATAACACTCCCTTGCCCTGAAACCTAATGGCATAAAATATCAGATAAAATATAAACTCTTCATTGATCATTTAAAGTCCGCAATAGTTAGACCCCAACCTACTGGTATAGTCTCTTTTATAACAATAAAATAAATCTTTATTTTAGCCAATTGACCTACTACTTGTCTCCCAGACACACTTGGATCTTTTATGACAAAATACCTTTTCTACTGCCCTCTTCTCCCAGAACTGCCCTTATTACCCACATCCATTATGAAAAGGCTCCATTCTCCTCCCTAATTAGTCTACTTAGTCTTCCTTCCCGTCTCCACTCATGTGCCCCTATCTTTCTGAAGTCATTCAGATTTCCTGCGATTTACTAATTGTGTTACTACATGTGTAACGGCTTTGAAAAAATATCTTTATAAAACTTTTTTTTTAACAATTTATTTATGTCACTATAGGTCCATACTATATCTGGCATTTCTCCCCCATGTTATCTCTCCCCACCCTCCCCTCCCTCCCAACCCCCCATTGTCTCTCCCTTACCCCCCCCCAACTGTCCCCTGTGTGTGATGCTCCTCTCCCTGAGTCCACACGTTCTCATTGTTCAACACCCACCTATGAGTGAGAACATACGGTGCTTGGCTTTCTGTTCTTGGGTCAGTTTGCTGAGAATGATGGTTTCCCGATTCATCCAAGTCCCTACAAAGGACACAAGCTTATCGTTTTTTATGGCTGCGTAGTATTCCACGGTGTATATGTACCACATTTTCTTTGTCCAGTCTATCACTGATGGGCATTTGGGTTGGTTCTAGGTCTTTGCTATTGTACACAGGGCTGCAATGAACATACATGTGCATGTGTCTTTATAGTAGAATGATTTATAGTTCTTTGGGTATATACCCAATAGTGGGATTGCTGGGTCAAATGGAATTTCTATTTCTAGATCCTTGAGAAATCACCACACTGTCTTCCACAATGGTTGAACTAATTTACACTCCCACCAACTGTGTAAGAGTGTTCCTATTTCTCCACATCCTCTCCAGCATCTGTTGTCTCCTAATTTTTTATTGATCGCCATTCTAACTGGCATAAGATGACATCTCAGTGTGGTTTTGATTTGCATTTCTCTAATGACCAGTGATGATGATCATTTTTTCATATGTTTGTTGGCCTCATATATGCCCTCTTTTGAAAAGTGTCTGTTCATATCCTTTGCCCACTTTTGAATGGGGTTGTTTGTTTTTCTTGTATATCTGTTTTACTTCTTTGTAGATTCTGGATATTAGCCCTTTGTCAGATGGGTAGATTGCAAAAATTTTTTTGCCAGTCTGTGTCTTTTGATTGGGGCGTTTAGGCCATTTACATTCAATGTTAATATTGTTATGTGTGAATTTGATCCTGCCATTTTGTTACTGGCTGGTTTTCTTTCTCATTAGTTGACTCATTTTCTTCATTGCATTTTTGGTCTTTGCCAACTGGTTTGCTTTTGCAGTGACTGGTACTTGTTTGTTTCCATGCTTAGTGCTTCTTTGAGGAGCTCCTGTAGGGCAGGTCTGGTGATGACAAAATCTCTCAGTAATTGCTTGTCCATAAAGGATTTTATTTCTCCTTCACTTCTGAAGCTTAGTTTGGCTGGATATGAGATTCTGGGTTGAAAGTTCTTTTCTTTAAGGATGCTGAATATTGGCCCCCACTCTCTTCTGGCTTGTAGAGTTTCTGCTGAGAGATCTGCTGTGAGTCTGATTGGCTTCCCTCTGTGGGTGACCTGACCTTTCTCTCTGGCTGCCCTTAGCATTTTTTCCTTCATTTCGACCCTGATGAATCTGATGATTATGTGCCTTGGGGTTGCTTTTCTTGAGGAATATCTTTGTGGAGTTCTCTGTATTTCTTGAATTTGAAATTTGGACTGCCTTGCTAGGCTTGGAAAGTTCTCCTGGATAATATCCTGGAGTGTGTTTTCCAGCTTGGATTCATTCTCACTGTCATATTCAGGTATACCGATCAAGCGTAGATTAGGTTTTTTCACATAATCCCATATTTCTTGGAGGCTTTGTTTGTTTCTTTTCACTCTTTTTTCTCTTGTATTGCCTTCTCTTTTTAATTCATTGAGTTGATCTTCAATCTCTGATATCCTTTCTTCTCCTTGATCAATTCGGCTATTAAAACTTGTGTTTGCTTCACATAGTTCTTGTCCTGTGTTCTTCAACTCCATCAAGTCATTTATGTTCTTCTCTAAGCTGGTTATTCTAGTTAGCATTTCGTCTAACCTTTTTTCAAGGTTTTTGGTTTCTTTGCATTGAGTTAGAACGTGTCCCTTTAGTTCTGAGAAGTTTGTTATTATCCACCTTCTGAATCCTGTTTCCGTCAATTCTTCACACTCCTTCTCGGTCAAGTTGTGATCCTGTGTTGTTGAGGAGTTCTGGTCCCTTGAAGGAGAAGAGGTGTTCTGGTCTTTGGTGGCTTCACCCTTTTTGCGCTGTTTTTCCCATCTTTGTGGATTTACCTGGCTGTGGTGTCAGAGAGCTGCTTGATGAGGTCACTTGTCTGCCTGTGGGGGGCGCTACTGGGTTTCTAGGGACTCCTTCAGGTTACTAGGGAAGCTTCCTGTGTCTTTTTTGTTTATGCTGGGAGATTAGGCCTGCCTCTTCCGCTGACCTGTAGGCACTGCTGGGTTGTCGAGAACACAGTCCCGTTGCTATGTAGGCTTCCTGTGTTTTTTGTTAAAACATGTAGCCCAGTCCCACCCCTCTAGTGGTGGGTTGTGCCCTTCCTCCACTGGGCTGGATCATTCAGGGTTCCTGTCAGACTGTGGCACTGGCTACTCAACCCACTAGAGTCAGAGCTTCAGCCCTCTGGGGTTTGTGAGGGAGGTTAGGGACCCGCCCAGCCGTACCTGGCAGTCTCCCCCTTTCAGCTTTCTCTCTCTCCGGTCATGGGGTAGGGGCCGCCCAGCTGCTCCCGCTTATAGCTCCCTCTGTCTGGGGCAGGGGGGAGGGGGCGACAGCTCAGTCTGCAGACTCTTATTCAACTCTGCACTTGTAATTCCTGGTGCTTGACTGGCAAAGATCCCCTGTTCTGTGTATTGCTGAGGCTTTGGGGGAAGCGCTGTATCTGGACCAGAGCGCCAGAGGTGGAGCCTCCGACTCGCCGGTCAGATGCACTTTCTGGGTGAAGCCAGCACCCCTCCCCCGCCTCGGTCTGCCCTGAGTGGGCTTTGCTCACCCTCGGACCAGACCCGTTGAAATGCACCTGGTACCTCGGTTGGAGCTAGAAGATCTCTGGGTTTCTGCGTCTCTTCGCGGGGGTGTCGTGCGCTGGAGTTGTGTCTAATCTGCCATCTTGGATCCTCCTTTATAAAACTTTTAATGTAAATATGTAAATCAGAAAAAGTCTTTCTAACTTTCAGCTTCAAAATTACTTAGGTATATCAACTCCCATGGGCCTTACTTTATATTCTTGTTTTGTGATTATTTTACAGTGTATCTTATTTTCCTCCATTACAGTAAACTCCTAGAATGTAATTTCTCTACAGTTAACATTGCCCAGGCAGACAACCTCATACAAACCTTGTGTTTACCTTACATATTAGAATGTTGAACCCACAAATGATACAGTATAATATAGTTATCTTTTTAAATAGCAAATTTATCATCTAAAATCAACAACATACTTGGAAGTAAAATATTAATTATAATATTTATTTAAAATCTTCTGAACGGTTTTTTTTTTCAATCCTGTGAAACATGTAGACAAAAAGTTTTAACTGCCAGCATTTTCCACCGGATGTTAACAAATTCCCCTATTGTTATCAAATTAGCTACTGAAAGTTGCCTTGTATTTTAAGAAAAACTTATGTTTACAAAGCATTTATCATATTTGTGATTAAATGATTATTTTTATGTTTGTCTAACATCTTTATTTCCTACTAGACTATCCATTACATGAAGGCAGGGATTATGTCTACCTTGTTCATTTTCATATCTCCAGTACTTAGAATAGTACCTGGCACAGGACCAGGAAGTAAACATTTGCTGGATCAATGAATTAAAGACTAAATCATTGGTTTAAATGAGTGCATTAAAGAACAAGTAATATCACCAGCACTCCTACTTCATCATAACTGTACAACTCTTCAGATGTACTTACCTGGCAGAAGCTTTAGTTCACCAAAGTCTCTAGATCCTTTCCCTTGCTTTTTTCTCTTCCCTATGAACTAGACTTGGTGAGTAGACCCAGCTGGGGTCTCCTTTCTCTGTGTAAAATACTGGCTTTGAATCAGTGGCTTTCATTTATCAGGTTTGTCAGGCAACAGAAGCAGCAGAAATGCCAACAGAGGAAACCAGAGCTGTATGTGTGTGGTGTAGAAGGGGAGTACTCACCTGACTGATTTCTTGGAATCGCTAAAAACCAGCATCTTGACAATAGTATTGCTTAGTAATAAAAGTGGGATGCTGTATTTTGGAGCCTAGAGAAGCTAGATGGGAGAATGTCAAACAGGAGTAACTCAGCCCTAGCATTCTCAAAAGCAATGTGTTCTGAAAACAAATGGTTTGTAAGGATGGCAGTGACTGATGTGGAAGACCTTGACCAAAAGCCGGAGACAGATGCTTCTATGGGTACGTGACTCCAGGACTTTCTTTTGTCTTATTGCTGATGCTACAACTGAACACCATGCTCTGAAGGCTGTTGTCACAACTACAGCTATTGCTGGTGGCAGGGTAGACCCTCTGCCTGCTGGAGAACATCGGAGTGAAATGGGGGATCCTATTGTCCCTACATTTCGTTTCTGAGGTAGTGTGAAAAGAAGTCCCAAAGCAGCCCCAGGAAGTAGCCGGCGAGAAGAGGATCATCTTCCTCCCTCTGCTAAAGCCTGTTTAGACTTTGTGTTAGCAAAAATCACTCTTCTCAAGGTCAATTCAAGTAGGATATCTGGAAATCTGGGAGACCAAAAAGCTCATTCATTTTTATATGATGTTATCACAGAAAACTACTATTGTGAAAGGATCAAATGAGTATTTTCACTTTTCAATCATTGTTTACCATCAGGAAGAGACATGGCCAAAATTTTAATTTTTAGTGTGTGTCTTCTTGTGCATTCCAGAGTCATATTTTAGATAGCCTATAATTTGAATTCAAAAGAAGAGAATGAACTCTTTGTGCTATCTCAGCTCTGTGGTATCTTTCTCACCTACCTCAGTATTTTTAGCAAGTTTCTGACTTATTCTGGACTCTGAATCAGTAGGATTATAATTAAAATAACAGAATGCGGAATTCTATTTATGACCCTGTATATAGTTTATACAGGAAACTATAAAGATTTTTAATAATTATTTAAAGAAGAAAAGTAGAGACATAATAAAAAGATATCAGTCTGTGAAAGATCTGTGTCATCTACGGCACACACATCTCACATACTAGAGAGAAATAGTTGACTGAGGTTTGAATGAAGCAAATAGTAAGATGGAGATTTTATCTTGCAGGGGAGGAACATATAATGAGGGTAAAACAGAAGTAGCAAATGTAAATTATTCATTCCCAGCAGAATAATATTTTAGGAAGGAAAATTAAAGAGAAGAGCTTGAGGGAAACGACCTATAAAATTAGTTCTAATAGGTTCTGTATTTATATCTATGAAAATTATCTGAAATAATAAGTTCTGAGATAAACTAAGTGATTTTAAAGATTTTTTTATATCTAATTTTGATGATTATATGGGCTAGTAAATCAAAGCTGTGTTCTATTTCATGCCTTACACATGATTCCTAACACCGGTGATCCTTTCAGGAAACCTTATTAATTTATTTCTGTTATTTATAGCATCGAGCTTTTTCCAGTGAACACACTTGCTACCTTGATCTAGCGGGCACTTCAGTGTGAAAGAGGATGGAATGCAGATGGAAACAGAAGTTTTACATTAAAAATTATTTTGGAGCTTTGATTGAATAAAAATATAACAGAAAAATCATAGCACAAAAAAAAAGAAAAGAAAATTAGAACAATACTTACAATTGTAATGGTTTTATGATTTTTTTAACCCAAACATTTTAACAGTATATTTCTCAAATCAGTATTTTCTAATTATTTAGTTTCCTGCCTCTAATATCAATCAAATTTTGGTCATCCCCATTAGAGAGCTGACTAATTTTTAGGGTTCCCTTAAAGTATTGCCTTACTTTTTTTTCATTTTCCCTTTGGATTTTTCAGATAACACATGCATTCTCTCTAATCCTAAGGTTTTTTTTTCTTTCTCCAAGGATTAAAACAAATAATAATATCAGCAACAACAACAAAATGGCTTTATTCTTTTTGTATGAAGATGGCTACACTATCGGACCAAAATCTGTTTCTTGAGCTGGTGCCTGCCAAAGTGTGCTCACTGCGTGGAATCTGAACTCTTCCTTTGTCAAAGGCATTCCATGAAGTGGTCAATTATGCCCTGTGGAGATGGGCCCTGAGTTCAAATCCTGCTCTGCCACTTGCTTGTTTATGAACTCAAGTGAGTTATTTAATTGCCATGCCTCAGTTTTCTCATTTCGAAAATCAGGATATAATAGAAGCCATCTTAAATAGGTATCTTGTGAGGAAATAAATACAAAAAAGAGTGCTGGCATGTTCAAATTGCCATGAGTGTTTGCTGTTGTTATAAACTATACTTATGCATGCCACTAAAAAGGATCTAAGTTTATACTCCAATTTCTTTTACTTTTTAAAATAAAATGCAATCTAGGGAGTCTATTACAGAGGAGGGTTTTGGGGCCACTTGTCTGAGCAGACAAAGTAACATGCTTTAATTCAGAGACAAACCTGCATTATTTTAATGTAGTGACAATGTTTTTAGCAACATCATGTTTTTTTCTCAACCACTAATAAAATGAAAAAAAGAAAAAACCTCTTAGAGTCATTAAAACATTTATTAAGACTTGCCTTGGCAAAGCATTAAATAAAAAAAATGTAATCCAAGTAAGAGCATTCAGTTTAATGATATTCATCCCATAAACTCAAACATAGATGATCCTATCTACACAGGGCAAGACTGCCAGTGCCATTTATAGGTTTAGTGATTAACCCGAGTGTCTTTCATACAATGTTTTAATCCCACATGTCCAAAATTTAAACATGGGAAAGGAGCTCCTATTATCACTGATGATGTCCTAAATAATAAAATAACCTTGGAAGAAAGAAGACTCTCTGGGTTCTAGGCCTGAGGCTCCTGAAACAAAGGAGAAACATGGGAAGGAAAACTGGATTATTAATGTGGAAATACAGGATACTTTTTCATCGCTAAGGTCATTGGAAGAATAAACTATTTTGGTTGTGGGAAATTCCAACCAGCTGCATCTGTGATTTTGCTCTCTGCCATGCCTCCACAGGACATTGCTTACCCCCCACTCTGGGTCTCTACGGCTAACATGTGGGAAGCGTTCTCTCAGCTGGGGTCCATGCAAAGAGGTTCTAATCCCCCCCACATGGTGCCCATCCATAGACCTCCATCTACATGCAGGGATCGAATTGGCTGCACAGAGTCAGGCTGGTATTTTTGGATATATTCACAATCAATTCCAAATCAGGAGACTGGAGCAGCTGTGTAGCAATTCAGTTTATTCATTAAGATGTCCAAAATGAACATACTGATAGGTTTTGGTCTTTTCATTATCTTAAAGAAAGAGAAGCAAATCCTCTAGTCCCAAAGAGCTAACTAGGAAGTTGAGGCAAAATATTAAAGAGATGAAAGGCATCCTTTTATTTTTCCGGTCTATACTTAAAATACAAAATAAGTATCTGGAAGGACACATATCAAAAGGCTGACTTTTCTCAAATATTTCTCTAGATTTAATTGTTCTGCAGTCTTGGTATACTTTTAACAAAAAATATAGTTCAGTGATATATATTTTCTATTTTGAATGTTATGAATTATAACCTAAACCGGTTTCTAAACTGGTTCATTCAGTCCAAATAACTATAAAGGCAGGTAGTTAATATCACATAAATAGCAAACAATCTCTTTTTAATATTGTCTGCAATTATTTTTGGAGCATATTTATCTTTCTAATTTAGCATGAGAAAAGATTTCCAGCAGGTAGTTGAGGAAGGAAAATAGAAGTCAGAGATTCAGATCAGAAAGAAAAATCTCCATATTGTCAGATAAGCAAAAACATTTCAAAGTCAAATCTGTCAGAAATGGAAGCCAGCTCAGTTTGGACAATAAAAAAAAAGAACAGTTTGGACATTTTGACAGGTATAGGAAAGGCATAAAGCATGGCTGATTAATTCAGTTAGAATTTGATACTAATTGGGCGGAACTCATTCTCTTGATTAAATCTTTCATTTGCTCTCTAGTTTCTTCTGTAGGGTAAAAGCCAAATGCATGGCTTATAAAGCCCTCCCCAATGGCTTCTGTGCCCTGCATGGCTTACAAAGCCCTCCCCAGTGGCTTCCTTGCCCTGTCTTCCTCTCCGGCTCTCCCCCTCTCCTCCAGTCCAGGCTCATGGAAATACTGGAGTAAGGTTCTCTCTGCAACTGCCTGCCAGTGCAGCATGGTCTGCCTGGACACCCTTCCCTTAACTCGTCCTTTCTGAGAGCTCTTATTCAGTCTTCCCTTGGGACACCTTCTGTTACCTCTCCGGACTCTGTTCCACTAACTTCGAATACTCTTTATGTTAACTGCTTGCTCCTTCGCAGGTCCTTTCACAAAATCTTGAGCTCTCTGAAAGCAGGAGTCATGCCATCTATTCATACAGAAAATAAATGTATGGGGTGTAGAATCTGTATAAGTGTTCAACAGTGCATAAATACATTTACTCATTGATGGATTGACTGAATGAATTCATCCAGTTAGCAGTTCATAGCTCCAGAAAACACCACGTTCTCACCACCCTGGTTACTACCTTCTGAAAGACATCTTCAGTTACATGAGGAAATTGAGAGGCCAGTGGGAAGCTCATGGCCCATAAAGGGAAAAGACATTTAAACTAAATTTTGGGTTGGGAGTAACAATGGATCGATAATGTCATTTTCCTCTTAAAATAATAGCCACATTTAGCCATCAAATAATTACGGAGAACCTCAATGTTTGAGGTGTGACCATAAAGTAATGTAATGACTTTAATAAACAACACATGAAAACTAGTTTCATTAACTTAAAGTCATATTCTTAGGGATGCATTTAATTTGCTGCTTTTACAATTAAGACAATAGCTTGTAAACAACCCAGTGAGATTCCAAACACATATTTTCAACTTTCTCAAAACAGTTATATTTTTAAGTGTAATAATAACTAAACAATTTATGTTAATAGAATAGGGTTTAGTTGTAAAAGATATAATAATGTGTGAATAGGCTAAGAAACGAAGATATCAGGGATGCTGTAACAGGGCTCATTTTTCAATATTCCAGGCTATTGCTAAATGTGCTGAACTTGAATTTTCAAACGAGAGAAAACTTGTTATATAGGCAACTTTATTCCCACAATAGTCTCAGCCCCACTGTCTTTCAGGATCCAGGGATGTGGGTGGTAAGCTGAAAAACTTGAATTACTAGAATTTGTATTAGACTTGAACATAGACATCTTCAAAGAGACAAAAGGGCAGTTAATGAGAAAGATAGATGTTTAAAAATTAATTCCCGTCGAGTTTCAGCTTTCAAGTCGCACAGGAAAAGAAAAATTTAATCAAAAAGCCCCTAAATATATTTTCATCTGGGCTAATGCATTTCCTTTTATTTCAGTCTTTGCACCATTGTAGAAAGCCAACCAAATCACAAACAACTGCTCCATCTCTCATCATCTCATTTATCACTGTCTAATACCTACGCTCTTGGCTGTTCCTCCTTTGGGCAATGACTGTGTCTTTATGTAGGAAAACCATCTTTGCCATAATGCCATGATGGTTATGATGTTTAATAATCTTCAATTCAAATGAGTTTAAATGCTAAAAACAGTTCGTGTTTGTAAATGGCTTACCTTTTGAAATCTCAAGCTATAGAGGGAAGACTGACTAAAACATGAGGCAACTTTTATTTTCATTATTTTACTATTTTTGGTTATTCGGTTATTCCCTTCTCATTTGCTGGGATGCATATTAGTTATAATGCTCACTTAGTTTTAATCCATAGCATTAAAAGTCCTAGGTATTTTCAGTGCCCTACTTCGAAGTATTTTGTGTAATTATGTTGTGTTGTTTATGAGTATAATTAATAGATGTAAGTATTAAGGTCAAAAGACTAGAAACAGAAAGATTCTTTAGTCTTTCTCTTCTGACAAAGGTACAGTATTTTTGGCAGGGATGTATGAAGCCTCTTTGAATACTAAAACTGTTTGTCTAATACTGTCATAAGCATTCAAAGTCACAGATAGGTATAATACACAATCATGGGCAAGCAATGTATTTCTGTGTCCCCAAATGGAGAGATTAGTCCAGTCTTTCACTAAACAAAAGGCTGTTCTATTTTTAATCCTTAACTCATTTTTTTTCTTTCGAAAGTACTCTTCTATTTAAATTTGTTACGATCCCCCATTGCAGCAAAATCCTATTATCGTAAATCCTTTTCTAGTGCAGGCAGTCACCCCTTGAACGTGGTAGGTAATGCATGCTCTTATGTATCACATAACCCCATGAAGTTTCCTACAGCGAGGCAAGCACCTCAAAGGGCAGTGGTGCGGGTTCTTCAGAAGGAGCCCAGGAGCTCTTGAGCCCCATTGCCAGGGCAGACTCAAACAGCAGTAGCGGCAGCAGTCCTCACGGGGCTGCTACTGGGAAACGAGGTTCATGACAGTCAAAAGGTAAAATGAACACAAAGTCGCCGAGAGTTTGTTATTTTAGCTTACTGGATACAGAGAAAATCTTGGAAAGTGCTTATTCACCTCAATTTTACAATCCAACTGGTGTGCTGGGTTTTCAGATTGTATAGTTCATATTAACTCAGTATTATCATCGATTGTTTCTCCTGATGGTAAACAGATCTGATAGCTACTCTAGCCACCACAGTAGGTGTTTATTTCAAGAACACATTTTCCTCAGTTGGTTCTCCATTTTACAGCTTTACTGGAGCATTCTCATGTCAACCAAGCCCCCTGGGCTTTGAGAAGTGATGAATCCTAAAAGATATTTTCCCCACAGAAACCACAAGGTAAATGTAACAAGCGATCAATCTTCTAAGCAGCAATCAGGCAACCACTTAACGAACACACTACACAAACAAAATAATTAATCTAAGCACTGTCCCGAATAGTAATTAGTCTAATCGGCTTTCAGTGATGTGTTCGTTCACTGTTCACTATTTTGTTTCGTCGTTGTCATAGTCAAAGGTGTCAGTGACAGTACAAATGTGTTAACCAGTTTAAAAGAATACTAATTTAGAGAGGAAAGTGTGACACAGATGTTTATGCAATGTGGGATGTTGGTTCCTTTGTTTGCAGAGAGGAACAACACAGATCAATGTCAGAATAAAAAAAAAGGACAAATGCTTTAAAATAAGAGGAAACAGGAGCAACACTACTAAACATCAGCGAAGCTATTAAAGACCTGAGACAATTATAATGCGATCTAAATCAATAATTGCTTTCTGGGAAAGGGCAGGTAAGCTTAATTATAAATGCCCCAACAAATGAAAATGAAATGAAATGAGAAATAGACAGAGCCAAAAAAAGTACCCTTCTCTAACATCTGTGACACATAAATTGCTTAGAAGAGTTGGCTGATTTTCTGGGGAAAGTGGGTGACATGGAAGCTAATTCTGATAATTTAGAATAGAAGGATAAACATAAATTCCCTATTAGCTGTTTCTTTATTTGGATTCCAAATTCAGTAATTTCAAATGTTATCAGCCAGCTCTTATCATTGAACTTCACCTTATGTCATGAAAACCAAACCTTTATTGGAGAGTGGCTGCCCCCAAGAGTAAAAAGTCACCAGACTGCATTTATAAAAACCATTTCACTCAGGAATAGTGACATTAAGATAGTGACATCAGGTACAGTGATATTAAGCCTCAATTTAGGTCAGACTTTACTGAGTATCTCAGGACTGTGTTTTAACCCATGAAAGCAGAGTGAAACCACCTTAAGACTTTTAGGCCTGTTCTGGAAAATATCCATGAAATTAAGAGCAGATTTTAAAATACTTGCTTACAATAGGTTTTCCCTGGTATCCTTTAGTGCTTCTGCAGTAGCAAAAGAGAAGAAAGAAAGCAGGTATTCTGCAAGAAAACACTAAGCTATATCTTACTACGGTAAAGCCAGCAACAGGATCCACCCCTATTTTGTGGTATCGCCACTGTATCTATGCCCATCTCTGGTAATGGTACTATTCCCCACCCACTGGCCCTGTAGGAGGGATATTTTAAGTAATTATGTTTGTGTCAGATAAAGCTATATAGCTTTGACTACAGCAACTGAAATAGAAGGGGACATTTGATCTAGGGAACCAAATCATATTCCACCTGAGCCAGGAAAATACTACTTCCTACAAAGTTGGAATTCAGATACCAAGAGACTTTGTTTGTTAATTGTAGCAAGCCCAGATGCAAAGTCAAGTGATGTTCAAGTGGGAATCAGTGTCTTAGCAAACTCAATCCACTCATGTGCAAGAAGAATATGGGGAAACAGCAAAACTGAGCAGAAAAAGTCAGTCTTCTAAGAGAACTAGGGAAAGAACTCAGACTAAAAGAGAATAAAACGGCCTAGAACAGGCAGGCAGAGTCTCAGACTAATCCCATGTGGCCGAGCTGTCTGCAATTTACTGTTCTTAGATCTTGGCATGATTACCTGTAGGCGCTATTCAATAAACATCATGCTTACAGGCACTGGTTTCCGTGATTTTCATACAACACGTTTCTTGAATTAGGAGAGGAAGGAATCACCAAATAAAAAAAATCTGGAACCAGACATACAATTATCAAGTAGCAAATGAACAAATGGTTTTGAAAAGGACAGTGCATCATGGAGCTACAGTAAAAGATCCCATATAAAAGTAGGTGTCAGTGAAGACTTTAATTTGACCTGAACAAAAGCAACAATGATAGACAACATGTATAGAATGCTTATTATAAGCCAGGCATTCTTCTAAGCAGTTCCATCTATGAACCATTTCATTCATAACATCTGATGCAGATGCTACTGTCCTCATTTTACAGATGAGGAACTGATGCAGAAAAGAACTGAGTAACATACTCAAAGTCACACAACTACTAAGTGGGTAGAAGTAAACCACAGAGGCTGTTTCCAGAGCCCACTCTCTTAAACTAAATACTCTTCTGCCTTCGGTATTTTGGTATGTAGACTTTCCTCTGCCTTTAGGAGCTTACAGGTTAGAGGAACAGCAAAGACTAAAAAGCATAAACTATGTGCTTATGAATAAAACTAATGTGCTTATGGATAAATAGCGGAAGGGAAAACTGGAGAGGTCAGTGAGAACAGTAAGACAACAGTGAGACAATATCACGCAACGGTGGACAGGAAGGGCCCTTACCGTCTGGAGTCTAGCCACTGAGACTTCTGAGTAGTAAAGTGACACGATCAGAGTTGAGTTGCAGGAGACTGGTCTAATGGTTTCAACTAGAGACATTAATTTAGATGCGAATCCACTAGTCCAGTTAGAGGTTTTATGGCCAGAGTATAGAAAGAGAGAGCAGGCCGGGTGCGGTGGCTCACACCTGTAATCTCAGCACTTTGGGAGGCTGAGGCAGGTGGATCATGAGGTCAGGAGATCAAGACCATCTTGGTCAACATGGTGAAACCCTGTTCCTACTAAAAATACAAAAAAATTAGCTGGGCATGGTGGTGCACGCCTGTAGTCCCAGCTACTTGGGAGGCTGAGGCAGGTGAATTGCCCAGGAGGCAGAGACTGCTGTGAGCTGAGATCACACCACTGCACTCCAGCCTGGGCAACAGTGCGAGACTCCATCTCAAAAAAATAAAAAAATAAAAAAGAGAGAGAGAGCAGATGCTAGAGGTGGTGAAGATGCAGAACTTGTGGGATTTGCTAACTAATTTGTTAACTAGATGCAAAAGTGAAGGAGTGGCTGAGAAGTAAAGTGGATTCTGAATTACAAACCTGAGGGACTTTGAGAATGGTGATTCCAATAAAAAAAAAATAAAGTCTAAAAACCGAAAAGGGGAATGGGTTTGGCTAGAATACAAGTGGAAAACAAAGATTATTTGTGTGTGAGGGAGATGAGATGAGTTTCTACAAAGTATATTTGAGGACCCAAACTAATAAAAACATTTACTCATCAAGGAAAGATTCTATTATGCACATTTCAGCCTCTTCATTAAGATATGGGTATATGAGCAAGATTTTAGTAAGATTTCCATTAAAAATAGCATTTAAAAGTTTTGGCACTTAGATAAATTTCTCAACTAGAAGAGTCAGTCATGCAGAAGCTATTCTTTTCCCATTGATTTGGAATGATTTGAAGCATTACTGCTTGAAATTTCTTCATAATAAATGTATTTTATCAACATTTTTTTCTTAAAATTTATTTTGCATGATTGAAGATAATAACAAGATAAAAAGAATAAAGAATAACCATGCATGAAAATAAATTTTATTAAGAAAATATAGATGTTTTATTTAAATAAATAAAAATTTGACAATGGTGCTAAACCCTCTGAAGGCATAGAGTGATGCTGCCAGATTCCTACTTGAGAACCAAGACACCCACTCCACCAGTCACCTCGCGGGCCGGCTGCTTTCAGCCGAAGCTGCCTTGACCAAGGTCACACTATCTCTCGACCTCTCCAGGAACACCTCACATCCAATGACTGGTTGAGGCAGGGCTACAAACACCCGGTCCTCTTGCCTAAATTCTGGACATCTCTAAGATGTCCAGTCTAACTGGACTGACAGTTAAGTTGAAGATGTCCAGAGAGTTAGGTTGAAGGCAGTTTTGCAAAGGTATTACAGCTCAGCTTCTCCCTCTCTCTTCTTCCGTTTCTCTGTCACAGTTGTCTTTCTTTTCGTTTTTCTTATTATACTTTAAGTTCTGGGGTATACGTACAGAATGCGCAGGTTTGTTGCATAGGTATACATGTGCCATGGACAGGAAACTAACACAGAAACAGAAAAGCAAACACCGCATGTTCTCACAGTTGTCTTTCTTGAGTGCCTCCCCCGATGGCGGTCCTGGGCTCAGCCCTCAGGGTTTCATAGTGATTCCCAGGAGCACACCTGCCACGCCTTCCTTTGTGTATCACTCCCTGACCACCCCCTGCATCCTGCCAGCATTAACCACCATCCTGAATTTGCTGTGTATCCTTTTCATACAGTTCTTTATATTTTTACCAGAAGAAGTTTCAGTTTTCTACATTCTTTGTAAAGCCATTTCATTATCTTACCACTTTGGAAAACTCCTTGGTTAAAATAATCAGTGAACTAAATCTATGAAGACAGCAACAATCTGGGCCTATGTCTAAAGGTATAAATTTGTGCCAAGGAAGGCTTCATCAAAGATTGTAGGTAAAGAAATGTTTCTGAGCCTTATAGATAGCAAGAAAAGTACTTCTCTCTGCCCCCATACTGCATGGAAGACTGTCACCATGGGGAAGAACCACTGGAATGAACTGACTTACAAATGAATATCTCTGTTAGTACCTGCTCTTCTCCCATATAAGCCCAGTGCATCTGTTGTTGAAAACAGGTGTGCAAAAAAAAACACACTAGAAAAATGCGTATTATGGTAACATTTCCCAGAGTATATCTCATAAAGTATTAGTCCTACAGTTTTTATTTCACAGGAAGGGTCTTGGTAGCCATGTAAATTTGTAAAACTCTGAGTCAGACAATATAAAGTAAGCTCTTTTATCAGGAATGCGTGAAGTCCTTAACAGGCCAATCTACAGTGTGGATTATTAAGAGGAAGAGATTTTATGTAGTTCTCTCAAATCTTATATGAACACAGAACCCATTTGCTGGGTGGTCTCATCAAAATAACACATTTCAGGAACTTCTAGGAAACAATGTAAGTAACAATGTCTTCAGAGATAATGTCCAAATACACATATAGTTACCCAAATTAACTTTTACATTTTTTTTTGACATGGAGTCTCTCTCTTGTCACTCAGGCTGGAATGCAATGGCATGATCTTGGCTCACTGCAACCCCCGCCTCTGGGTTCAAGCTATTTTCCTGCCTCAGCCTCCCGAGTAGCTGAGATTACAGGCACCTGCCACCACACCTGGTTAATTTTTTTTTTTTTTTTTTTTTTTTTGTATTTTCAGTAGAGACGGGGTTTCACTGTGTTGGCCAGGCTGGTCTTGAACTCCTGACCTCAGGTGATCCGCCTGCCTTGGCCTCCAAAGTTCTGGGATTACAGGCATAAGCCACCACGCCCAGTCTAACTTTAAAATTTCAATCAATAATAATAGTTAAAACTCTGATGAAGTAAACTAGGAACATTCTTAACATTTTATAAGCGAGATATATGTACAAGTATCCCTGTGCCCATCCGTGAAAGAATCATATGAAATTCAGTACTTTGGGAATAAAGAACAGTCTTCCATTTTCACCACCCTCCTGAATTTGGGATGTGACCAGAATAAGAAAGGCGAATAGTAACTGACAGGTTAATAAAATCGCTTATATTGTGATTGTCATTATAGATTCAGTGAACTCTATTTGATGGCCAAAAGCAATGAAAAATGCTTGTCTTAAATCACAGAAGACTTGGGGACAAGTGGGTAGTAACAGTATGCATATGTAATCTTAGTTCCTTGGTAAGATTAACTCCTTGTTACCACTCATGTCTGCTGAGCTCCAAATTTATAAAGGCAGCTATAAATTCCAAACTTTCCCAAACCAAAAACTGGCTTCACCTCCTGCTAGTCCCTCCTAGAAACTGGAGAAGACATCGTATTACATAAGTGAACCCAGTAGCTATGTGACATCATGATACCACCGCCATTATCGAAATGATCATGAACGAATCCTCACCATTCTCCTCCTTCAGGAGTCAAAACCCCAAACAGAATGATCTGATTAACCAAGTCAAGGTAACAGGACTGAGTCCCAGCTGCCAAGCTGCCTGAAAACTTTTATTTCCCTTTCTTAACTTCTGACTTGGAGACAAGGTACCTTATTCCAATAATACTGTACACGGTTGCATTTTCCATTTAGATAAATGGCACGTTGGCAGTGGGATAGCCAAAAACAACAACTAACAAAAAGTTCACGACTGTGGCAAGGAATCATTTTGAATGACAACTCCTAGTTCTGTGGGAACACTACCACTAATCTAAATAAAGAAACAATTGCAGTTAGTGAGTCTGAGCCGCTATAGCCACACTTGGCCTCATCTGTGCAGCACCAGACTGACTTCATTACATTGGCTGCACTTGAAAAGGTGGGTGTCAGACACATTAACTGAGCAGAGAACCACAAAGCTTCTCAAGGTCTGGATGGCTGATGGAGCCCACAGCTGAGGTTTGCTTCACTTGACATCGATATTGATTTTTTGTTTTTGTTTTTTACAAGAGAATTCATTTGTTAGGAGTAAGTAAGATCTTCTCCTTTACGCGGAAAATGGTTGGCATGACAAGTTTGACATTCAGGAACCCAACAAAGAAAAGCTGACCATGTTATCTGGAGGGAAGGGAAAAGATCAAGTTATAAGTATTCAGGCAAAAATTAGAAGAGAAGGTCTATGTGTTCGACTATAGATCTGTTGAGAAGTCACTACCACACACTGAAAGACATTATACCCAGTTTACAGAAGAAGAATCAGAGTCTTAAGTATTTTAAGTAACTTGTATGACCTTGTATCATACAGCTCATGAGTGGTAGAGAAACTTGGCCTAACTCCAAGTCCTGTGCTAGTCATTACATGATCTTCTTAGCTTGTTTCTCTCCTTTTCATCACTCTGTGGCTTCATTTTAAACTTATGACTAAAGAGAGAGAGAAAGACAAAGAAAAGACCAGCTAATTAAGTAATACTTGTTTCTAAGCAGGACTGAGGATGCTGTTGTGGCATGACTGATGGTACAACAATTCCCGCTTAGTATTCAGGAAATGACCAATTGCGTGAGTGCAGACATAAAGTCTCAGAAGGTTACAATTATCCTTATGGAGAATTACCCTTTCGGCTGCTTCCACCAGAGCCTCACATTGGTCTCCTCAAATGTACCTCAGTGAAAAGTCAAACAGGAAGACAGCCTCATCTCCGAATTTGCTGGGTTTCTAGAGTGACAGCCACATCAATAAAGCCACAGAGAAGGGGCAGAAAATGTGACACGTCTTTATAGGAATAACCCAACGCCTGGCTGATAGCTGTAATTCTCACCAAGAAAGGAAGCATACAATGAATATAACAATTTACATATGGGTGTTGTGTATTATGAAATTTTAGATTTACCGTATGAATACATTTAACCTCTATTATAGAAGGGATCTGGGCTTTTATATAAGATTGACTGAAAAGCTCCTTTAAGTAGCCAGTTTCTCTATTACATTTACTTTTTTATAACTTATTATACAGGGGCTCTCAGATTGCAAAATTTAAGATTTCAGAATTAATAGCTACTGCAATAAAAAATTAGGCATAGGTAAAACATTTTTAAAATTATATTGTATATATTATATTACAGGAAATAGAAGTAGATGAGAAAAATCAAATGGAAACTCAGCCACTCATGATTATGCCTCCTACATCAATTGAGGTTTAAAGGTATTTCCCCATTGTAAAACAAGGATTAATATATTTATAATATTATTCCTTTAAATACAGTTGCATTTAAGCTTTCCTTTCCCACAAGTACATTTTTTAGCTTAAACAAGAAGAATAAAACTCTCATACTGACTTAATAACATGAGCGGGTTGAACACACCTAACATCACCCCAGGTTATCTGCCTACCTATTAACTTGCATAAATTTGTTATAAAGCCATACTCAGATGACACACCATTACATAAAGAGTATTTCTAGATATTTTATAGCCTACCATTAATAATTAAATAAACTTTCCTATAGCAACAAAAGTTTTTAAACTACTAACCTAGAAATGTAAAATGTACTGCTGATGAATATGAAATAAAGTTTGTTTTGATAAGAGAATAACAAGGACACATATCATTTATTGAACACCTAACGTGTTCCTAGCTTTAAATGAGGCTATTTATTCATTGTCACATGTAATAGAACCGTTTGTGGGACAGGTATTATTACTCCCATTTAATAGATGAGAAAATAGTGACTTAGTATTAGCACCTAATTAAAAAGCACATGGGTGATAACACACAGCAAGCCACTCAAACCTTGATGTGTTTCCGAGACTCTTAATCCCTACTCAATCGATTTTCACCCGTGGCTACATAATATAACTGCAACGAAAGTATTTTCCTAGATTAACATTCTGTAAATCATTCAAATAAGTAGCATCAAATTAGACTAAGAAAGTAGTATTGATTATAAACAATGGTAAAAGCAAGACAATAAATGTGAATGAAAAGAAATACACATAAATGGAGAAAAGCAAATTAAACTTGAAAAATCACTTCAATTTAAAAACTAAGCAGTGGTGGTAAGAGCAGAGATTCTTTTTCTTATAATAGCCAAATAGGCTGATGGCTCATTTCTTTGTGCAGCAACATTCTGATTTTTCTCCTGAAGCTGGAAATGCCTATTTACCAGAATGAGAAAAATACTTACACTTATGTAAACTGCAGTGGTAAATTATGCATGCTCAATTAATCCACAAGTATAGCCCTGGGTTTGCTTAAGGTTTTTCAAGCATAAGTTGCAGGTGCCATGCTGATAATTTATCAACCCCTAGATTTTTAGTCATCTATTCAGATTAGGCTGATAGTGTATGAAGTGTTCATTGTTTAAAAGGAATTTGCCTAGATAATTCCTGCCGCTGTCCCTCCCCCCACCACATCATTCATTATTGAGCTCCATAGATGTGAAAGATGAACACTTACGGGTCTTTTTTTTGATACGATTCTGAGAAAGTACTGTTAGCTAACAAATCCAGCCCACAATAAATCTTCTTTATTTACTGCTCACCTGGCTATGGCTCTATCAGTATCAGCAGGAGAAAAGATAAAATCTTATCAGTGAACTGTGCAGACACCAGATGCGGTTTCCCTTTCAGGACTTGGGGCATATGAATTGCACACTAGTTCTATCAGGCTCCAAAGTGACAGCTAAATCATCCAGTGCAAGATGTACAGTCCAGACTGTGCCACAGTCAAGGTCCTGCTGTTCGCGCCACACTCTTCACCTGATTCAGAAGATCTGTGTGCCGCATGTGTAAGAGAGAGGGCCAGACTGAGCCGGGCGCGGTGGCTCACGCCTGTAATCCCAGCACTTTGGGAGGCGGAGACGGGCAGATCACAAGGTCAGGAGTTTGAGACCAGTCTGGTCAACATAGTGAAACCCAGTCTCTACTAAAAATACAAAAAATTAGCAGGGCGTGGTGGTGTGCGCCTATAATCCCAGCTGCTCGGAGGCTGAGGCAGGAGAATAGGGTAAACCTGGGAGCTGGAGGTTGCAGGGAGCGGAGATCGCGCACTGCACTCCAGCCCGGGCAACAAGGTGAGAACAAAAAGAGAGAGAGAGGAAGACTGGCAGGCAGACAGACAGAGAAGGGAGAGAGCACCTTGAGCCGGCAGGAGAGGGAGGAAGGAAGAGGGAGACACGGAGAAAGGAAACTGAAAAATAAAACAATATACAAAATTACTGAAATAATGGACCATTTATTCCATAAGAGACTGAAAACAGAAATATAGAGTGGAAAAATTTAAAGCTCGAACACAATCTCACATAATGGCAGTGTCTATTAGAGAATAAAAGGGGGCCCATTATTTCTAAGACAGCAGCATCCGTTTGTATGGAGCCGCAGATGCGGGCACATAATACAGGATGCCTCACGTGGCACATTTCAGAACAAGTTAAAATGATGGGGGCTTTGGAGGGGGAAACCAAATTGTCAACACTTTTTCATTTTTCAGAATCATGAGTTTTAGAAGTTACAGGCAGCATAAGACAAACATAAATAGTTCAAACTTTTAAGTTGTATCCATTTTACTAGTACCTTTGCCTCCACAGGATAAATAAATGTAGGTAACACTAATCCTATTTATTAGTTTCTATGTATATAAAGCAAATATTTAAAAACAAACAACAGGCAACCTTATATATGAATTTAGTAACCTATACATTAGCGGCACTGATAGGTGTATTTTTCAAATGTATTTATTATACCAATATATATATATTTTTTTATCTCCCAGCAACTATTGTCATGGATTGAAAGCTGCTCTGTTGCTAAATGGTTAATTTGTCTCCAAGCTTGTTAATTTCATTTTTCATTTCAAAATAACACAAAATCTTCCTCTTTCTATAGCCACTTTACTGGACAAAATGCCTAGTTTTAATGAAATTTGGAAAATAATATATTTAAAGAGTGAGGGCGTAAGGAACTAAATAGTTTTATTCTATCTGTGTATCTATTCTTATATTAAAATAATTCAAGGGCAAAGAGTCATATATTGAAAAAACACCTCTCAATCTCTTGAGACATAGCTCCTTTCCCTTCCCCAAGAACAGCATCAGAAAGCAGGTGTGGTGGCACACACCTGTAGTCCCAGCTACTAGAAAGCTGACGCAGGACAGCTTCAAGGCTGCAGTGCATACCACGACTGTGCCTGTGAACTGGTGTGTTCTAACCTGGGCAATACAGTGAAACCCCATCTCAAAAAAAAAAAAAAAGAAATGGCATAACCAACTTACATAATTCTATCATTCAAAAATATTCTATGTATATGTACATCAAAATATTGAATGAACAAACCAAGGTATTTAACAGTGGGGGGACTTTTTCATTCAATATAGCTTGGATCTGATCTTTTAAACTGGCAAATAGAATTTCCTTTTAAAGATGTACCATGACATATTTAAATAGTCCCTATTCATGTTCGTTTGGGTTATTTCTTGGACTTCTGCAAGCTTGAAACATTTTTAGAGCCAACTTGTGGGGTCACTTTTCCTCTTTCAAAACTTATTTTTTCTAGCAATGTTCAAATTCAATTCAATCACTGATGTTATAACAAGTATAAAGCCTGCACAGGAATAGCTGCAAAGCTACAAGGGGAAACATACCACATGGAATATAAATGTGGGCAAAAAATATTTTGTATAATTTTTCAAAGGAATAAAAGTCAAGTTCACAAGTTACTAGGATTTTCAACAAACCCCTTGATGCTCTGATCAAGCCTTAGAAATTTAAATCAAAAACCCTCTGGCAACCTTACCTCTATAAGTAATCAAAAGCTCACTTTCCCTGTATGTGACATATTGACATGTGCTAACCTCTTATTCCAAAGAGTTATTTCTTCTCAAATAAGGCTTTTTATTATTTTGTTCTCTGGTTGCATTTAACCCTTCAGTATAAAAATTTTTCTCCTTTAAATTATAAATCCAACAAAACAAAGGTATTTCTAAAGCACAAATGTTCCCACTTCAGCAGCTCAGTGAGCTCCAGCCAACAACATTAGGGAAATGAGGTGGTCAAGTGGAGAGAGGGAAGAGAGCTTTTGTTTACTGTAGCAAAGCAAGTCCTCCTTCTATTAATTTCCATATAAAAATGCAGCTACCTTGTAAGTATAGCACAAGGTTAGGATCAGAGTGAGTCCAAAGCTTTAGGTATGTTCACTTTGTAGACCACAAGTGTAGGAAACACGGACTGGTTTGCTGTTTTACTTAACGCATCTTACATGGTATTATCTGGCATTCAGTAAAGCTCAGAGGCTGATCTGCAATTGTTATACTATTTAATACAACTATGTGGTTGGAAGACTTTCTCTTATCACAGATTCCTAAAGCCTTTGAGTTAGGTGGTATATGGATATTCTTCATAAAAATTTGATGTAATATATGCAGATAGATAGATGGATAGAACATATTCTTTTTTTTCACTGTCACCCAGGCTGGAGTATAATAGTGTAACATTGGCTCACTGTACTCTCTGCCTCTTGGGCTCAAGCAATTCTCTAACTTCAGCACCCCGCCACTCCTCCAAGAAGGTGAGACCACAGGCACCCGACACTATGCCCAGATAACATTTGTACTTTTGTAAACACAGGCTTTTACTATGATGTCTAGGGTGATCTCGAACTCCCGGGCTCACTGAGTGATCCATCTGACTCGGCCTTCAAATTGCTGGGATTACAGGTGTGAGCCACCATGCCCGGCCTAAAGAGCAAACATACTCTAACACATAGATGATACATTTCATAATCAAAACTTTAACTAAAATGTCTGTGAGCACTGTGATGCAGGGGGTCACAAACCTTTTAAATCAGTTCAAGATTGTTTTGCCCCAGAAGTAGTAAAGCAGAGGGTTCAAAAATTTGAAGACAATTATATGACTCCCTCCCCACTTTTTTGCCCTAAAATATGTTCCTGGCACAAAGTTATCCCCCAAATTGAATTAAGCAATCAAATTTATTAAAACATGGTATAGCAGTAATGCCCTTGTGCCAGTGACTGCATTTTCTTGAGGGAACAGGGTATTTCAGGGAGAACTGTGGTACAACTATTGGCGTTTTGTTGCTTTGGGCACTGATGTTTTGTCCTGTTTGAGTTTTGATTGTAGGATGCATGCTTTAGTGCAGAGCACAATAAACGACTTTTAGTAGGGTTAAAACACTGTGGTTTATGGTTAGCTTGTTCTTGGCCTCTTTACTAATGTCCTATCACAATGTGGAATTCAGTTATGTTGGGACATTGTGTAGAACATTAACTGAAGGCAATTTTTTTTCTGCACAATAAATATTACTGCTTCCTCTTCCATTTATACCCAGGCTTGGCTGTTCCAGGAGGTCTCCTGTCCAAGAACCCATTAGTAATCTATCAAAAGAGCAAATGTCATTATGCAGGAAGTCAAGGGAACTATTTTGCATTTGATTTCTGGTTTTGACAACATTACTATTGATTTAGTATTCTCCAGCATGACATGGGCTAGACACAACATATCACAGTAGTTTTGAACTGTCAATCACAAATGATCCAAAGCTTTCCAAAAGAGAACGTCCATGTCACAGCCTGAAAACTGCATTTTACCTGAAATTCCTTAGTCCCAAAATATTTAGTTAAGAGTTGTTTTATTACTATGAAAAATAATTTTTAATGAAGAAATCTCAATAGTTACTTCCTCAAAGTAAGGGAACCATGTAATTAGTACTTAAAAAAACACGAAGTGATTTTAAAGAAATTTGTTTTAGACCTGTCATTTCCCAAAAAAAGAAATGAAGAGTATAGTGCATAGGTTAAATGAAGGAACTTCACATACTTTCTAAATAACTGAGAAATTCAGCAATTTTTCCAGCATATGAGGCAAAATTATTTGTTAAAATATTTTAATTGGTTAAATTTACATCAATTTTCACTACAGGGAAACCTAGTGTGTTCATATTGTACATAATTTCTTCCCTTTTTTCACTAACTGAACAATGAAAATCAAATTAGACTCATGAAAATCAAACAGATAGCCAGGTATTAATGAAAAGCACTTAAGATATATAACGTTTTTCAGAGATCAAGACAGATTTGCAGAGGGATGTGCACATTTCTCACAAAAGTGATATTACAGCATCAAACTACTGCTGCAACAGGGCACTGCAAGCAGAATGGACACCTTCACTACTACGTTCAGTTGCTGCCATAAATAGGCAGAGATGTCTGCCCTCTGCTATACCCACAGGTGGCCCCTCGGTCCCAAATGTGGCCTCTGGGCTCTTCTGGAATACAAAGGTCAAGTAAACTGGCTTTGGAGTTACGCAGCCAGACTTCAACTACTGACCATCACCATTTACTGCTAGTGTGAAGTGACCTGACCTCACTAAAACTAAATGTTCCAATCTGTAAAAAAATAAATAAATAAGGACATTCTATTCAAAAGGGATAAACATCCCTACACATATTTGTTGGCAAAGTTAGGGCATCATGCTGCAAGAACTTTCCTATGTTTACTGCCAAAATATAAACATAACTTTAAAGAAAAACAATGTTGTAGTTGTTTCTGAAATACATTAATCGCATTTCTCTATTGTATCATCACACCCCACATACTTCAAAACACTACTATGTGATAGAACCTTCTGCATTGACAGAAATGTTCCATGTATATGATGTCCAACGTGGTAGCCACCAGATATATGTGACTACTGAACCCTTGAAGTGTGACTAGTGTAACTAAGGATCGGCATGTTTACGTAATTTTGATTACCTGAAATTTATATTTAAATGGCTAGTGACATTGTTGTTGAACAGAACAGCTTTAGAGATCCTAGTATTATCTTCCATTTATTTCATGATTCATTTTATATTGAGACCCTCCTCCACTCTCAAGGATATTTTTTTTTCTTTAACCACTCATCCCAAGTTATTATCCTAAGCTATTCTGTCTCATACCCCAACTCTAAGCCAACCTGACCAGAAGACAGTGGTGGCTTCTTTTTCTCTCTTTAATATCTCTAAATATCATGGCTCCAATGGCCTGTACCAGTCGAGGGTCCGACAGACTTAATACCAAATTATGAGCTCTCAATGGTTGGATTTCAGTCGAATTACTTATCTATCATTGCTATGGTTTTCAGAATGATAGGACTTCATTTCTGGCCAAGAGTTAATGATCCTCCAGAAAACAGACTTCTTACTCTTGCTTGAATAAAGAATGTCAGGTAGGTTTAATCTCAGGTCTTAATTCCAAAAAATGGTAGAACTACGTGGAGTACCTCAGATCTGATATTTAAACTCAAAATGAGATGTCAGGCCTGTCCCACCCTTTTGTTTCTATTTCAATCTAGTGATTGTCTTTGATCTGGGTCTTGCTATATAATCCATGAGACTGATTTGAGACAAAGTATAAAACATTCATTAAATTTTCTAAATCAGAAATGTCTAGCGTTCCATGTCTGCCATTCAAATTGTTTACGTTCTGGCAGCCTATGTTGCTTGCTCAGGTTCTTATCTGATATTTTCTACTCCTAGGCCTGACTCTCCTGTTATCCAACATGTGTAGTTTTCCTTCACAATCCTAGACATTATTAATTGCTCCCTCACTTGTAATTTCATAGCACTTTCTGTAATTCTTCATTTTGGCAATTACTACCTTGCCTGGTATAAAGTCAGCACTCAGAAAAATCTTGTGTTGAACAAATCAATGAACTGGGTGATAATATTTATCTCTGTCCCTTGCTGGACCATAGCTTCCTAGCTGTATGGGCCACACCATATTCATTTTTTTTTTGTCCTTAATACAAGACAATGCCAGGAATATGGCAAGCATTCTGTATTAGTCCATTTTCACGTGGCTGATAAAGACATATCTGAGACTGGGCAATTTACACAAAAAAAGAGGTTTAATTGGACTCACAGTTCCATGTGACTGGGGGACACCTCACAGTCATGGCAAAAGACAAGTAGGAGCTAGTCACATCTTACATGGATGGCAGCAGGTAAAAAACCTTGTGCAGGGAAACTCTCATTTTTAAAGCCATCAGATTTCATGAGACTCATTCATTATCACAGAAACAGTGCAGGAAAGACTTGCCCCAATGATTCAATTACCTCCAACTGGGTCTCTCCCATAACATGTGGGAAATCAAAATGAGATTTGGATGGGGACACAGCCAAACCATATCATTCCACTGCAGCCCCTCCCAATTCTTATGTCCTCACATTTCAAAACCAATCATCCCTTCCCAACAGTCCCCCAAAGTCTTAACTCATTTCAGCATTAACTCAAAAGTCCACAGTCCAAAGTCTCATCCAAGACAAGGCAAATATGAGCCTGTAAAATCAAAATCAAGTCAGTTACTTCCTAGATGCAATGGGAATACAAGCATTGGATGAATACAGGCATTCCAAATGGGGGGACATTGGCTAAAACAAAGGGGCTACAGACCCATGCAAGTCTGAAATCCAGTGGGGCAGTCACATCTTAAAGCTCCAAAATGGTCTCCTTTGACTCCATGTCTCATAACCAAGCCATGCTAATGCAAGAGTTGGGTTGCCATGGTCTTGGGCAGCTCCACCCCTGTGGCTTTGCAGGGTACAGCACCCCTCCTGGCTGCTTTTATGGGCTGGTGTTGAGTGTCTGTGGCTTTTCCAGGTGCATGGTGCAAGGTGTCAGTGGGTCTACCATTCTGGGCTCTGGAGGATGGTGGCCCTCTTCTCACAGCTCCACTAGGTAGTAACCCAGTGGAGACTCTGTGGGGGCTCTGATCCTATATTTCCCTTCTGCACTGACCTAGCAGAGGTTCTCCACGAGGGCCCCATCCCTGCAGCAAACTCTTGTCTGGGTATCCAGGTGTTTCCATATATCTTCTGAAATCTAGGCAGAGGTTTCCAAACCTCAGTTCTTGACTTCTGTGCATTTGCAGGCTCAACACCAATTGGAAGCTGCCAAGACTTGGTGTTTGTACCCTCTCAAGCCATGGCCTGAGCTCTACATTGGCTTCTTTCAGCCACAGCTGGGGTAGCTGGGACACAGGGCACCAAGTCCCTATGCTGCACACCATACAAGGACCCTGGGCTTGGTCCATGAAATCACTTTTTTCTCCTAGGCCTCTGGACCTGTGATTGGAGGGACTGCCATAAACACCTCTGACATGCCCTGGAGACATTTTCCCCATTGTCTTGGGGATTAACATTTGGCTCCTCATTACTTATGCAAATTTCTGAGCTAGCTTGGATTTCTCCTCAGAAAATGGAACTTTCTTTTCTATCACATTGTCAGGCTGCAAATTCTCCAAACTTTTATGCTCTGCTTCCCTTATAAAACTGAATGCCTTTAACAGAACCCAAGTCACATTGTAAATGCTTTGCTGCTTAGAAATTTCTTCTGCCAGATACCCTAAATCATCTCTCTCAAGTTCAATGTTCTAAAAATCTCTAGGGCAGGGGCAAAATGCTGCTGGTCTCTTTACTAAAACATAACAAGAGTCACTTTTGCTCCAGTTTTCAACAGGTTCCTCATCTCCACCTGAGACCACCTCAACCAGGACCTTATTGTTGATACCACTATCAGTTTTGGTCAAAGCCATTCAACAAGTCTCTAGGAAGTTCCAAGCTTCTCATATTTTCCTGTCTTCTTCTGAGCCCTCCAAACTGTTCCAACCTCTGCATGTTACCCAGTTCCAAAGTCACTGCCACGTTTTTGGGTATCTTTTCAGCAACATCCCACTTCTGATACCAATTTACTGTATTAGTCCATTTTCACATTGCTGATAAAGACATACCCGAGACTGGGCAATTTACAAAAGGAAGAGGTTTAACTGGACTCACAGTTCCATGTGGCTGAGGAAGCCTCACAATCATGGCAGAAGCCAAGGAGGAGCGAGTCACCTCTTACATGGATGGCAGCAGGTGGGAAAAAGAAAAAAAAAAAGCTTGTACAGGAAAACTCCCATTTTTAAAACCATCAGATCTCATGAAACTCATTCACTATCATGAGAACAGTACAGGAAAGACCTGCCCTCATGATTCAGTTACCTCCCAATGGGTCCTTCCCACAACAGGTGGGAATTCAAGATGAAATGTGGGTGGGAACATAGCCAAACCAAATGACATTATAAATCATTTTTCAGCCTAGATGGCATGTAAAGGCTTTAAGCAATCTTTTCTATTCTGACCACCCTCTGGGGTCCTCAAACCCTGGCTGTCTGGATCATCTTCTGTACACTTCACTATGCCTTTCTGTTCCTTCAGTGCTCCTATCTTCCAACTGTCCGCCCAAACCTTTAATAACATGTATGTCTTTGTTCTCTCTGCCTGTTTTCTGACTTATATCCTCTTCCTTCTGCCTAAAAAACTTACATCTTCACTTTTGAGGGATAATTTTCATGGATATAGAATTCTATGTTGGCATTGTTTTTTTTCCATTCAATACTTTAAGTATTTCACTCCATGCTCTTCCTGCTTGAATAATTTCTGACAAAAGTCCATTGTAATTATTTCACTTGCTCCTCTAAAAGTAAGGTGTTTTCTTTCTCAGACTAATTTCAAGATTTTCTCTGTTTTTGATTTTCTGCACATTCAACATGATATGCCTAGATTTGTTGCGTGTTTGTGAGTGTGTGTGAGAACATGTGTAAAATGCATATCGGTATCCTTGACTTTGTATTTCTTCTTGACTTTGAGATTCTGTGTCTTGCAGCATTTTCATCTGTAATGCACTGTTATTACACTGGGACTCTGTTAGCATGGGGGCACAGTGTGAGGGAGGGGGAGCATTCTATAATTTTCTGATTAAATTTCAGTATCTTAGTGAGCTCTGGACAGTGGGCTATAGTCTTCCCAAGGTTACTATAGGGGCATAGCTAATCTCCCTCCCCCCCCCATCTTCCTATATCCTTCCCTGGCTGCAGCATTCCCACTATATTTCCTTGAAGATCTGACCCTTATGTCCTGTTTCCTTCTCCATTAGATGAGACTGACAGGCTAGGGGATCTAAAGTGGAAGGAGCGTACTTTCCTTTATTGAGGATAAAGTCTATTACTGTGGAGAGAAAGCCTTTGTCATGGAGAAACTTTGTGTATATACTGCAATAATTCCTTCCTACCACAGCAATGATGGAATCTTCACCATGAGAACTTGATGGGGTTCCTGAAGGTAAAGCCCATGAAAGTGTGGGAGGATCTGAGGCTGAGGTTCCCTGGAATTTTTCAAATCCATTCCAGCCTATACTCAGTGTTCGGCAATTCATCGAAATCATCACTGACGTGTTCCTACCAGTACGTGGCTCCAGTACCTTGGGCACTAGGTATACAGATATAGGTGGTTTCTCTTTTAATGTACCTGTCTCTCTGGAATTTGCAATGGTGATTTGCCCCATAATCACATTTCTGATGGGCCCAAAAAGTCCAATGGGTCCACTGAAGTCACTGACTTTCAAGGTCCAGATTTTTCTTGGTTTAAAAACAATAGTGATGGTTTCTTAGCTCTTTCTATGTCAGAACTGAAATTCCAATTCCTAGACCATGCCCTTTGAAACAGACAAAGAGTGCTGAGCTCTCCTATTGTCATTTATCAGCTATGTAACCCTGGGAAAATCACCAACCTTTTAAAACCCCAGTTGCTGCATTGATGGAATTGTAATAATTATACAAAGCTTGCATTAAATAAGGCATTGCAGTACACTGGGTATAGCACATGGAAAGCACTCAATAAGAGTTAGCTGCTGTTATTTCCCAAGGGCCATTTTCATTTGTGCTTATGCATGATACTCTGCTGGAGGCCTTGTCCCAACTTTCTGTATCCTGTCCCCTTGCTCCATGAATGAGGGTTGATACTGAACGAGCAGTTCCAGTGTTGACAAATTTAGAAGCTGTGGGTTCAATAGCAGCACAACCCTATACTTCATTTTAATCACGGGCTTTTATCCAATAAAAGATTCCTGGCTATCAGTGTTTTCTCCATGGGGACCAGCTGACCTTGGGCTTATATGTGATTAGAATGCATTGCTAAGAGTGTGAAGAAGAGAAATTAAAATATTGTCTGTCACTTTTTTGGCTGTATCATCTTAGGCATGTTACTTACCCTCTCTGTGCAGGTTTTTTCTGTCCATACCAGGGGTGGGAGGGAATAATATCTACCTCTTGAACTGGCTGTGTGGATCAAAAGAGGGAACATATATAGTATTTAGGATAGTGCTTCCCATAGAGTAAGCACTCAATAAGCATTAAAAATGACTATAATTGAACATATATTTCTGGAAAAAAAAAAAAAGTGAAAAGGAGCTGGATTACAGTGCTCACGTCTATAATCCCAGCACTTTGGGAGGCTGAGGCAGGCAGATTACTCGAGGTCAGGAGTTAAGATCAGCCTGGGCCAACATGGGGAAATCACGTCTCTACTAAAAATACAGAAATTAGCTGGGCCTGGTGGCACGCATCTGTAATCCCAGATACTTGGGAGACTGAGGCAGGAAAATTGCTTGAACCCAGGAGGCAGCAGTTGCAGTGAGCCAAGATCATGCCATTGCACCCCAGCCTGGGCAACAGAGCGAGACTCCATCTCAAACCTCCCTCTCTTAACAGCCATAGGCCATTATGCATTATGTTATTAGATTTATAAGTTATACCCTCTCTATTACAAAATTTTATCCCATATAAAGGTAAGAATCAATAACCAAAAAGCCTATCTCCCAGGGCTCCGGGGTATAAAGTGACAGAACAATACAGGCAAAATTAGTTCAGGTAATTATCTGCCCCTTGATCTAATGCAACTCTTGTTCTGAAACAAAAATCCTGTATTGCTTTAGAGTAGATGCCATTGAAGATAGGAACATGAGATAGGAAAGGTGATTCTATTTACATGGCTTCCAGTAAGAAAAACTTAATATAAAAAGGAGCAAAAAATGTCAAAAGGCATATGGTCATTAATCATCCTGAACAGGCAATAGACAATTAACTAATTAATCTCGAATCAAAATCTATAAATAAGATTTCTATTCCACGTACACTCCTCTAAGAATTGTATTTGAAAGCTATCTTGGGAGAGGTTCTGGCTTCCAGATGTGGGAAATAATGAAAGACCCTGATTGCCCAGGAACTCACTAAAAGAACTTGACCACCATGCTGAATGTTTCCCAAAATGCTATGAGCACAATTTCTTCTCCAATAAAAGATGTAATTTATCAGTTGCTAAGACTGATTTCCTTAGTAAAGCTCCTTTTAGGATAGGCTTTGACATTGTACACTTTGAATTTTTTTTAATCAAGGATCTTTACTGAAGGACCTCAAAGTTTGAATATCATTGAGTGATCTAAAGTCTACACTCCCAGTGGAATGCTAGAGTTTAAGAGACTTCATATAAACAACAATCATGTTAGAAATATTTAAGCTCAAAAAATTATTTTCTGAAATCTACAAAGCACAATAAATAGAGAAGTTTGAATGCTTAAAAACAGCAGACCAAGTTTCTGACTGCATCGTAACATAAGCTCCAAGATTTTGCTGATTTACATAGACCTGAAATTGAAAGCTGTTATCCTCAGCACAAGTCTATATGGTTTAATGTTTCCATCATCTCATATTGATAGACTTTAGGCAAATGTATCAGTCATATTAGAGACAACCTTGAAACAAAAGTAGAACATGTTAGTGGTCTCTGAAAGGAAATGCAATTAAAATGATAAAAAGTTAATAAAAATTATATTATTATCCATAAAATGGTAAAAGCATATTCTGATGAGATTTGTGCATAAACCTTATCCTAAATAAGATAAAGCCCAATATTTGAGCTTCCAGCTTTAATTTGTTTCTCTGTAGTCTGAGCTATACACCCTATCATTATAAGATAATGTCTATGCAGCTGAATGCTATTAGTACCCTCCATTTTGACTAGACTATTATATTACAAAACATGAGATTGGACAGTTTTACCTCTATTCCTTTTATTGATTCTGACTAGTAAGTAGGCAATCAATGGTGATTACAAGATGTAAGGCATTCCAGAGTAGAAAGAAAATTAAATTTGGCTCATCACTTCTCTTAACTATACAAATGTAATATCTCAAGACGAACAGCGGGCAGAATTTAATATAAATAAATATACCATTTAAGGTCCCAAACCAGCAACAGAATTTATGAGACCACTTCAAAATGATGATCCATTTAAAAGGAGATTATATTTTCAAAGGAACTGCTTTATTTAAATTGTTAGCAATATAAGCACATGGTGACACTAATTAGTAGGTGAAAGAACACAAAGCATATTTGTTAAAAGAAAAGGGAGAAACCATGGAAGGCATGAGACCCAGAGCTTCTGGTTTCCATGGAAGAAGGGAAAGGTATACAGAGGAGAATTGGTTTAAGCAGTCATTCTGCAAGTTCTTTAAGGGTGGGGTATAACCAATATTTTGTTGGAATATTTTACCTATAAAAACTCCACTGTGCATTAAGCGTCCTTTACATACTGTTATTCTGGATCTGTACTTGCCTTCATTTGAAAATATACTGTTATAGTAGAAAGGATCTGATCCTGACATGTTTTAGTAAGTAGGAAATGAAGGTTACATATTGTGTCTGTTCATTTCGTTTGCCTTAACTGAAGACAATAAGGATCAGATGAGACTAACCTTAGAATTTGATCTCTTAAATATCCACATAGTACCAAGCTGCTATCCAGAGTTTCTGAATCAAGAGGCCTTTATTATTCTTTCTCTGTATGGGAAAACCATCCAAAGTACAAAAAACCCACAGATATATAGAAAATGCCTGGTAAGTTTCCAGGCTGATTTCACTTGAGACTTTCTAAATGAAAGAGTCAATCCATGGACTAAACCTAGTTGGTCTATTGTAGCCATATGTTAATTTCATTATTTGGCAACAATTTGCCTTCCTTCCATGGCCTGGCAGTATCGATGTTGGTGAAGTAGATAGAGGCCACTGAGGACCAGCTTACAGACACTAGGAACTGGCCCTCCTTCAATCTGCACACCTCACTGGCCTGAACTTGGTGGGTATCATCCAGGAGTTCATCTGTTTTTATCTTCCCTTCTGTTGAGAGGCGATGTAATTTAACAAGTGGTGAAGTTCTCAGAATTGTAATTAATTTGGCAATGTATGATAATCTAATATATCATAAAGAGCCAATGACTAGCCATCTGAGATGAATTAGCCCCGAAATACCATAAGTAGTCCTAGAAAAAGTATACGATAGGTGGAGAAGACACATAGCATAAATCACTTATTTAGCATAAATCACTTATCTGAATTAACCGCCGTTTACCGTGTTCAGGAGTTGAAGTCAGGCTGCTTAGCTCCACAGCCTGCTCAGTTCCACAGCCTGCTCACCTGACCTCTGTAACTCAAGACAGTGCAGAGGCCACATCCAGTACTAAGAAGTTATGCAATACTGAGTGGGTGCAGTGGTGGGCACCTCTGCTGGTTTATGCCAACATTTGAGCTTATTAATTAGAATTGATTTTTATGATGATCATGGCATTGTAGTGATCTGTTATTGTACAGGTAGTTTACATAAATCATCTCTGTATAAAGTCTGCAAGGTAGGGATATTTATGTTTGTTCTACAGATGAGGAAACAGGGACTCTCAGTCTAGTACTTTGTCATACATTCGGTTATTATTAGAACTTGGCTCCAAACCCATCTTTATGTAATTCCAAAGACCAAGCTGTCTCCCATTTTTAGGACTCTGGAAAGACTGAGTCAATAGAATAGGATCTGAGTACTGATTCTTTACATAGCAGCCAAACAAATTATCTAAACCTTGGTTTCTTCACCTTGTTTTTCTTTTGATTCTTAACCTTAAGTATGGTTTCCTATAGTTAAGATGGGAATATTAATAACAATATTTACCTTGTGATCTTCAAATCATACATTATTTAGGAATGTACTTTTTAAACTATGAGTTTATAGTTATTCAATGTATATTCACTGTAATTCAGTATATAGATAACATATTAAAAGCTATCCATTCTAGGAAGTACTCGAGGTGGCATAAACAAAGATAAATTCACTCATTTTTGAAATTGGTTAGTATTGCATCTTACTGCTGTGTTATCTACCAAGACCAGCTAATGAGTCAAACGTCAACTACTCCACATCTCTAGGCTCTCAGCATTCAATATGTGCTCAAAGTTTTTGGCAGACTTAGAAATAACTCATTTTTCTCTTATAGTTTAAAAAGTACATTCCTAAATAATGCACGATTTGATGATCACAAGGTAAATATTGTTATTAATATTCCCATCTTAACTATAGGAAACCATACTGAAGGTTAAGAATCAAAAGAAAAACAAGGTGAAGAAAGCAAGGTTTAGCTAATTTGTTTGGCTTCTATGTAAAGAATCAGTACTAAAATCCTATTCTATTGACTCAGTCTTTCCAGAGTCCTGAAAATGCTTCTTTGGGTCCAGCTTCCAGCTGCACTGTACCCACTCTTAGCCTCTTTATTCCCATAGAGATTTCTTATCTTCTACCTGGAACAAATCCTGTAAGAACTGCAGACTCTCTAGGGATGTGTCTGATACAGACTGCCCATCAGTGGACTCATTAGAACCTGCAGGAAAGGCCATAAGGGCTGTCTTTTCCCCCACCCTCATATGGGTGGGAACCTTACATTACTCTTACACTGAGGGGACGTTCAGAAGTAAAAATGTCTTGTGGTGTCATTATTTCTTTAGCTTTCATAATTAAGTGCTTATAAAACTAGTATGACCAACAAACACAATAATACAGCAAATAATAAGAAACTACATTTTAGAAGAGGTTCCAATATTATCATTTATATATTTAATACTTAGTTTCCTCAATTTATCTTCCACATTTTGCCTCGGTGAAGAATTCTTGAACCAGTCTTTGCCATCTTTACAAAAAAGCCCAAATCTCAGAAACCACAGACAGTGTTTCTAAAAAAAATAAATTCAGTTTTCAGGGCCATTAACATATTCCCATGAGATTACAGAGCAGAGCAACTCTGCTCAGGAAATACATTTCCTTCCTCCAAGAGAGGAACCACTGCATTTTTTTTTTTCTAGCTGTCTCTCAGAGGATCATCGCTATTTCCAACAGAATTCACAGTAAATGCAGAAATACTCGGCACTATGACTTAAGTGAAGGAATCACTTGGGACTCTAAAAAGAATATTTTTAAGTAAAAAAAACAAAAAAATCCCCCAAAAGTTTTTGCAAACTGTCATGGCATAGCAATCTTTTTGGAAGTGAGAAAAGGGAAGATAAGATATTACAGGGATCAGCTTCCCAACTGCCCACAGAACAGCCCAGCACACTGGTACCTCCATCTCTAAGCATTTTTCCAATTGCTTCTCTTTTCAGAGCAGAACCCTTTCCATAAATTCTCATTTGAAAATAAGTGAAAAAACTTTGAAGTGTATTAAACACATCGTAAATTCTGCAGTATAAATAAGTTGCTCTGGACAGACGGGATTAAGAGTCTGAGAGGGCAGCAAAGGAATATTCTCATTCCAGCTTTTGCACTTGATCTTAGCCAAAAGGCTCAGAAGCGATCATTCCAGTTTTTGTTCTGCTTACTGTCTTTTATTTTTAAAGAAGGCGTACTTGATGAGAAAATGACATCAAGTATATACAGATGTGGCAGAGAAAGGCCAATGCTGGATCAACCGAGGGACACGTACATATTGAGGAGAGATTGATTGTCCTTCCATCAGTTATTAAGTGGGGCTGCCATCCAAAGAGCCCTTCTTCATTTAGGACATTTCCACTTTCCTAGACTTGCAGCCAGCCCTTTGCTCAATACGAGCAGTTCCAGTCAGTCCAGTAACTTGCTAGGTTAGGCATGCAGCTATACATCTTTGAAAGGCAGCTAGCATAAGCCAGTCCAAGGCTATGTTTTATGCATCCTCAAGTGATCTTTACTGGTTTCCTGCTTGTGAGGAGATTCTTGCTTCACCGAGAAGTTACTCTGATGACATTAACCATGATTAGTTCAACAGAGAAGTGCCGCTGGGAGCAATGCTGCCAGCACTGGAAGGCTGACCACGGCACATGGCTTGTCTTGACATTTACGTTCACTTGTTTGGTTTATATATGACACCAACTGAGACGCCCCACTGGCTGATGGGGATGGTTTTGGTGACTCAGGTCTTTCTTACAGCCCCATCAGAATTAGGGAACACTATTATTGTATAAATCTGAATCCATATCAGTGCCATATTCAACTTCCCTGAGCCTCATTTTATTTTTTTTTGAGACAGAGTCTTGCTCTGTCACCAGGCTGGAGTGCAGTGGCGCGATCTTGGCTCACTGCAACTTCCACCTCCCGGGTTCAAGCAATTATTGTAAACTACCTCACCCAGAGGGTGGCAGGCAGTAGTCACACAGCCAATATTAATTATTATTATTGCCATTGTTTTTCAGCTACTCGGAAATGTGCTGACTTCAAGTTTCTGGAATAAACTTTAACATGGAAATGATGCCATACTTTAACAGGAGTGAGTATTTGACTTTTCTGTAAACATGCAAGTAGCTTACCATAATCTAGATTGGAATCTTTGCTGATGCGTTGAATCAAAAACTATTATATAAATGCGCTTTATAGTTCACAAAATAACAATTGAGTCTGACCTCATGGATGTAAAATGTCCTGGCATGTAACAAGCAAACACTGAATAGTGTATTAATACTAAGAAAGAGCAGGAAAGTAGGAGAGTAGATGAATTCCCTAAGTTCAAATATTACTGGCACAAGGGATAATGCTATTTTTGTCTTAGAGGTATTGTTTCAACTTTGCCTTTAGAAAAGAATCCTTGTGATTCAGATATCATCTAGGAAAAAAAATTAAATGTTTTAAAGTCGATGCAAGAATAGCAGATGTGGATTACGTGATACTTATGTAGTACTCGAATAAGAACAAAAGTAGCATAGATGATTTATTATCTAGAAGTCATACAAATAGGTATTCTTGAATAAACTACTAAAATGAATGTTTTCATTAGTGAACAGTCCTTTAATTCTGGTTTCAGGTACCTGAAGAACTAGTTAGCATCACTGAAAGATTACTTGGGAGGTTTCATATAAAATATCAATTCACATTGATGTTCTGTTGAAATTTCAGTGAAAAAGTATCTTTGAAGGAGATTTACCAAGAAATCAAGTATATCTAAGAACTCAAGTATATAACCAAATTGTAATGGAAGGTTTCAGGGCTGAAAAAATATAACTCCATGAGTCTCTGAGAGAGAGAGAGTGTGTGTGTCTGTGTGTGTTTGTGTGCGTATGTGTGAAAGAGAGAGAGAGAGAGAGAGAGAAAGAATATGAATCCTTGTTTCCAGCTTGAGTCAAAAGTAAATTCAGCTAGGATTCAAACATCAGACATGTCTTAGTCCATCTGGATGCCTGCAAACCTAGTACCAACAGAATTGATTTGCTCAAGGTATTGAGGAGCTAGCTAGTCAAACCTAAGGAAAGAATAATAAAGGCACACAAATGTAACTAAGGCTAGTGCCAAGGGTTGGAAAGCAGGGCATTCCTGAATAAACTCAAGTCCTTCCTACTCACACCATCCTCCAGCTCAAGGTTGAATCCTAAGGAGAGGAACTGCAAGTATAAAGTGAAAGAGGAAAAGATGAAAATCTCTGCACTGTATCCTGGGCACCAGAGCCAGTTACATTTTGAGTAACCACAAAATATTAACAGTGGCCAACATTTGCTGAGCCCTCACTTTGGACTAGGTAGAACCCTGTGAGGTAAGTACTCTTATTGTTATTATTAAATAATTTATTTTGAAAAAGGGAATTCCATTTATTAGATTGTCTTGATTTTCTTTTCTCTCTTCCCTGTGGGAACATAATATTAAATATGCATTATGAATGCCTTTATTAGGTGACTCATTTTCCTACAGATGAGAAAACCTAGGCAAACAGAGATTAAGTAATTGCCCACAGTCAACACTACAACCAGACAGAAGAGCTGAAACTCAGACCGCAGGAGGAGGGAGTGTGATTCTCCACCCCTACTTCAATCCACTATGGTTTATAGAATAAAACTCAAATGGGAAAGCTGGGTATTCCCTGATTATCGAAGCATACAGAAGTAGATGTGGCTTCAGAAATTCCAGAAGACACAGCAAGTCCTTGGTGCTGCTGCTCAGTTGCTGTACCAAGCAGCATCCTTAAGATTCCAAATGCTGTTTTGGAGGTACCAAAGCAACGTATTTTGGAGACTGGGCCAGTTACTTCACACAAGCCTACACAGCACCATCACTTCAGGATGTCAGAACATGCAAGGAAGAAATCAGCTCACGGTCTTTGGTAGCTGGGAAGACAGTACATGAGGAAATGTCCATGTAATGGAGGGAATCCTTACGTAGGGATAGGGTCACACAATAATGAAAGTGTAGACAGTCAAAGTGATATTGTTTGTTAATGGTATTCTACCACCGTATGTCACCCCTGGGGTGATGTGGCCTGGGAAAACCACTGTAGGTCCCAAGGAAAGTAAGGTTAGTAGAAACATAGTTGGGTAGGAAACTCCCATTTGCATGCCTGCTGGGTGCTGAGCTCTCTGCCTGCATGCGATTGCCCTGGAGGCATGTGAATCTACATGTGTTTTATTCCTAAGACATAAAACTATTGTCCCATTAATAACAAAATTCTTCTCTGACACAATAAGAGAGGGAAAAAAGGAACATGAACATGGCATTTATCTCAGATGTAACGTTTTACTTCCTGACTGTGTTAATGGTTGCATTTGAATAGCAGGGAGGAAGAAAAACACCGAAAACAGTGCATTGCATTTAGCATTTAACATCTGGGATCAATTCAGTCAAATTAAGACTCACGAGAGTATACTGGGACATCATGGGGGTTCTGTTGTTCTACAGTATAGTCATAACAATATTACATTTGTATTTGCTACACAGTTGACACTGGCTTAAAAGAGCCTTTAAAGACAACAGACGAGGGTTCAAGTCCTGCCTTCTCTCACAAGCTATGTAACTTTGGGCAAGACACTTAATCTTTTTTAGTCTTATTTTAGTTGTCTATAAATGCAGATGATATTTGCCTATCTCATTGCATCAATATGAGGTTTGCAAAAGAGATGACTTGCCAGGTGCTTGGAACAGAGCTGGGCGCGTAGAACCTGTGCCTCCACAGCCCTTCCCCCTGTACTGCTTCAGCCACTGTCCCCAGTGGCTGAGTAATTCATACGTTAATTGCCTGGAAAGGGTTCTATGAAAAAAATCTCTGAGTTATTCATTTCTATATCAGAGTAATAGGACTGAAAAACAAATCGTTCATTTTATCTGGACACACATGAGAACTTCCTTGGGATAAAACACTGTCTGCCTGGATACATAGTGATGCCACATTCACACATACAAAAATATAGCTAACATGTATTGATTATTTACCTCATGCCATGCTCTCTGCTAACTGGTGTTCAGCATCTACATTATTTTCTACAGAGGGAGGAGGATATGATTTACAGAGGTTTTGTATCTTGCTCAGGAGTTCACAGCTAATAAAGTGATTTATCTGGTACTCAAACCCAGATCTGTCTAAATCCAAAGCAATGTTTGAACCCCCAATCCATGTTGCCTGAACCATAAACAAAACTTGCACAGACATATTTACATATTTTCACACAAAATCTAGCATTGAAGACAAGCAAGATTTTTTTTTTTTTAATTCACACTTCATTTTCCTTTGTCCTATGAACAGGTGCTTCTCAACTGCCTTCACTTAGGAGATAGATATAATGTCTTAGAGTTTGATGTCTGCTAATCTCAGAACTCCCCCTCAGAGAGCACCAATCCAAAATCAAGTTCTTATTCAAAGACTTTAACTGTGAAAGGAAAAATTTTAATTCTTTCAATTTCATTCCCATCTAAACCTTATGTTCTGGCTAAGTTTCAAATTAATATTCTTCCTTGGGAAATACTTGTTTTATTTTCTTGGAGATACTCTCTGGGTATATGGACAAGTAACAGTAGCAGGAGAAGTAGCAACCACTAATATTTAGTAAGCATTTACTTTTTTTTTTTTTTTTTTTTGAGACAGAGTCTCCCTCTGTCACCCAGGCTGGAGTGCAGTGGTGCAATCTCAGCTCACTGCAACCTCTGCTTCCCAGATTCAAGCGATTCTTCTGCCTCCGCCTCCTGAGTAGCTGGGACTGTAGGCACCCACCACCACACCCGCTTAATTTTTGTATTTTTAGTAGAGACGGGGTTTCACCATATTGGCCAGGCTGGTCTTGAACTCTTGACCTTGTGATCCGCCCACCTTGGCCTCCCAAAGTGCTGGGATTACAGGCATGAGCCACTGCACCCAGCCAGCATTTACTATTAATATATGCTAGGTACTATACGAATTAATAAACATGCATCATCTTATTTACTACTCACTATAACCTTATAAAGGAAATGACTTTTATACAATAGTTGAGAACTGAGCCTTAGAGAGTTAGAGCTAATGATTTGCAGAGGTGGGTCTCAAATCAGATTCTGCCTGACACCAACATCCACATTTCTAAGAGCTACATATTCTACCTCAGTTGTGAATCAGGATGCTACTTAATTTCTCATTATTCCTGCATAATTAAATGAATGCACGGCAACCCTGCAGCTTCTGTTACACTACCAGGTAACATTTCAGAAGACAATGCAGACAGGAATCCAGTAGGGAGTACTTAAAACTGCAGCATTCCAACCAGGTAAACGGAATCAAACCCCATTTAGTGAAAGCTCTAGGGACCAAGAAATGTCTGACCGCAGAAGCAGCTACTCAAATAGCTTCTTCTCAGGGGACTGTGCTCTATGATCCTCTTGATGAGTTCCCTGTGTGAGGAAGGTTTAGAGACGGTGAAACAGTCTGAATATCCAGGAACACTGAAACTCATTACAAAAAAGACGATGTCATAAATTACCAGCCTTGGAAATCAGGCACCAATGCACTCAAGTGTTCAGATGAGCACCAATTTTCCTGAAAATGTTTCTTAGATCTCCATGGGCAAACATTTTAGGGCCGTTCTTTTCAGGGAAAGAAAACTTTACAATGTGAGCTTCGGTTTAGGATTTTACATCCTCAATCAGATCTTCAGGTAACGTTAGGTTCTAAGTCATACTGGAGCACCTTGGCAATGGATACATACGTGCTTTTCCTTGCATAATACCAATAAATCTGCAATGATCCATTCATCCTCTCTTGTATGGCATTTTTTTAGGGGGGGGAACTCTTAACATCTTTCTACGAAACAGGTGTCTGATGTTAGCTTAAGTTATTTAGTCTTTAGGCATGAGAAGAAGTTAACTGGTCCATTAGGAGATCAAATCCATGACTTTGTGCTCTAATTAAAATATCTTAAAACTGAACTAGAATTTTGAAAATTCCCATGTAAAGAATAGTCCTTTTATCTCTTGAATTGCCATTAATGTTTTCATCAATTCTCTCTTAAACTCTTCATAAAATGACTCCCTTCTCCATTCATAGGATAACTGACACAATTCCAAACTGGTTCTTCCAGGATTTTATCCTCACCTGACTCCATCTGTACCTTCTCTAACAAGCAAGCAAAAATGTTTTCTGACTTTAAAAAAAGCTTTCCTCTCCGTCCTGTGATCCCCAGAGATACCGTTTTTCTCTCAATTCCACTCAGAGAATTCAAGAATGTTTATTTTTGTTATAAAACCAATATTTTAACTATAAAAAACAAATACCATTGATGAAAAGGTGGAAATATAAAACTGCCGATAATATAACTACTTAGATATAACAAAAAAATAGGTTCATTCTGATTTGTACTATATTTTACTTAAAAACATGTCATTAATGTTTTTCTGTGTCATGAAATATTCTATTCTTTAAACAGTAAGGAGACACCCACTGCTCTCTCCCTAACCTCCTCCTGTCCCAGTCTTCTGTCCAAGAACACAATTCTCTCATCTGTGACTTCCGTGTATCAAACTCACTGACCTTCTCTCATTTCTTGCTCTCTCCTTCCTTTACCGACTTGTCATGCCACATGGTAAACCACATTTCCTTCCAGAAACTCTTTGCTCCCCTCACCTTACATAACCTACACACATACACACACACACACACACACACACACACACACACACACACACACACACACACTTTCCACCCTATTGATAGCCTCCTTGTGGACTATCATGAGGAGATACTTCATAACATGTTTTCCCTGCATGTTCTCTCCTCCTTTCACCCTACAAAAGGTAGATACCATTCTCATTTAATAAGAGAAGAAACTGAAACTCATAATAGTTTGTTCAAAGTCACAGTGAAATCATCTAAGCTATTTGTCAAAATGCATATTCCTGTGTTCCACCACCTTATTTTTGTCCCATCTACTTTATTGATCAGATCTATAGAGATAAAACCCAGAAGCTTGCCCCTCCTCAGCTTATTCCAAAGCACACTATCAGGTTATTCCAAAGCACATTAAAGTTAGAGGAGTATTGGGTCAAAAGAGTACTCTTTCTTAAAATGAAATACATGCCTTCCTCCCATCTATAATTTCTTTCCCCAGCTCCAGGACTAAATTTTGGTTGAGCTTTCTATTAAACATATGACTCAGTATGCTCCTCAAATGAGCTACCTGCCCGGAGCTGTGTAGCTCCACTGGGTGGCTATATCCAGAAGAGAAATAGCAATCACTGCAGTTAGTTCAGCTCTCAGGAAGCCCCATCCCTAGGGAAAAGGGGAGAGCACCACATCAAGGGAGCACCCCATGAGACAGAAAAATCTGAACAGCAGCCCTTGAGTCCCACATCTTCCCTGTGACATCTAACTAAGTGAGAAGGAACCAAAAACAATTCTAGTAATATGACAAAACAAGACACTTTAGCACTCCCAAAATATCACATTAGTTCACCAGCAATGGATCCAAACCATGACAAAATCTCTGAATTGCCAGAAAAATAATTTAGAATGCCGATTATTAAGCCCATTAAAGAGGGATGAGAGAAAGATGAAGTCCAACTTAAAGAAATCAAAAACATGATAGAAACATTTCCAGTGAAATAGATATTATAAATTAAAAAAAAAATCACAACTTCTGGAAATGAAGGACACACTTACAGAACTGCAAAATGCACTTGAAAGTCTCAACAGTAGAATCAAACAAGTAGAAGAAGAAACTTCAGAGCTCAAAGACAAGGCTTTCCAATTAACCTGATCTATTAAAGACAAAGAACAAAGAATTAAAAAACAATGAACAAAGCCTAAAAGAAGTTTGGGATTATGTTGAATGACCAAACCTAAGAATAACTGGCATTCCCGAGGAAGAAGATAACTCTAAAAGTTAGAGTTTTTCCAAGAACATATTTGGGGGAATAACTGAGGAAAACTTCTCTGGACTTCCTAGGGACCTAGACATCCAAATACAAGAAGCTCAAAGAACACCTGAGAAATTCATCACAAAAAGATCATTGCCCAGGCACTCATAGTCATCAGGTAATCTAAAGTCAAGACAAAGGAAAGAATTAAATTAACAGAAGATTTCTCAGAAGAAACCCTATAAGCTAGAAGGGACTGGGGTCCTATATTCAGCCTCCTTAAACAAAGCAATTATCAGCCAAAAATTTTGTAGCAGCAAAACTAAGGCTTATAAATGAAGGAAAGATTTGGTCTTTTACAGACAAACAAATGCTGAGAGAATTTGCCACTACCAAGCCAGCACTACAAGAACTTCTAAAAGGAACACTAAATCTTGAAACAAATGTGTGAAATACACCAAAAGAGAATCTCCTTAAAGCATAAATATCACAGGACCTATAAAAGAACTATACAATGAAAAATAAACCAAGGTTTTCAGGCAACAAATAGCATGATGAATAGAATACTACCTCACATCTCAATACTAAAGTTGAATGTAAATGGCCTAAATACTCCACTTAAAAGACATAGAATGGCAGAATGGATAATAACACACCAAACAAGTATCTGCTGTCTTCAAGAGACTCACTTGACACATAAGGACTCATATAAACTTCAGGTAAAAGAATGGAAAAAAAATATTCCATGCAAAGGGACACCAAAATCGAGCGGGAGTAGCTATACATATATCAAACAAACAAACTTTAAAGCAACATCAGTTAAAAAAGACAAAGACGAACATTATATAATGATAAAAGAACTAGTCCAATAGGAAAATATCACATCCTAAATATATATGGACCTAACAGTGGGGCTCCCAAATTTATAAAACAATTACTAAGAGACCTAAGAAATGAGACAGACAGCAACTCGAAAATAGTGGGGGACTTCAGCATTCCACTGACAGCAATAGACAAGTCATTAAGTCAGAAAGTCAACAACAAAACAATGGAATTAAACTGTACCCTAGAACAAATGGACTTAACAGATATTTACAGAACATTCTACCCAATGACTGCAGAATATACATGTCATTTATCAGCACATGGAACATTTTCCAAGATAGAGCAAATGATAGGCCACAAAACAAATCTCAACAAATTTTAGAAAATCAAAATAATGGCAAGTACTCTGTCAGACCACAGTGGAATAAAATTTGAAATCAACTCCAAAGGAACCTCAAAACCCACAGGCAACATTACCCTGAATGGGGAAAAGTTGAAAGCATTTCCCCTGAGAACTGGAACAAGACAAGATACATTACTTCTATTCCACATAGTACTGGAAGTCCTAGCCAGAGCAACTGAACAAGAGAAAGAAATAAGGGGCATCCAAATGGGTAAAGAGGAAGTCAAACTGTTGCTGTTTGCTGATGACATGATTGTATACCTTGAAACCCTAAGACTCATCCAAAAAGCTTCCAGAACTGGTAAATGAATTCAGCAAACTTTTAGTATAAAAATATACACAGGTCAGTAGCCCTGCTATACACCAACAGCAACCAAGCTGAGAATCAAATCAAGAACTCAATCCCTTTTACAATAGCTGCAAGAAAATGAAATTAAATTATTAGGAGTATACTTAACCAAGGAGGTAAAAAGATCCCTACAAGGAAAACTACAAAACACTGCTGAAAGAAACCAAAGATAACACTAACAAGTAGAAACATATCCTATGCTTATGGATGGGTAGAATCAATATTGTGAAAATGACCATACTGCCAAAAGCAATCCTCAAATTCCATGCAATTTCCATCAAAATACCACCATCATTCTTCACAGAACTAGAAAAAACCTCCAAATTCATATAGAACAACAACAACAAAAAAGCCTGCATGGCCAAAGCAAGACTAAGCAAAAAGAACAAATCTAGAGGCATTACATTACCTGACTTCAAACTATACTATAAGGCCACAGTCACAAAACAGCGTGGTACTGGTATAAAAACAAGCACACAGACCAATGGATCAGAATAGAGAACCCAGAAATAAAGCCAAACACTTACAGCAACTTATCTTTGGCAAAGCAAACAAAATATGCTATTCAACAAAAGGTGCTGGGATAATTGGCAAGCCATATGTAGAAAAGTGAAACAGAATCCTCATCTCTCACCTTATAAAAAAATCAACTCAAGATGGATCAAATACTTAAATAAATCTAAGACGTGAAACCATAAAAATTCTACAAGACAACATTGGAAAAACACTCTCTGACATTGGCTCAGGCAATGACTTCATGACCAAGAATCCAAAAACTAATGCACCAAATACAAAGATATATAGATGATACTTAATTAAACTAAAAAGCTTCTGTACAACAAAATAATCATCATAGTAAACAGACAACCCATGGAGTGGGAGAAAATCTTCACAATCTATACATTGGACAAAGGACTAATATCCAGAATCTACAGGGAACTCCAACAAATCATCAAGAAGAAACAAACAATCTCATCAAAAAATGGGCTAAGGACACGAATAGACAATTCAAAAAGAATACATAGAAATGGCCAACAAAACATGAAAAACGCTCAGCATCACTAATGATCAGGGAAATGCAAATCAAAACCACAATGTGATACCACCTCACTCCTGCTAGAATAGCCATAATCAGAAAAATCAAAAAAATAATAGATGTTGGTGTGGATGTGGTGAAAAGGGAACACTTTTACACTGCTGGTGGGAATGTAAACTAGTACAATCACTATGAAAAACTGTGTGAAGATTCCTTAAAGAACTAAAAACAGATCTACCATTTTATCCAGCAATATCACTCCTGGGTATCTACCGAAAGGAAAAGAAGTCATTTTACAAAAAAGATACTTGCACATGCATATTTATAGCAGCATAATTCACAACTGCAAAAATATGGAACAAGCCCAAATGCCCATCAATCAATGAGTGGATAAAGAAAACGTGATTTATATACATCCCATGGAATACTACTCAGCCATAAAAAGGAATGAAATAATGACATTTGCAGCAACCTGGATGGAACTGGAGACCATTATTCTAAGTAAATCAACTCAGGAATGGAAAATCAAACTTCGTATGTTCTCACTCATAAGTGAGAGCTAAGCTGTGAGGACACAAAGGCATAAGAATGATACAATGTACTTTGGGGACTCAGGTGGAAAGTATGGGAAGGGGTGAGGGTAAAAGACTACACATTGGGTACAGGTATGCTGCTTGGATGATAGGTGCACCAAAATCTCCCAAATCATCACTAAATAACTTATTCATGTAACCAAATATCACCTGTTTCCCAAAAATCTAGTGAAATAAAAAATAAATTAATTAAAATTTTAAAAAGCAATGATCATAAAAGGTTGATAAATTTTACTTCATTAAAATTTAGAACTATTTATTAAAATTATCAATAAGACAGTGAAAAGGAAAATTAAAAATTAGGACAAGATATTTTCATACATATGTCTGATGAAGGACTGTATCCAAAATATATTTTAAAACCTACAAACCAATAAAAAATGCAATTAAAAAATAAAATAAAATGGCAAAAGACATAAATATATATTAATCTAAATCAAGGTTAAGAATGCATGCAAAAATGTGAATGAATTTGGTGCCTTAATTCTCCCTTGCTATGGCTGGAAAATAATGACAGGCTGACTCTTTTTATCATGTTGCACTTTCAAAGGCAGAATTATTTGTTTATTAATTTCTTCAAAGAATAATGATTATAAAAGAACAAAGGCATACAGCCATACTGATACACACATGATGGTTCAGAATCTTGAATACAAAAGTATTTCTGACTCTGCCTCAGGTCAGCTAGACCTGATTAGGTTCAAAGTATCTCTGAGGAACTAATTATCATAGCTAGTTTAATAACTGCTTGGAATAAACCAACCAGAGAGGGTAACGGGAAGGGGAATGGGTTGAGGAGCTTAGTAGGTACCTAGAAAATAATCTGTTTTGGGAAATGCAATTCTCAAGTAAGGGTTTGGGAGTAGCCTTCCACGCATGATCCAGCCCTCTTGTCTACTTTCATCTGTGATGCTGGATACAGAAACGGAGAGAGCGTGGCAGAAGCTTTAGTGCCAATGGTTAGCCAGGTCTTAATAATATGTCCTTTAACATGATTTCTTGTGATAGTCTCTTTAGGCAGGCCATTGTGCTTTTCATAGCTTCCAGATGTTAAAGCGGTGATGAAAAAAATTGAAACAAGTGTAATGGGCTTGATTGTGCAAAATCAGATCAATTCAAATTAGTTTATGGGCGCACTAAACATTAACAGTCAAGGAGTTTACAAGAGATTAAAACTGAAAACAGCACTAACTATGGTATTTCATGACAAAATGAGAAATTTAACAGCTAAAAAGAAAATATTTCATTTCATTTTTATCTAGTAGCAATTTTCAAATCACCCCAGGATATGTTCGACTATAAATCTTAGCATTCACCATCGTATCTTTTAAAAGTGGAATTCCAAGGGAATTGGCAGCATTGCCCTGGGATGTTCTCAGTGAGAATTACTTGATAATAGGCTTCTGAATGGTAACCTTCCTCCCCCACATAACTTGTACCAAGTGAGTTAATACATGCAAAAGGCTGAATGTATAGTGAGCACAGAGTTGGTGCTCAATATGCTTCTTTCCCTTTCTCTTACACCGAGGAAGACACCTTTTCCTGGTATCTATAGGAAAAACTGGAGACAGGCAAGTATATTTTGGGTTAAAATTATACACAGCTGAAGTTTTCTTCAGTAAGTTCTTGGGAGGGCAGATTGTTTGAGCTATGTCCAGACGTTCCAATGAATAATTCACTACTCAAGGCTCAATAATGTCAAAATTCTTTTAAGAAAACAAGATGTGTCTATAAACTTTTCATATGATCAGTGACACTGAATTCACAAGGAGAAAAATGACTTGACATTACTGTTCATATAATGAAATTAAATGGGCACAGATTTTTGAAGCCAAAAGGACCTGGATCTGAGTCCTACTTTCAAAACCTGCTAGCTCTGTGACCTTGGATGAGACCTGTAATCTCGCTGGGAGTCATTTCAAAAGGGTTATCACTTTCTTTGCAATGCTGTTATGAGGATTCAAGATGAGATGTGTAAAACACCGATACAGTCTCTGGCAAAGAGTGAGCTCTCATTAAATGATGTTAGTGCAATGAATATTCAAATATATTCATTACTATTAAATTTACATCGATAAAAATAGCAATATCATAGATTCAAAGATTTTTAACAAAATTGTGGGTGAGGCTACCACAACAGAGAGCAAATGGGCTACTTGCTCTCTAGTTTTGACCAACTCCCTTACGTCTTCTAGTTCTTACAATGCTTTCCTCCAAGAAAAAATTAATACCTAGTTCTGATTTTCTCCTTAGAGATTTATGAGTATTAAATGTGTTTTAATACATCTATAAAGAGATTTAAGTTCTTTTTGGAAATAAAACTGAAGAAGCCATTGATCAGAGTTTGACATGGGAATAATTTCACTGCTGGGCTGCATTTTTCCAAATATATTTCTCACCATAAACTGATAGGAAATTCAGTATTTCATTTTCTGAATATTGCCCAAATGAACTGTGGAAGTCCAGCAGAAGTGCTTGATTGTACTTTCATTAGACTTCCTTTCCTTTAGGCCATACAGGTGCAATGAAAGAAGAAAGAAAATTAATTAAATTTATGGGCATGTTTATACCCTCCAGGTGTCATAAAATGTACTGGCTCAGACATTTTTCAAGTAATTAAGCAGACATCTCTCTGTGTTTCCTAATGAGTTGCTGCCCTTCCCTTTTTAATCTGGTGAGAGATCTCATCACCTGCTTTCTGTCAGCTGATGGGCTTATTCCCCGGATGAGCTCAACCTTCTCCTCATGCTGCAAAGTGCTAATGGGACTTCATGGATACAAATATGAAATCCTCTTCTCTGCAAAAATATTTCCAAGGGTCAAGTAATAATTGTACTAGGTGTGGTGGCTGAGGGATATTACAATAAATCTGTTCGCCTCTTACATGTATTATTGGAAATGCTGCTCTATATTATTTGAAAAATATGACTGAAATATACACAAATATTCAAATATATTATATTATATATTACATATATATGAAGATAAATATTTCATTTCTGTCTCGGGCTTAGCTTCACCGATGAGACAAACTTTGAAATGCATCTTATAGGGTGTATGAATGGAATTTTCCGAGAAAGTAGAGGTGGCGGAAGATTGCAGGAGAGGTGAAGAACACATATAACGGACTTATATGATGCTTCTACAATTCACCCAACACTGTTCCAGACAGCAAAGACCCTTAAGAAGCATTGGGTTTAGAAAGCAAACCAACACATACGAAATAATTAGAGCTCTAAATTACAGAGAATGTGTACGATTGATTGTATCACACAAAAGTTGAGTACAATGCATGTTCAGAGAAGACACATAAGGGCCCCAGGACAGAGTACAGTATGGAGAAGGAAGACATCTCAACAGAATGGAGAACTAGCAGAGCTAAGACAATTGCTAAAGAAGGAAATGGAAAAGAGGATTCTTTAGAGGAGGATGTTATAAATTCAGCATCTGCAGGAACATGGAAGGAACTGCTCTGTCTAGAGCAGAGAGTGTGGCATGGAAAGCATCTGCAAATAAGATTAAAGAGCCACAGGGGGGGCCAGAGGAAAATGGAAAGTTTAGAATCCAGGGTGAGAGGTTAGAATTTGAACCTTTGTATAGGTTCCTTGGTAGTGACATATAATCAATCTTTTTAAAAGTCACTTGAAGAAGTCTTAAAGACCAACTAATCTAAACTTATCTTCCCTGCACAATTTTTTCACAGATGAAGAAATAACACTGAAAAGGGTATTTTATTAAAATTCATCTAGCAGTGACTTGGATAGCTTGAGGATAGCTTGAGCCCCGAGGCACTCTGGGGAAATGCCTCATCTTTCCTCCAGACTTTCCCTGCCCCTGATGTTCCCCATCTCAGTGGAATGGCTCCTTCATCCCACAGTTGCCCAAGGCCTGGCCTGGCAATTTTACCACTTTATTCTCTCTTAAAGCCACCATTTTACTCTGTTCTCAGGACCACTGCCTTAATTCAAGTCTTCATCATTTTTGACTGGAGTAACACAGGAGTGGTTTAAATTTCCTCCTTGCTTTGTTTTTGTTCCATTCCAACATTCTACAAATGAACTTGAGTAAAAAAGTTTGGGGTACCAAAACCATCTTCCTAAAATTCATTATTTTATTACTGTCTTCAGAGTAAACCCCAAACTCCTCTGCTCGGTCTCCTGTGTAAATGATTCTCCAATATCCTTAAGCAGTGTCCTCTCCCCCTCCGTTAATGTCCTCACTGTTTCCATTTCCATCTCATTGCAGCCTTTGCTCCAAGTGCTTCCCCTTTCTGTGGTGCTCCTCTCCTTCTTCAGCACTCTGGCATCACCTCCTTTAGGGAAATTTAAATCGCATCTCTTTCAGTTGCAGTTGACTGAAATCCTAAACCCTCCAACTTAAACAAAACTCAAAGCAATTTGAACAACAGAAAGAAGTCTATATTGACAGAAAGAATGGTGACGGACCTCACTTAAGGCATGGCCTGATTTAGGGAAACCTGTTGTCAGATCTCTGTAGATCCTGCCTCCCTTCCCTACTCCCACAATATAATAACTTAATTTCTTCCTTGTACAAACAGGCTTTCTGCAAACACAGTTGCAGGCAACCGCCTCTATACCAAAGAGGATAGAGAATTCCTAGGAAAATTCCAGGGGAATGTCTTTAGTTGGCCCAGCTAAGGTTGTATGTCTATCCCTGGACCTATTGGTGTGGGAAGGAGGATGAGACGCGATTAGTGGCTCAGTCAAGGTCATGTGTCAGGAACTGGTTACTGGGAGGTGATGAATAACTGAGAGCCGAGCCAAGGATAAACAGTAGCCAATGCAAGAAGCCTTCTCCTACCTTACTTGTTAGGGTTGTCATCTCTCATAGGCGCTCCTTTCACCCCTTTTTCATACAACTATACTATCGCATCATCTGTTTCCTTTTCCACCTTCCTTAAGAGTATATTTTGAGGCATATTCATCATGACTACAGCTCTTGGCACATAGTGGTGTCTGAAAAAATATTCTTTGAATAGACCAAAAAAAAAAAGTCAAATCTCTGACTGACCAAAAGAGATCCACATGGTGTAATTACCACATTGTGGAAACCAAAGCAGCAGGTAAGGAGGTTTCAGACGAGAGCAGGCCGTAGTAGAAAAGCAAGGACTCAAATGCCATGTGGGTATCTGCAGTTATACAAGGTGAGGGAAGAGCAAATGCAGCTCAGAGAAAAGGCAAGCAGAGGTTTGAAAAAGTATCAGAGGAATCTGGAATCTTGGAAACCATGTAGAGAAGCTCATGAATGCAAAATACAAAACTTGAGCTGGGCTTGGACAATGGATAACTAAGGATGTTTTCTAACTAGCTGCATTTACCAACGAGAAAAGGAATCTCACAAATAAATGCTGCAGCAGGTGGTCAGGTCTTTGAGGGCAGTAATGGTGGTGGAGTGAGCCGGGCGTGGTGGCTCACGCCTGCAATCCCAGCACTTTGGGAAGCCGAGGTGGGTGGATTACCTGAGGTCAGGAGTTCGAGATCAGCCTGACCAACATGGAGAAACCCCATCTTAAAAAAAAAAAAAAATGGTGGTAGAGTCCTAGAATAAAAGTATATGGAGGCTGTGAGCATGGCTGAAGGCAGATATTTCCGTCAGCTGCACTGGAGGGTAAGCTCCCACAAAAGACCGCTCTTCTGGGTGACTGAGGCACCCTCTGGGAGGGACTCCAGCTAAGGGAAGAGAGAGAGTAGGGGATATAAGCCTAACCAGAGACAATGCCTTGGTCACTGGAAGTAGGAGAGGATTCTAAGCGTGGTGCTGCTCACTTGCATATGTATCCCAGCCAGGCCCCTGGGGACGGGGACAACAGATGGAAAATGAAAGAATTCTTCATTAGAAACTCAGTGAGACATGGGGCATGAGGTGTGTTGCTTGAGGACATATTTGATAAAGATTAACAGTGAAGCAAGCAAAGAAGTATTCCCTCTATTTCTTTCCCCTCCCTTCCTCCTTCCCTCCCTCCCTCTCCCTCTTCCTCCCCTTCTCCCTCTCCCACTCCCTCTCCCCTCTCCCTCCCCCCTCTCCCTCTCCCACTCCCTCTCCCTTCCTTTCCTTCTTTTTCTTCTGACGGAGTTTCACTCTTATTGCCCAGGCACAAGCGCAATGGCATAATCTCAGCTCACCACATCCTCTACCTCCCGGGTTCAAGCAATTCTCCCGCCTCAGGCTCCTGAGTAGCTGGGATTACAGGCATGAGCCACCACACATGGCTAATTCTGTATTTTTAATAGAGACGGGATTTCTCCATGCTGGTCAGCCTGGTCTCAGACTCCTGACCTCAGGTGATCTGCCTGCCTCGGCTTCCCAAAGTGCTGGGATTACAGGCATGAGACACCACACCTGGCCTCCCTCCATTTCCGCATGAATCAGATATGAACTTAATGCACTCAGTTCTCAGGGAACACGTATGTCTTCAATGCCTTGAGCACTTCAGCATCAGCTCTGTCCCCATGATCATGGTGAGGAGGAGGGAGACAGGGACAATGGTTCCCCACCACTCTTCCTCTGTGGGTACCAGAGTCACTGGTAGCGAGTCACTGGAACCAGAGACAAGGTAAAAGGGGGAAGAAAGTTCAGCAGCCATGCTGTGGCTGCTAGGACACGTTTAAGTCCATAGCATGTGGAAACCTTCCCATGGAATTTTAACTATAATTGAGGGAAAGTGCATTAGACCAGAAATCCTAAAATAGTTTACAGGCACAAGTTTTAGGAAACATGAGCTACAAAAGTACTTATCACTTCATAGAGCACAGAGGAAAGAAACTGGCACATGAATCATCATAAGTGCTGAGATACACATGTCATCTCATCTTCAATAAACATTTTGAATGACTTTGAATATGAAAAAAACAACAGCCACAATTTGTACCTCAGGTACTAAACATATGTAGTTTCTCCACGGAAGGGTTCATTTTTCTCTTTACTTTCTGTAGCAGAAGTTGATTAGAAGAGAAAAGCAGAATGAAAAGATACCTTTAAAAAAAAGTAAATAAGTGCACAGCGAGATCTCATGCTAAGCACAATGGGGAAACTGGCTTTGCGCCATCACCTTCACAGTGACAGTATTCTTCCTTTGGGAGGTGGCTGTCCACAGTCTGAAAGCCATTTTTTCAGTGTGTGAACCTACTGCATAAAGTATCTGCTTCCACAGAGGAGTTCTTCACAGTTATGGCAGGAAAATGGGAAAATGTTTGAGGCAAAATGAAATCTCTAGGTGTCACAGTTAGTGCCAGGAAGAGTGTTTCCTCAGGGTGGAGGTCGCAGCTCTGCTATTATGGAGGATAACAAAGCTGTGTCAGACTGGGAAGAGAATTTAATAAAACCCACAGTGACACTTGAGACTGTCCAGGATAGCTGAGAAATTAGGAACCAAGTAATTGGATGTTTTCACTTCCAAAACACACTTCACACCACTTTTGAAGAAAATGTCAGTGAAAAATCTTATTTTTTCCCTTTTAGAAAATTACTAGGCAGAAATCTCACAAGATGAAATTTCAAAGGAGCTTCCATGTTCATATGCTTAAAGTACTGTACACCAGCTTCTTCCCATCCAATTGCACCAGAAAGATGGGAGAATGTACATCGAGGTCTTATATTAAAGGCGGGCTCATTCAAAACCAGCACTTAATCTAGGCTGGCACATGGTCTAAATGCTCCATGAGTAAAATAATTGTCTCTGATTCACCCATAAGCCCTCCACCAACACAGCTTCATGCAAAACCCAATATATACTAGGTACTGAATAAAATTTACTAAGATTTTTAAAATGCTTAAAATCTAAAACTTATATATTTGATTCTTCAGGAATAATCCTTGTGGTGGCTCCTAAGTGCAGCCTGGGAATAAAAGTTGACCCTTTATGTTCTATATGTTTATTCAATTAAGCAGGCATCTCCATAACACTGGGTGAAAGGCAGATGAGAAGAACAGCATCATGGCAGACTTCGAGAGATGCAGAGGTAATGATAAGAACCCACCCTAGAAAGACCTTCCAGGCTAGCTAGAAAGACAGACTTGATTAAAAGTCCATCATCATGAACAGCATACTCAAATATCCAGTAAACATAAAAAGAGGTTCAACATTATTACCCATCAGGAAAAATGAAATTAAAACCACAGTGAAACACCACTATACACTTCAGAAACAGCAAAAAAGAAAGAAAAAGATACAAAATATAAAATGTTGATGAGAATATGGGACACCCATAAATTTCATACATTCTGGGTAGCATTGATGGGATAGGGCAATGAGGGAGTAAAGGAGGATAGAGACAGCCACCCAGAAAATTACTTTTCAGTGTCTATGAAAGCTATAAGTATGCATACATTATGATTCAGCAATTAGACTTCTCTAAGGAATAGACCTAATAGAAATACACATATGTTCATCAAAAATATGTACTAGAAAGTTTCAGCAACCCTAGAAACTATGAAAATCTTCATACATTTTAGAATGGACAAATAAATTGTCATAGTGAGCAGTGAGAATAAACTATATATGATAATGCAGATTAATCTAAAAACCTTATATTAAACGCAAGTCAGACACGAAAGAGCACATACTGTGTAATTCCATTTATAAGTTCAAAAACAAGCCAAATTAGCATATGCTATAAGAAGTCAGAATAGTAGTTATCTTTGAGGGGTGGGGCAATTAGCAAAGTTGAAAGGGCAGTGGAAGAGGGCATGAGAGGTGTTTCTGGGAGTGTTGTAATGTTCTGATTCTTAATCTGGGTGTCAGCTGTATAGGTGACTTTTAGTTTGTGAAAATTCATTGTTCTGTACACTTACGATGTGGTACATTTCTGTGTGTATGTTAGACAGATTATATAGCTTTTTTTTAAAGCCTGCTTTATACACAGAAAAAGAATTATAAAGAAAATATTTACGATTTATGGTGGAGGGGGCATTTTCACACTTCAAGGTTCTGCATCCTGGTTCTAACTTTTAACAATAATATATACTTATAGAAATTATGAAAATTTAAAATAAAAAAGCCATAATTGGTTTCTAGTTTGAGCACAGACAGGCAAGGAGCTTATAAATCATCACTGTCAACCTTACAACAAGGAAAAGCTGGATACATTGAAAATCACTGACTTTTCTTGAACCCATCAGACAAATCAGACTATATAGCAAACCATCACCCTGAAATTTGGGGAGAGAGACATATCCAAGAGACACAGCCTAGATTTACATACCCGGAACAGAAGCCTCTGAAGCCATACACTCTGAAGCCATAGATTTGTAAAAATATTTAAAAGGGATTGTTGATGAATTTTTGGAGGCTGAATGTGAATTACATGAGAGTGAGACACTTCTCGGGGTCAAAGTCCTAGTGGAGCTCCACATTTTCATGGGCGTAACTTCCAGGTTCTCATCTAAAGATTTCCTGAGGCTCCAGCAGAGGGAAGGGATGATACTGGAGGTTCTTCATGTAAGTCAGGAACTGGACCAAGATGCTTTTGGCTCAGTGACTCCAGTCTGCAGTACCTCCCATATCACCTGCTCTCAACTGGAGCTCTAAGTCTTAGTTCTGGACTGAGGAATGGGGAAATTTAGTGAAGCATCCCAAAATCAGCAGTCAAGAAGGGTATGTACAGAGATGTGGGGGAGTAGATAGGGGACAGGAAAACAGTCAGATTCAATATAAGGCCACATTTCTGCTATCTATTGCTAAGTAACAAAACACCCTAAAACTTAAATGGCTTAAACAATTACCATTTCATTATACCTTATAACTTTGTAGGTCAGGGATTTCAACAGGCTTCAGCTGAGTGATTCTTCTGCTTCACCTGATATCATTTATAGTCACTTGATGGTATTCAGATGGTGGCTGGGGTGATATGAAGGGTCAGAGACAGATTCACTCACATGTGTGGTTCCCTGGCAGAGATGGCTGGAAGGTTGGGATCAGCTGGGCCCCACTCCCTTTCCATGAAGTCTCAGGGTCTTTCCATGTGATCATTCACATGGTAGTGGAACGTCTCATGTTTAAGGCTCTAAAGTGACTGATACAAAAGATAAGAAGTATCCAGAAACTGATGCAGTATCAGTTCTACGATTGTCTGTTGTTCAACAATAGTTACAAATTCCATCAAATTAAAACAGAGACTGAAATGTGGTATTGATAAATTCACCTAAAATGCAATGCAGAAAGATAAAGGTATTTAAAAATACATGAAAAAGCAATTAAGAGACACAAAATGTCAGTTGAGATTTTCAAGTATTCTTTAAAAAATTCAAAGTAAAGAATAAAGGGAATAGATAAAAAAATTCCAAAGCTGAATTTGGAATATCTAAGAATAGATATTCTTAGATTAAAAATATAAAACAAAGGTCAAGTTAAAAAAAAAAAACAAAAATAAAGCACTACTTAAGCAGAATTTAGTGAAATTGCATGAAGAATAGCTATATATATATACACACAGTAACTGTATATATAAATAACTATATAACAATAACTATACATATAACTGTATATTCACATATATTAACTTTCCAGAAAGAATAACTGCTTATCTACAAAAAGTAAAATTGGCAATAAATTTTCATTAGCAACAACAGGGCTAGGAAACAATAGAAAATATCTTTTGAAAATGGAAAGAAAACTACCTGGAATTCTATCTCGAGGTATACTATCATTTTACACTGAAGACATAGCAAAGAAACAAGAGACATTGCAGACAGAGAGTAAGAGAAATTACTACTCACAGACCCTTGCTGGGAAAACTATTAGGGAATGTGCATTAGTAAGAAAAACAGTAAATACAAAGGGGTTGAGAGATTAAAAAAAAGAAGTGATTGAAAGAATTAAAGAACATTCTTTCCACATTTAATTGCCTGAAAAACAAAAAAAGATATGTTTTTAAAAGTAGAATTAAAACTCTATATAACAATAAGAAGAAAAACAGATGGATAAAGGGTCAGTGTGTGTATGGATAGCTAAGATATTTTCATTTAAAAAGTATAGACATATTAAATAATTTTAAATTTTGGTAAAAATTTTTATTATTAAAATGTAATAGATCTCCATATAGATTCATCTCAAAGACATTTTTTTTTCTAGGTAAAAGAACCCAATCTCAAAAGATTACATATTTTATGATTAGATTTAGATGAGAAAGGAAAAACTTTTGAGACAGAAAACAAATCAGTGATTGCCAGATTTTAGGGGTAGTGGGAAGGTCTGAATACAGACGTCAGAAGGAGAAAATTCTGTGGCACATTTGGAATTGTTTAGAATTCTGATTACGGTGATAGTTACAAGAATCTGTATATGCATTATAACTCATATAATTGTACACCAAACAGATGAATACTACTCTATATAAATTTTAAAAATAAAGAAACAAAAATGATGATAACCAATAAAATAATGGCAATACAATTTATAGTTTCAATCAAGTAGAAAGGGAAAAAAGAATAGAAAAGTTCTACAGTGAATCAGGAAATGATAAAAAGGAAACAAATAAATAAAATAATGTAAGGTCTTACAAATAGAAAACAAGGTAAAATAGTAGTAGTAGTAGTACTGGCAGTGGTGGTAGTAATAGCATTCATTGGGCATTTACCATGCACCTTTTAAGGCATTTTACATACATTAACTGATTGAATATTGAATCTTTGCAATTAGGCAGATACTATTATAGTCAACATTCTCCAGATGACGAAAGTAAAATATATATATAAGTTAAACAAATAGTCCAAATCACGAAGTTAGTAAATATTGAAACTGGGATTTGTAAATAGAAAAAAGCACAAATTAGCCAGGAATAACAATAAATATAAATGGATTATATTCTATCAGATTGGATTTTTTTTTAAAGTCAGTTATGAGACATGTCTAAAGCAAAATTACACAGAAAGGTAAAACAATAAAAAGATTAAAAAGAAAAACTCTTCTAGTAAAATAGTAACTAAAACAATTTAAAAGAAAAAAATAAAGTTATAGCAATATTAAATCAGACAAAATAAAATTTAAAGCAAAAAAATTATTAGGGATAAAGAGGAACATTATATAATTATAAAAGAATAATCCCATAGAACTATAAAACAGAGGAGAGAGGAATTAATTCCCTCAAAAATGTGAAGGATCAGTTCACGGGGCAAGTAGCATTTGAGTTCTTCCTTAAAAAATGCACTGAATCAGGATGATTGTGAATAAAGGGAATGTTAAGGAAATGGGAACAGGCATTATTTAATGTGTCTGAAGAGGTATATGTGTGTGAATAAGTATATTTGCATTTTAACAGGTTAATTGTTATCTGCTGAATTGCCTGCATTGGGCAGGAACTACAGACTGGAAGACCAGTTAGGAGGTTTGAAATGTTCTAGGCAAATTGATGTGTAAAATACGTGCCTGATTTTCTTTCTCCTCTCAACCTAAACATCTATAATATGTGATCAAGAATACAAAATGGACAGTGTGGAGCAAAGGAAACAAAAAAAGTCACAAGAGGTAACATCTTTGGCAATCTTTTCTCTCCTTTGTCACAGAAGTGACCACCCACTCCCCCAAACAGAAATTCATAAGACAAAAGGGAAATGAAAAAGAAAACCTGATAACACAATGAGAGAAACTTACATGAGGATTACAACTGAGAACTGGAGGGCCATTTAACAAGTTGGCACAAGGGTAGAGCTAGATCCAGATTGGAAGATTGAGCTGAGGACAATTTAAAACATGGTCATGAGAAAAATTCAGGGAGTCTAGCAATGGTTATAGAAACAAACACATAAAAGAAAGGCAAAGTTCCCTGGTCTCCATGCCTAAAAGTGATGGTTGCCCAAATAGTAAAGCTTACCCCATCATTATCTGTGAGAATTAGGGAATAGTTTAAAATGACGTATTTAGAGGATAATGTTAAAAAACAAATAAATGCACATGTTTTTGAGGATAATATAGATATGACTTGAAGAATATTTGAATCATTTGCTTCAGTTTTAACTTTTAAAAAATTAAAAAGATTTTTTACAGCATCCAAAATTGAGTTGTGTGCTTAGAATGCTAGGGCAAATAGAAACAAACACAGTAAATGTTCAGTATAAAAAGTAAACACAACTCAAGAGAGGTATACCAATAACAAAAATAATGCCAGTCAGAGAAAAGAACTAAGTCATAACCTTCCTAAGAAAAATATATTGATTCAGTTTTTTATCTATGCGATGCCAACACACACGAGCATTCGGTCAATATTTGTTGAATGAATGAATAAAAAGTCACCATGGAAAGTAATAGGAAGGGCTCAGGGAGGAAATTGATTTTTGAAATAGAAAATCAAGCTCTCCTTTACATAAAGCAGTTATGTGAAAATGAGAGAACTATATGAACAAAGGCAACCAGTGGCCTTAATTTTCTTCATTTTAAAAAGGCTTTGAAATATTCTTCATGAAAGAGTATTAAAAGGACTATGAAACACCAACAACAAAAATCTCTAAAAGGTTGTCCAGGAAGGGAAAATGATTTGGTTAAGGCTTTCCTCTGGACACATGTTCCCCTAACATTCTCCTACAGCCTGATGGGAATCTTCATGAAAAGAGTATGAAAGACTCAAAAAGAAACCTCAAGACACCATATCAAGACAACACAGACTATTTAACCTCAACCACAGAGCATCTGATTAGTTGATAGGCTAAGAAGGATTACTAAAGAGAAATAAGTTATTTTGAAATGAAGGGTGCTAGGATTATCTTTGTCACTCTTGTACTTAGGTAACAAACAGTGAATGACCAAAACAATGTCTACTGAATGACTAAATGAATGAATGTTAATATTAATCACTAACCATGGAGCCTACCCTTATGTATTAGTCAGAGATTATGATGAAAGAAAGGAATGGTTACAAAGCGGTATCCAAGAATCTGGCATTGTTACTAGAGTACATACTGACTAAAGAAGGAACAGATCATAGTACTTGTCATGTCTAGTACTTCTAACAAGTTGAGAGAAGACCCTATGTTTCCATTAAGATCAAACAAAAGCTGATGCTGAAAGAGTCTAGATAAAAGTATCGCTATTTCACAGAAAGTAAACAAAAAAACCTTGGACCAGAAGGTTACTGATTGATAAAATGGATTATCACAAAGACATTGAGTAAGCCAAGAGGATTTGTATTTTTTTAAGGGTGATAATGGATTTCTTAGGGATATTCCATTATGGCTTCCACTGAAATAGTCATTTTAAGAGGACCAGAGTTGGGATTCCGAATTAATTATGGTAATTCTGAAGTATCTATGCAAGAGGAGGAGTGTGTGTATGAATAAGTAAGTGTGTCTTAGTAACATTTTCTGATGAATAAATCAGTTTAAAATTGGAAATCTGTGTCCTCTGGTAATTTCTTCTAAGCCTCCCTTCCTGTGAAATCCCTTTTCAGAATTAACACACCTAGAAGACATTCATTAAACATTTGTTGAATGAATTTTGATATGACATTGAGATAATACTTAGTATTACTATAAAGTGATATCCAGTACATATTTTTCATAAGCAAATGTTTTGCAATGATTATAGTGCTGGAATAAAATTTAATACTCATGTAGAAGTTACAAAGACATAGATCTACCGTGAGTTAGGGTCGTGCTTCACATATTCAGAAGTTTCACTATGGCTTGATTTTTTTTTTTAATATATATTTTTTATTGCATTTTAGGTTTTGGGGTACATGTGAAGAACATGCAAGATTGTTGCACAGGTACACACATGGCAGTGTGATTTGCTGCCTTCCTCCCGATCACCTATATCTGGCATTTCTCCCCATGCTATCTCTCCCCCAACTTCCCACCCCCCCCGCTGTCCCTCCCCATTTCCCCCGACAGACCCCAGTGTGTGATGCTCCCCCTCCTTGTGTCCATGTGTTCTCATTGTTCAACACCCGCCTATGAGTGAGAACATGCGGTGTTTGATTTTCTGTTCTTGTGTCAGTTTGCTGAGAATGATGGTTTCCAGGTTGATCCATGTCCCTACAAAGGACACGAACTCATCGTTTTTGATAGCTGCATAATATTCCATGGTGTATATGTGTATGGCTTGATTTTTTAAGGCTTAAATACACCATGTGTAATGTGTGCCAAATTCCAGAACTAGGTATAGTTAAAAAAAAAAAAAAAGAAGTAATGAAATTGGTGAAGAGATGTCTGGCTACATGAGAAAATATAAAAGAATTAATTAAGAAAACTGGGGACATAACTGAAGGTAATAAAATCATAAAATGGTATATAACAAATATAGTATTATTAAGAAGACCTTGGACTACTAAAAGAAGGGTACGCTTTTAAAATCTTGAGTTTATTTTAGCACTACATCAAGGAATTTCAACTTTTCAAAGTGAGAAGTCATTTCTATAATTCATTGTTGACTAGAAAATTTCAATTAAAGATATCAACTTCAGAAGAAACTAAATAATAAATTCCTGCACAGGAGATCCATAGGAAGCATATAATATTTTGGTGTCTCATTTCTAATATTTTAAAGTCAAAATCATTGTCCCCATAATATAGCCCATTGCTCCATTAATAGAGTCAGAATACAGTACTAAACACACCATGATCCAAGTTTACAGGGGATTTGGAAAGCCTGCGTGTGATATCAAGTCAAACAATTTTAGAGCCAAACGCCCTATGAAACCAAACAGTGCAATGTTCTCATTTTACATAATGAGAAAACTGAGACCCATAGAGATTAAGTATCTTGCCTGAGGTCACACAATTAACAAAAGGCAGAAACTTGCTAGAATCTAGACTCCCTGAGTCCCTAGTTCTAAGTTCTTTCTCTTACATGTTGATTCTCCCTCAAACAGAAAAATACAAAGGGGAAAAAAAGAGGCAGACACACAACTACTAAACTTTTGGACAAATATTATTTCTCCCCACTAAAGACGGGCATTAAAGTATTTCATTTCCTGTGATATAATTTTATTTTGGCTTTGTATAAGCAGACTAGAGTTTGGAGATAAGGATATAGTTTTCACTGTTTGTTATGGAAAATTTCAGGCATAGACAAAAGCATACAGAATAGTATAATGAAACTGTCATGTACCCACTATCTACCTTCAATAATTATCTCAATACTAATCTTGTTTGATCCATTCCCTACTTAATCCTGTCTCCTTCCACAATATAATTTTGAAGTCAGGCCAAGAGCACATCCATAAGTATATCAGCATTTGTCTCTAAATGTAACTGCAACACCATTATCACACCTAAAGAATTAAACATCTGGGGAGGGATCCAAGATGGCGGATTAGACACAACTCCAGTGCACAACAACCAGCAAAAAGAGGCGCAGAAACCCAGAGATCTTCTAGCTCCAACTGAGGTATCAGGCGCATTACAACAGGTCTGGACTGAGGGTGAGCAAAGCTCACTCAGGGCAGACAGAGGTGGGGAAGGGTGCTGCTTTACCCAGAAAATGCATCTGACTGGCGAGTCGGAGGCTCCACCTCTGGCACTCTGGTCCAGATACAGCGCTTCCCCCAAAGCCTCAGCAATACACAGAACAGGGGATGTTTGCCAGTCAAACGCCAGGAATTGCAAGTACGGAGTTGAATAAGACTCTGCAGACTGAGCTAACGCCCCCTCCCCCCACTGGGAGAAAGAGGGAGCTGTAAGCAGGAGCAGCTGGGCGGCCCTACCCCATGACCGGAGAGAGAGAAAGCTGAAAGGGGGAGATTGCCAGGTACGGCTGGGCGGGTCCCTAACCTCCCCCCACAAACCCCAGAGGGCTGAAGCTCTGACTCTAGTGGGTTGCGTAGCCAATGCTACAGTCTGAGATGAACCCTGAATGATCCAGCCCAGTGGAGGAAGGGCACAACCCACCACTAGAGGGGTGGGACTGGGCTACGTGTTTTAACAAAAAACACAGGAAGCCTACATAGCAACGGGACAGCGATCTTGACAACCCAGCAGCACCTACAGGTCAGCGAAAGAGGCAGGCCTAATCTCTCAGCATAAACAAAAAGACACAGGAAGCTCCCCCTAGTAACCTGAAGGAGTCCCTAGAAACCCAGTAGTGTCCCCCACAGGCAGACAAGGGACCTCATCAAGCAGCTCTCTGACACCACAGCCAGATAAATCCACAAAGATGGGAAAAAAACAGCACAAAAAAGGTGAAACCATCAAAGACCAGAACACCTCGTCTCCTTCAAGGGAACAGAACTCCTCAACAACACAAGATCACAACTTGACTGAGAAGGAGTGCGAAGAATTGATGGAAACAGGATTCAGAAGGTGGATAATAACAAACTTCTCAGAGCTAAAGGAACACGTTCTAACTCAATGCAAAGAAACCAAAAACCTTGAAAAAAGGTTAGACGAAATGCTAACTAGAATAACCAGCTTAGAGAAGAACATAAACGACTTGATGAAGTTGAAGAACACAGCACAAGAACTACGTGAAGCAAACACAAGTTTTAATAGCCGAATTGATCAAGCAGAAGAAAGGATATCAGAGATTGAAGATCAACTCAATGAAATAAAAAGAGAAGGCAATACAAGAGAAAAAAGGGTGAAAAGAAATGAACAAAGCCTCCAAGAAATACGGGATTATGTGAAAAAACCTAATCTACACTTGATTGGTGTACCTGAATATGACAGGGAGAATGAATCCAAGCTGGAAAACACACTCCAGGATATTATCCAGGAGAACTTCCCAAGCCTAGCAAGGCAGTCCAAATTTCAAATTCAAGAAATACAGAGAACTCCACAAAGATATTCCTCAAGAAGAGCAACCTCAAGGCACATAATCATCAGATTCACCAGGGTCGAAATGGAGGAAAAATGCTAAGGGCAGCCAGAGAGAAAGGTCAGGTCACCCACAGAGGGAAGCCTATCAGACTCACAGCAGATCTCTCGGCAGAAACTCTACAAGCCAGAAGAGAGTGGGGGCCAATATTCAACATCCTTAAAGAAAAGAACTTTCAACCCAGAATCTCATATCCAGCCAAACTAAGCTTCAGAAGTGAAGGAAAGACAAAATCCTTTATGGATAAGCAATTATTGAGAGATTTTGTCACCACCAGACCTGCCCTACAAGAGCTCCTGAAAGAAACACTAAGCATGGAAACAAACAAGTACCAGTCAATGCAAAAGCAAACCAGTTGGCAAAGACCAAAAATGCAATGAAGAAAATGAGTCAACTAATGAGAAAGAAAACCAGCCAGTAACAAAATGGCAGGATCAAATTCACACATAACAATATTAACACTGAATGTAAATGGCCTAAACGCCCCAATCAAAAGACACAGACTGGCAAACTGGATAAAAAGTCAGAACCCATCGGTGTGCTGTATTCAAGAAACCCATCTCACACACAAAGACACACATAGACTCAAAATAAAGGGATGGAAGAAGATTTACCAAGCAAATGGAGAACAAAAAAAGCAGAGGTTGCAATCCTAGTCTCTGATAAAATGGACTTCAAACCAACAAAGATCAAAAGAGACAAAGAAGGACATTACATTACGGTAAAAGGATCAATCCAACAGGAAGAGCTAAGTATCCTAAATATATACGCCCCAACACAGGAGCACCCAGATACATGAAGCAAGTTCTTAACGACCTAAAACGAGATTTAGACTCCCACACAATAATAGTGGGAGACTTCAATACTCCACTGTCAATATTAGACAGATCGATGAGACAGAAAATTAACAAGGACATCCAGGACTTGAATGCAGAGCTGGACCAAGCGGATCTAATAGACATATACAGAACGCTCCATCCCAAATCCACAGAATATACATTTTTCTCAGCACCACATTGCACTTACTCTAAAACTGACCACATCATTGGAAACAAATCACTCCTCAGCAAATGCAAAAGAACAGAAATCGTAACAAACAGTGTATCAGACCACAGCGCAATCAGACTAGAACTCAGGATCAAGAACACACTCAAACCCGCACAACCACTTGGCAACTGAACAACTTGCTTCTGAATGTTGACTGGATAAACAATGAAATGAAGGCAGAAATAAAGATGTTATATACCCAAAGAACTATAAATCGTTCTACTATAAAGACACATGCACACATAAGTTCACTGCAGCCCTGTGTACAATAGCAAAGACCTGGAACCAACCCAAATGCCCATCAATGATAGACTGGACAAAGAAAATGTGATGCATATACACCATGGAATACTACGCAGCCATAAAAAACGATGAGTTTGTGTCCTTTGTAGGGACTTGGATGAATCTGGAAACCATCATTCTCAGCAAACTGACCCAAGAACAGAAAGCCAAGCACTGTATGTTCTCACTCATAGGTGGCTGTTGAACAACGAGAACACATGGATTCAGGGAGAGGAGCATCACACACAGGGGACGGTTAGGGGGGTAGGGGAGAGACAACCAGGGGTGGGGAGGGAGGGGAGGGTGGGGGAGGGATAACATGGGGAGAAATGCCAGATATAGTATGCACCAAAAGTAAAATAAATTAAAAAAAAAAAAAAGAAACAAATCATTACAGCCACAACTGAAGTGCCATGCATCTCCCTTGCTCCATAAAAGAAAGCATTATTGTGATTTCAGTGTCTCATTCCTGTACATAATTTTATTAGTTTGCTACTACAGATATGAATCTATAAAATTTATATAGTATTGTTTTACAGATTTCAAATATATATTCTCTGGATATATTTTTCATTCAGTATTGTTTCTCAGAATACTGCAAGTTAATGAGTATAACTCCAAAGAATTGACTTTTATTGTTGAATTTGTTGCATATTATAATTTATATCTATATTCCAAAAAAAAAAAAGAATTAAACATCTTTCTTTACCATCACCATTAAAGTCACTGCTCAAATTTCCAATTGTTGTATTGGTGTCATACTATTTAGAATTCATTCTGAACCAAGAATAATTTAAATTTTACTGAAATGTTGAAAATGCAGAATATCCAAATAAGCTATAATAATGTAGATTTACACTAGAATCTACCATTAACATTGCACCTTGAAGAACAGGAAAAAAAAATGGGCATTATCATAAGAGTCTGGGAATAGGATCATTATTTTTGTATAATCACAATAAGTGACCCAACTTAATGTATAGAAAATTATTTAAATAGAGATGAGCTTATGATTTAAAATACCAGTGGCCAGGTGGATGGCAATGTTTACACACCATGGTGCATCAGATTATCAATTATATCCACACATCCAAATGATCCTGGGCAAGGTGCCACACAGAGAAGAAAAATGGATCCTACTCTGTCACTACATGAATGTGTATTCTAACATCATGGCAGGGATTAGCTAGGGAGCACCACAGGAGAAACTCTGTAGGGAAAATCAGTGGAGCCTGGAGACAGAGGGCCAAACTCTCATCCTAGCCAGAATGTAGTCCTGCACAAAGTTGAACTCCCTGAGTGTCTCTTTATCAGTATAAAAGGAGTAGCCAAGAAGGCCTCTGAAGATCCTTCCATATCTAACATTCAATGAGTTTAAACATTGTCAACCCATTCTTATATAACAGGCAGAACTTCAAAGATATCATTTCATCATGAAACTGAATGTTGAAAAATTACATTTGCCACACAGTTTCTAAAGAACAAAATTCCAAAGTGTTGACTATTGCTATTTCTCATTAGATTGTGTCTAATGAGAGGGCTCTGTGACAAAGTAATTGGCTGTTGTAGAGGGCAGCATTTGGGAGTGGCAGTAAGCCAGTAGAGACCTAACTAGTTTCAGCACAGCTGACTGCTATAACTAAGGGCTGCAGAACTAATTCGACCATTATTTCCTGGGTCACAAGCCTAAGGGTATCGTACAGAGATATACAGCGCCCCCTGTATGTTGGTCAGATTTAGCAACTAAAAATATTGCATGGGCAGTTAAAATGTTTCAGATAAACAATGAATAATTTCATACTAAATCTTTATATACGAAAATCGTATAACAACAATATTCATTGTTTACAATGAATTCAAATTTAACCGATTTTCCCATATTTTATTTGGTAACCCTAATCCCCAACATGCACACATATGTGTGCGCACGCACACACACACACACACACACACACATCCCAGAATGACAAGGTTTTTATATGCTCTTAGTCTGATACTAGTATAGAAAAATGGGTCGTTAGAGCTTTTTATTTGGGAAAATGCACATACAGTCCTGAAAGGTATAGATCATCCATAATTAGAATGAAGTATTTTTATCTTTATTTATTTTATATAGAGTTTAAAATGCATATTGATAATGTAGAACTTATTTTATCCCCAATATACTTAGTGTACGAATAAAACTTGTAACAGTTCTTTTCTATAGAGAAACTAGTCTCCCTTTGACAAATGGTTCTTGCCTGGTGTTATGTTGGCATCATTTACTGTAATCCTCACAGGAAGTTGAAACAGAGAAAGGTTATGTCATTTTTTCATAGCTATCAAACAGCAGAATTAAACAGAAGAGAGGACCCAAGGACTCCAAGTCCATCCCACTACTTCCCACCATCTACTTTCCCCTGACTTCCATAGGATAAGATATTTAAAAATCAGCATATGACCAGTTATAGCTTACTGAATGTTAATTATGTTCCAGGCACTGTGCCAAGTAGTTTATATACATTATATTGTTTATTCCTCATAGTAAGGCGAGATGTTAATTATAACCCATTTTATACATGAAGGGAGTTGTATGGGGAAGGAGCTCCCCATACAACCAAAGCCAAATTTCTCAAGAGGTAGTCACGGCTATGTAGGAGATCCTTACATGGATTATTTTACTTAATCTTTGAAACAACTGGAGAGGTAGGAAGTCATTAAACCAAAGTTATCAAGTGCCTACTACTATATGCCAGGCCCCGGGTTTTAAGTGCTGGGAGTAATTCCCATCCTCCATGATGTTGACATTCTAGGAGGGGGAGATAAAATGAGGGTGAATAAATAAAACATACAGTGTTCAGAGACTGGTAAATGCTAAGGAGAAAATAAAGGAAAGGAGCATGTGAGGTGTGGGCACAGGGTGAGAAAGCGGGTCACTGGCCATTTGAGAAAGCATGTCTAGGAAAGAATTAACAGAGAAGACAATATTTGAGTCAGGGTTGATACAAACAAGGGAGCAAGTCATATGGATATCCAGAATGCATTCTAGGCAGAAGAATCACCAAATGCAAAGGTGATTTGGAATATTTGGAATATACTCGGAATATCTGGAATATTGAAGAACAAGGAAGACAATGTGGCTGGAAATAAGTGGGCAAGGGAGACTGCTAAGGCACAGGTGTGTGTGTGCCTGTGTGTGTGTGTGTGTGTAGGGAGAGAAATAGTGAAGGACAGGAATCAAATTATGTAGGGCCCTGTGAGACACAGTGAGGACTGTGGCTTTTACCCATGTGAAATGAGAACCTGTTACAGACTTCTGAGCAAAGGAATGGTGTGGCTGACTCACTTTTTAATATTTATACTCTGGCTGCCAAGCTGCAAATAGACTGAAGGGGAGGCAAAGGCAGGAATAAGGCAACCCAGCAGAAATTCACTGCAGCAGTCCGGAGAATGGTGATGATGACTAGCAGCAGGATGGCGGCATTCAGGTGAAAAGAAATTGTACGATACTAAATACCTTTTGGGGATAAAGAGGACATGATTTACTAATGGGGCAGATGCAGAATGTACGTAGATTTAATCTTCATTTTAGAGATCAGGAAACTGAGGTTCAGAAAGCTTAAGTAAGCTTAACATAGAAAAAACAAACGGTGGCAGTGGAGTTTAAACACCAATCTGCCTCACTCTAAAATGCATGCACTTTTCATTACATTTTCATTGTTCCCTGAGCATGCATGGAAAACAATTTAGATTTTCTTTAAATATGCAGTGAAACTTTAACAAATTTAAATGTAAAAAGACCACAGCTTCTAGAAGGGTTATGTCTCAAAGTCTGTAAGGCAGTTATTTAAAACTTGGAAGGCCTTTGTTTTTCCCCTGTAGAAACACTCTTACAAATGGTTATTAGTTTCCAGGTCAAACCATAAAAGTCTGTGTAATCCATATTCTAGTTGATGATCATAGATACTTTTAATTAAAAATATAGTAGAAATAAGTATGTTGCCATATTTATAATTAACCAATACAAAACTAATAGGAAATATATTCTTTTTTTTTTTTTTTTTTTTGAGACATAGTCTCACTCTGTTGCCAGGCGCCAGGCTGGAGTGCAGTGGCACAATCTCAGCTCACTGCAACCTCTGCCTCCCAGGTTCAAGCAATTCTCCTGCCTCAGCCTCCCGAGTAGCTGGGACTACAGGCATATGCCACCATGCCCAGCTAATTTTTGTATTTTTAGTAGAGACGGGGTTTCACCATGTTGGCCAGGATGGTCTCAATCTCTTGACTTCGTGATCCGCCCGCCTCGGCCTCCCAGAGTCCTGGGATTACAGGCTTGAGCCACTGCGCCCGGCGGAAATATATCCTTATTTACTTTTTAATGGAATGTAGGATATAAAGTAAATTGCATTGCGACAAATCAGAAGTTAATGGAAATATGGTGAGGACTTAACGGTGTTTACTAAAAATTTCTAAACACATTACAGATGGATGCTATTGGTTTTTCTATGCCGATCTCACTTTTAAACCTTTTGTATCTTCTTTTCTTGGACACAGATGTCAGTTTGCGTATGTGACCAGTAACTGGGGCTGTCTCTTTGCTCTCAGATGAAAATATATGAGGGAAAGGGAGATAGAAAGAAGAATAAATCAAAGCATTAACCTCTGTGGCTGAATTAACTGGAAAAAGTTTTAAGAGAAAAGAGGAGACTGATGTGCATTTGTGTTTCTGTAAGGAGGTACTGATTTAAGAGGTAATTAACTAAGGAATAATAGAAAAGAAGGCAGAAGAATGCTGTGAATGCCATAGGGGAAGCAATTTAAAATTAGAGACATCCTTGCACGGGTAACCACCTGACATAACCATCCAAAAGCATTTTGTTATTGTCACAAACAGCCTTGGAGAAGCCCAGAGCCCAGAGTACTATAGGAACATGGTGGAGGTGGAGGGAGGACAGGTTGAGTTCTGAAGAATGATAGGAGTTGGCCAGTGCGAGGAGAGTTCTAGGCAAAGGAGGAAGTACATGCAGAGGTACAAAGACCAGCATGCATGACCCATTCATAACTTCAAGCGGTTTGGTATAGCTGGAAGTGATGAGAAGGAAATCATTAGATAAATGGTGAGATAAAATCCTGGGCAAGAATTCAGGGACCTGATCATAAAGGGTTAAGGAGTTTGGATTTGATTAGGAAGGCAAGATGGAGACTCTGAAACATTCAACCAAGAGAGCGAATGATCAGTCTTTTCTTTTGTAATCACTCAAAAGGAAGAAGGAAGGAAGAAAAGAAAAAGGAAGGAATTGAGGGAAGAAAGGAGGAAGGAAGGTCTGGTGGCAGTAAAGGGAATGGACTTGAGTAAGGTGAAACTGAAGACAAATTAGATATTCCAGGTGAAATTATGAGGGTTTGAACTAAGGGTTTGGCATTCAAAATATAAGCCTTGTAGTCTTAATGTCTGAACCTTCACTTGGACCTCTTAGACAGGTCACTTCACTCAGTCTACATTTACTTACCTATAAACTGAGGACATAATTAAGTAAACTTTCAAGGGCTGCTGTGTATGAACGTGGCCACCATATTAGTCATTTCTCTTGCTATTACTAAAAGAGTAAGGAGGGGGTTTTCTGGCCAGAGAAGTATAGTGAATACCAGAATAATGAGTTATGAGGACGAAAAGGATGAATTCAGTTCAAAATATCTAGAGTTTCAATTTATTCTGAGACGTGGAAGCATTCAGTTGGCAGCTGGGAATCAAGGCTTGGAGAACACAAAATGGCTGAAGTTGGAGAAACAGCAGCAAGTGGGCAGAACTTGAAATTATGTCGAAGTCTATGAGAAATAAGAAGACCAGTGAGCAAAAAAATATGATAGCATTGAGAAGTGACAACAGTGAAGAAGTTGTGGGAGGGGTTCTCAGAAAGGTAAAAAGAATACCTGGAGAGAAAATCATCCTACCATCCAGGAGGGAAGAGAATAAGAACACCTATCAAGGTACCTTTAATTTCTGAACCTAACCATTAAACAATTAGTATATGTTCACGGGCATTTATTTCATTATGCCAGTATGTTTTGATTCATAATCATTCTGTAACTGATCTCATTTTACCTATTAGTTTCTGTTTACTTTGTTTATAATACACATGGAATTTAAAAGGAAAAAAATTAATTATGTTGAAAATTAGTCAGTGATTCTCATTTTTCAAGAAATCACAGTAGTCTAACTTCCATTATTCAGAATTAGTCAGGTTTTATTGTATAACGTGAGTAAGCTGAATTAAAGTAAACATTAGAATCAAATCCCATGGCTTTGCTGATAATTTCCAAGCATGCACAAGGTACTCACACATATGGAATAATAATTATAGCAAAGACCATCTTACTTAACCAGGAATGGCATTTGTATCCTAAAATTTTAAACTAAGTACACATTTTGGAAATACAAGAAAATCAAGATAGGGAAAGATATGCCAGAAAAATAGCAAACACAAGAAAGAGAGAGATTTCAGGCAAATACATGTGCCCCTAGGGCCCCTGTGAGTTGGAAGGAGAAAGTAGGGGTTAACTTGGCAAAGAATCTCCAGATCCTGGCATCTGGGGCTAACAGTTGACATTATGGGGCCAAGAGATTTTGAGAAGACTCCTGGGAGAAACCATAATGAGACACATTAGAATTGACGTCAGCCCGGCCGGGCGCAGTGGCTGGCGCCTGTAATCCCAGCACTTTGGGAGGCTGAGGCGGGCGGATCACCAGGTCAAGAGGTCGAGACCATGGTGAAACCCCGTCTCTACTAAAAAATACAAAAGTTAGCAGGGCGTGGTGGCGCGCACCTGTGGTCCCAGCTACTCAGGAGGCTGAGGCAGGAGAACTGCTTGAACCTGGGAGGTGGAGGCTGCAGTGAGCCAAGATCGCGCCACTGCACTCCAGCCTGGTGCCTGGCAACAGAGCAAGACTCTGTCCCAAAAAAATAAAAATAAAAATACAATAAACTAAACACAACATAAAATTTACCATCTTAACCATTTTCAAGTGTACAATTCAGTGGAATTAAGTATATTACTATTGCTTTGCAACCATTACCATAGTCCTTCTCTGAAACGTTATTTTCCCAAACTGAAACTCTGTGACCAATAAACAATAACCCTCCATTCTTCCCCCCCTCCCCCCGGCCCCGTCCCTGGAAATCACCATTCTACTTTTTGTCTCTATGATTTTACTACTCTGAAGAGCTCACATAAGTGGAATTGTACCATATTTGCCGTTTTGTGATAGGCTTATTTTACTTATAATATCTTCAAGATTCATCCACATGGTAGCATGTATCAAAATTTAATTCCTTTTTAAGGCTAACATCCCATTGTATGTATGTATTCTGTTGTATGAATGGATGAACACATTTTGTTCATCCATTCGTCTGTCAACGAAGTGGACATTTGTGCCACTCCCACCTTTTGGCCATTCTGAATGCTGCTGCTGTGAACACTGGCACACAAGTATCTGATCCAGTGAGGCATCTCTTTTTGTTTTTTAACTTTTGACTTGGTAGGTCATGGCTCTTTGCTTCAATTGTCTTAGGACATTGAGATCTTTCTGGTTTTAGATGTGTTTAAGCTAGAACTGTGTGTTGTCCACGGTGATATATAGGGGATTTTTACACCGGATAAGATGATGGACAACTGATGGATTATACATTCAGCTAGGAGATTTTTTAAAGGTATAGAACATTAAAACATTTTATGAACCTACCTATATGAACAGAGTGCTATGCTCAAATTCTAGAGAAAGAAATTGAATCAATCATAACGACAAAGTATCAAAGATATTTGTGCAGCAAAGAGTACTCTGACAGGGCTTACAAGTTTGACGTCCTTTTTCTTTTTTTGAGACCACTGGTTTTTTATTTTCCCTTAAAAAAAACCTAGGAGTTACTTACAGTTTTGTCCCAAAACTTCATTTTCTTTCTAAATTCACCCAAACTTTTTTTTTTTTTTGAATCAGGGTCTCTTTCTGCTGCCCAGGCTGGAGTGCAGTGGCCTCATGTCTGCTCACTGCAACCTCTGCCTCCTGGGTTCAAGAGATTCTTATGCCTCAACCTCCGGAGTAGGTGGGACTACAGGCATGTACCACCACACCCAGCTAATTTTTGTATTTTTGGTAGAGAAAGGGTTTCACCATGTTGGCCAGGCTAGTCTCGAACTCCTGGCCTCAAGGGATCCGCCCACCTCAGCCTCCCAAAGTGCTAGGGTTACAGATGACAGTCACGGTGCCTGGCCTAAATTCACCCAAACTCTTACAGTCCCCCATAATATGACTGTACATCAACACCTATGCTTTCAAATATTGAATAGGAAGCCCCTCAAATGAGATGGAATTAATACTCTGAAAAATTCCATTGATTTGTATGCCATTATCCAATTTGAGATTACCAGGAAGGACCATTTTAAATTTAAATAAATGCTGCCTTAGATGGAATAACTTACTCTTGATCCTCACATTTGTAATCAATAGGGAACTCTTTGGCTGCATCTGATTTTTCACAGTTTTCAGCTAAGTCAGGAATCCTAATGCAAAAATCTGCCCTGTTATGTGGATTTGTGAACTGTCTAGAGGGTTCTGGGTCCATTAACCAATGGATAGATTACCAAGAGACCCAAATATAATGTTTTTGTCTTCAACAGAGACATTCTTGCTCTACTATTATTCATATGATTTCAAGAAAAGTTAAAGAGATAGAGCAAGGCATTTCTCTTGGCATCAATTCAAAATTCTAAAGCAAAATTAATTACACATGCACTTTAAAAAATCTGGATTCTGGAGCTTTCAGTGAGAGCATTTAAAAATGTATTCATTCAAAATCCCAGAGCGAATGTGCATAATAGGGGGGTATTACTTATGCAGAGTGTGAAGGGCTGTAGCATCTGGGGCCAAGGTACAGACCTGTCAGTTAAATGACAGACACATTACACCCTGGCCAGGACTGAGACAAGACATCCAAGCATCACCCCTTGTCTTACTACCTTGGTGCTGCAGCCAGGCAACATATGTCAGGACTCTCATACCCAATGTGATAAATACAATCCCACCAAGTTTTACAAATGCCTTCAGATCTATTGTCTCTTCACATCAATCAGGACTATGGAACTGTTGCTTTAAAAAAATCAATTGATACTTTTGTAATTAAAAACTGTCAAATAAGATGTTCTCAGCAACGCTGAGTGGCACATAGTTGTTTAAAAAATAATGCCTATGCCATTCCCAATTACACACAGAGGTAAATAACTGGACCAATTATAAATCAGCCCTTTGTATGATCACGCAGCAGAAAAAAATCTAACAAACATTCTCAAGGAAATTTTTCTTCCTAGCCAAAGCTGTAACTGAGAATTTTTAAGCCTAATATAAAATATTAATGGCTTTTTCCCCTTTTCTCTTTTCACTCCTTCCTGCTCCAATCTCTGCCATCCTCTCTCTTTAAAGGGTAAAACAAAGTCATTCTGCCCTTGCTTCTGAATCATGTGTGTCCTTGCCGACACCTGAGGCAGTGAAAAAAGATGAAGAAATGACAGTATCTGGTCTCAGTGTTTCCCACCACATTATTGTAGCGATATTCAGTATCTCAGATAGAGAGTTAACTCTTTGTTGTCTCTTTGCAGCTCTGAAAACAGCTGTGCTCTGAACCCTCACACCAATGTGTGTGATCTGTTTGGAGCTCAAACCACAAGGGTTTATGCAGACCGGGGTAACCTCCTAGCCCCCTTGGAAACCACTTACTGTGGGTGAGCTACTCCGCTCTTTGCAACATTCATTCATTTATTTATTTGTTCATTCAATGATATGCTAGAGCTTAATTTTCATGGATCTTGTGAGCCTATTGTTAAGCTGTTTGCAACTTGAAATTGGTTGGTGGTAAGAGTGTGAAAGTTTTAAAAAGCTATAAATCATCCCCAACCTTACATCCAAAGCTAGCTGTTAGATCAACACATTACTGAATTTATTCATCAAATGCTTATTGAGTAACTACTATGTGCCAAGTACTGCACTGGGTGCTAGGGTATAACAATGAAAAATAACAATATAAATGATCAATACTAGTGGTAAAGATAGGCAATAAAAAATACACAAATATCTTTAAAAAAAATTACAAAGAGTAATAAGCAAAATGAAGAGAAGAAACAGATACTATAACTGAGAATAAAATTAGGGGCAAGCCTCTCTGTAGAGGCAGCAGAATCTGGTAGTTCAGAGGGCAGCCTCTGGAGTCAGGAAGCCCAGCATGTAGTTCTAAACTCTGTGCTTCATCATACACAGTGTACTGCATATGTGTGCAAAAGTGTGACTTTGGGAACATTATGTTACATCTCTAAGCCGCAGTTTCCTTATCTGTAAAATAAGAATCATAATATAACCTCTTTCATAGGACGTTATAAGGATTGCAAAAGATAATCCAGGTAGAATGTCTAGTTCTGGGGCATGGCCTATGTTTTGAGCTAACTCAAAAAAATGTTAACTGTAATTATTATCATTATATTATTATCATTAACTAAAGAGGTAATATTTAAGATAAAACTTAGAGTGTGCAAAATGTGAGCTTGACAAAGATCTGAAGAAAAAGATTTCCAAGCAGAAGAAAACACAAGTGCAAAGTCTTTAAGGTACAAATAGTTCTTGGTCCAGGAACAATTAGAAGGCTTAGGTGGCCGGAAAGTTAGTGCTTTATTTTAATGCCATTACTTTTAATCACAAAACTGCAATTACTTTTGCACCAACCTAATAGTACCTGGGGGAGAAGCAGCTGGCATAGAATAGAGTTGAAGGGCTTGGAGGGACCATGCAGAGCTAGTTAGGCCACTGGGATATATCTGAATTTTACTCTAAGTGTAATCAAAAGTCTCTAAAGGAGTTAAACAGAGAAGTGACATGAATCCATTTAGAGTTTTAGTATCTCTCTCTGCCACTTGGTGCTGAATGGGTTAGAAGAGGCAAGAGTAGATCCAGAAAGATCAAATAAGAGTCTAATAGAATAATTCAGATGAGACATTATGGTGTTTTGCATGACTGGGTGGCAAAGGAGGTCAGTGAACAGATTTGGGATATATTTTGAAGGTAAGTCAGTATGAAATCATGTCTTGTGGAGGAACACAGATGGAACGGGAGGCCATTATCTTAAGTAAAACAACTAAAAAACAGAAGATCAACCACCACATGTTCTCGCTTATAAGTGAAAGCTAAATAATGCATATGCATAGACATAGTGGAGTAATAGCTACTGGAGACTTGGAAGAGTGGGAGGGTGGGAGGGAGGGTGAGGGAGGGCAAGATTATCTAGTGGATACAGTGTACAATATTTGGCTGATTGTTGCACTAAAAGCTCAAGCTTCACCACTATGGAAGATAATTATATCACAAAACTGCCCTTTTACACCTTAAATCTATAAAAATTAAAAAAAAAATAACCAAAAAAATAGAAGTTGGTCATGGACTGGATAAAATAAAAAGTTGGTCAAGGACTAGTAGACTGCATTTTTCAACCATAAACACACCATTTCACAGACCACATATTCCTCCACGATGTGATCCTAGCTGTCCCCCATCTATAAGTGGAATAGAAGTCTCCTCCCTTTTAACTTCAGTGTGACTGTGGCTGTTTTACCCAACTGAAGCACAGCACAAATGATGCCATGTAACTTTCAAGGCTACAGAGACAATGTGATTTCCACCTTGTTCTACCTTCAATAGTGTCCCACAAAAATTCATGTCCACTCAAATCTCAGAATGTGACCTTCTTTAGAAATAGGTTTTTGCAAATGTAATTAGTTAAGATGAGGACATATTGGATTAGGTTGGACCCTCATTCCAATATGGTTTGTGTTCTTACAAGAAGAAAGGGCACGCAGACATAGACACATACAAAGCAAAGGCGGCCATGTAATGGTAAGGAAGGCAGAGACTGGAGTGATGCAGCTGCAAGCCAAGGAATGCCAGAGGTCACGAGCAACCAGCAGAAGCTATAGGAATCTGCAGCAAAGGATTCTTCCCCAGAGCCTTCGCAGGGAGTGCAGTTCTGCCAACATTTTGATTTCAGACCTCTGGTCTCTGGAATTGTGAGAAGATATATGCATGCTTTTAAACCATCCAATTTGTGGTATTTTGTCACAGCAGCATTAGGAAATTAAAACACACCTTGTCTGCTATGACACATTTTGAAGCTCAAAGCTGCCATGTAACAAATTCAACTACTCTGAGTTAACCACATAGTGAGGAAGCCCAGGCCACGTGAGAAGCCACATGAAGGTGCTTCAATGAGTAGCCTCAGTGAGGTTCCAATTGACAACCAACATCAACTGCCAGACACGTGAGGAGACACCTCAACTCAAGATGATTCCAATCCCAGATGTCAACTTGCCCCCCAGCTGTTGAGCTCTCCCAGTGGAAACTCTAGAAATTGTGGAGCAGAGACAAGCCTTATTTTACCTTGTTTGAATACCTGAATTATAGAGTCTTTGAGTATAATAAACAAATATTTTCTGCCACTAAATTTTGCCGTGGTTTCAGAACGATTGAAGATGGTTCCTTATAAAACTTTCACACACACAAACCTTCAGGATTTAAGAGCCTGCCTTTTTAAAAACAACAGGCACCTATAAGTCTTAAGGGTGATGGCCCATGGCAGCTTCACTGGAAGCGCATGGTAGAAAAAGGCTTATACTGAAGAGATCTGTAGGTATGTCTTTTGCCTAATGTAATGAATATATAAATTGATACACAGGAAGCCAAAATGTATTTTTAAAGGAACTGCATTGGCTTGAACTAAAAAGAAAAGATACACCATAAAATGAAGGGGGTGAGGAAGTGAAATTACTTTCAGCAGGAAGCAGGATGAGAAAACTACTCAGTGGCAACAATGGGTCATTTATTATGGAAAAGGAAGAATAACTCAGAAAGTCATGTCAAATGCTGGGAAGGTGGATCCAAGAGCAGGTGTAAATTCCTAGGGAGTAGGTTGGAGCGCTTATCAAGGAACTGAAAACAATTGACTTTTGAATTGCTGTTGGATAGTGAGTGATCTGTGTCTCCCATTTCTCCCTTTTTTGCGCAGGAATGTATGCCTGATCCCCAGTGCATGGGGTATGTGGGAGGAAGACAATTGAATCTTTTGTTCACAGCTCTTCAGAAAGTAAGAGGAACTGTGCTAGGAGAACTGCATTCAAAGAGCCTCATCAGCACCAGGGATGACTTGGATGACAACATCCTAGACTTTAAAGTCATGAGGTGAGAGAGACTTCGGGAATGTCAGGGGAAGGACTGGGTGTATTTTACATGTAGAAAGGTTGTGGACAGTAGATAGATTGACGGTACTGACTGAAGATGGCTACTGCAGTCTTTTATCTCACATGCTTTTCTTTGCTTCATGCCACTAAGTTCTGGGGTAGTTTGTCACACAGCAATAGTAATCAGATTGTGGCAGGAGAAAGGAGGGGGATCAAGTAGGACTACTAGTTTTTGGCTTAGGTAACTGGGTGAAAGGTGACCCCATTTGCTAAGATAGTCAGTAATTAATTTCGGGGGGGAGGGGGAGTTAAGGAAGGTAGGAGAGGAAATCACAGTTGTCTTATGTCCATGTTATTTTTGAAACGTGTATGAGACGTTCAGATATAATCTCCTTTGTCAGCTCATCTGGGACTCTGAAACCTCAGTATGACTTCTATACTGGAATTAACTTACCAGTGACATTTCTATGAAGGATGGCACTATAAGCCCGTTGTAACATTAACAAAAACAAAAGTTTGATGTCCTCCAAATGGCATAATCATCCAAAACTAATACAACCAAGCACAAGCTGCCCCCTCATTTTTAATACTCGTGCTTGTTACTTTGAAAGGGCACCATTTGGCCCTCATTAAATAAGAGAAATTCAACTTTATTACTTGAAAATGTTTGAATGCTTGAAGTAGAAAAATATTTAAATAATCACCCTTGCAACAAAAACACAATTTGAAGTTGATCTAACCGATCGCTTCCCCAAAATCAAATCCTGGACTAGATTCTAGTTTTAGTCTAAATGCAAATGAGGGCTATTTCAAAACTGGTGTTCCTTATGGGGGATGCCAAAAACCTTAAACAGCTCAGCGTGCCAGATACAGCCGTGAAGAAAAGCAGCAGCTGTTTTGCATTCCAGCATTAATCACAGGGACCAGACAAGAATCAACAGCAGTTAAGGTAGGGGGTGCCCCATGAACAAGGATAATAAATGTTTGTGATGACCATTTCCAGCACTGAATTAAATGCTTTGGGAGACATGAGAAAGTAGAGCAAAAGAATTGGTTCAATCTTCTGTTACCTGTGTTTATGAAACAATGTGCAATTTGTACGAAACCTCTACTCAAAACAAATCATCCCAGCCCGCCAGATACTACGTTTCTGGTTACAATGTGACCTTAATACCATTGGAATTCTCCTTTATTTTTGTATGTTGTGATTGATCCATGACACTAGGTTTGTTGCAACCTTCAACAGAATGCTATTGTTTATTCAGGGGGCAATTGAACAGCAATGAATCAGCAGACAGAGGAATGGTCTCTTGACTCCTCTGTCCTCGTCTCTCATGAAGGATAAAGAAGGCTGCCATTCACATTCTTCCCTGTTTCCCCTTTGTGAATGTACCAGTGGTCCCAGTTGAATGTGTGATTGTAGATCAGGGTCTCCTGTGCAGCTCACATCTCAAAATCCCAGAGAATCACCAGGAGACATTTAATGAAGCCTACAGAGTCTGTGCCAAGGAAATGGTCAGTGCTTGGAAATTTACTGAGACCATGGAATTAAGTATAGGCAAAGGAAAGAGGGATATTTTATCATATTTTCTTGTATCTAACACAGGAACTCTAGGTGTCGGCACATAGCTCAACACATGGTAAGGCATCAATAACTTTTTTAAAATGATGAGCTAATGTTTACAATAAAGTATAATCTCAATTGACAAAGCAATTAATAAAATAAAATGCAAAGCAAAATTTCTTCACTTGGCTTTGACCATCAAGGAGGGAAGAATTTATTACTGGCAGTATCATTAAACATGTGGCATGTTTCTGTTGCTAGGAAATTTCTCTAAAATGAGGTTTGGGGAGAACTTAAATGCTGTACTTGTGCCTATACTTTTTTTTAACCACTTCCTCCTCCTTCCCATTCCTAATGTTAGATATGGATCATAAATGTCTTCTCTTGCATTTCAATAAAATGTATTTATGCATTCAAATCTTTTATCAAATGTTAAAGCTTCAAATACTTTAAAGACAAAAGGGAAAACGCACATTGGTTTGGGGGTTTAGGAGTGTTTAGAGTTTTCCGGGTTTTTTTTTTTAGAAGAAAAATTCCAAATGGTACAGGACAGGAATTAACCTAATTCCCCTAATAATCATTATTAATATAAAAAAATTAGGGGAATATCGAGAGTACTCTGGCATTTTTTCACCTAAAGGAGACAACCAGAATGAGATGCAAATCAGTGCTCTTATCTAATGAATAATGCAAATGAGTGTTCTGCATATAGTAAGTCAGTCTGCAGGAATTCTCTAGCCTTACCTCACATATCTTGTGGATTTAAGCACCGTGTGTCACAAGAAATTAGAGAAAAGAATTGCCAAGTAATGACAGAGCCTTGGAGCCCCAACTCAGTGCAGATAGCAAGGACATTAAGAAGCACAGTACAGCAAGGGAGGGAGCTGACACCTCATTAAAATAAAAATGTTGTTATTTTCCTTCACCAAGTTAATGGAGCTGTATGACACTGTGATCTGCAATTATTTGTGTGGCTATTACTTAAAAGAATCCTCAGCCACACTTTTTTGAAAGAATTCTGGAAAAATTTTAGAAGTCACCTTCCTTACAACCCCTAGTGAAAGAAAAAAATGTTATCTAGGAGTATTTTACACTCTCTTTCATACAAGTGAACCAACAGTTAAGACTTTTCACTAGCATAACAGAAGCCATGTAAAACTGCACTTTATGCAACTTTCTAACTCCTTAAAAGGTACTCAGTTCCTCAAATAACAACTGAAAATAAACCCTAATTTATGCAATACATAACTGTTTGATGTGAACCATGGGTGTGCTCACAGTTACTTTTCAGTCATGGATTATTTCACTGAAATGTATTTTTTATTTAGAACTCACCATCATTGTCTCTAGTTTTCTAAGAAAGCAGCTCTGAATACAAAATTCTTCTCCCTGCATAACAAAATATCACGTCTTATTTTTCTTGTTGAATCCCTTTCTCTGCTACCCCCAGATTTAAATCAATCTTGGAATGCTCAACTAATCTTGTCCAAAGTGTGACTGACTCTATTTGTCACCAAAATATTTAGAAGGGAGTTCGGCGTAAGTGGCCACCTGCAGAAGGACTAACTGCAGCACAGTCCTTGGGCCATTTGTTTGTGGCTATCCTTAGGGGATCTCTAAACACAGAGGTGGACCAAAATTAAGCAACAAAGGTTAAATTTTTTGGATGAAGAGAAATATGTCGCAAATTTGCTGCCATAAGAAATATTATCTAGGAGATGCTGAAGATACTATTATCTAGGCAATACTAACCACACATTATCCTAATTAGGTCAGTGGACACATATATCCATTATTAATCTAGGCAATTACTATGTTTTAGTTTTGTGGTTTCCGCCTAAGTTTTAATTTTGGAGAAAATTTTGGATAACAAAGCCTGCTAAACATTATAAGCCTCTGAGTTAAGGAAACATGTTGTAAAATAAAGGCAATATCTTCAGAATAGGGATTTTGTGACATTTATTTAAAAACCCAGAAAACTTTTAATTTACTTCTCAGGACCATGTTCTATAGCGCTATTTTTTTTTACACTATAAAATTATTAGTATGTCATAAACCAGTTTAGTAAATCTTGATCACAGTTTTAAAATCTGAACTAGAAAACATAAAATTGCTTTGTACACAGTAAGGCATTTTTGTGAAACTTTTATTTCATTTAAATGCATATTTATGTTTATATGTGTTTACTCAGTCTTGATGTAAAATGCATTACCATTAATTTTAGATTTAAAAAGTTTGAAAGGCTGTGCTTTAAGGCCCTTCATAAAATCATCTAAGGTTCACACTGACATTGAGAAGGAGCACAGATAAGTCAGACCAATTTGATTATTATGCTTACTAAGTAAAAGGGTTGACTAAGACTTGCATACCTGTCTAAAATATAAGCTTTGAGAACTTTATAAGAACACAAATATATTTTTATTTCCTTTGCAAATAGAAGCACAGATTTTATTACAACTCCTATATTGTTGCCAAGGGTGGAAATCAATCCAGGTTCCTATCTTCAGGCAGAAGAATCTAAGACACTCTCTTGTATGTAGGCAGGTAGCAAGGCTTAAAAAAGCCTCCAGTTAACTGGGCAAATTTAAGGCTCCTGTGTGTATACTGGAGTTTTAAAGTGGAGCTTTTGCATTCTTTTTTCCTGATATGCAACTTACTAACACAAAACTGGACTTACTCCCTCACAATGCTTCTAGTCAGAAACTCTTGAAAAGAAAGCCTAAAGAAATAAGCAGAAAAGCTCACCCTGAAGGAAATGGAGATAATTCAGCAAACAGAAAAGAATATTAAAGTAGTTCCTTTAATTGTTCAGATGGTGGAGGAAGACGAGGAGGGTAGGATCAGGAAAAATAACTAATAGGTACTAGTTTTAATACTTGGGTGATGAAATAATCTACACAACAGACCCCTATGACACAAGTTTATCTATGTAACAAAGCTGTACTTGTACCCCTGAACTTCAAATAAAAGTTAAAAACAAAAACAAATCAACTACTCAGAGAAGTTCAAGAACGTTTTATATTCATATAACAAAAATAAAATATTTTGAGAGAAAACAGCAAAAATAATTTTTATTGTCAATTTAAAAAAAATCTATTGAAATAAATTCCTGGAAAAATGTCATAGAGCAAAAAGTCAAAACAATGACATAGGTGTTTTAAAAATAAAAAGATAAAAGATGCATATAAAAACAACTGAGATGCTCCAGTTTCTAGGATGAATGAATGAAGAACCAGAAGAAGAAGTTATTTAAAAGTTAAGAAAATATTTCCTGCAAGAAAGATTTAAGTCCTTTGGATTGGGTAGATCCACTAAGTTCCAGCATAATAATAAATGAATAAAAGAACCAGCTGGATACTCATTATAAATTTTCAGAATAAATAGAAGGTCCTCAACTCTTTCAAGAGTGTGGTACATTGTCTTATTGTTCCTAGTTATTCACTGTCCCTCTCTAAAGGGCCCATATTTCAAGGCCCCTCCTTGGGTCTTCTCTTTGTGGGGAGGGCAGGACTAAAAAAGGAGGAGGCTTAGAGAGAATGTTTCCTATTCCATTAGTGTCAAGCTTGGGCATGTTGAAATATGAATGGAAATAATATACGCTGCCTAAGCTACTTTATGTGTCCACACATTGATCTACCATAGCTCCTTTCTCTAACCAAGAGGCTGAGCATTCCCAGATGGGGCTAATTCTTCAGTCTAGATGATGTGGGACCAAGCTAAAGTCAATTTGCAGCTAACATGCTGTAAGCCGCTAAGATTTTGATATTGTAAGTCACCATGGCTTAACTTAGTGAAACTTAATGCAAGAAAACAACAATATGTCACCTAGAAAAGAAAAAAAAAAGTATGTCTTTTCAGCAGCATTGGGCCTAACTGTGCCTTCTGAATTGTGGCCAAAAAAATTTTTAACTTAGAATTCTGTACCAACCCATCAATTAAGGTGAGAATAAAATAGAGAAACTTCATCAAGTACCCATGCAAAGTTGATTGCCCATACACTTTTTATTTATAAGTTAATGGAACCTTTGCCCTAGCAAAATGAAGATAAAACAAAAATTAGAAAGGCATGGGAAATTATAGGTCCTACCTAGGAGAACAATGAAAAAAAGACCCAAGTGGTGGGTTGGGATCCGGAAAAAGACTGACGTCATAAACAGGTGGCTATAATGAAGGAAAATAGGCAAATAGTGTAAGAAACCAGGCAAATGAAAACTCACAAGAAAGATAGGAGTTATTTATGAATCAGTGTAAAATATGATTTTTCAGAGCTGATAAGAAATGAAGAAAAAAGAATTTATCTGACACTGATAATAATCATTATTCTCCATGTGATGCAAGGATCATGACTTTGGACCTATGGAAAATAAAGTAAAATTAGAGCTCTGAACTTGACGTAATATTGAAAAATATTGACGTCGTCATAATAATGTAAATTTGGTTTAATGGCTTTCAACTTATAGATTCAACCTAAGAATAAAGCACCTAAGACTTAGTTCAATTTGCAAGGCAGAATAAAAATCTTAACGCTGTGGATAGTAGTGTAAATAAAAATATGGCTGACAGCAGGTGGGATATGGAAGAGGTAGAGAAAAGGTAAAAGCAGTCAAGTTCTCAGCTTACTATAATGGGAGCGGTGAGAGATACAATCAATTGGGTATCTAGTCCCTCCCAGTTCCAGAAGGTACAACATTGTGGTCCTAGAAGTTGATTGACCAATAATAGATTATGTTTAAAAGATCAACATACATGAATAAAATCACCTAAATATCATAAAATGGAAAAAAGGGAAGGAAAAAGGAAATTTTTATAACTGATCTAAAACCTCATCTTTAAAACAATCACTGTTGCCTAAAGTTGACAAATCAAACAGAAGTATAAATATGTCTAGAGTTATGGAGAAATCTTCTAGAAGTAAATCAGAAGCAGTTCTTTAAAAGTTGCTTCTTAGACATGAGAGTGGGGAGGAGGACAGCAGGTGACTTGCTTTTCATAACTCTTCTGTACTCTTTTATTTGTTAATATGTGCACGTAGTACTTTGCTGAAAATGAAACAAATAAAACAGGGTAGGGGCAGCTAGGGCCTTGAGTATTACAGTAAGAAGGCATTGAAAGTTCAGTGGCACAAGAGAGATATGTGATTCTCACTAAAATAATCCATTAGAATCATTAGAATAGCAGCTATCGTGAAGAAGATTTAGGAAGTTGACTTGGACCAGCGGTTCTCAACTGGGACAATTTTGCTTCTCAGAGGATATTTGGCAGTATCTGAAGATATGATGGCTTGCCACAACTGGATGTGTGTGCTACTGGCACCTAGTGCCAGTAAGCTGCTACACAGGATAGCCACCTACAACAAGAAATTATCCAGTCCCAAATGTCAGTTGTGCCAAGTGTGAGAAACCTTGCTTTAGACTATGTTTATTTGTTTATATGAGAGATAAAAAGACACCAAACTAGGCAAATGATAGAAAGGAATGAGTGAAATAATGAAAGATTAGGAGAAACTGGTAGTATTAGGAGAAACTGGCAACCTGGATGGGTAAATAAAAATCAAAAACCTTTGAAAATATAGATTGAAAAACATTATATTCTGTTTATCCATGTAAGTCTACTCCTAATGTAGTATAGCATTGCGTTTAACCGGAAAATTTTCAAAATACTCCAATTCATATAAGTGCCACAGCATCCTTAAGCCTCACTGTAAGTGTATATGCAGTTCATTCTGTCAGCTAATGCACTTATCAGTGATGTTGAGATTTGTACTTAAACAGATGGGCAAATGCAACCCTTGAATTCCTGACTTGAGGATCAGTGCAACTGAGTGATTTATAAAGATTAATTCAGTGAAATTATTACTCCAAAGCATCTCGTGTTCAGATACTTAAGAATAAAAGTATGCTCTTCGTGTCTACGACAATGCATATTTTTATTTCAATTTCAGAAATACACAATGTATATACTTTTTCCAAACTTCCCTTATCAATTAAGTTGCTGATTGATTGCAGTTGAATGAAAAGAAAGATATTCATAGGAAATGGGAAACCATTTAACTCTCCCTAAATCAATCTCTCCTACCATTGTGTGATTCTAGAGACCTAATTTATTTGCAACAAGACTTTATTTTATAATCAAAAGCTGCAGTTTTTCTAACCAACCATAGAAATTTTACCCAACTATCCATCTGTTCTCTGAAGGTAGCAACCTTGTCTTACTCAACTTCCTTCTTTTCAAAATACCCAGCCTTGAAAACAGTGGGCCCTGAATAAGTAGCTATTGATTTGTACTGAATTGCTGAATTAAATTTCACACAACCCCCAGCAAGAATCTGTACTTGTCAACACTAAAATTACTTATGATCCTATGCAGGGACATAATCAACTGACAAAGTTATGAATCTTTACCAAACTGGCCTTAAAACTATTAGTTGTTCTCCCCCATGCATATGTTAAATGAATCTGGAATTTTTATGTCCAGTTGAAATATGGTGCCCTAGAGAATTTCCATAATTGATTTCATTCAAGTAAATTTACTCTATGCCCCCTAACACCCGCACTATTATTAGAGACTGGCCTTTTGTTTCAAATTACATAATAGCATAATAGCTTTTCATATAAGACATCTGTCTTGTAACTTGCCTAACTTTCTTAGGGGGAAAAAAAAAACAGAAAGCAATAGGAAAAACAATACCTCAGTGACATTAATTATACCAGAATGCTTGCCAGTGCTTTGAAAGGATGACTATGAGCATTGATTGCCGTTGAAATGAGAGCTGAAGGATATATTATAGTCCTGAAAACCCCACTTAATGTTCTTATGGCTCTAAGAAATCTAGTAATATCCTGATGGCTATCTAGGGAAGCAAACAATTTCTCCTATGAACTTGCCCTAGGCAGTAGCCTGCTGTGTGCTGGTGCCAGGATCCTTTTGCAGGCTGTTGAATTCTAAAATGCCTCCTGCTTTCTGATGCAAAGTTTGATCAGGATACAACATACTAGTAGATAAAGGTCCTTCAAGTCCCAAATTGAATTGCAAAGAACTTCCACATTCTGATTTCACTATTGTTAAACTTTATTTATCCCAATAAGCTCATTTTTCTTGAGTTTGGAGCTCTTAAGAAACATAATAGAACAGCCACCGTGCTAAGTTTCAAAAGACAAATACAATTTGTGAAAATCAGGAAGCATTAACTGAGTTTGAAGCTACTATTATAATTGCTGCTTAATGCTTGATAATATTTCACCATTAATGCATTCAACAACCATACAATGATCAAATCAATAAATAAAATAGGTACGTTACAAAAACCATGGTAAGTCAGCATTTTAAAATGTATTAATTCATTCATCCACTCATTTGTTCAACCAGTCATTATTAGTAAAGTATCTGTTATATATCAGGGGTGGTACTCAGTTCTGGGAATATGGCTGAATTATCATTGCCCTTGAATTTATAAGATAAATTTTCAACTCTCAGCTTGCACTAAAATTAGCTAGGCAATTAAAACAAAATCTGTAAATTTCATCTCCAAAGGTAGTTCCCAAACATTGGCATTTCTTAAAAACACACTAGGAGGTTCTAATGTGGAGCTGGGAATGAGATCCTTGCTCTCAGGTGAACTACAACAACAAACAGGAAATCATTGCGCACTGTGTTCATTGCTATCATAGACATAGACCCCATATTATGCAAGCACTTTGGAAGGTCATAAAACTCAGTCTTGGTGGGCAGCAGGTAGAGGAGTGAACAGGGAGAGTTTTACCAATGAAATCCAGATACTATTTAAATTAAACAGTAATTTAGTGATTTGATTAAGGCGATAATTTCTGTTTGTTTGGAAGACTGAAATCTCAAGATTAAGTAAGAACAATCCTGTTGTATCTTTCTGGTGTGGAATACGGGATCTACGCACATTACTTTTTATGCCACATTAATCCTACCTTCCTCTCCCAAAGGTAGTGCTGACTGGTGTAACACTTTCATTAATCAAGAGCAGAAAATTCTGATGGAATTTAGATTCCATGTAGAAAAAAAAATTCTAAAACTCAAATCTGTCTTCCAGGAAAAAACAAACTCTTAATGTGGCCCTGAAGTATTTTCTTCATGAAATCATCATTTTATTCTTTAGATTTGCTTATCTATCTTAAAACAGCAGGCCAAAAAAAAGAAGAAGAAAAGGAAAGGAAAAGAGAAAAAACAGCTACAATTTTTCTCCCTATATTTCACTGCTCTAAATAAGAACTTTAAAACACTTCACACTCCTTTCACCATATTGGTATGGTCTTCCTTAAGATCCAGAGAAGTGTAAACCTTCTCTTCCAAGGCATTGAGTATGCTGGGGTATTATTGAAGAATTCTGGGTTCAGCATATAGTTTTTCAGGCAAAGCAAATCATTCTTTGTTGTCAAATAAATTTAGGCCCAATCCTTTACTTCTTCTCTGCCTCAAGCACACAACAGGCCAGATTATTCAATTTATCTATTACTGAAGGAGAGAAACACCAATTTCCTTCCACCAGGGCTTTGAAATGGTTATTTCTAAAGAATCACCAGTCTTTCTGTATCCTAGACTAGACTTCAGAAATTTTTAAAAAGCATAAAGGAGAAAAGGAACAAAACATAAAATGGAAAAGACTGCTAGAATAGTGAATTGTGAGGAGGCTTTAAGATGCATGAAACAACAGCACAACAAAATCCTGGCTAGGTGTATATATCTCAATAAATCTTTGAAGCACTGCTACATGATTCTTTGACAAATATCATATAATGGCCTGGAAGTGAAGTATAATTTCAGTTCCTACTACAGAGCCATTATGATGTTCTTGTGGACCAGTTAATTTATTACTGAGTTCCCCTGAACCAATCTCATACTAATCTGGAAACAGAAAAGTCATCTCTTCTGAATGAGGTGATTTCTCCAGAAAGGCAGCTGTTCTCAAGAGTCAAGTTCACAGCATATAGATTGCAGAAGGACACAGCCAAATTACCTACTTTAGAGTCTGTCAAGATAAATTATTTTCTTCTATGACAAAATTCTACCAAGTACCTATTGCTTTAAAAAGGCCAGTTTTTAAATATTTCTTCTGGTATAACATAGCAAATTTATATGAGAGCCCCTAGTGACACGTGGGACAAGGAGTCTATAATTTATGGCAAACCCTTAATGAGGTTGATTCCATAAAAAATTCCATTTCCTTTTAAGACAATTTCTAAAAGCAAAGTCAGTATTCGCCACAGCCCAAGAATGCCTTAACCAAACCACTGGCCTCTTTTCTAGTGACAGTATAACGACAATTTTTAGTCTTGGACTCTGCAACTTAACTTCACACATTATGGGATGCAGGTTAAACATAAGGCGTCAAAAACCAGACTGCCAAGATTTTTGCTAATCGTGTGACTTTGGCCAGATTTTATAATTTTTCTGTGTCCTACCTTCCTCATTTGAAAACTGGAGTCAATTATAGTACCTAATTATTGGGATGGTTATGAGTGGGCATATTTAAAAGTCTTACCATAGTACCTGATACATAGCTGATGTTTAACAGAAGTCAGCTGTTAATAATTTATGCTGAGGTCCCCAAGAATTCCCTTGACAGAGTTTTGAAATTAGGGATGAATCTCAGCTCAGTCCTTCATTAACTTTGTCATGACGGACAACACTATTTGATTTCTCTGAGTCTCAGTGTTCTTTTTTTTTGAGACAGACTCTCGCTTTGTCGCTAAGTGCCAGGCTGGAGTGCAGTGGCGCGATCTCGGCTCACTGCAACTTCCGCCTCCCGGGTTCAAGCAATTCTCCTGCCTCAGCCTCCTGAGTAGCTGGGACTACAGGCGCATGCCACCATGCCCAGCTAATTTTTGTATTTTTGGTAGAGACAGGGTTTCACCATGTTGGCCAGGATGATCTCAATCTCTTGACCTCGTGATCTGCCCGCCTTGGCCTCCCAGAGTCCTGGGATTACAGGCGGGAGCCACCGCGCCGGCAGAGTCTCGGTGTTAAGTGTTTGAAGGATAGTAATACGTACGTCATACAACTGTTTGAGGATTAAACAAGCAAGGAGCGATATGCTTGGCGTATGTAGTCAGGTGGTTGTCTGAATAGCATGTAGCAACTGAGATGAATAAATAGCATATATACTAGATTGTCAAACTGGCAAAAGATTTTAAAAAAACAGACTAAAGTTAATATTTCATTCTAAAAACTTCTAGATTTCTCACTTGCCATCTCGCAAAAAAAAAAAAGGGAAAACAAAAAAGAGGAAAAAAAAAATTCCAGGCTGTTGGTGAAAGTATTCTATGTTCCAATGTGAATGTGAGTCTAGGAATCGCTGGTGACTCTGGTCAGCTTTCAGCAAACATACTGACTCAGATAAAGGGAACAGTTGTCACTGCAGAATCTCCAGAAATACTACAGGTTTTCAGAGGGTGGATGGCAGTGATGTCTCTGAGGGTCAGAGAAATGGATTTAGAGCGATAAATGCAGCAGGTGTGCAGTGACTAATACAGAGGACGACTGTAGTACAGAGCCCTTTGCAGGCTCCACACAGGACAGTCTGGAAGCTTCTAAGCCCCCTGCTGGGACACACAATGGCCGACCAATAGATGCTGAGGAGACCGAAAAAGAATCCAGTGTCTTTGAGTCATCCAGACTCCTTGAGCGAGGAAAACTTGAATCTCAAGTCATAAAAGTCCTTTCAGTGCTGTCTGCCAATGGCTGTGAGGAGACAGTGAACGGCCAGGAGGAAGAGAAAAAGCTGTTTGCTGAAGGATGGAAGGAATCTAAATGCAAAATTCATAGCTAGTATAGAATAGGCAGGGAAAATTAACAAGTGTTATCATTATAAACATATATAATTATACATACCCACACATGCAATGAGAAAAAATGGAAACATTTTGGGGGGGTGAAAAATTGTAATGTGTTGAAACGCAACTCAAAAAATATAAGATGAAAAATGAAAAATATTTACTGAGCATTTTTATACATCAATAACTTAGCCATTAATATTTTTAAATATTAAAAAGGATACAGAGTACAGTATTGATTTGAAATATAGGAAATGTAATGCTAAAAATTGTATCCGGTTTTGACATGACAAAATAAGACCAGTCAATCTGATTTTACCACATACTAAAGGCTAGATTTCAATACCACAAAATTTTGTCTCATTAAAATGTGGACTGGAACATTAAATATTTGTATGATGCTGTAAGTATTGATGGTCCCATTATTAAGATATGAAGAATGCATTCCTTACTAGATTCTACTATTCTGATTGAAGAGTTCCAAAGACAGAAAAGGGAATTGCAAGCTTGAATATGTTCTTTAATGACTGCCTGTATTTGATTATGGGATCAGCAATGGTTACTTGATAAATTACAATGTGTTTTAGGAACTTAGCCTCTAACATTTACTTTTATTCAATTTTTTATTCTTTTGTTTTTTCCCCCTCCAGAAAAATCACATTCAATATAATAGCTACTATTAAAACAAAACATATAAATACCAAATAGTCCATCCAATTAATCCATTTCCAACAAGTTTAGAAATGGATTAATTATCAGCAGCAATAATTATGTTCCATTTATATCTGGTTAGTAATCTTAATGATATTTAATCTGCCATTTAAATAATTACTTTTTTTTACCAGTCTCATCAGTAACAATAATTTTTTGCTTGTAATTAATACATTTGTCATTTTTTTAAGATTGCTAATCAATTTTGAACAGCCTTCCCTTAACCTAGTATATCATCCACAGGAAGATCATAAAGATAAATAAAATATTAGATGGCTACTAAAATTTGCTACTCATTTGAATTTTCATACACGACATTGATGTGGTCCAAGAAAAAAAGAAATAACTTACTTATCTTCCTTAGGCCTGAATCTCTTTTCATTTTCACTTCCTTTAGGTCTAAGTTATTTTTATGTAGGAAGCCTTAATCACTAATCCACTTTAAAAGTAATTTTCTTAGTATCCCTAAAAAGTAGATGTGATGGTCTTTTTGACACATCAGCTGGTCTAGGCTACCAGTTACTCTACCAAACATCAATTCAGGTGTCTCTGTGAAGATATTTTATAGATGCGATTTAAGTCCATAATCAGTCGATTTTCACTAAGGGAAATTATCCTAGATAATCTGAGTGGGCCTGATTCAATCTGTTGAAATGTTTTAGAAGCAGAGTTGAGTCTTCCCTAAAGAAGAAAAAATTCCAGCTGTGGACAGCAGCTTTAGTCTGTACACAAGAGTTCCAGTCCCCTCTTTCTTACAGCCTGCCTTAAAGATTTTTCAGTTGCCAAGGCAGCCTCCAAAACAGCATAAACCAATTTTCCGCAAGGCATCTCTTAATATACATCTCCTACTAGCCCTGCTTCTCTGGTTACAGTTAAGATTAGATGTCTTAATGAATGACTAACCCTGACTGACACCGTAGGCTAATGCAAGTTTTCCTAGGGTTGTGTCAGAGAATAGAGAGAATAAAAAGTACTCCTTGGCCGGGCGCGGTGGCTCACGCCTGTAATCCCAGCACTTTGGGAGGCCGAGGCGGGCGGATCATGAGGTCAAGAAATTGAGACCATCCTGGCCAACGTGGTGAAACCCCGTCTCTACTAAAAAAGTACAAAAATTAGCTGGGCGTGGTGGCGCGTGCCTGTAATCCCAGCTACTCAGGAGGCTGAGGCAGGAGAATTGCTTGAACCCGGGAGGCGGAGGTTGCAGTGAGCCGAGATCGCGCCACTGCACTCCAGCCTGGCGCCTGGCGACAGAGCGAGACTCTGTCTCGGAAGAAAAAAAGAAAAAAGTACTCCTTGCTTTAAATATACACCTTGCCATTTTAAATTTCATTATTGGATAGCCACTCACTTATTTGTAAGAGTTTATAAAAATTCAGTATTCCTAGAAGGGATAACAGCATAAGCTATTCCTATGAAGGCCTTCACCATTAGAGGCTCCCTACTCCCGCTTGAGGTGCCAAGAAAGTGGAACATATGAAGGAGAGCTCCAAAGACCAGCAAATGAGGAATGACTTCGTGGATCCAATGTACACTACTTGTGTGATAGCTACAAGTCCAGACTTGGACCACTGCATTGACCACTATGCAGTATATATGTGCAACAAAACTGCACTTGTATCCCCTAAATCTTTAATAATAATCAAAGACCAGCAGAAGAGTAAGCATCAAATGGAAGCATTGCTACTGTATAGCTCAGCCAAGGGCCAGTCCTCTCAGAACTAGTAATTCTCCAAATTTCCTTGAATTTCTAATCAATTATAAATTTGACTTCTCCAAGTGGCCAAGACTGTAAATTACAGCAGTGTATACCCATAGGATTTCATTATCAGAATGGAACGTACTAAGATGCTCTAAAATATTAATACTCTTGCCATTCTTTATATAAAATCAATAAATTCAAGAAAACAGAATTTAATACAAAGATTATGGAATCAAATAATGCATTTGTGGAATAAACTGAAATGGCTAATTTTACTTTAACTACACATTAAATATGGGTACAGACTGCATAGAAAAAGAAGGCTAGCCTACATATGGAGGCCTTAGTGATGGCTTCAGCAAATTTCAGTCTGTCAAAAACATGATGTATATTTGCAATTGGTGACCAATTTGATCAATTTTTCAAAATGTCATCAGGTCACCAAATATATCCAATTATTTTGAGATGTTTTTGGCAGATTTTCTTTTGCTATATTGGGTCTATGAATCAGCCCTTTATGGTTAAGAGACTGATGAGCCTGTCCTGAGTTTGGAGGATTGAGCCAAATAGAAGAGAAATCACAGATATTGCTCTAAATACGAAAAAATATATATAATATGCTTATTCTTATGTTTATCCAGGACGAAATTTAAAATATGATTATTTTAAGCTAGATTTACTACTGGGTTTACTTTGTTGTCCTTGGTAAATGTCACCTCACAGTAGTTCCGCTTCTATTTTCCTCAAGGGAGCAGAGATGCCCATGAACAATTGTAGACAGAAGCACACTGTCAAGTTAAAGTAGATATGGAAAAATTTCTAGTGAGAGAGAGAAATGTTTTAGACTGTCTAGAATATTAAAAATAAATAAGATGCATATATCAGAAAAATAATCTAGATGTATCTTCATAGATTAATAACTAATTATAGATATCATTTTACAGCATCTTGAAATTATTTTTATTAGAATCTAGTTGCTAAGGTCGTTTTTTGACATTATTCTAAAGTGAAAACGAGGACTTTACCAGTGATTTCCTGTGCTGATTACAGACTTCTTTAGAAAAGAAAAGAGAAAGAAGGAAGGAAGGAAATAAGGGAAGCGCGAGGAGGGAGGGCGGTAGAGCAACACCTATTGTCTTGCTCATGTCAGGCTATGATTACATGAATAGTCTTGTTTCAAAGTAAAGCTCCCATTAGTTATAATGTGAAATTACAGGTATTTTTCCTTCAGGGATCTCAAAGTTCTTTTCTGGTATCAATTTGACAATAGCCCAATGCCTCTGATCCTGTAGTGCCCAGAGGAGTCTGCTCTAGCATTATTTCTGCAGAGTCTTTCATAAGCCTTATGACAACCCAAGGTAAGAAGCATCAATAGTGACCGTAAACTTTTGTTTTGTTTTCCAAATGCTTACTTAACTAACAAACCATATATGCATGAAAAAAAGAAAGAATGGCTTTACAAAAACTGGAAAACTCAAGGGCAATATATTTATATTTTCTAAATCTACAGTCTACTCAAGCTTACATTCAAAGATTATATTAATACATGTTAGGCACTTAGTGCCTGGTGTAATATACTCAATAAAAATTAATTATTATAACCTTAATGATATCCAGTACTCCCACAACTATTTTTTTTTTTTAGTTACCGTGACTTATAGCAAGTCATTTAACCTCTTCACCTCAGTTTCCTTATTTTTTAAATGGGGCTTTTACCTATATATTAGTATTAACATGACTAAAGATACATAAAACCATATTTAAATTTTCATACAAATATAAAAATACAAATTATTTTAATATTTGTACTAGTAATACAAATTATTAGTATAATAAATATGGGTCTTGAACTTCAGGCACTTTAGAAATTTTTACACTGATAATAAATTATATAGAATATATATTATCCCAACTATTAATAAACTGTGGAAAAGGTAATACCAATGTTCTGTCAGTACAGATGGATTCTTCTAGAAGGAAGTTCTCTGTGAACATGAATAAATTCATGCCACTCTAAGGATGACTGTAGGGAGTCTCATGGAGTTATGAAGATTTGTTCTAGAACATTGCAGAGCAAATCAAATAAAATGGAACTTAAGCAATTTTATAAATGTTTCTCACTGGAAAACAATGGTAAAACCAATAGTCCAATATACCACTGAAACTGTCATATAGTCATGAATCAATATTTCACAACAGGAGGGAAAACTGAGGTTTGGGCTGGGATTACAGAAGGCCCTCTGAATGTCAGCGATTATGACCTAGAGCAGGATAAGTTGCTCGTATCTGAATTCTATGTCATTGTGATGCTTCTAAGTATACCCGTCTCTAAATAAGAACACTTCAACTCATGGTACTTAGTGACAGCAACATTGACTTTGATATTTACCCTTCTATTGTTATGTATTATTGTATATCTCAGTTATATAAGTCTCATATCGCTAGGAAAATTTTTGATAGGCAAAGGCCTGTGTCAATCCAAGGGTCTGGTATATTATTAAGAGTGACTTGTTTTTGTATTTTTGGTCACAGTTAATTGCTTCAATCTTCACACACACACACACACACACACACACACACACACACACACATAAATGTAAAAGAAATCCTGAAATGCAGGCAGTTTAAGTAACTTGTCCAAAATTACTTGATTAGGCTTTTATAACTATATTTTGAATTGGATCTTTATATTTTCTGTTAAACGCTTATGATTTATGATCACTGAGCTTGCAAGTAAACACAAAATAAGAATTATGGTAATGCAAATTACAATAAAATGCAAAGTACTGGATAAAATAGGAAGAAAATGGATATAAAAGTATACCATTTTCCTCTTATTTTATCTAGTACTTTGCATTTTATAAAGTACCTTTATTATTGCATTTAAAGATTGTGCAAATAACTGTGCAAATAAATAACTATGTAAATAAATACATTATTGCATTTAAAGATTGATAGATTATAGAGAGAAGAAACCAAGTACAAGAAATGATGATACTATCTTATGTACTGGAAAACATGAGGAGAGCTGAGCAGGATTTAGATTAATTCAGGGATAGAACAATTGCAACATTTGTTATTGTTGAGATAAATCTACCAAGGAAGCTTATTTTAAAAGAGAAGCAAAAGACAAGACTTTGCAGTTTCCTTAAGCTAGAATGTCCTTCTATTTTTTCTTCCATCTTAGAGTAGTCTACTTTTTTCTTGAAGCTTAACTCAAAGGACTTCTGGTTTTATGAAGCCATCATTGATCCCTCTGAGTTTGCAATGAATTACTTCTTTCTGTGTTCCCATGGCTCTTTATATGCAGTGCTGGCATAATATTTGTTTCTTCTTTGTAAATAATTATTTACTTTATAAAGCTTCTTGAAGACAGAGGTCAGTCTGTCACTGTTATCCCCCATTATGCCCAGCACAGAGCTCTACAGAGCAGGGAATTTCATCAACACATGCAGAACTGAACTAACTGTTTAGAGGACACTTGGGGAACACCACTTAGTAAATTCACAATGGAGAGAAACCACTAAATACTCCTGCAAAACATCCCCCAAGTATCATTTTCTATCAGATTCTTCATGAGATTACTCTGATATCATACATGATGGCAAAGTCAGTGGAAATAAGAAAAACGTGGCAGAAAAGATTATTGAGGGCCAATAATTAAAATGAAAGTGTGAAAGTGGAGAGCAGAAATTTAGGAAAAGCAGACAGGTAGAAGGATTCTTCATTTCACGGTTAGACATTAAGGGCTCACTATGTATCAGGCACTATACTTAATTTCCAGGGATATGATAGTAGACAGCTTCATTTCTGTCTTCAAGGAGCTTACAGTCTGATGTGGAGGGCAGACTAGTAACTAATAATTACAAAACGAAATGGTAAGTGCATTGTTAAGGAAAATTACCTACTACAACAGGGCAGTTGCATTGCTAAGAAAACTTGCAATCAAATTAACTTAAAAACGTAGTTGCAGTGACAAAAAGGAGTTAGGAATTTTCTGTCTTGTGACAGCAAAGCTATTTTAACGCAGGAATTTTAATAATAAAGAATATAGATGCAAAACCAAAACCATCCCTGCAGAAATCTAGCATTTGACAACGTTCAGATTTCCCTTAAGAACAATGGTCTTTACCTTGCTAACATCACAAGCATTACATATTCTCATAGGAACTTAAATTTCTTCTTTAAAGTGTTTATCATAGTAGTAGTTATTGGTGTACTTAGTTAAGTATTTCTCCCTGCCTTTGCCATGAGCTCCAAGAGGTTAAGAAATAAATCTGTTTTGTACACTTTTGTACCTCTAGCTTAGTACCTTGTACATAATAGGTGCTCAGTAAGTTAAATTACGAACACTTGTTACTTTTATCACTGAATGTCACATAAATAAAGTTTCTATATAGATTACAACAGCTTTTTCACCCTTTATGATGCTCACTCCAGAATGCAGTATGAGTCCTGCATAAGATCAAGTTATAATTGTGAGGCCTGCATAGCGCTTGGGACCAGCAAGCACCGCTGGCCAGGCTGTGACCAGCACAAGGAAGGCCAACCAAGCTAGAGGTGGAGAATGAGATCCAACCTGCTCTCCCCTCCTTAAGCCACAGTACAAAGCTACATGTATTGGAAGGAAATTGCACTTCTTTCTAATTCACAGTCACCTTGATAATGCAACTTGTTGGTGTCTCTAATCGAACACACTGTGAAGTAAAAAATGCAGCTGGAGTAAGTAGAAATTATGGCACTAAAGCTTCACCTAATAATGTTGTTTTGTTTTGTTGATTAGCAGTGTGGTGGAAATGCATTGGATGCTTTTGAGGAAAGAGATAACACGGATGATATGGCAGCCAAAATAATTGATTTAGAACCTAGCAGTTCCATTTCCCATGCAGAAGGAATTTCTCCCACTTCCTATGCCTTTATGAGAGCTAACATATTGAGCCTATTCCAATATGTCATTAATAAAAGGAGCTTTAATTTATTTGCAGTTATTTATTTTGTTAGCTTTCTTTGTTTTCAGAAATAGTTATTACATTGTTCGTAGACATTTTTAACGCAGTTGTTAAAACACTGAGCCAATATAATCTCAGTGCAAATGTCGTTGTATCCATGAGTGATTATTTTAATTCTGTGTTATTTAGAACATATTTCATTTAATTTAAAATCACAGTTGTGAAATTATTTTGATTATAAATGCCTTACTTGGAGACTGAACCTCACAAGCAGGTAGGTACTAGCTGCCATTTGTAACATCCAGGAAAGCCAGACACTCCTCAGAAAGGAAAACTAATAGGAAAACCTTCAGAAGATTCCTTCAAAACAGAAAATAAGAATCAGAAGGACTTGTATCTTTTAGCAACATAAATGACAATGACAATGATAAAGATAATTAATATTTATTGAGCCCTTCCTATATGCCAGGCACTGTGCTAAGTACATCATCTTATTATTATTCAGAAGAAGTAAAATAACTTGACTGAGGTGCAACTTGAACCTTCAGACCTCTTTAAATCCAAATAAAATATCCATAAAGGCATGCACTTCCCCATGTTAGACATGGCACTTCAGAACACCTGACTCTAAATGTCTAAAAACCCAGACGGCTCCTGATCCCAAAAGCTTCCTTTCATGAAGAGACAATTGGCTCTTTCTTATGAGGTCATAAAGAAAGGTAAAGACTTATCATTGCTCTTCTAAAAGAGCCCAGCCAGGTGTGGTGGCTCATGCTTGTAATCCCAGCACTTTGGGAGGCTGAGGTGGGCAGATCACAAGGTGAGGAGTTCAAGACCAGCCTGGCCAACACAGTGAAACCTAAATTAGCTGGGTGTGGTGGTGGGCACCTGTAAGCCCAGCTACTCAGGAGGCTGAGTCAGGAGAATTGCTTGAACCTGGGAGGTGCAGGTTACAGTGAACCGAGATCGCACCACTTCACTCCAGCCTGGGCAATAAGCTAGACTCCGTCTCAAAAATAAAAATTTAAAAATTTAAAAAAGAGCCCCCAAATTCCCCTCAACAAACAGGAAGGCGTACAAAATGTGTACTGATCTACCTCCGTTGTCAGTCTAAATGAAAACTTCCTGGCTGTGGTTTTAACTGGAAATAGAACCCGTCCCTCACTGTCCAAATTTATTACAGTTACACATCACTCTCAGGTTTTCATCTAGGAGACAAGTTATTCCGGTGATGGATGATACAATATTTATACATCATCTTGCAAAGTAAGCAAAAAGACTTCCAGTTTAAAAGCACTATAAGGCTATCGTTATAGTCTAGTAATGAAGACAGTAAATTTGGAAAAAAATTATATATGGCTAATATTAAAAACAATTTTTAAAGAGGGACTTTTATATAAATTGTATAGGTGAGGGTAGATCTTTCAGTTTGGGTGGCCAGATTTAAGGTACCACTCTTAAAATTTATTGCCCGCTGTGTAAAGTTCTAGTCCAACAAGTTTGCTCAAAGTTTAGCTCAATGTTTATTTCTCCAAATTTCATGCTTCTTTATGTTGACTTGCCATTCTAAATATTGGTGATGCTTATACAACTTCTAAGTGATTTACTATTAAATAATTAAAACAAAAATGAGAGATTAAGGGCCATAATACATAGAGTTTTATCAGAAATCCTAAGTTAATTGTGGTTACTTAGACCATAAAGTCTATTCCTGACAACTAAGGAAATAAGAGAAACATGACTTCTTAATATATTAATTATATAACAAGAGGAAGCATATCAATAAACAAGACAAAACTTATTAAGGAGAATACTTATAATTTGCTGGTAGGAATTCAAAGTAGTGCCACCACATTTGATGAAAATGTTCATACTCTACAGTCCAATACATTGGCTTTGGGGTGCATGCCTTGGGAAAAACAAAGTAAAACTTGCTCATATACACCAAGAGTTTGGTACAAGGGTCTTTCTTGTAGAGTGGCTTGTACTTGCAAAAAGTAAAAATAAAAAGGAAACTTTCTAAATTTCCATTAATGAGTTATGTATTTATACAATGAAATATACATATATGCATACATATATATCGTATTAACATGAACATGATCATATAAATCAAATGGTTAATTTACCAATATAATGTTGAATGACAAAGCAAGTTACAGAATGGTTTTTTTTTTTCAGCATGGTAACATTTAAAAAATCCAAAATCAAAACTATATATTATTTTTGAACACATAAGCCAGGTGTAAAAGCATAAAAACATGGCCTAGAAGGAAACACACCAATTCAAGATACTGATTTCCTCTTAGAGAAATAGGGACAAAGATTATTTCAACTGTCAGTTATGTCTTTTTTTTTTTAATTCTAAAAAAATGTAATGTTACCACTATTAATCATAAGTGGTGGAAGTTTTTGGTGTTTTTCCTTTTTTTTTTTTTTTGAGACAGTTCAGTCTGTCACTCAGGCTGGAGTGCAGTGGCACAATCCCAACTCACTGCAACCACTGTCTCCTGGGTTCAAGTAATTCTTGTACCTCAGCCTCCCGAGTGGTTGGAATTATAGGTGCACACTATTACACCTGGCTCATTTTGGTATTTTTAGTAGAGATGGGGTTTTGCCATGTTGGCCAGGCTGGTCTCAAACTTCTGACCTCAAGTGATCCTCCTGCCTCGGGCTCCCAATGTGCTGAGATTACAGGCATGAGAGCCCGGCCTATAAGTAGTGGTTGCACATGTCTTTATCATACTGTTTATGTACCTTGAAATATTTTTTAATTGAAAAATAAAAGTTTTATGATTTTCTTCAAGGTTAAGGACCTTTAAAAGATGAAGGGCCTCCAGCACAGCCAATACCCCTAAGACTCTGTGTATATCAGAGCAATAATCTTTGATATGAATGTTACGATCAAACTAATATGTTTCTGTTTAATGGTTCATTCATTCATTTAACAAATGTTTACAGAGCTCTATTATGGGCACTACAAGACACAGTTTCTACCCTTTGTAGCTTGTATTCCGGAGGGGAACAGAGATATAAATAAATGAGCAAATATATAACCTATTGGATATGAGTTATAGTCTGATGGTCAGAAGTTGGCCTGTAAGGAATAAAACCACTGACATCTCTTCTGATTGGTCAGTGTTTGTGCAGTCTCAGTTTGTAAATATTTTTACTATCACCCCAATAAAAAATTCAGAAGATGCATTTCAATAGGGTGGTCAGATAGGCCCCTTTGAGAAGGTTTACTAAGTGGAGACCTGAATAAAAGGTAGGAAAAAAAAACTATAGGAAGATATTGAGAATGCAGATCCAAGCAAAGAAGCAGGAATAAACTGTCAGAAGGAACAGCAAGAGGGTGCAGCTAGAGAGGACTGAGCAAGGCAGGAGCAACGAGAGCAGAGGTTAGAGAGGCATGCAGGTGCCAGACTAGACAGAAATTTGCAGGCAGTAGTAAGGGTTGGGATATGATGTTGAATGGACTAAAAGTTATGAGAAAAATTGAACAAGGAAAGGGCCAGACTGGCTGAAATTTTTTAAATTATACACACATATATATTATTATATTACAAACAATGTTTCTGTTTTATAATTGTTTATATTACATATTATATAAATGATTTTGATAGTAGGACAAAAGCGGGGAGCAGGGAGACCAATTAGGAGACACTGCAGGAGTCTAGCCTAGAGACAAAGCTGGTTGAACTGTGGCTGTTAGCAGTGGAGAAGGTGAAAAGTGGTTGGATTTGCAATGTATCTTGACGATTTTGCTAACAGCACTTGCTGATACGTGTTGTGAGGGATATAAAGGAGTTAAGGAGGAGTCTTAGATTTTTTCATCTTCAGCAGCTAGATGAATGTAAGTTGCCATTTACAGATATGGGAAATACTAGAGGCAGAATAGATTTAGGAAGAAGGAATCAAGAGTTCTATAATAAACATGTTAAGTTTAAACTGCCTACTAGACATCCAAGTAGAGACAGCATGTAGGCAGTTGGCTATATGATAACAGTTGTTATTGATACTGTAAAAAACCGAAAACAAAACAAAAGCATCACACTAACTACTTTTCTCAACACCTCACCCACAAGGATAGGATTTTGTTAACTAGCCAACAGTTGCTGACTTATTATTCTGCTTTTTACATGATGAATGCAATATGTACTCTGCTCTCTATGATTTCTAACAGCTTATTTCCATTTATATGAACACGTTAATGGAAAAGAAAGCAAGAATGGAAACAAACACTGTTGATCAGTTCTCTTATCCCTGAATGAAGACACTCATCACATAATATGTATTTTCAACCTTCTATACACTCTATTTACAGAATTCAATTTTCTGAGGGTATTTGAGATAAAAGGCTTTTTAAATAACAGAATCATAGTATTGTAGCTCATAGCCCAAATCATAAATGTGATTTTTTAAAAAAGATTTTCACCATGGTTTTATGCTACATGCTACAAATAAAATTAGAGGGGGAATAGAATAGTTTAAGAGTGGAACGTAGGTGTCAGAGTGTCTGGGATTATATCCTGTTTGCACCACTTACTTAGAATAATCATTTAACCTCATGTTTCAGTTACTCTGGTGGGTAAGGATAAGACAGGACTGAGGATTATAAGACCCAACACAGTCCAAATTTTCAGTACAATGTATGACACCATGTAAGTTCTTCATAAATATCAGCTACAAATATTATTTGTAAAACGATAGCACAAATTCGGTTCAACAAGCATGTAACTACTCCTATATGCATCACACCCTGCTCAGCACTATAAAAGCACTGTCTCCCATGATGGCTAAATAGAACATAATTCTGAGCCAGATAGTAGGCACACTGATGAGTATGCTCCCTAACACCTCATATAAGATTAGTCTTTCTAAACTTTGAAATAACCCATATTGAGTGGTCCAGGCATCAACAACCAACCTCGGATTAGCGTATTGGCCACCAACTCATTTTCTCTATGTCATGCACACATCCTCTTCTGTAACTTATGCAGACCACACACACTGGATTCTGTTCTCTCTTGAGAGAGCATGCAGATGGTCCACAATAGGAATGGCCTCCGTTTACTCTGACCCACAAAGGAATCCAAAAATTTTGAATGTCATTTTCAAAAAGATTGAGGTCCTTTGATATAACCTTCATATGACCTACGAGTCTCAGCTCTCCATATCTGGCAGACAATTTATAGTTTTACACATCCCACATTCATGTCTTCTGGCATCTAGGCACACACTAAAATATCTTTCTTTGAAATATAGAACTCTTTTTCTAGAACAGTCTTTTAACTTTTCAGCAGGCTTCATATTCCTTATACTTGTCTAATCTTTTCTACCAGTTTATAATTTCTTCCTTCATACAGATCACTATAGAGGAACCATGACAACATTGCTGAAACATAAGATTAGTTTTCAGACCATGCTTAGAAATTGTTTGGAAGTGTATTTGATTTCTTCATTTTATCATTTCCAAGAAGGAAAGGGAGCAAGAAGAAAGCAACACAACGTCACCTGTGATGGTGAAAAATCATTGTGCAGACATGACCTCATGATCACGTCAGCAGCTGGACTTCTCAAGGGACATTGACTTTCTGAAACAAAAGGGCTATTTCTTTGCGCTGGAGGAACACTTAGTTCAATTCTTCATTTAATATTTTAGAAGTCAGCTTCAAAGTAGGTCAAAAGTGAAAACCAATTCTGGTTTCTTCCTCAGCTCACATCTTTAATTTTCATGGAATAGATACTATATGCATCTGTCTGTTCCTAGCAAGGTGAGAAAAAATTTACAACCTGCCAATCTCAGTAAGTTCTTTCCAATATTATGCTTATGAAACAAATTTCATCATTTTCCCCTTTGTAAGAAAAGAAACTCTGAAATTTTTAAATGGTACACAAAAAACCAGCCTGCCCATTGATCTGGTGAATTAAAACCAAAGCAGATTTTATACCAGCAGTTTTAAATAAGGAATATGCTCCAGGGTTCAACTTTTTTCAAAGGGACTGATTCTAAGTGGAAAGGATGCATGCCTAAGAGTAAATGACAACTTTGCTAAGTTCTTATAATAGGAACAAAAGACAGAAGGAGGCACTCAGATGAATCTTTCCCAGCCCCAAGATTATGTCTCTGCCACCAAAATCCAGTGCAGAAACACAGAACATTTCCACAAAATGAAGAATGTGGGAAAGTCTCTGAAATGATATCTGTTCTTATGGCAAAAAGGACATTCATATTTTGAACTGATTACATTGAGAGAAAATTGAGTGTTTGTAAAAGGTCCAAATATTACATATATATAAATAAGTATTTAATTTATTTAAATATTTAAACAACAAAAAAACAGAAAGGCAGAAAGTACAAAGGAGTTAAAACTCTTACAGTTAGAAATAAAGGAATTTATAGTAGAATGATTTATAATCCTTTGTGTGTATACCCAGTAATGTGATTGCTGGGTCAAATGGAATGTCTATTTCTAGATCCTTGAGGAATCACCACAGTGTCTTTGACAATGGTTGAATTAATTTACACTCCCACCAACAGTGTAAAAGCGTTCCTATTTCTCTACATCCTCTCCTGCATCTGTTGTTTCCTGAATTTTTAATGATTGCCATTCTAACTGGCATGAGATGGTATCTCATTGCAGTATTGATTTGCATTTCTCTAATGACCGGTGATGATAAGCTTTTTTTCATGTTTGTTGGCCGCATAAGACACGTGAACACATATGTTTATTGCAGCACTGTTCACAATAGCAAAGACTTGGAAACAACTGAAATGTCCATCAGTGATAGACTGGATAAAGAAAATGTGGCACATATACACCATGGAATACTATACAGCCATAAAAAAGGATGAGTTCATGTCCTTTGAAGGGACATGGATGTAGCTGGAAACTATCATCCTCAGCAAACTAACATAGGAACAGAAAACCAAACACCACATGTTCTCACTCATAAGTGGGTGTTGAACAATGAGAACACATGGACACAGGGAGGGGAACATCACACAGTGGGGCCTGTTGGGGGATGGGGGGCTAGGGGAGGGATAGCATTAGGAGAAATGCCTAATGTAGATTAGGTATTTATGTAGGTTAATGGGTGCAGCAAACCACCATGGCACATGTATACCTATGTAACAAACCTGCACATTCTGCACGTGTACCCCAGAACTTAAGTATAATAATAAAAAAAAGAAATAAAGAAATTTAAATAGCTACAAAATATATTAAAAATCAACCCTCTCAATAAATGCATCTTTAAAAAATGAAATGCCATTTTTACCTTCAAATATGTCCCTATATCAATCTCAAATTTAAAAAATTATAACCTCAGGAAAACAGATAATGGAAATAAGACAATGTTGTCATTATTCTTTTGGTTAAACTCCATGTCTTCATTTATTTGCTAAGTCCTTATAGTAGAAGAAAATATAAGAACATAATGTGCAGTATTGATGAAGATCTAATGACTAGCATATTTTCATAGCATGCTGGTAGAAATATAAATTGTTAACTATCTTTCCAGTGGACAATTTGACAACACCTATCAAGAACCTTAAAGTGTAAAATCCAAAAAACCTAAATGCCTAGGAACAGAAGGCTGGCTGAAGAAATATTCATATGGCAGGATACTATACAACAGTTTATCTCAAAAGTTCATGTTGAATAAAAAAAGGAAATTATGCAATGTTTGGTACAGTATTTTTCTACTTATTCAAGTTTCAAAAACAATGCCACATATACTTTGTGGATCATAATCAGTATATAATTTTCAATTGTTAAATAAGAGAAAAGAATATAATGGAAGAAAAAATTACCAGAGACCACAATGCATAGGAACTGCAAGCTCTGTTTTGTGAAGCTTTTGTTTTGGCTGTGTATGGGGATAAGGGTGTGTTTACTGTGTTCCGACATAAAATCTGTTTCTCACTGTGGATCGATTTAAAGCAAATTTTAAAGCCACAGGTATAGTTTACAAGGTGTAATTTACTCATCTTCAGCTTATTGCTTCCAAAGAGATCTCCTGACTTCACTGAACACCGTGTGGTCCAAGCTATTTTCCTTCTACCTCCACAAGCACAGACAGAAGAGAGCAATGACCAGAGAGAGGGACCTGCCCGAGTATCCTGACTCCTCTTTCCTCATGACTCACACGGAGTGTACATTCAAGGGCAGTTCCATCCCTGACCACACAGGAATGTAGCCCTACCTTTGTAGACTCAGTGAAATACAAAACAATGAGCTCACCATCCTAAAAAGATACACAACATGTATCTTTTTGCCATATCATTCTTTTAAATCATCTTGCCATATCATTCTTTTAAAAAACATACTACTATGTTTTCCACATTTACTTTTGCCATTATCTATTCTTCAGAAATATTACTTAAATAGCTATACAAATTCTATTATGTGGCTATACAATATTTTATTTAATTGCCTTTCTACCTTGATATCTGGCTGTTATTTTCATTGTTTTTCCCATTGGTTATAATGCTGTGTTAAACATGCACCAGGATAGTCTTCTTTATCAAAATAGATTCTTCTTTTCTCAAATACCTAACCGCCCATATTTAATTAGAAATAGAAAACATTCCTCATATGTAGTCTAGAGAAAGAGAGAGATTTCTGTATCTGAGTTCAGAGTAGATTTTGCCTCTACCATTTCTCTTTTGAAAGCATCATAAGCTGCCCAAGTACAGTAGCTAAATTTTGTTATTTTTTCTCTTAATTTGCAGAGGAAAACATTAGATTTATGATACATGTGTTTTGGAAATAGAAAACATTACGGTAATCAAATACAGTCATGTGTCACTTTACAACAGGGATACATTTTGAGAAATGTGTCATTAGGTGATCTTGTTGTGTGAACATCATAGGGTATACTGACACACATCTCGATGGCATAGCCCACTACACACACCTAGGCTATAAGCCTGTATGGCATGTCACTAGACTGAATACTACAGGCAACTATACCACAGTGCTAAGTATTTATGAATCTAAATCTATCTAAACATAGAAAAAGTTACAGTAAATTTTAATCTCATGAGACCACTGTAGTATAAATGGTTCCTCGTTTACCAAAACGTCATTATGTGGTCCATGACTTTATCATATTCAAATTAATTAATTAGCTAGAACAATGTTATCATTTATTTGCTGCCTAGCAGTTAGTTAAATGCTATGAGGAATAAAAAATGATATAATACATAGTCTTTGGTGAATTTCTACCACGCACTTTGCTAATGATAGGCTGGCTCACCTATCATCCCACTTAAAGAGTGAGAGTACAGTAAACCTACGAAACAAATGTGGATGTGGGTGTATAAATCAATAAGATCTAATGTGCTGAATGGTGGAGTACAGTTGAGTACACAGGCAGTGCTGGCTACTCTGTATGTCTAATTAGATACAGAGATGTACATAACTTATTTTTTATTAAACTCCATATCCTCATTTATTTGCTAAGGCCTCATTTATTTGCTAAGAAGAAAATATAAGAATATAATGTGCAGTATCGATGAGGATCTAATTCCCTGTCTAATAACCGTCTAATAACTTGGTTTCTCTCTCTCTAGGTATATGTATGTCCATATATATATATATATATTCTTTGTAAAAAGACACACAGTCTTTTTGTTTGTTTGCTTGAGACAGGGTCTTGCTCTGTGCCTAGGCTGTTGTGCAGTGGTGTGATCTTGGCTCACTGTAGCCTTGATCTCCTGGGCTGTATATATGTGTGTGTGTGTGTGTGTGTGTGTGAGAGTGTGTGTGTGTGTATGTATGTATACACATGTGTGTGTGTGTGTGTGTGTGTGTGTGTGTGTGTGTGTGTGTGTTCGAGAGAGAGAGAGATTTAACAGGAGTTAAAAAGTCAAAAGGGTGATATAACCTGAAATTGGCAAGAGGTGTACCGAAAAATTAACTTGAGCTAGACATTGAAAGATGGGTGGCATCAGAGTAAGCAGGGAAGAGCATAGACTATGCCAAACAAAAGTCATGTCTTTTGCTTGTCCTTGCAGAGACAGGAGGTAACGTGAGGTGAGGGACTTCTTGGTGATAAAGCTAGTCCTCAAAATCAGAGGATCAAGAGACCAGCCTAAAGCCCATGTTAAACACAAAACAAAACAAAACAAAACAAGAATGAAAGAAAAGCAGAGCAAGCCTTCCAAAATTCTGGAGAATATACCCATGAGACTTCAAAACAGTACAGAGAGACGGGTGTTTTAGGACAATGCTTTTCACACTTTGCAAGTGATGATCCTCTAGACTGAGAACAGACAAGGTTATCTCCTGGGAGACTGAAGGAGGTAACAAAGAATTCCACCACAAAGCAGTCATTCTTTTGAGGTCTCATGTTTCACCTTTAAAAATCTTGCATCTTTGCATTAGGTTAAATGTTTCCCCTAATCTTAAAGTGAAATGGGAGTTCCAGGTAGATAAGCCGTGTTTGTTTTACTCAACATACTCTGGTACCTCTTAAATTTATATATATAATTCAACCTGATAAATATATATCAGGTTCTTTATCGTTTCGTTCGTCTTCCATCCTGGCTGTATTTGCCAGATTTAAGAAGTCTACCATTAACCAGGCCACCAGGCAGTCATTAAAAAACTGTTTCACCATCTACTCCATCCAGTATTTTTTTTTTTTTTTTTTTTTTTTTGAGACAGCGTCTTGCTCTGTTGGCTAGGCTGTTGTGCAGTGGTGTGATCTTGGCTCACTGCAGCCTTGACCTCCTGGGCTCAAGAGATCCTCCCACCGCAGCCTCCCAAGTAGCTGGGACTACAGGTGCATGTCTCCATGACTGGCTAATTTCTATGTTTTTTGTAGAGATAGGGTTTCCTTATGTTGCCCAGGCTGGTCTTGAACTCCTAGGCTCAAGACATCCACCCACTTCAGCCCCTCAAAGTGCTGGGATTACAGGCATGAGCCACCACACCCAGCCAACCCAGCCTTTTTTCCTTTCCTTTTTCTGACACTTTAATATTAGGCATTTGGCTACCAGATAGTATTTTCCAGGTGGCCCTTTGACATGTTGCAAAATAATATTTCACCTTTAAATTCTGGGTGCTGGTCTTCTTTCTCTGTTCTTCTATCCTCTGAATACACACTACTTTAACTTAATTTTGCTCAGAACTTGACTTCCTTTGGCCTCAATGACCATACATTATTTGACTTTGGTTATCACCACCACCTCTAGGTTTTGCATGTGCTGAATGCTCTGTTCACTTCACTCTGCACACAAGAGTTTGCAGTAATGTTTGTGAGGCATTAGCTCAGCCAAGAGCACTTATGCACACTATCTGGGACAATTAATGACATAAGGTGGTTTTAGGTGCCATAATCTTCATCAGTTCCCTCCTAAGACCTTCCCAACAAGTCATGTAGCTTCAAGCCAAATCCAGTTGTCCCCTTTCAATCAGATTGCCAGCCATAGTGCCCTGGAGAGGCTATAGAGTCCTGATGAGAAGTAGTGGGCAATAGGCTGTATGCACCCAAATTTAAAAACAGTAGAGTACTTTAGGCTTGATGGAGTAGATGATAAGGAGCTACTGTAGGTTCCTCAAAAAGGAAATACTTGATATAGTGATATATTAGAAAGACTGATTTCCTTGGGAGTTAATTCATTCCAAACATGAGTTAAACTTTTCTAAGAAATAAGTCTAAATAATGAACTAATAACAATGAAGTGTTAATAATTAAAGAACTGAAGGTTTTAAAAAATTCCATTTGGCATAATTAAGGGATAAATCAGTTCAAATGAAAGATGTCACTGTTACTAAAAATCATTCATTTATTGAATTATGTTTCATGTGAACAAAGCGCATTTTTAAGATTATTTGATTATTATATAAGTTAATGTCATTTCCAGTTTTTGGAAAATTGATATTAATTACATGTCCTCAAAAAAAAAAATGCAATTGAGTTTATCAAATTAATTTCTCAAGGGCCACCTGATAGCCACCAGATGGCAACCTGAGCCAAAGGTAAGTCAGAACTTGAAGTTATACATAGCCCTGAGACTATGAGTTACCAGTCACTCATTTCTCAGGGTTCCTTTAAAACCACAAAACACAAAGGCTTTCTACCACTTCTGTAAATCCCATCTGAACATAATGAAACATACTCTATCCACAGTGCTTACAATAATTAAAGTTTTTTTCCATAATAGAAGTCTATCTAGAAAGAGCATAATATGGAATGATCATTAATAGATCTGTTAAGGTACTTGAATAAATGCCTATCGAGAGCACAGGCATACATTAGTAAATTTCCCAAGGAAAATCCATTTTCATTTCCAATTCTGACATTTTATTTAGAAAAATTATGCCTTTTCTCTTAATTATTTCAGTAAACATAATGAGGTTATTGCTAACTATACCTCAGAGTATTCCATTTTCTCCAATTTTTTAGTAATATGAGTCTACTTGTAATTAAAGGCGTGCTGCATTAATGATGCTGAGCATCTCCAAGGGAAACATTTAATGTCCACCTTATAATATTATGCCAAAATTACACGCACAGAAGACTTTTTAATAATCTTTGTTTCCTAATTTAGTTTTGATTGGCTCTGAAATCCACAGCAGTACTCAAGGGCTTCCATTTCCACAGTCATCAGCACTTCTGCGCCATAAATTGTACAAACGCACATGAGTCCTTCCGTCTGTAGGCTTCTTTTCAAAGCGTCTGCTTAACTTATCCCGAAAATTAGCTGCAGGCTAATTTCAGATAATTTTGCTATTTTTAAGCCACTGTGGTGTGAGGGAAGATATGACAGCTAAGTTTGTCTAAACACAAAGAACAAGTCATAGCTTTGTGTTGACACTTCAGCTTTACACACAGGTTCAGATCATCCTCTCTGCTCTTTATGCAAATTGAAACAAACTGTAGTCACTAGATGATCTGTGTTTCCCAACAAAGCTCTGCCACCTGAAGCGTTCAGTGTGGCTGAAAAGATAGGATCTATTCAAATGTGTTATCCCAGGCTGAGAAAAGGGTTAACCCCCATCTTCCCTTCAGATTCTTCCCCATTGATGGAAACAGAGATTTTCTTAGCCATCACCAACTCAAAAGGAATATATCAAATTAAAAAGAAAATGCATGGTTTCCAATATATACAATTTATATATATGTATATATGTACATATATACACATTCCCCTTCCTCATCCACTATGATTAATAGAAATGGCAGTGCTCTCCTGAAAAACTAACATTTATAAATACTGGTACAATTAATACAGAACAATTTTAAAGTACTTGACATTGATGATTAATTAAGTATGGCATCCAGGTTAATAAGCAGAGATCTATTGTTAAATGGAATCCATATGCTCCTTCTTTTTCCCGAAAATTTCCTCTATGTTAAAACAAATACAACATTCATGGACAGTCACTGGCATACAATGATGAGGCCAACGAAAAAAGCAGCAACACGGACTCTTAATGCAGTGCCAATGAACTTCAACTTTATGTTAAAGAAATCGGCCCTGGGAATTATAGGTAATTCTCTGACCACATTTTCCCTCAGTGCTCAGAACAGCTATAGCCACAGCTAATAAGGGTGTCACTAGCTGAGCAAGTGATTACTGAAACTATTTTGCGCAAACATTTACATATAGGGGCTAAGCAGCGGCTGTACTTATGTGGCAGCTCCCCGACGTAATAGGCCATAACAACTCCGAGGGAGCAGGTATGGTACAAATGTCAAGGAAGGGAGAACACGTAAGTCATAATACGAATGACTTTATGGATCGCTGTTAGACCCTGGGCTAAGGAGTAGCTAAACAGGTTTGATATGACAGCATCCTGAGACAGTTTCCTAACCTTGTGTCAGGAATCCTTATACTAAAGAGTTTTACAGAGCATCTAAAACTGCAGAGAGGAAGTGTTGCTATATTAGGCCATTACCATTGACATGGCATATGATATGCATACAAATAGTCCCAAGGTGTATATTTAAAAGATAGATTACTAAATTTGCTATGCCAATCATATACATATCAAGGAATACAATTAAGCATTGATAGGTAACGTTTCACAAATCTTACATTCTCCATTGGAAAACCATTCTGTCCAATGACAAGTTTACATCCACCAAGGCTTCCATATATCTGCATCACACTAAGATGCAGCCTTTTAAAGACCGTCCTGCAGAGTTTCATGTGAACATGCAAAGTATACACGTTACTGCATTTGAGAAAGCTGAGGGATATCATTTTAATTCTTTTCTCCTATTTGGTGTCTAACATCACTTAGCCATTGGACTGAGAAGGATCTGACTTGTTGAAATACCCTAGACCATGTCCCTCTGAAAGGCAGGCATGGGAAGATCTGTAACATGCCCTTTGCACTCATGATGGGAGAAAGAGGTATGCTGAAGACACCAAGTAAACCCTTCAACATGACAGACAGGAGCAGTGCTGAGCAAGCATTCTGTGGCCTCAGACTGAAATCAGGGAAGCTGCATCCACAAATCACACCTTGAAAACATCATACAGGGCCTATGAGAGGGAAAACAGCGCCCTGAGAAAGAAAATGTACGATTTTACTTAGATCTGTAAATTACGAAACAATTCCAGAAGGGACATGATGTTACAAGTGCCATGTAAACCAATATACAGAGCTAGAGTGTTCTTAATAACATGAAGACTTGGCCCAGAACTCATCCTCTGCTGTAAGAAGGAGAAGACTACAAAACCTTTCACCCAAACAGCAACCCAGATTTGTAATGAGATCTTATATTTGACCTTTTATGAGAAATTATTAAAGACCTCACATAAAACCACCACAAATGTCTCTGCTCCTTTACAGATTTATTATGGTTTTGCCAATGTGCTTGAATAAACTCCTTCTCTGGAAGTCTCTGCTTTCCAAACTGCAACTTCTTTGCAAAGCACATACCTGTTCCCAGAGAGACGGGTCCTCTCTTTGAAATATTTAGTCTTTCAGGGCACTTCAGTCACAGTGACACCTAATAGCCAAGCTTTTTTCTCACTCTCCACAAAATCAGGTTTAGACTATAATTCAAACCAGTCCCCAAAGGCACTTCTGAAAAATGGCAAGCCCTTACCTTTTAGGTGAAAACACTCTTTATTGCTCAAAATTGTTTCCTGTTACAAAATCTTTTTTATAGTGCTAGGTCTAAGATGATCTTATGCTAATTTAACTCACTGGGGACTGTGAACAGATGCTACTTTGATTAATAGTTTCACTATCCTGAAAATGCCAGGCCAGGTTCAAGATAATATAGTCAGGTAAGAATACTATTAAAATCTGCCATACAATTATATCTGTTTTGTGGAGACAAAATGGGATCGCAGTTCTTGTATCGAATAAAAACCACTTATAATAAAAAATAACATAAACCAAATGAACTCACCATCTGAACTCTTTAGCACATTAATGTATACCATTTTAATCGCCAGCCTCTTTACTAATACTTATAGGAATATTGTTAGCTATGTCTTTTGTAAAAATTCAACGTGTTACCCCAATGTTACCTTTCAAATGATATTTAACTTTCTATGCAGGAAAAAAGACTTACATAAGCCATGAGAACAATGAAATTCTATAACTTTGCCAATCAAAAGAAAAGTATCTGAATTTATATATGCTGAGCCTTTACTTTTTAGCACATAAGTTTTCTATGTTCCAAAAGTCATCTTTAAAATATACATAGAAAACTACGACCTTGAAAATGAGGGTAGTTGGCAAACAAGACTTTTCTGGAAAAACTTCTCACAAGGCTTTAGTCTCTCGCTCCTGTACCTTTTTTTCTTGCTGGTCTCCTAACCAAGGACTCCCAAATCATAGCAGCTTCCTGATGGAGATTATTATGAGATCTAGTCTCTCCTTGAACTATGGAATTTAGGACTGGCCTTATACACATACGTGAAGAAACATTTGTGTTTTGAAAGTTGGTTTGCCAATGCATTTTATCCTTAACGTGACAGACATGACCTCATCATATTTCTAAACTTCGATCTAAAATTTAACCTTCAACTGGACCTTTTCTTTTATAATATATGTTATAGTGTACCTGCCTTAGTAAAACTATTGGTTTTCAGGGAAACAGAAATTAAGTTTCTTCCAGGGCATCAATCACACTGTGCAAATTATAATTCTAGGCAGTGTAAGCCTCCACTGAGAAAGAAACTAGCCTGTTAACACAAACCTGCCACCTACAGATTCAACTTATTGCATGAATTGTCTTCACACTCACCACATTTGTATGCATATGCGATTAGACCCTATTTATATGAAATATTTTATGTAAAAGGGTTACCTTACCATTGCACAGAATGTCTCAGGAGGGTCTCCACAGGTAATATCCGGAGGATCGAGTTTCACTTTCAGATATTTTTGTCATGTCTGTGGATTCCGGCTGGCAGGCCATGTAATCCCAAACTTTCCCTTCTTCTGTGTAAATCTGAGTCTTACACACATCATAATGTCCCCATACCAAAGGGTAGGGCTGCATCACTGAGGACACTGTAACCCAAAGGGCATGAATCGACAGGAATCTTGACAAATACATCTCTAAATTCTTTGTAATCTTCTTGGAAACCAAAGCAGAGCTTGCTTTATGATCTGCAATCTTTGTCTATTTTACATATATATATACATATATGTATATATGTATCTGGGTAGGTAGGTCTGTATATTTAAAAAAACAAAAACAAAACGAGGATGGGACCTCAAAGCAGATTCCAAAACCAAATATGAAGAGTCAAGATATTGTGTGTATTCAGGTATATTGAGGACTTTGGTGGAAGCCTAACATACTTGTGTGTTAGGCGTTAACAACTTGAAGCTTTCTTTGTCCTAGAACATATCTATTAGACTCAGGTCTAGTTTGGTTTTTGTAAACGATGTCCAATTGCAGATAATAATTTAGCAAACTGATGGCTCTCCCGTTGTACATCCGATAACCCTGAGTGGTCCTCAATGTTCACAGCTCACAAGGGATGCTCAGGCAGGCTGAGATATCAGTATCTGAAGCAAAAGGATGAGTGTCTATAGCCCGATGTCTGTTTCCCCATCAATCATTCTTTTCTTCCGGCACCAACACCCTTTTAGAAACAATAAGAGTAAGAGTTATTGTCCCAGAATCAGTGTATTACGAAATGTACAATTATGTTGACATTTTGGAGGTCTGATGCAATATAAAGCAAATTGGTGTAATACGGATAACCTTTACTCAGCTGCTTTGCTAGAATGAGCAAACCGCGGAAATCATTCACGTAGGGGGGAATTTTGACATGAAGGATTTAACTCTTCCATAACAGACAGACATGTGTGTTCTAGGTGAGTTACAGGTTTTCACTTCAAAAATTGTATTTCCATCTTGACAAAACCGAGAGCAAGCAGCTAGATTTAAACATACATTGCAATGCTAGAAAATCTTCCAAGAGAACAATGGGGTAAATGAGCGCTTTTACAACGGTGACAAAGAAATGACAACTACTTCTATCCCTTCTGTCTCTTGGCAAAGAGACCCTAAAAATCTCCAAACTCCTTGTACATCTCTTAGCTTTTGTTTGCTGGAGTGAAAATCAGCCTTGTTGGCATGAGCCAGTCCCTGCGGATTTGTTCATTATATTTGAAGAATTTAGCATCTTTTGTTTAGTTGCATTTAGTAATAAAGATAATTTGGCTCTCTGAGAAAAATATCCAAAAATAAAACCAAAGGAGCAAAATTTCCTTTCATAAGAATTTGCTATGTTTTTACATCTTTTTATAGCCATTACATCTGCATTTGCCGTTACCTTCTGTAACAGAAGAGAATTTGTCCCAAAGGCGAATATTATAAGCTGCTTTAAAACTAAAAGCTCTGTAGTAAAACGCACAGTTTAAAATGCACATATAAAAATAGCCGAGGGTGAGTTAACAGGCCATGAAGCAGAATAATATGGCACTAATTCTAAGAGAAAATAAAAATTACTGTGTAAAAGTACTTTTGGTTAACTGATAACGCACCCTACATAACTATGGGTAAAAGTCATTGGTGAGTTTAACTGGCCCCTTTTCTGTTTAGAGATCACTATCCAAATCTAAACAAAATCTAATATTTGGAAACCAGGTATTAAAAAGTATATTTTCTTAATTAGATTATTCATATTTATAGTCTAAAAATTAATTGATTTTTAAGCAATGTGAAAAGGATGTTAAAAAAGCCTATAGTTTTGGAAAATTCTATTATGGAGCCTTCAATTCACATTAAACAGTTGAAATATGCAAGTTCACTATCTTCAAACAATCTTACAAAGGGAATTCATTATATTTAAATAATGCACCATCTTAAAATGAACTAAGCCACAGAGACTATGAAATGCCAACAGATGGTTGAATTGTGTTTCCATAGCAAAGTAATTTATAATAATTGCTTTATGGATGCAAGTGCAATTTTCATTATATTCAATTCATAAAATGTTATCATACAGCTGCAATTTGTGATATTTTCTATTAGAAAAAGTGTTGAATATTTGAGTTCCTATGAAGCAGTAATTAGTAGTTTGTCTAAACATGTATAAACTACAGATTTGAATCAGCCTCTTCCTTGTAACCTAAAGACTATACTGTGTAAAGCACATTTTGAAATCTTAGGCTAAAAAGAAAAAAATCAGAGAAGCATGTGTTGTGGCTACTACAGCCTTCTGCTTTTTTTCAGATTCGTTAGTAATTTTAAGTTGATATTTTCAGATACATCCAACAATTTGACAATTAATAATCTGAGAAGGTGTTAAAATGATACAAATCTACATTTTTGAGATGGATTCTTCAACTGTGTTTACTACTTTTTAAAGAGGAAACAAATACTTTCCAAGAGGCGGGGGATGTAGGCATTACAACGGAAGCAGTGTAAAATCTACTAGGTCAGCAATTATTAACTTTAATTCTTAGTTTCAAATACATAGCAACTGATTTATCAAGAATGATATAATCTTGAAGACCCGGAATTGACTGTTTTGAGTTTGAATGGAGTGAGCATTGTATGTTTACTTTTAACATTATTTTCAAAACACCATTTTAAATATATATTTGAATGCTTCCTGAGATTAGTCTTGACTATCTTTTTTAACCAGTAAATGATATTCTCCTCATGCATTTATTCTCGGTTACACTCTCCTCAACCACATTTCGCATTACTGCAGCCACAAAACAAAGGGTGACCACACATTTGCACATGAAAAATTCGAACACTAAGGAAATGTATGTGAACCCTTTGCTACCTCCTGACACAACAGCAATCCCAATATAACGAATTCTCATTAAAGTATACCAGAATTATAATGATGGTCATCACACAGAATTATGGACTACACCATTGATCGAATTTAGAGAACTGACAAGGAAAAACGCAGAGGAGTGCAAGATATTTGAATATTAGGCAGTTGCAGGACTGTGCAACAGACATTCTTGACAAGAAGCAGCCAATTATAGCTTAAATTTCTGGCACATAACCAGTTGTGATTAATAGTTTTCCATTACATTACAGACATATTATTAATGTATTAAAAATGTCAAGCTTTGGCAAGCACTAATATGGCATGGCTCAGTTAGTCTGCAGAGTTTACATTTAATGAGCTCCCATTGACACAGAAAAAGATACTGACCACGGTATATTACAGATCAGGAGCAGAGGGACACTAAGCTGTTATTTAACATAATTATTTGATTTCATTCTAATTTTTATATTTGTACTATCATTATGTATCTTGCATTTCAGGGTCTTTTTGCATTTTAGTGTCACATACACTTCAAAGGAAATCCTCTTAACTTCAAATTAGTAAGAAATTAAATCTATGAACTTCCATGACACACAATGGAAAAGCAGCCTCTGAAAATCAGGAATTTGTTATTAAAGTATAATTATGGAGTTTTCAAAAAAAAATACAATGATGTAAAAATAGAATATTATTTACACCTTAACCTCAACTACTTAATGGCACTGTGTCTATCTGCTGTGCTTTCAAACAGGTTAAAATTATCAATAGCTTCTTAAAAGCTAAGTCATCACAGCAAATAGCTAGGCAAACCGATTATGAGAAGGACAGTGAATAACGTATTTGGGGACTTAATATGCTAAGCCTATCCTTTCTGGCCCATAACTGAACTAATTGTGAAGTGATATGGCCTTTGAATTTGTCTCAGGTGCCCGTATCACCTAAATAAGAGCAGATTCAGTAGAGCTCTGTGCAGCGTCAGTTCTACCTCCTCACTTTGCAAACCTTGGGAACTCACTGTAATCAAATAATGCTATCACCTCTACTTGGGATCTAAAGTACTGAGACATCCTCTTTGACAAGAATACCCATTAACAGGTTGTGAATACCCCATAGACTTCTGGTGTATAAATTTTCAGAACTAATGAAAAAAGATAAAATTATGTCATGGTCCTCAAGTTGATAGACGTTATTGATCCGGACTAAAATGGGCTATAAAATGGCTTTGTACACATAGAACATGCATTTGTCCAGTATTCTGCAGCTAATTCCCTTCCACCTTGGATTAATTTTGCAGAAACCATTTTCACAGGCCCATTCTCTCATCAGAAAAAAAAGCCTCCCAAAATATTACATGGAAGTAATAATGATTAATATTATAAGCAATTATATTCCAAAAGCAATTGCCAGTTTCATCTACTGAAAGAAAGACATTATCAGTAAATCTCCTAATCTAGCTGGGTTTCAGCATTCATTTTAGTATACAATCTCACTAGCAGGTGGGAATGGTAGCAGTAGGCTATTTATTTCATAAATATTCAGCTTTGCAGAGGGACTTGAAATAGATAACTATTGACTCATTCCTCATAGACATTAAGAATTTTATAAATATGCATGTGTCTGAATGGGAAGGAACAAAAGGAAAATTGACTATGTAGACCACTGAGTGAAAATATAAAAAGATGGAGATATACAAATCCTATAACCTATCAAAATTAGCAGCTTCTAGCAGTCATAATAAAATTTATTACATAAGATATTTTAACATGTATTCAATGCTCTTTGCACTTACTTATTTGTTCTGAGGAAAGCATTTTCCAGTCATCTTAATGGAAAACATATGCTTCTGTCCTTCTGTTAACTGTCTCTCAAAATAGAAGGAATTTATCATGTACTGCAACATCCCTGGCATAGCTTACTCACACTTGATTGGGTATAATGAGTGACTGCCTATCATGAGATTCTTAATAAACCCAAATAACACACCTTGAAAGATCTCTATTTTCATTGAGAGAAGACTGATTCGACAAATTAGATAGCACATATTTTTCAGGATGATTGAGGATGGGATAATACACAAAACGATTTCAGAATCAGTGAAGCCTAAAAGAAATCTAGAGTTTAATTACCACATGAACAACAAATACTTAATTCTCATGCAGGGCAGTTCAGAGATCTAAGGTCTCAAACATACATATGAGAAAATCTACACCCACCTGAAGTTTTGAAACACAACTTTGGATTATTTTGTAAAGTATGCTAAATCTCATACTAACTTAAGACTTCACTATTATAATCTCTTATATTATACAATATAATTCACACACATATATTTCAATGTTAACATATCATTGGTTTTCAAAGTTGAATCCGATTTTCCTTTTTCAAAGTGACTTGGTGCTTTTGTAACTAAAACTCTCCACATTTTTACGACACTTAGGAAACCTATCAAGTAAATGTGTAATGGTTTAACTTTTTAAAGAAATTACCTGATATTTTTCATAATAATAATGAAAGCAAAGACAGGTATTTGCACCACTTGCAAATAGACAAAAGGAAATTGCAAAATACATTCGCTTCCTCCTAAAAAAGGCTAACCTGAATCATTTTAACACACATACCCAGTGAAAGTGGACAAAACAAAAATATTAATAGGAAAACAGCTTTATGTTCAAATAAACTGTTTCCGTGCAAAAATTTTTAAGATTATCCCTCTTAAATTCCACAATAGGAAATATCACCAAATTAATAGTCCAGTATATAGAATCCTGAATGCCTTCATGGTGGTCTTCATTGGTGAAATATATCTCATTTCATGGCATCCAGGAAAGAAAATATATCCCTGGAACAACATTACATGTGAAATACTTGATGCACGTTTTTCCTTGCGTGTTGATCCACATGCAGAGATCCAAATTTTATCTTAATGAAAAACTGAAAGTTGCTTATCTTCAAAAGGAAACTTGGACAGTTACTGAGCTGCTTTTCCTTTGCCAAAGAGAAAGGGAGGCCGGTAAGGCATTCAAAATGACACAATTCAAAATACTTAATGAAATGTGGAGCTGCTAATTCCCTCGCTAGAGATACTCCTTAAAGGACAAACGAAACAGAAAAGCCTCCCCTGAAAAAAAATTTTTTTGAAAACTTTCCAACAAGCTTAACCACTAAGCATATCTGAATAAATGATTTTAATGGAAGATCTTTCTGGTTATTTTTTTTTTCATTTCTGTAAGATAAAAAAAACTTTTAGTATTTTCAGTCATAAAATAGGGCCTTATTTCTAGAGCAAATCTACTGCCAGATTCACCATATGTTTAGTGGAGTTCTGAATCTTACTCAGAATTTTCCATTCCAAAGATTGACAATTTGTTATGAGAAGGAGTGGCTCCATTATTCCCTGTATGAAGAGAAGAATGGGGGAGAGAGAAGGACCCTCTATTCACTGGAAATCTGTACCTGATGCAACGATAGGAAGTCAACCTGCGACTTTTCCAAATAAAGTTGCTTTAAAATCCCCCGCTAGGAATTTTCTTCCCTTGCCCTGTAAGATGACAGCCTACTCTTAAGTGGATTTCTGAAGGAAGGAAAAAAAAAAAAGTCCCCGGGTGAGGTTACTAAAATAAACAGTAGAGGGCGCAGTTTCTTTTTATATCTAAGTTTTTCCTTGTATGAATCACTTAATTGGTTATTTTAGGCCCAATAATATTCAGTATTATTTGTATTATATATAGATATCCAGATCCATACAGGAGAGCAATTCAATGTCCCTAGCGGAATCCATCAACCGATTAATATGATGCCAGTAAAGAATCTGAGAAAATATTCCAAACAGCATCCCTACCCCAAGTCTCCCTCTTTGAATTTCCCTTTCTCTCCAGCTGTACAACATGGGATAGTAATGCTTTAATCTCGCACCAATAAAGGAGATTAAAAGAAGGGACTTCAAAAGCTCTCGGTGTGGCCACCACATCCCCAGAGCCGGCAACAGGGCAAGTGATTTTTGTTGTTGCTGTTTTGTTTTGCTTTTTCCCCCAACAAATATGATTGGCGAAAGAAAGAAAAAATAATAACCCTCCTGAGCGATGTGTGTGGCCAGGTGTGCAAGAGAGACGGAGAGCGCGGGGCGCCTCCTCAGTCCGCAGATGGAGGCTCCGGCCCCGCGCCTGGGCTCGGGACACAACAGGCGACGTATCACCCGCCCGGGGCGCACCCCCGGGAAGACTCGTGTGTGGGTGTGAGCGTGTGCCGGTGTGTGTGCGCGCAGGGCGCCGCGCGCTGCCTCCTCGGGGCGCTTTACAAAGTTCCTCGCCCACCCGGAGCTTTCCCTCCCGCCTGTGGATCGCGGGGGTGGGGGGGTGGGGGGTGGGGGAAACCCGGGGGGAGAGGGGCACGGGAGTGAGGCGCGGGTCGCAGAAGGAGATGCGCGCCGCGGGCACTTACCGTGTGGCTCGTTTGCCCTTGCGCCGGGCGGGAGCCGAGCCGACGGCGCGGGGCGGCGGCCCTGCCCAGCCAGCCTGGTCCGCCTGGGGCGGCGGCCGCAGCAGCGGAGCCCGCGGGCGGCGCACAGGCGGGCGGCAGCAGCTCCCGCGGAGCCTCCTCCCGAGCGCGGGAGCGGGCGGAGCGGGAGGGGTGGGCGTGAGGACCCGAGCCGCCGCCGCTGCCACCGCCGCAGTCCCGATCGCGCCCGGCCGCCAGCGGGAGAGGACCCCAAGAACCGAGAACCCCGCGCCGGCCCGCCACTCCCCGCCGCTTAATTACCTTCGCCTGGGCCCCGGGGGAGAGCCTCCTGCACGTCGCCCCCTCTCGGAGCCGGCACCCAGAGGGGGAATTCCTTCCCGTTGACGTCCTCTTCCGAAATGCAAAAGATCAGTGACTTTGACAGGTAGATGAGAGGGAGGGAGTAAGGGTGGGCGGAGAGGAAGAGAGGATGAGAAAGGTGCCTCTCCCCTCCAAAAATACAGTGATATTAATAATGAGATCGCAGCCTTCGGAGGTCGTGCCAGCCCAGTCCCCTGCTCGCCGGCTCTCCTCCGCGCCTCCCTCGCGCCGCTGCCTCTGACACTTCTCGCCTTAAACTTTTACTGAGGGATATTTTTTCTTTTTTCTATTTCTATTTCTCTCTCTCTCTCTCTCCTTTTTTTTTTTTCCTTTTTTGTTTTTTTCAAGCCGCAGGACGATTTGCTGGTTCCCGGGGGATCAGAACCAGCGGCCAGGCAGTTCTATGCCGCTTGGCACCGCTTTCATTTTATTTCAGATGAAGACGTTGAGCTTAGTCAGAAGGGGCATAAATCAGGACAATTAGCATTGGCGCCAAGAAGATCCTCTAGTACCAATTTCTCCCGGGCTTCCTTCGCGCATTCCTCCACTCAAGTCAGAAATGTCACTGCACATAGCGCTGATGGCTGCGAGACGCGACGCACCCAAAGTCCGTTTGATGAAATATACATGGCCCACGACGCTTCTGGATTGCGGCTCCCGGGCTCCCCGCCCCCGCCTGCGGCGCCTGGCCGGACCCTGCTCTGAGCGGGCTGCGAGCTCCCGGCAAACTTAGGGGCCAGTGCCAATTACAGAGTGAGCGCGAGGGCCGGAACGGGGGAGCGGCGAAGAAGGGAGCCCGGGGGAAGCCGCAGCCCTCGGAGGGGTGGCACGTACGTTTCACTTAAAAAGCAGATCTTCTTCTGCAACTGCCAGCAAGTGGAAGGATAGGAAACCTTATACTACCTCGAGACCTGGGCGCTCCGAGCGGTCCTAACTCCGTCCCGCTCGCTGTTGCTGTTGCTGCCGCTGCTGCTGCTCCGAACACAGCTGCTGCCGCTCCACGACCTCGGGGCACTGAGGCAACAGGACCCCCTCCCCCCTGCTTCCCATCCCCCCCGGTTCCTCCACAGAAGTGCAGTTTCCAGTAACTCCTCGGGTACCTCCCACTTCTGCCCCCGCTCCATCCCACCCCTCTCTTTCTGTCCCCTCCCCCAAACTGTTCCGAAGCTCACCCCTCTCCACAAAGTGATCACAATGCTGTTTTGCAACCAGCACTTCCTTTGCCCAGAGGCCCCTACAGCCTTAGACTCGAACCTCCTCCTTTAGAAATTGATTTCCCTTTAGAAAGTTGAAGTTCAAGGGAGAGTTGTGCATTTCAGGCTTCCTTGCCTTTCCTAAGAGAAAGACGAATGCCTGATGCTCCAAGTCTTCATTCCCCACCAAGGCGGGCTCAGACTCACCTGAGATCACTCTCAGCTACACATTAAGTCAAACGAAAACAAATGTGAACTTAAATAAGCTACGGAGACTTTCATTAGAAAAAGACTTGCAACAGAGAAAACGCTCTGATCTCAGAAATCTGCAATGCTCTCAAAACTAAACAGAAATCAGCCTTTTTTTTTCTGTATAAAGGGGGAGCAAGCAATAAAGAAAGCCAAGTAGATGGGGGAGGGGAACAGCTCACTGCATGACCCTCATGGTTGGACAATAAATGATTCTCTGTGGTCCAATAATTTGGAAGATAAGTTAACAACGGTGAATGTTTTCACATTTTAGTTATTGCTCAGATTTGGGGGGGGGCAAGCAAAAGTCCAGGGACCTGCAGGAAAGAAGCCTGACTCGTGTTTGGTCAAGGCAAAATGGAGGGAAAGAAATGGGCAATTTTGAACACTTGTCACTATGTGTCCCACAATTAAGGCAGGAGGCTGAGTAATTAGGTCATTTTTCTGTGATGACGGGAGGTGGTGTGGTAAAAGGATGTATGGGGGAGAAGGTTGTTGAGCTGAACCTATAACCAGGCCCTCCTTGGCCCTGGGCAGCCAGGAAGTGGTCAGGGATTTCAAGCACCCCAGGCCTTCCCTCTAACAACTAGGAGACCATAATGAGTCCTTCCTCTGAATCTCAGTGCAGGAATCTGGGATTTCTGTGTTTTCCTCTTCCCTACCTTTGTCCTGTAGTGGTGACATTGCAACAAGGAGTTACCTGCAGGGCTGAAACTCTTAGCAGGGATTCTTAGACAGTGGCCAAGTCTGGCTCTTCCCCCTGTCTCTGGCCATGCTCCTCCAGGTTTAAAACATACTGACTATATGGAGATGATACTTACCAACTAATCCTCCTTCACAGGCCCTTACAGCCCAGTTCTTTCTACGGGAGCCTTTGGCGACAGGATACGAGAAACAATACCGAGAAACAATACCGAGTGACCTTCTTACTTCTCATTGACTCGTTGTCCTGGATCCTGCAATACAGACAGTTCTCAGACTTTCCTCTCTTTCTCGCCCTTTCCTCTCAGGTGAAGAAAGCCTTTCTGAACTCTCATTCTCAGCTGTATCTCATCATTTAAGGTCCTTCTGTAGTAAAAAGAAAAGAAATCTATGCAGAGATTAGGGAATTCTCTTCTGGAATATACTGAGATATTTGTGATTTTGGCTCCCAACCTGGAAAAATACTTGTTTTCATCTGTCAGAATCTTGGAACTAACCCTCCTTCCTCTCTTCCTGTACCATCCCCCCATTCCCAGGATTCCTTTGTGAGGCACACAGCAGTCCCAAATAAGTTTGATATGTAAATGGGAACCTCTCCAATTAGGTAACACCTCCCACTACAGGAGTGGGAGAGTCTTTCAGAGGTGAGTTTTTCTATGGAACATGTGCTCTCACCTTTTCAGAAGCTCAGTAAATCACCAACTAAACATGTAGATCTAACTCAAGGAGGTAAATCAGAATCATCAGAGACTTTTCCACATGAAAAACCCCTTCCTTTCCAGATCTTGTTCTCTCCTCCAGCAGTAATCAGGTGGGAAGGACTTTTTCTCTAAAAAAAGCACTTGGAGTGGATCTGATACACTTCCCCAAACTAACATGCATATATTAAACCAGTTTTCCTTAATATACCTTTGCATATTTGTTTATATAATATACACTGATCATAAATTGACTTTAGATATTTCATTGGCACCAAGGGAAATTATTTAGGGCATACCTACCTTTCCTTATCATTCTTTGCTTTCTCCAGCCATATATATATTTAACTTTCTTTGGAAAGAACTGTTTTTCTGTTTTTATTTAACCTTTCAACTCTACTTTTTTTTTTCTTTCTCCTTTTGGAAAAGAATGGTTTGATCTTTCAGTTCTCTGGCTGTAGATCTTTGGCTGGTTTCTACACATTCCTCATTCTTCTTCAACTTAGATATCCATTTATTTGTAATATTGTTAGGTCTCTAACTGACGTTCATTTTTCTAGGTTCTTAGCTGCCTAAAAATCTTTTCTTTAGAGATTTGGCAGGGTTGTTTCAATACCTTGTAACTTCAATATGTCAAAGTGGTAGTAATGGCACGTTTGCAATATATCTGGTCCAAAAAGCCATGTGTCTTTTTTAGAAATACTGTAAAATACTTGACATAAAGTAGGTATAAGAAAAATCTTCAGTGCAGGTGTGAATAGTTTTAGCTTATTCTCATTATTCAGTTATGGCCTCCTTGGTAGTTAACTCCCACCATATTAAATTAATACATAGATGTCTAAAAATATCCAAATCATGGGCTCATTCGGCACTTTGGACTGCTATAACAAAGATCACAGATTGAGTAGCTTTAAAAACAATAGAAATTTCATTCTCAGCAAACTGACACAAGAACAGAAAACCAAACACCACATGTTCTCACTCATAAGTGGGTGTTGAACGATGAGAACACACGGCCACAGAGAGGGGAATATCACACACTGGGGCCTGGAGGTGGGGGCTAGGGGGAGGGATAGCAGGGGGTGGGGGGAATCGGGGAGGGATAGCATTAGGAGAAATACCTAATGTAGATGACAGGGTGATGGATGCAGCAAATCACCACCATGGCAAGTGTGTACCTACGTAACAAACCTTCATGATCTGCACATGTACCCCAGAACTTAAAGTATAATAAATACATTTTTTTAAAATAGAAATTTATTTCTCACAGCTCTAGAGACTGGAAATCTGAGATCAGAGGGCCAACATGGTCAGGTTTTGGTGAGAGTCCCCTACTGGGTTGCAGACAATAGACTAATTTCTTGTATTTTCCCATGGTGGAAGGAGGGCTACCGAGCTCTCTGGGATCCCTTTTATAAGGGCACTATCGTACTCATGAGGGCCGAATCTTTTTCATGACTTAGTTATCTCCCAAAGGCCCTACCCTCCTAATGCCATCACATCAGGGGGTAGGATTTCAACTTATGAATTTGGTGGGTGTGGCAAAACATTTACTTCGTAACAAGGGGCAAGTTCTATTTGACCAATTGTATACTATGTGGTAGATGCTGTTTATAACTGCTGCTTATGTCCCAACAGAAACATCCTTCAGCTCTTTCTTGCCTTCACTTTGTGCTCAGGGACATGTTTTACAACAGAGCCATTAGCTGTATAGTTTTGACAGGTTCTGAAGTTTCTTACCTGACAGGCTGTTTTAATGCTTAAATATTTTGACATTTAAACCTCCAGCAAGCCCTAAGCATTGGTCTGGGCTCTATAAACTAGACTATACTAGCATTTTCCTGCTCTTGTAGGAATACCAAGATACTTCTCTTAAAGCTTTAAATTCACAAGCCCAAAATATCCAAGTAACTGATTATACTCAACATATATATACCAAAAGTCTCATTTAGTTCCTCTCAAGGTTAATAGCAGACCAAAGAATGTATTGTTTAATGTAAGAAAATACACATGTTTACTGAGTTAATGACACTGGAGCACAAAAATTAGCAAATAGTGTAAGACATTGGCAGTTAGCGACCAATGCAGGGAAACATGTCTTCTAGCACCCATGTACTTTCTAGTATATGGCACTGTGTAAAGTAGTTTGAAAATAATAAAATCAGCTGCTTGGTTAAATAATGTTTTTTTAAAGTTAGCAAAATATGGATTTTTAAAGAGAAAGCATGCTAACTTAAAAGATGACTAACTTTGGTCAAATATTTTATGTCTCTTTTCTATTCCAACCCTAGGGCCCTAGAAATATTTAATGGAATTTTTTTTTGTTGTTTACCCCTTCTCATCCATAAAAAAATCAAGAGAAATCAATTCTTAATTTTTATGCTCTGAGTATGTGATAGTAGATGTTTTTATCCAACTGGTGAATCTCTTGAAATCATAACACCCTGAGCTTCTATTACCCACTTCATTTTCTTTGAGAATCAGAAAGAACACGTAGCAGTTTATCTTTCTTCTAAGGCTATTCAAAATAAAGGCATCCCACCAGCAGGTTTAGATAATGCTATGGTCTGAACAAACTCAATCAGCTCCCATGTGCTTATGTTTTTTTGAGCTTCATTTGTCAGCCTAATATCCTCAACTTATTTTTTGAAAAGAGTAGTTTCCACAATTAATCTAGTGTGTTGGCTGAAAAAGTTCAGCCTCAAAAATCAACAGCTGTGTGGATTTCCCCAAATGTAATTTCATAATTTGAATTTCTCTACAACAACAAAATTAGCAGCCTTTTCAAAATGAGAAGGAAAATACATAGAGAAGATTGAGTAATATCCTTTGCCTGATTTAGAGAACTCTCCTTTAATTCCATACCCACAGTTCTCTTCAATTTAATGAACATCGATAGCCCACCTATGGCCTTCTGGGAACTGTCCTTGGTACTGGAGGAATTGCAACACTCTCGTGTCTAGGTGCTGACAATCATGTTACAGAGGGCTGAATAACTGTAATGTGCATTTTTAATATTAGAGATAGCTTAGGGTAAAAGGTAGCTGTAATGGTCAAGTCTAGAGACTCCTTTTGTGCACTCTTAAATGTCCATAAAGATCTGTATCATGTCATTGACCCAAAGGAAAATAAAGTGCAACCTCTCTGGTTTAATTGCCTCTGTAGACAATTCTTGTACTGTCATATAAATATGGGTCAGAAATATTTCAAGGATATAAAAGTAGGAGGACACGCCAGGTACAGTGGCTCACGTCCGTAATCTCAGCACTTTGGGAAGCCAAGGTGGGTGGGTCACTTGAGTCCAGGAGTTTGAGACCAGCCTGGCCAACATGGTGAAACCCCATCTCTACTGAAAATACAAAAACTAGTCAAGGGTGGTGGTATGTGCCTGTAGTCTCAGCTACTCTGGGAGGCCAAGGCAGGAGGATCACTGGAACCCAGGAGGCAGAAGATGCAGTGAACCAAGAGCACAGCACTGCACTCCAGCGTGGAAAACAGACTGAGACCCTTTCTCAAAAAGAAAAGAAAGAGAGAGAGAAAGAAAGAAGAAAGAAAGAAAGAAAGAGAAAAAAAGGCAGCAGACACAGAAGAGAAATACAGATCACAGGGTGCCATTTGGTTTGGGGTGTACTCTACCCAGGTGCATCTTTCTGTTTTTCTTGATTTCCTGGTTCCAGGTTTAGCTTGAGCTTTACTGTTCTAAATTGATTATCTTTACTGCAGTTTTTAGCAGCTCTATCACTGACATCCTTTAGCTTCCATGTTGAATGGAAGCAGTAGATATAAGCTGGATATTGGCTTCTAGTAAGTAAACTGGATTCATGCCAAGTGGCCTTTACTTCCCAGTGGGCTGCCGAGGATTCTCCCTCTCTTACAGAAAATGACTAATTCTCTTAAATCCTGCCTCAATTTGTAAGGGAGAGGAATGAAATCAGAAGTATTATGAATTCTCTTCTTACTTCAATAAGTCAAGAAGAAACTTGATTGTCAGTTCTCCAAACTTTGAAGTCCCATAGAAAACGACACAATAGTAAGACAGTACAATAGATTTCTGTGATCTTATAGAAATTATTTCTTTTTCCTTTCTACCTTTGTATTTCCTCTTCCTCTGACACGGATTTAACTCATATGTGCTAGGGACTGACTTAGAAATAAGAAGAGTAACACAGTCTCTTCTATAACTTACTGTCTGTTGGAGAACAAGATAAACTTGTAAACAAATAATGTAATACTGCTCTAGGAACTGAGATAGACACCCACAGGGAGCAGGTTAGCCCCAAAGGAAAAGATGTATAATTCTCCTTGGGGATTCTGAGAAAACCTAGATAGATGAGATTATATGTGAGCCACACTTCAAAAGACGAGTAGACGTTCATCCAGCAGACAAAGAAACAAAAGACATTGTGATCAGAAAGCAGGTGGAACAAAGTCAGGAAGCCCAAAACAACATAGCATATTTTGTCACTTCCATGTCATTTGATACAACTGCACAGCTCACAGTACCATATAGATGGCCTTTGTAGTGAACATTTACAAGCATTTTGATACCAAAAATAACAAAAATTGAGGGCATTAGGAGAAAAATCAAGAATAAGAAAGTATCCTATATTAAGTTCAGATATATTAACATGTCAATAATTTATCATTATCGACCTACAGAAATGGTAATTTCATATGTCTCAACCTATTAGCATCCAGTACTTCCAATTTAGTTCTTAGTAACCTGTTTTAAGAGAAGAGAATAATCTAAAACAGCAAATAATTTTTAAACTTCTATATTTGCTTATGGAATACATTATATTCCTTCTTTTTGGCAGGAGTTATAGCTTCCTAATGAGATTTTGTGCTTAGATTGGTATTAAAATTAGCTGGATTTCCCTGAGTAAGCGTTGAGCATGAGAACATGCCTGCAGAGCAGACTGGTGACTGAGAAACCCAAGGTTCAAGCATTTAACCAGACGTAAGCCACACGTGAATAATGAAAAGTTGCGTAATTAGTAATTATAAATGCCAATTAAGCCTCAGACATAGAGAACCAGTCCTCAATCATTCTACCATGGTCTGCATTTTTACCATCCTAAATCACTGTTTTATTCCAATTCCAGTTGGAGAAAAAGTATTTGTCAACAATAAAAAGAAGATAATATAGGAAATAATGCGAAAAATCAAGAAATTAAGAAATCATTATACATGGTGCAAGGAAACAGCAACAAATTGATGATTACAGTCATCAAGTACTTCTCTAAGACAAAGTGAAATTCAGGTTTTCTTTTTACCTTTTTTGGTGAATTTGGTTCATCAAGTTCTTAAGTCATTTATGACCAAAAGATCAGGAAATATGTTAGTGATGAAGAAAAAAATGAATAATCTTTCTTGTTTTTTTACCTGCTCTCCCCACATACTCCTACTGCCTTCTGCATTTTTAAACCTGTGTTTTAGATATCTGTGTAAAATGAGATGCTGGAAATCACCGCAGCCACTGCCCTGAAACTCTATCTGCCCCCACTAGCCTGAAAGCTGAGTTGGCAATAATGAAAAAAGGTACACTGTCAGTTACCGTATATCATGGTATATATATTATTGTATAGATGTTGCAATCATTTTTATTAAGGGACAGGGTCTTTCTCCGTTGCCCAGGCTGGACTGCAGTGGCACAAACATAGTTCACTGCAGACTTGAACTCCTGGACTCAAGAAATCTTCCTGCCTTCACCTCCCAAAGTACTGGGATGACAGGCGTGAACCTGGCCCAATTATTCTTATATTAAGAATTGATTGATAGGCAAGAAGAGCCGTATGCTCACAGCCCATTAAAGCATTCAGAAGTATAACCTAGAACTTCAATAGCAGAAAATTGAGACTGATCTAAATGCAGGATTAGCTTAAAATTCATATGTTGATATACTGCAGATGAATTTTAAGGAAATCCAATGAGACATAGTATAAATATCACTAAACTAGGAAGCAAGAAACTAAGCTTTTGTTAAGACACTGTTTTGCTGTGTGAATTTTCATACGTCATTTTACTTCTCTGGGTCTTAACTACCTCGTCTGTAAAATGAGAAAGTTGAATCTGATGAATCTAAGGCAGTTATTCTTAAAATGGGTTTCATAGACTTCCTACCTCAGAATAAAGTCAGGGGCTTGCTAAAAAGCAGGTCCTTATACCTCAGAATAAAGTCAGGGCTTGCTAAAAGTCCATCCTATCCCACATCGACTGAATTAGCAACTCCCCCAGGTGGTTCTTATTCAAGCACATTAGAGTTTGAACATCCCTAGCCTAAGGTTTGCTCCGGATTTTGCATTTTGAGTCTTGCTTTGAGGTTGGAATTAATTTAAATGAAAGCTAAGACAAAAATAAATCTATCCTTCATGTTTCTGGATGATAGAATAGGATCTATGATTTCTAAAAGTTGTATATAACTTTCTATATATTGGAATTAAGTGGGATATATGTTTGATTCCCTGAAAGATTAGATAGAATAAAGGCCAAGGACTTTGAAATAATATTTTTAACACATAAAAAAATCAAAACCATGCTCACTGATGTCCAATTTCTGGAACACATGTATTAGCTATAAGCTGCCATAATCTCTCCTAGAAGTCTATTACTCAACTGGTAAAAACTAGTTCTCTGAAAACTACCATGAGATGCAGTCATGTGGTTTTAAAAGCTTTTGAACTTTTTATTCCAGTTGAATTTCTTTACAATTAGTCAGGGATTATTGGACTTTCTTTACCAGCACTAGCTTATATATCTTTATAAAATGTCCTTGTAAATTATTACAATCAGATTTCCACAAAGTCCAGCACTTTCAAAACATTTCAGATTAAATGCTTTTCAATTAAACAATATATATGTATAATATATGCACTACATATTTGCTGCATTTTCTGTTTATTTCAGTTAACTGTTGTGAAATGTATTCTAATGTATTGGCAAGTCTTCAAAGTCCAAAGGTGAAGTCCTTGATATATTCCTAAACAGTTGTATAGGCTTAGATAACTGGCTTAATCTTTCTGAGCCTGTATTTTCTTAGCTACAAAATGGAAATAATAGGACTAATGCTGAGTATCTCATAGGATTGGTATGAAGAATAAATGTGCTATTTGGTAATAACAAAAACTGTTTGCAAATATTAGCTATTCTCTACTTTCTATATTACAGTCTTGAACTTTTCATTATGAATCTGTCAGAATGAGTTCCGACATGTATTTATTTAATTACTTACTTATTTAGTAAACAAGCATTTTTGACAGTCTGTTATGCTTAAAACACTGTACCAAGTACTCTGGAAAATAAATCCAGAAAAAATACAAGCTGTAATTTCTACATTTAAGAAACTTAAATTTTACTTGAGAATTTTAACAGTATCACAAAGTGTAAGGTTAAAAACTCTGAAATACAAATGTTTTAAGCTGGCTAGCAATTGACCTTCTAAGATCAAGGAGTGTTTCATTAAAGCAGGTGGGGTTCTGAGCTAGACCTTTTAGGGTCTGATAGGTAAATAACGGAAGGAATCTCAGCAAGAAGGAGACTGCACAAGGGCAAATTCAGGGAAGGCAGAATGGTCAAGCCGTTTTCAAGATATGGGGGAGCAGAAGCGTCATTGAATGAAGGTGGCCTGTTAGAGAATGGTGGACATCTTTGGAAAATTCAATAAGCCCAAAGTTCATTGCTTCTTGAATTTCCCAGTGAAGAGTCTGAAATTCATGCAGCAGATAACATGGAGCAATTAGAGTTGTGAGCAGGAAACACTCATGAATAATGCGGTGTTTTTAAACAAATTTACCTGGAAATAATGTTCATTATGCGTTGGACTAGGGTAATACTATTAGAAACAGAGAGAGCAATCAGGAGTCTACTGTATGAAGCCAGGGAGGTGATGATTTATACCAAAATAGTAGTTGTTGAAATAGAAAAAAAAATGATGTGAATATGTGAGGCAATAGTGAGATTCCTGATAGAATTTATTTATAAAAATAATTTCAGCTAAACAGTTCTTTTAAATTAGATGAGAATGAAAACAGTCCTCTAAAGCTCTTATATTTTCATTTTCATTCAAAAGTTCAAAAGGTACATCTTTCCTTTATTCAAACAAATATTTATTGAATGCATCATACGCATTGTTCTAGGAGTTCGAGATTCAATGATGAACTAAATAAAGACTGAACTCATGAACCTCACATTCTACTTGGGGAACAAAGGAGAGAAATGTTAAACATAATTAATACGTAATTATTATAATTGAAAGAGAAAAATATATGTAAACAAGAAAAAGTAGAACAGGATCTGAGGCATTTGGAATAATACATTGAGGACAATTACAGTGTAAAATAGAGTGGTCAGTGTAGCCCTTGCAAAGAAGGTGACATTCAGCAAAGTTTAAGGAGGAAAGAAAGCTAGTCTCACAGGAGGAAGAATGTTACAGGCAGAAGAAACAAATAGCAAAGGGTTGTAGCATCCTAGCATGCTTGAAGAGCCCAGTGTGGCTAGAGATTTAGGAAGTTGCTTTGATTGATTGATTGATTGATTGATTGAGAGGGAGTCTTGCTCTGTTTCTCAGGCTGTAGTGCAGTGGCATGATTTCGGTTCTCTGCAAATTCCACCTCCCAGGTTCAATCGATTCTCCTGCCTCAGCCTCCCGAGTAGCTAGGATTACAGGCACCCATCACCATGCCTGGCTTATTTTTGTATTTTTAGTAGAGATGGAGTTTCACCATGTTGACCAGTCTGGTCTAGAACTTTTGACCTCAAGTGACCCACCCTCCTCGCCCTCCCAAAGTTCTGGGATTACAAGTGTGAGCCACCAAGCCTGGCCAGGAATTTTCTTTTCAAAGTCTGCGAGAAACTTACAGCAAATCACTTCAAATTTGTGTTTATGCAACTCTTCGAGATTTAACCATATTTGTACTATTTTTATGTGTCACACAGGCCTCTATGAGGCAATTTGGAGCCTTTCTAATATATATATATATATATGTGCATGTAAATATGTATAGTGAAGAACAACATGGAGACAAGTGTGCTTTATACATTTGATGTCAGCTAGCATTATGACTTTTTAAATTAATATTACTGATTTTATATGAAGATTTTATTTCCATAGTTTTGTTTTAGGGTTTTTTTGTTCACTCCTTTTTGGTTTTGTACTCCATACAGAAAGGATTAGTAATTATTCCAGAAAGGATTTTAGGTCACTTACAAGCATATCTTTTGGGGGGATATCCCCCCCCAAAAAAGGAGCAAAAATGAAGTGAAATGAGGAAAAGGACTTAAAATGCACATCATAATATCCACATACCACTAATTTTTCCCTAAGCTTGCTAGTGGACAATCAAAAGGAAAAATCTTATAAGTCAATTGATAACATATATTATATTTTTAAAAACCTATGTATATAGAAAAAGTATTTTCTATGTTCTTTGTAATAAGACCATACAAACATTTCTCCTGGGGATTCTCAAAAAAACAATATGATGTGAGGAAATGATATTTTAAACAACTTTGTCATAGATATGAACATAGAGAAACAATGTTTCATGGGAAAGGCAGTTTAATTCAAGTCCTCGTTCAATTGCCTCAAGCACCTCTGAGAAAGGCATGAAATGCACATGAAATGATATTTGTTGTAGCAAAAAAGAATCTCATTTTCTCACTTACAATGTCACATAACCACATATTTACAAACCCTACAAATTACACGTCTGTCCCTTGTTCCATATTAAGATCCTGAATTCAAACCAGGGAAATTTGGATGGGATTGTCAGTTTTGTTACATGTCTTTTTAAGAATGCTTAAGAATGGAGGCTGGAGCACTGGTACTGGCAATCTGCTGAGCCTCAGTACCACAGAGCGCAGGAGCCAACATCATGACCAAGGTCAAATTGAAAGGCTTAATTTTCTCCTTGTCCCATTTTTACCAAACTTGTTACATTTAGTGTCATGGGAAATTCTTAATATCCTCTGTGTATGTGGCCAGGAGAAACAACACATTAACATTTAAAAATACAAGTAATCATCACATATAATTAGAACATAATCTAATTTTTAAAAATCAGAACATAAAATCAGTGGCTGTAGAGCTGCTGCAAGGCAGCATTATGATTAAAAACTTACAATTTAAAAATCTCCACCTCCTGATGATACTCTTAAAAGTTGTTTTGAGAGTGCAGAAATATTTTTAATGGTTTTACAGTATGCATTTGGTATGATACCCATTATATATTTATCATGATGTGTAATATTTACTTCACTCTCCTAATTATGTTTCCTGTGTTAGATTTATATGAAAATCAGTGAAAATGTCTACTCACTGACCATGTGAGTGACCATATGAGTTTTGTTTGACATAAGGTCACAGATGACCAATTACAAGATAATGGGTATATAAGATAATAGTGAAAGAATAAATGGGAAATTCTGATGAACCTGATTTCCAGTGGGGAAACAGTGACACATAATAAGTAGTGCACAGCCTGTGAGCCAGGGGTGAAGAAGAGTGATTTCAGATGGCTGCCTGGCTAATCTTCACAAATACCCATTACTTGGAATAATGCATAGCAAGTGGAGATCTTCACACCTTTGACAGCTAACCGTGAGTAGTGATTTGTGGTACCACTGCAAACCAGTAAAAGGCAGCACCAGCCAGCAGTTTTCTAACACCGAACAATAAAGCCTAATTGTTATTTCAAGTTGTAAAAAAAAAGATTGACTTTGTTCAACATAAAGGTATTTGCTGTAAATTATCTAATAGTGCTGATAGGTTAACTTTATTGATTGATTGATTTTATTTGATTTTATTGAGACAGTTTCATTGTATTACCTAGGCTGGAGTGCAGTGATGCAATCTTGGCTCACTGCAACCTCCACTTCCCGGGTTCAAGTGGTTCTCCTGTAGCACGTGATAGGTTAACTTTAATATCATCTTAACATGCACAAAAATTTTTAATTAGCTTGACCATTTGTCCTGTCAGAATCAGTTGGTCCTTACAGAACTTATAGAGAGACAAAAAACCAAAGATTTTTCCATGGCTATTTTGAGAAGACCTAAAAATGAAATATTTTCTGACCATCTAAATTTTGCCATCCAAAATATAGCATTGAACAGCATAAGCGTCCTAACACTTCACTAATTAAAAATAAAAGACTGATCACATTCATTGAAACATCAATTGACATAATTGTAAACCAAATAAATTCTTTTTCAGATATCATTTCAGTTCATGATTTGAACTCAAATTCTTCTGAAGGGGAAAACTCCTTGTAGTATATTTTACACATTGCCAGAGCTTTCTCATTAAATTAATTTGTTACCACACTATACTAAAACTTGGGGGAGGGAAGATGTTTATCCTAAGTGATTAAAATGAGTCAGAGGGAGGAAGGAGGTGACAGCCCCAGGCTTGGAGCCACATCTCACTTTAATTTTCTTTCACTGGTGGGTTATAAACATGATCAATAACTTTTTTTTTTGTCTCCTCGCCCTTTTTTTTAACTTCTTAAACATGTTTTGTAGAGATGCGTGGAGGAGAGTGGGGTGTCTCTCTCTGTTATCCAGGCTGGTCTTAAACTCCTGCCTCAGCATCCCATAGTGCCGGGATTACAGGCGTGAGCCATGGCACTCAACCGATGTAAGGACTTTAATGGCCTTAAAATATTGTAGACTAGCCATTAGGAAATATGTGTAGATTTTGGGCTTTCTTATAGCAGACATACGCCTATGGTGACTGACTGCCCTGACGGGGATCTCCTACTCATCTACTTAATATCTATGTGATCTCCACAAGTGACTTCATTCCTTCTGAACTTGTTTTTGATGCGTAGAATGTGGATACTATATAACTCACACAGTTTTAGACGCTTAAGTTAAATGACCTATGTCCATAAAAATGTTATTTAACATAAATATGTCAGGCAAGTCAGAGAATACATTCTATAACTTTTGTCACTTTGGATTGTATAACAACATACGGAGCAAACAAGATACTACATAAACCTCATTTAGTAATGCAAACATAATTACTGCATTTACTTATAAATTAGCATATCAAAATAAAAAGTGTGATGCGTAATCATTTTCCTTTTTAAAAAAGCATATATAATAATTTTTAAAAATAAATGACAGTTTTATTTAGTGGGAAATCTTTGCTGATCTTTGCAATTTATTGGTTGTAACTACTTCCAGAGAAACAAAGAAAGGGGTTAGTGCCACAGCTCTTTTGCAAGGGCCCATCAGCATCATCTACCTTCTCTAGCCCTGCCTTGCCTTATCACATTCCTCTTTCAGTATGCACTTCTGGACTATGTCCTGCTCGGTAGCAAATTAGTATGTCTTATAAAATTTGTGAAATTTTTGCAACGTGAAATAGCTTTTGACAGAGTAATTTTCAAATTGCCCCATTAAGATCCACACCATGGATAGGAGATTGCACCTCTATAGTAGTTATCCCATTACCTGGTCTTTCTGTCCTAGTAATAGAATTTTAGCTGAGGATATTTCCCAGCCTTGCTTAAATAGTATGTAAAACTTCCAGGAAATCTCTTTAAAGGATAGGAGTCCTACTTTCCTTTTTTCTCCTTCCCTTTGAAATGTTGATGGGAAAGTGGGAGCTAGAACAACTGCCTTGAACCATGACATGGAAACCATACTTTGAGGTCTGCAGAACAAATGAGAAAGATCCCGTCTTCAGGATGTAACAGACCATCACATTAGCCCTTGACTATTCTGCTTGGATGGTTATGTGAGATTTTTGGGGTCTTGCTGAAGTGGCCAGACTGCACCTTAGTGAATACAGTTTCTATGACTTAAGCACAGAATCCAGATAAATCACAGCCAGGCAGAGCAATCACTACTTACCAGAACTATAACAAATCATTTCTGTTATTATAATAAAATTGCTTCTAAATAATAGTTCTATCATTTGGACGTCCTAACATACATGGTAACTTAATTTGCTCTTTTTCCTTCAAGACCTTTAAAATTAAAAGAGAAAAAAAATCTTTCTATACCGAGTTCCTCACTTTTAAAAAAGTTACTTATTTAGTCTCATATGATAAAGACATAAAGGAAAACGAACATTATATCTTTTCACAATGAACATATTCTAGACTCTCTGACCAGTAAACATTGATTAGAAAACATTTTCCCAAGAAAGATAATCAAATGCTTCCTACTATAGTCTTGCTCCTTCACTTGGCATTTTGTCCTTCTTTGGTTAAAGTCGTCTTCTGGTTAGTACTGTACCCATGTGATGGGTCATAAAATACAGTTTATACAGCATGTCCTTAACCACAGTGACCCCTGTCAGTGATTCATAATCAGATTATTACCATCTCAACTACTCATATAGCTTTGAGTATTTGAACACCCTTAGCCAGTAAGTATTAAAGTGAACAATTCCAGGAGGCTGGGAGTGCAATGAAACTCGTGTGGGCTTTGAATTCAGATGTGTCTGGATTTCAATCCTGGCGTTGACACTTACTGCCCTATTTCCCCCTGGATTAAACCCTTGACTTCTCTTAGTCTGTATCTGTAAATGAGGGTAATAACATCTATTTCACAGCCTAGTTGAAAAGAGTGCTTCATTCCTTGTAGGTGCTCGATAAATGTTGACTCCTTGGCGCCTACGAGATTGTTCTGACATAACGTCCACAGGTGAGCATGAAATATTTGATCCCTATTTCTGGGGACTTATTCAGTGTATTTACCTATTGTCAATATTGAAGGGTATTACTGGCCTTGCTCATAGAAGTTGGAGCACCCACCCCCTTTAATTGTAGTGAAATCCATGAGGAATGGAAAAGGAGCTCTCAGATGTGCCACAGTCTAAGCAGTTAACTTCTTAGCTCTTCCCCATCTTTTCCACCTCACCTTGTTATCTTTTGGAGACTTTGGAACAAATTTCATTGGACGCTTGGGCTTCTGTGACAAGGATGTCTTTGAGAAGATCAGCCACAACTCAGCCCACTTGGACGTTGTGTAAGTGGGAGTCAGGAGACCTGTAGCATCCGTTTCCACCCTGCCACTGAATAGGGGTGCGAACCTAGGTAAGGAAAGATGGACAAAGAAGGGAGGGGAGTGTCACATACTGGCATCTGTTGGGGGGGGACTAGGGGAGGGACAGCAGGGGATAGGGAGATTGGGGAGGGATAACATGGGGAGAAATGCCAGATATAGTTGACGGGGGGGATGGAGGCAGCAAACCACTTTGCCATGTATGTGCCTATGCAACAATCCTAAATGATCTGCACATGTACCCCAGAACATAAAGTACAATAAAAAATATACAAATAAAAAATAAATAAATAAGAATGTTTTGAGTGCTTACTATGCACCTTGTCATGTGTTAGACAGTTGATATCATTATTTAATTTTATCTTCCCGAGGCCTGTGATATAAGCATTCTTACACCCTTTTCAGGTGAAGAAACCAACGTTTCCTTGCATTAAGTAACCTGCTCTGAAGTTATTGCATCAGAAATTGAACCCAGCACTGGCTGATTTCAAAGCTCTGTCCCTTTTGCCATGTATAATAAAATGCTGCCTCTTTGAGCCAATTAAGCCTATGTTTCCTCTGCAAAATGCTATGGGACGGATGTCCGTAAGGTCGTTTATACTCTCAAATGCTATAATTCCATCCTCTTCATTCTAAATGTGGGAATATAAAACTTACTAAGCTTTTTAAAGACTTAATAAGTCTTCCTCCAATAAATGTTCACACTATCTTCAACTCAGTATAATTGATACTTTTATACATAAAAGATATAAAAAGAGTGAACATGTATAATTGGCCGTAGGGAGCAAAGAATTAGGTACCTGTTTTCTATAGGCATCATATTTTCAGAAAACTCCTGTTTAAAATCTAAATTCTTTTATTTCTTTTTAAAAATTCTGATTATACAACAGAACACAAATGAAACAGTTCATAATCCATGCCGTGTTGAAAGAAGAAAGGGATTCAACAAGAACAACTGAGCCCAACAGCAGTCACTATGGGCATGTTACAGCTGAAGGAGCCAGGGGTACAAAAGATCATTAACTGAATTCCATTTTACTCTTCCTGGGTTGGCTAAATAGTCAACACAGCAATATCTAACACCGAGCTTCCTTCTTTTGTTACGTACATTTTAAGTTCAAAGATGTGAGTCTCATAATGATTTGAAAAAAAAATTATTTGCCTTCTTTGGTGCCATAATGCTTTAATGTTTTTCTCTCTTGAATAGTAAGATCAGTTCTGGAGAGACTTGGCAGGTCTATTCTGGAGCTCAATGGTAATACCTTTCGAGTGGCAAATTCAGTTTCATATTTATGGATACAGCTGCCTTAGTCCTAATTGGTAAGTCTCCATCTCGGTCACCAAGAAATGTTACATTTGGTTGGGATTTATTATTTCTATTCGTTGTCCTTTGTATACCTATTTGAACAAAAGAGGAGGCTACCCCTTTCTTTTTATTGTCGGTAAGCTTTCACTTTTGTGAAACACATTAGAATTTGTATTTTGCTTTAGTTTATAATATAGTGCTATTGGAAGCTGCTGAAAATTAAAGGTATTTAAAAGAGATGCAGAGAACATATTTTCAACTACTCAATAAACTGTAGAAGCAGATTCATGATGGAATGGGCATTTAAGTAAAGTGACAGAGGTACAGAGGTTACAGCTTCTGAGGCAGATGTTCTGTGAAAATGTAACCTGGTCCATTTCACTGCTGTTTCTTTAATAGTACTATTTATGATACACTCTAGCTGACTCACTTTATGGACCATATTTTGCAAATGTAAAATTCCCCATTTTGATTCCAGGTTTTATTACCAAGTGAACCTCCGTGGCACAATGCATGATTTTTATGCACATGAGGCTTCCACTGGTGTCATGCACGTTGTGAACTTCTGGAAAGGAGAAATGACTCAACTCTCCCATGGAGCTGGAATTGCAGGGCCCCTTACATCGCTTCCAAATTTTGCAATTAATCAGCCCCACACATATGTTTTGGGTGTGTACTTTGTGCAAGGGCACAAATACTGCAGCATGACTTTCTGGGGTAACTCTGACTGGTTGGCAGCCTACTTCAGTTCTCCCTAGCTTACACCCAAGCTTTGACCTAATTAAGCACGTATTAATACTTGGTGCTTAAAAAAAGAAAGTTTATTTAAACAGTGTGTAAACAAAAAGTAAAAGATAGAAAAGGCACTGCCTTCTCCCCCTAATCTGTCATTCCTGCTTCTAACACGGAAGGTTCTCTGGGCCCAGGCATTCAGACATGTTCAGATGGATATAAAGAGGAAGGCATGTGATGTTAATAATCTCTCTGAGATATGACAGTGGTGCTGGGCTATCAGATTTATTTGCTTTGCTTATTGTTTTTATGATAAAGTCAAATGAGTTTCAGATGAATCTCAAATTATGGTCTGAGCTAGTTAAATGTGCTCCATAGCAGCCCTAAACCTGACGGGAGCTCTCTTCTGAGCTCCATGAGTTCTGTAGACATTTAGGCTAACCCTTTGACAAGAATATTGCCAAGTAGTAAGCTAACATTTTGGGGATCCATTTTCCTTCTCATTGGATGAGCAAGTATATGGCAGTGAGGCAAGGATGGAGGACTTCACTACAAGGAGAAATCTCTATCAGGGTGGGGTGGTGGCGGGGCTGCTGCAGTTCACATCTTGTTTGCTCAGATAAGGGCATTGAGACCCAGCTTCATTCTTCTTGGCATCCCCTGTCAGAACCACCACAGCAACCAGCAAGGAGGAACACATAACAATCATCTGCAGAGGAAATTTCCTACCACATAAGCTGATACCTCATTACTCTCTCTTTAAAACTATGGTTGGCCAACAAACATATTAAAAAATGCTCATCATCACTGATTATTAGAGAAATGCAAATCAAAACCACATTGAGATACCATCTCACACCAGTTAGAATGGCGATCATTAAAAAATCTGGAGACAACAGATGCTGGAGAGGATGTGGAGAAATAGGAACACTTTTACACTGTTGGTGGGAGTGTAAATTAGTTCAACCATTGTGGAAGACACTGTGGCGATTCCTCAAGGATCTAGAAATAGAAATTCCATTTGATCCAGCAATCGCACTGCTGGGTATATGCCCAAAGTATTATAAATCGTTCTATTATAAAGACACATGCACACATATGTTCATAGCGGCACTGTTTACAATAGCAAAGACCTGGAACCAACCCAAATGCCCATCCACGATAGACTGGACAAGGAAAATGTGGCACATATACACCATGGAATACTATGCAGCCATAAAAAATGATGAGTTTGTGTCCTTTGTAGGGACATGGATGAATCTGGAAACCATCATTCTCAGCAAACTGACACAAGAACAGAAAATCAAACACCTCATGTTCTCACTCATAGGCGGGTGTTGAACAATGAGAACACATGGACACAGGGAGGGGAGCATCACACACTGAGGTCTGTTGTGGGGGGGTGAGGGAGGGACAGTAGGGGGTTGGGGAGGTTGGGGAGGGATAACATGGGGAGAAATGCCAGATGTAGGTGACGGGGGGATGGAGGCAGCAAACCACATTGCCACATGTGTACCTATGCAACAATCCTGCATGATCTGCACATGTACCCCAGGACCTAAAGCACAATTAAAAAAAAAAAAATGGTCAAATAGTTGCAGAGTGGACTTTGAAACTATCCTTTTATGAGAGTGACTGACACCCAGTCACTGTCCAGTGGATGGCATTATAACTTGGCTATCAGGGTACTTTAAAATATGCAAAATTTAAAAAAAATTTAGCAGCCACAAAAATTTGTAGCACCTCATTTAATTCTCATGGCAGCTCACACAAAGAGAAGCTTTAAGGGTGAGGCATCTTGGGTTTAAATCTTGGCATCATCACTTTCTAGCAATATGGCCCTGCTGTTTCCCCTGTGTCTAAATTCCCTTTCATCTTTATAGCTACTTTGTATGACAACTACAATGTCTCCACCTTACAAATGTGGAAAAAGTCAGAGATGCTGGAAAATTGCTTTGAATTTAATCTTCTCCAAAATATTCTCATGTACTTTCTCCTGCTCTTCATTTCCACTAAAACCACAGTCAGTCCAAACTATTATTTTTCATCAGCCCACTGCGTTAATCATGGATTGTTCTCTCTTACATTAACATTTTCTCAAACAACTAACCTCCCACCAATCCATTCTCTCCATGGCAGCCAGAATGATCTTCTTATAAACGTATCTAAGCATGTGTCATGTTCTGCTTAACACATTTGGTTTCTCTCCCATTGCTCTGAAGATGAACACAAAATCATTAAGGAGGCCTATAAGGAAAGGTGTCCTCTAGCACCTGCCTACCTAGTCAGCTGATCTCACAAGACTTTGCTCCTTGCTCTCCTTATTAAGTTAAGAAAGGTAAGAAATGTGGGCATCTTGTCACCTGAACCACTTTCCAAAGATAAGCCTAATACAGAAAACATTAGACAAATGATCCTTGGGGGACCCGTCACCCCCCCACAGTCCGATTCAAACTGTCCCCCAGCTAAAATGTGCATACATGCTCCAACCCTTATAAATCGGTAGCTTAGAAAAGAGAATGCATTTTCCTATAGACCCTGTGTTACAGAAACCAATTAAATTTCAAGGCCATAAAAGCCTACTTTGCCTACAAGGTAGCAAAACTCTTCTATTGAAAATGCGATAGCTTCCTATTTGACAAAATAACAATATCTGACAAAATAACAATAGCTAATATTTATTTAGTACTTACAAAATTCCAGGTTTTATTTTCAGCATTTAATGTATATTAACTACCCCCAAAGTATGAAGTAATTACTGTCATAATCTCTATTGTACAGATAAAATGAGGCATATTGATTCCAATAAGGAAAAAAAAATCGAGTGGAAGTAAACTGCAATCATAGATTTTAGGAGAAAAGTCATGTTCATATGCCTCCTATTCTTAATTCTAACATTAATAGAATAGCAGCTTAAGTTTCAGAAACCAAGCATAGTTCAGCAACCAAGATATTTTTGGTCCTTATTTCATACTTTTAAAAGCAAACTCTACAAAACATAAAAATTTTCTAATTAAGGATTCAATACTTATTTGTCAGCCTTTGAAAATTTCCCATAACTATGACAATAAAACATTCCCTGCTTTTAGTGATTTGCATTTTGCTTCTGTCTGTTCAAACCTGTGGTTCAAAACTCACCCTCTTGATTTGTTCATTCAAAAATTTTTGTTAATGTCTGAATAGGTGACAAAACAGCACAGGTGTAGTCTAGTTCTTATAGAATGCAGAGTCAATTTCCTTCTGGTTACCCCCATTTAAGACACAGTCTCTCGGAATGCATAGTAATAAAAACCCTAAGCCATATTGAATTTCCTAATTTTTTCTTCTCTCAGATTGGGATCGCTCCCTACAGTGTGGTGCTAAATCTCTGTTTAGGTTTTTTTTTTTTAAAACTTTTTTATTTTTTAAAGGCTTAAGCAGATTCTGTATGTTTAAAAAGATCAGATCTCTGGTCATTAATATTTGAGCAATTGCAAAAAAATTAAGCTAAAATTCCAGACAGCATCACTGACTCATTTCCATCTATTGCCTTTGTTGTTTCCCACATTAGGGAATATTTGGCTGGAGTATGTTTAATTTGGGAGAATTATTTAAAAGTGTTTTTATTGCCTACAATGATTTTCAATAATAGGTCAGCAAATGAAGGGATTTAAATACATGCTTTATTGAAAGCTTAAAAATATTTTAGATTCAAAGGGATGCTCTAATATAAAACTGTAAGGTTTTGCAAAAGTAGACATGTCTTAGTTGTGAAAAAGTAAGCAAGGTGAATAATGAAATCTTGCTTATATATTTCATATTCTTATCATAGAGTGTAACCAGGAAACATGTTATCTATTTTTTTATTCCGTCCTCTGCCCTACTCTCCCCCCAACACCATGGCCTCCATACCATCCTACTGTACTTCCATTTAAATAAGTGTTGTAAATATAATACAAAAGAAGATGTTATGTGGTTTTTAATATATAGTTAATACATAGAGTACCCCCCTTTATCCATGAGGGACATTGCAACCACCCCAGTGGATGCCTGAAACTGAGGATAGTACTAATCCTATATACATTATGTTTTTTTCCTATACATACATACCTATCATAAAGTTTAATTTATAAATTAGGCACAGTAAGAGATTCATAACAACAACTAATGATAAAATGGAACAACTAAGCATATGGCAGCATCACTATATTTGTGCTTTGGGATCATTATTAAGTAACATAAGGGTTACTTGAACATAAGCACTGCAATACCGGGACGGTCGATCATGCAACTATGTAGGCACTAAGTGACTAATGGGTGGGTTGTGTAGAAGTGTGGGCATGTTGGACAAAGAGATGCTTTATGTCCTATGTGGGGCTGAGCAAGATACTGAGAGCGTTCATCATGCTACTCAGCATGGTGTGCAATTTACAACTTATACATTTCTTTTTCTGGAATTTTCCAGTTAATATTTTTAGACCATGGTTGACTGTGGGTAACTGAGGCCACAGGAAGTGAAACAGTGGATAAGAGGGACTACTGTTTAGATAGTATACAGTAACGTATATTCAAATCTTCATAATGCACTTAATAAATAAGATTCTTCAAACTATTGCAATGATAAACAACTAGTATGGCACAGGGCCCTGCCAAACAGGCCTAACGCAGGAGCCTGTTTAATACTGTCCCAGGAATTAAACCTTTGGTTATGGGGAGATGGGACACTAGCAGTTGGGAGGTACACAATGTCTATTTACTGGCCAGTGCAGAAATGTTTAAACATTGTAACTCACTGAATGTCTGTACAGATACATACTGGCTTATCAAAGTCCTGATCTCAGTGTGAGATCAGTTGGTAATAGGCAGCCAAAGAAACACATCACTTTGCATTTATCATTTTATGATCGCATCTTTGCATTGCTATTTGAGAACCTAGTTCTGTGACATCTCTAGCCATCGCTTGTAAGGGAGAGCCCCCCGATGAACTTTTCATGATGCAAATGGTCTTTTGTCATTTGTATTCTTTATTGATTTGGTAAATGGAATATCTCAGAACATTGGCAGTGGGTGAGTTTTTAGGCTTTATAAAATACATGCACTCCTGAAGGACATGGTGGCTCACACCTGTAATCAGTCCTAGCACTTTGGGAGGCTGAGGCAGGCAGATCACTAGAGGTCAGGAGTTCAAGACCAGCTTGGCCAACATGGTGAAACCCCGTCTCTACTAAAAATACAAAAATTAGCCAGGCATAGTGGCACATGCCTGTAATCTCAGCTAGTTGGGAGGCTGAGGCAGGAGAATTGCTTGAACCCTGGAGGTGGAGGTTGTAGTGAGCCGAGATTTTGCCATTGCACTCCAGTCTGAGGGACAAAAGCGAAACTCCATCTCCAAAAAAATAAAAATTGTATATATCCACTCCTGCATACTGCTTCTCTGAGCCCTTGTTTCCTTCTGCTACCATAGCAATTTTGAGCTTTCTGCTTCATTTATACTAGGCTGTTGCTTCCTCGAAGCACATTTAAATTTTTCTCGAAGGACCTTGACAGGATATTACATTCTGTATTCCAGGACAATGATCCCACATCAACATATTTTTCCTCATTCAACTTTATGTTCTGTCCCTTTTAATCCAACAACCCTAGAATTTATTTCCAAGACCTCTCCTAGTTTTTTTTCTGGTCCATGTTGACTAGCTCCTACACCTCCTTTGGTGTCCTTTATCCTCTTTGTCAGGTCTAACACTTCCCCAGCCAGGTTATGTTATGATTTTAAGCCTAATTATTGTTCTGGACGACTGGACAACCCCTGCAGGTCCAGAAGGTGCACTTAAAATGGGGGATTTAAGATGTTCAAGGGGATCTTATATTAGAGGATCCCCTTCTTTCCTAATTAAGGTCCTGGTCTTGACAGCAGATTTGCTTAGGTTGAGAATTCAACCATTTTTGGGGGTCTGACACTTTTTATAAAAAAATAATTTGGGGCCTGGCTGTCAGCATTTTTTGCCATTAAGCTCCAAGACATCTGAGTCTCTTCATATGCTGCTTTGATTTCAGTCTTTCATACCAACCCCTTAATCGTTAATCATCTCTTCTCAGCTGTTTATTACGTTTTCTAAAGCATCAGTTGTCCCCGTCAATAATGAGATAGTTTCATTATTCTTATAACGACCCTGTATTTCTCAAACAACTGATACATTGCATCCACGAGTGCATTTCCTTCCATTATTACACCGATCCCACTCAGCGCGCAGTAAGCATTTTAACAATGTCATTGCTACCCTTGCCAGGAGCTCCATCTACCACCAGTGATAGGGTCCTCATTGCCAAGGTAATGGCAGGTGTTCAAGCTCCGTTTTAGCATTTGTATTGCCTGGCCACTCCTGTATCAACGATTGCTGGTTAGACTACTGAGGAGGCAAAATCTGAGGCAGAGATTAGCGTGCAGGATAGATGCCTGTGGCAAAAGGAAAAGCGAGCATTATCGGGCAGAGGAAGAAACTGGTCTGCAATGCGGCCTTAAGGATCCACTGGAAGTGTGAAAACTGAGATAGCCTGTCTGGATTTTTCTAAGTTGAGACAAAAAAGGTCAGAAAAGACTTTTGTCAGGGACTTTTGCCAAGGTAGTTCTCATCAGTCTAGGTGAGTGACTCTCAAACTTTAGCATGTATCAGAATCAGAACCTAGGAGGGCTTAATAAAGCAGATTGTTGGGTCCTACTGCCAGAGTTTCTAATGAGGTCTGGAAGGAGGCCAGAGAACTTGCATTTCTAACAAGTTCCCAAGTGATGCTGCTACTTCTCGTCCAGGGATTGTATCTGGGGGATCACTGCCGTAGTCCATTTCCTGGAAGGGGCCCGTTAGCTGGCAGCCCTTCCCACAGCTGAGGAGAACAAGGTGATCAATCCTGAGAGGAGATCTGGAAAGCAGGCCACAACCGCTAGCATGGACTCCAGAGTCTGTAAGAGGCATAACCCTGCAGATTCCTCCGCTCACTAGATCTTTGACCTTAGGATGTTATCCGACTTCTCTGAGCTTCGTTTCTAAAATGTCTGTAATAACACCTAATGTAAGGAATATTGTGAGAAAAAAATGCTACTCTTTATTTGTTCTTAACTCAGTGATTGGCACCACTATCTAACCAGTTGCCCCAGTAAGAATGTTGGCAGTCATCTTGGTCTTACCCCTTCCCATCATCTCATCAGTGCACTAAAGCTTGACAGCTCTACCATTTAAATGTCTCTTGATAGATCAATTTCCTTTTAAGGCCATTGACAATACCCTAGTTCAGCTGGCAGTCATTCTTCACCTATGAACTGGCTTATCTGCCACCATTCTTTTCTTCCATTTTATTCCACAAAAGCATCCAGATTTTCCTAAAATATTAACTTGATCAGATCCTCACATGCTCAACAGTCTTAAATGGCTCCCCTACTGTTCTTCGGATAGAATGTCATCATTTAAACCTGGTTCTGCCCTTCAGAAGACCTCTACTACCTTTCCATCCTCACATATCACCACTCATGCCAGCATAATTTACTCTGTAATCCTGCTTAACTATTTGTACTTCTTTCAAAGTTATTTTCTTTTACCTTCAGACTTTGCATATAGTGTGCACTCTTTATGGTATGCGTTTCCCTTATTTTCTATGATACCTTTTCCAGACTTCAAAATATCCTTCAGGTCTCACTTCTGTAAACATCTCTTGACTCATCAAGGCTGGTTAAGTGTCCCTATTATGTACTCCTGTGACTTCCTGTGTTTTTCTTAGTTTTGCAGTAGTTAACTACCTCTTTATTTCTTTGTTCCTTAATCTCCACCTTCCACAAGGTAGAGAGTAAGTAGAGCTTCACATTCCAAATTTTGGAAGGCCAAATTAGTAAGCCACATGCTTGACACATGAAAAGTATTCAACAAATAACAGTTATTATTTCAGTTGGAGCTGAAGATTTTAAAAAGTTCAGGGGAGTATGGGAAGTTCATAATTGAGACAGTATCTGTCATAGTTATTTTCCCTATCAAAAGTTCGAATGATTTGAAAACTGTAATCCTTTTTAAATAAATCTTTTTGTATCCTAATTATATTAATAAATATATTTAAAAACATTATAATTTTATAATCTACTATGGAAATGAAAGCCATAAATAATACTGTAGGAACAGAATAATCTGACTATAATTATGGTTAATTTGCTTTTCAATTATTATTTAGTTATACTTTGTGATTGATTCAACTTCTTAGAACTGACATAACACTTTGCAACCACTTACATGTTGAATAAACTCAGCAATTCTGTGATAGAGAGATAAGCCTAATGTTTTTGTAAGTGAACAAATAGGAACAGTTATTTAGGAATATCTCAAAGGAATTAAAGAGGCAGAAATGAAAGTCCAGATTTTTAAGCCAGGGAATCACGTACCCCACCCCCCATCTACTTTCCATGAGAAAAAGAAATCTTTACCAGAATCTGTGGGAAATAAACAAACAGAATCATTGTGGGTGAAGACATCAATAAGGGAAATTAGAAGCTAATACAGCATAACATTAGAGTAGAGAAATTTCTATTTTGGTACACAGGGGCCCCTTTACTGTTTATCCATTAAACATAGCTGCTGTACTATCTGTCCACTTACTTGCTCACTCAGAACTGTTTGACTCTTTTAATTCCTATCAACTGTCAAAAATCTTATAAGAAAATTTCTGATATAGCGCTTTACCCTCAAGTGTATGGAGACTTTGTAATGTGTCAAATTTGTTAGGTGGTACTATATTTCCCATAATTCCTTTTCCCTATATGTTCTGGTTATGGTGGGCTCCAGAGAGAGTTTTCTGTGAGATTTGGAGGACAAAATGAAATGGTAGCCATTCTGTAGTTCACATGTATCACTGATCTGCTGGTGCTCCATCACAATGTTGGTTAGCGTGAGGAAGTGGCTAGGCCTGCAACTGTTCCAGCTGTTCTTGAATCTTCCTTCTGCTTCTCTGACTCCTGAGGCAGGTGTGTGTATCAAGCTTCCTGATCAAGGGCTCTGGCTTCTGCAGGACACCCACACTACCAATCAGAGGCAGGGAGAATTGGCTTGTGTATTATTCCATTCTCATGCTGCTATAAATAACTGCCAGAGACTGTGTAATTTTTAAAGGAGAGTTTAATTGATCACAGTTCAGCATGGCTGGGGAGGACTCAGGAAACTTACAGTCATGGCAGAAAAAGAAGTAAACATGTCCTTCTTCACATGGCAACAGGAGAGAGAAGTGCCAAGCAAAAGGGAAAATGCCCCTTATAAAACCATCAGATCTTGTGATAATTCACTTGGATCATGAGAACATCAGAGAGGAAACTGCCCTCATGATTCAGTTATCTCCATCTGCTCCCACTATTGACACGTGGGGATCATTATAATTCAAGGTGAAACTTGGGTGGGGACACAGAGCCTAACCAACGTGAAACTCATCCTCATGAGTTCCAGCTCATTCTTAGGGGTTCCAACTTATTACTGTTTTTTCTCATTTTATGTCTGTCTTCCCTATGACTCTGCCATCCCTGTGGACTTAAGGGTCCACCATCAAATGTGAAGAATAAAGCCTTATAGAGACAATTTAACCAACTCCAGCTGCATGAGATCAAATCCCTGTAACAAATCTCTATGTATCTACAGTATCTTTCTCTCTCTCTCTCTCTTTCAGTGATTCTGTTTATCTTATTATATCTCGACTAATACGGAATTTGGCACTGAAAACGGAGTGGGGTCCTGAGAAATAAAACATTAAGAATGAGTTCTTTATATTGGATTTTTGGAATTAGTTCTCTGATGGGATTAAATTTAAAGCCATTAACAATTCTGCATTCAATGGTAGAGAGAGCACTAATAATCCAAGGCATGCATTAACAACAAAGTACCTCAATTTATGACCTATAGATACCTGTAATCAAGTACTCTTAAAAGGCATGGCATAGAGTGGGCACAGTGGCTCTCACCTGTAATCCCAGCATTCTGGGAGGCCACGGCGCGCAGATCACTTGAGGTCAGGAGTTTGTGAATAGGCATGGCATGGTCCTGCAGCCTTAAAACAATTCAGTGAAAACATGTAGTATAATGTGTTTTTTAATTGCTCTAAGTATGCTGGAGAACTTGAGGCAAAAAATAATGAACTCAGTGCTTTAAATTCCCATCTTAAGGACTATATAAAGGCCTTGAAAACTCCTATGACTATGCAGAAGGAAATGCTTATTTCTTGTGACAGTGAAGCCAAGACTTCTGAAAAACAAATCCAAAGTCTAATTTTGTAGGCTGCCAAACTACAAAGAACATTGAATTATCAACCTTATGGAGTCTTTTTTCTTAAAGTTGTGGCATTGATTACAGAAAAAAAGAGATCCTGAAAATTGAGTGTGGCATATGGACAGATTCTGATGACCCAGTCTTCAAAAAACTGAGCCTGCCTTGCCAGTGAAAGCAGCCGTTCCCCCCCCATCTGAGTAGGTTACTTTCTTTTTCCTGAAGAGTCTGTTGTTGCCTCTTCTTGTATCGTTGTCTTGCAGAGCACTGATAATCTCTTCTGAATCTGGACCAACCCTTACCTTTCTTCTAGATATAGATCTGTATGCATACGCAAGTCCCAGCAGGTGTCAGGGGCAAGGTACAAATTTTGCCCTGTGATAGGTACAATATTCACCAAGAGAACTGCATGATTTGCCAATTTATCTTGACAGAAATCTGAAGAATATATGTGGGAACAGATCACAAGGATGTGAGATCAACGTGAAAGGAATATAAAGTTGTATCAGGCCTAAAATATTGCTATGGAGTCACTAATCAGAGATTCTGAATGGGTCTATGCAGAGGGCCTAAGGATGGCTCTGATATTTTTTGATAGGCTAACTGAAACGTGAATCCAAAGTAGCCTATGCCAAATAAGTCGAAATGTCAAAACTTTCTTGGAATACTGTAGAGGAAGATGTTCAAAGGCCTAGAGTGATAAGAATATTCATGTGATTTTCTCATCTAAGACTTGCTTACCCACCAAAGAAGAATTCAGAGGACAAGTGTATTAGTCAGGGTTCTCTAGAGGGACAGAACTAATATGATAGATGTATATATGAAAAGGAGTTTCTTAAGGAGTATTGACTCACATGATCACAAAGTGAAGTCTCACAATAGGCCATCTGTAAGCTGAGGAGCAAGGAATCTAATCTGAGTCCGAAAACCTCAAAGGTAGGGAAGCCATCAGTGCAGCTTTCAGTCAGTGGCTGAAGGCCCGAGATCCTCAGGCAAACTGCTGGTTTAAGTCCAACAGTCCGAAAGTTAAAGAACTTGGGAGTCTGATGTTTTAGGGTAGGAAGCATCCAGCATGGGAGAAAGATGAATTGGCTCCTTCAGTAAGTTGGCTCCTTCCACCTTCTTCCGCCTGCTTTTTCTAGCCACACTGGCAGCTGATTACATGGTACCCACCGAGATTGAGGGTGGGCCTGCCTCTCCCAGCCCACTGACTCAAATGTTAACCTCATTTGGCAACACACTCACAGACACACCCAGGATCAATACTTTGCATCCTTCAATCCAATCAAGTTGACACTCAGTATTAACCATCACAGGTGTGCTACTCTTTTTTTTTTTTTAAGTAATCCAAAAAAACTGCCAGAACAAATGAAGGCTGTACAACAGGTCTAGACTATAAAAAAGCTTCTCTACCACTTGGGTGATATAACCTAGTAGATCCAATGGTGTTTGAAATGTTCATGGTGAATAAGAATGCTACCTACATATTACAGCAGAACTTTGTCACAGTACATATCCTTAGAATTTTGGAAAAAAGCCCCAGCTACTCAGGAGACTGAGGAAGGAGGATTGCCTAATTGCTTGGGGATTTGAGGCTACAGTGAACTATGATCACACCATTGCATTCCAGCCTGGGCAACAGAACAAGTTCCTGTGAAGGAAGAAAGGAGGGAGGGAGGGAGGGAGGGAAGGAAGGAAGGAAGGAAGGAAGGAGAGAAAAGAAGAGAGAGAGGAAAGAGAGAGAAAAAGAAAGAAAGGAAAGGAAGAGAGAGAAAAAGAGAGAGAGAGAGACAGAAAGGAAAAAAGAGCTTTTGGTTTGCTACAGATCTGTAGTGGAGATTGACACTGACCACTTGACCATGACCCATCAAGTTACCAAGTGATCTGAACTGCCCATCATGAGCTACATGAGATACCTGGCCTACCAAACCATAAAATTGGGTGCACAACTATACTCCATCATCAAATGGAAATAATATATACAATACCGTGTTTAAACAAGTTCAAAATGCAAAAGTAAGTTGCATGAGAAAGTGGCCCAGATGTTCATTGTCACCATTTCTGCTGCATACCTTCTCTTTCTCAATGTGTAACCACGGACTCATAGGGAGTTGTGCATGACTAGTTGACTGAGGAAGAAAAGTCTTGTGCTTGTTTTACAGATGATTCTGCATGACGTGTGGGCACTACCCAAAAGAGGACAGTTCTAGCACCACAGTTCCACTCAGGGATAGTGCTGAAGACCTGTAGTAGAAGGAATCCTCCCAGTGGGTGAAACTTCAAGCAGTGCCTCTGGTTTTCATTCTGCCTCAATGAAGAGTTGACATGATATATGAGTTTATACCATTTTTTTTGTGAGACAGTGTCTCACCTTGTTGCCCAGGCTGGAGTGCAGTGGCACAAGCATGGCTCACTGCAGCTCTGATCTGCTGGGCTCAAGCAATCCCCTCACCTTAGTCTCCCCAAGTAACTGGGACTCTACATGCATGACACCACACCTAGCTAATTTTTGTTTTATTGTAGACATGGTGTTTCACCATATTGGCAGGTCTCAGACTCCTTGGCTCAAGTGATCCACCTGCCTGGGCCTCCCAAAGTGTTGGGACTACAGGTGTGAGCCACTGTGCCCAGCCAAGTCTATACTAGTTTATACTAAGTCTATACTATGGCTAATGGTTTGACTGGATGGTCGGGGACTTTAAAGGAACACGATAGGAAAATTGGCAGGCAGAGAAGTTGAAGATTTGTGTTCCATGTGAGTGTGCATCAAAGAATGACTTCAGCAGAGAGGGATTTTTATAACCAGATGGATAACAGGACCCGTTCTGTGGACAAAATTAGACTCCTTTTCCAGTCACTGCTGTCATTGCTTGGTGGGCTCATGAACAAATAACTATGACAACAGAGATGGAGGTTACATACGGGCTCAGCATTATGAACGTCCTTTCACCAAGACTCATCTGACTAGACTCACTGTTGAGTACTCAACTGCAGCAGACAACAGCTACAGAGAACAACATGGAGCTTTTGGAGCTCCCGATGTGGCACTGTTCCAACAGAAAACCAACCAGCTACTTCATGTTGAGTTATTTATGGTAGGCCACTTTCATCATGAAACAGGCAGGACTTGTTTCTCACAAAATAAACACTTACTCTCGATATGAATTTGCCTCCTGTAAAGCTTCTGCCAAAACTATCAACCATGGACTTCGAAGTGCTTTATCTATCCTAATGGTATTTCAGACAGCATCACTCTGACCAAGGAATTCATTTCACAGTGAATCAAGTGTGACATTGAACCCATGCTCATGAAATTCACTGGTCTTAACATGTCCCCATCATCTTGGAGCAGCTGACTTAAGTAAAGACTGGTGCTAGGGAGCTAGTGCAGTATCCTCTCAGATGTGGTTTATACCTGAAATGAGCATCCAATGCTAGCCAGGATTCATGGATAGAAGGGAGAGTGACTCCTGTTACTATTACGTTAAGTGATCTGCTAGTAACATTTCTGTTTCTCATTTCCATGACTTTAGGCTCTACTAGGGACACACTTATTCCAGTCAACTGGTAGTTAAAACTGCCACCTGGATACCTTGGTTTCCTTATGCCACTGAATCAATAGGCAAAGCAAAGGATTATTCTACTGGCTGGTGTGTTTGATCCTATCAAAGGGAAATGATTGCTACTACACAATATTCTAACATCAGATGCAAAGAAAACGGTCTTACTGGGACAGCTTAAGCAAAGGAAGCTTCCAAACCTTGCAAGGTCAAATCCCTGTAACAAAACTATCTATCTATCTCTCATGTATCTATCTATCTATCTATCTATCTGTCTGTCTATCATCTGTCATCACCTCATGGTCTTGCTTCTCTGATTGGCTGCTGATAGAGAGTGTAAATGTAGGCCAAGCACGATGGCTCATGACTGCAATCCCAGCACTTTGAGAGGCCAAGTCAGGAGGATCACTCAAAGTCAGGAGTTTGAGATCAGCCTGGCCAACATGAAAAATCCTATCTCTACTCAAAATACAAAAATTAGCCAGGTGTGGTGATGGGCACTTGTAATCTCAGCTACTCAGGAGACTGAGACAGGAGAATTGCTCAAACCCAGGAGATGGAAGTTGCAGTAAGCCGAGATCATGCCATTGCACTTCAGCCTGGGCAACAGAGCATTAGAGAGAGAGAGAGAGAGAGAGAGAGAGAGAGAGAGAGAAAAGAGAGTAAATGTAAATGACTACAAAGAAATTAAAGTTGTACTTTCTAATGAGGATCAAATCCTTAAGCCACTGGACAAGGTGAGAAGTGATTTTGGAAGAAGGCTTTTGGACAAACTACCACTAAGGTCAGATTACCACTAGGATCAGAAAAGATGTTTCCCAGGACGATCTAGCATATGTTTTCCAACGACACAATGTACATTAACCTAAATAGACCTGCGATTTTATTTGTTAAATAGGCACTGTAGCTTGGGTGACTTTAATTAGTCTAATAGCATCAAGTCTTAGAAAAATGTTTCCTGTGTCTCAAACAAATGACTACAATAGGATCTTTAGGAGAGTATTTTATACTGAGGATTGCTCATGTGAAGTAATTCGTGGAAATAATAGGAAAGGTGACCATTCAATAGAAGGGTCGAAATCTAAATGAAATTTTATTGGGAATGTTTCTCTCTGTTAATATGTTTTGCACTATGCCTTGAACTAGGAAAAGTTGTTTAAGAGGTAGTATGCCAAATTTTTGGAATTGTAAACAGTAACAGTGTGATCTACTTTGCGATATCATTTAATTACTGGGATAAGGTATACGGTACTTCTCAAAATCTTTCTAATGTAATAAGTATTCACTCATATTTTTCAATGTCAGCGAATAATGAGTTATCCTAGCAAAGGTCATGTGACTGTTTGTACCTTGTATAGTGGGTGTTTAATATGACTTATGGCCCTTGTTTCAGGACTGTATCTGATCATGGTAAATAAATGAGGACAGCTAACTTTATCTCAGCTTCACAGTCACTTCACAAATGTCCTAATTTTATCCCAGAATTCATGAAAACAACTTATTTTTGTCATTTAACGCATTAATGTTCAAATCTCAGATACCTCATATTATGTTTCTGGGGCATTTTTGTTCTCAAGTCAGGAGCTGAGTTCCATGAGCTAAGTTCTGCATCTCTTTTCAATAACAGGCTCTTTTAATCATTTCAATCAATCATAGTCTAAGTATGATTAAAATCACTTAATAAATTTCCAGTTATGTGCCGGAGCTCCAGGAAACATGTAGATTCAGTAACATTGAACCTTCGGATCACAAAATAAAATCAATATATTTAACCACCTTTTTCCTCCCTCCTTTCTTGATTCAAACAAATTGTCAATGCACAATAGCATGTAGAAGATTCATTTAACAAGTATGAATTGTTAAGGGATGCCAGAATGGCCTCCTTCCTGGAGGAATTTCAGACTCTAGAGCTGTGTATCCCACAAGGCTTATAGTATTATTTTGTCGAACTTCCTTACCATATTTCTTTGAATATAATATCCCCCAGGTATTTTCATTTCCACTTCAATTTTGAGGAAGAAATATATTTTTTATTTGCCTGGTTGTTTTTTACTCCAAGTTATTTTCACAGCAGTGTGCTGCTTTTGTTGTTGACAAAAGTAGTTGCTGCTCTGAAAGAGGCATGAAAGACCCTATTTGCTGAAAGAGAAACCAAGTGTGTGTATAGACTTAGTAATGATGCTGGAGAGATTTGATATGGAGGAAATTTAGCTGTAAATTGCTATGGCTGTAGCCCCTGGGGCAGTTACAATCTATTGATCTTTCTTTTATCTTCTATAGAGCATCTTCTATCCCTATTTCTATTTTAGGAATTAAACATTCACTTATGAGGCCATGGAAATTAAGCCCCATATAAACACAAAATGGGGGAGGGTCATGGTTCATAAAGTGATTCCTGTTCTGAAGATTTTCCTCATTTTAGAGTTTTCAGAAATGATTACGGGAGAATTTTAAGTATTTGGTTCATCATGGCAGTTTAAAGATTCCAAGGGTAACTTTCTCAGCATGAAGAATCTCAAACATATTTTGAAATAAAATCATTAGAAACATTGTTTTCTAATATATTTCACAGCTTATCCGTGCTGAGCCATGTAAAAGGAGAGAGAAAAATACAACAAAATGTGTTTTGTCTCTGACCGTATGGGTAATTAAAATATTATGAGGACTAGTAAACAGCTTGAGAGTGAGTTGCATGCTCTAATGTGGTCTAGCACGGTATTGATCAGCCAGTTGCCACTGCATTTATTTAAGCTACTAATTGGAATTGCAACTATTGCTAAATAAAATATATATACCTTGGTGGCTTAACAGACAAAATCGACTGTGTAAAAAGAAATAAGAGGGAATATTAGAGAAATAGTTTTGTGTTGTCTTTTCTAATTGGTGGAATATGAATCCAATATAGCATAAAAAATGAGTAAAGAAAATATAATATTGGCATAAAAGAAAAAAGATATTTCTGTCTTATTGAAATCCATTTGTTTATTTGTGATCTTAGTGTTCTGGGAATTTACCAAATCATAAGATATTTCTGATTGACAAAAATGTTCCTTTTGTTCTATTATATATTAAAAGAATTCATGGCTCTGCATTGACACAGTTCACTTCTTTAATAAATGAATTGTGGAATGGTAAAATTCCTCTTTTGTGGCCATCAATAATTGAGGCTGTTTAGTGTGGTCCTTCAGAACATAAACCTTGATGACAAACATAAGTAACCACGAACGTCAATTCTGCGGCTTACTGTGTGATTTGGGGCACATTTCTTAGTTTCTCTAAATCTTAGTTTCTTTATCTAGCAAACGGGTTAAAACCACAAGCTCTGTTCATAAAGTTACATGCAAATAAAATGAGGCAATACATAAAAAATGCGTAGCACAGTGTCTGGCACATAATAAAAGCTCAATAAATGTTTGCTATTTTTAAAACTGCAAGCTTGTATAACCTTGCAATATTCATAATATGCTTCTATAATTTACATCCTTAATACACTGGTCTTTAAATGGAGCAAGGTGCAGTATGACTACATAAAGAAACTTTACACAGGGTCACTTGAGTTTGTTTGTTCTACAGGGTCCAAATGAGATGAACAGGGCATTCTAGAAGTAAGCATAAAGATGATGAGCCTACAATCTAACAGCTTGGAGCCAAGTAGGGATAGTGCACATCTGTCTACACAGGAATTCCTCTTTTTAACAGGCAAGGAGTTACAAAGGCTAGAATAAAGCATGGGGGGTAAAAGACAGATACGGAATCTTCAAGGCATATCACAGGGAGGGATGCTGCATTGGTTTACATATAATTAAATCAGAATTTAAAACCCTGAAAGGAGAGTCATCAAGTAATAGTTAAGGAATGAAAGCAAATACTAGAAATGGGCCAAATGGCCAGCTGAAGGACCACATTGGCTAAGCCATATCAAGGACTAAGGGACAAATTGAAGATAAATCCTTTTATTCATTCACCTACTATGTGCCAGGAGCCACACTGGTTAGGAGGATAAAACAGTATATTCACAGAGAGAGAGAATGTGTTTGGACTCTGCAGCATTTCCTGGTATTTGTTCATTCATTTATTCAACAAATATGTATGCACTGCTTACTTTGTTCCAGGCTGTGGTCTAGACATGGGATATGCTGTATCAAACAGAGACAAAGTCCCTACCCTCATGGAGCTTATATTCTAGCTAAACAAAGACACACATTAAAACATAAATAAATAAAATATGTTAAAAGTTAGATGACAATAACAGCTAAGCAAGAAGGAGAATAGGAAGTGTTGTGGGACATTGACTTTTATTTAGGCTTCACTGAAAAATGATCCTTGAGTAAAAACCTGAAGCAGATGAGGCAGTACACCAAGCGAATATCTGAAAGAGTGGCACTCCCACGTGATGCGACTGCTGCCTTGAGTGCCAGCAGGCTTGTCATGAGACCCACCATGTCGGGGCAGATACATTTCCAGCAGAGGCCAAGCTGTGGAAGAACCAGTCTAGGCTGGTTGAAGACGCTGGTGTTCACCAAAGTATCTTTAGTGAGTGGTAGCCACATCGAGATACAGATAGTCAAGGAGAACTACCAGGCCCTGAACAAGCAAGAGAGACCAAATCATAAACAGTTCAAATAGAAACTGGATCCACAAGATGTCACCAGGGCCGGTATCCCTAATCCTCGTGTATCCCACTGGGGACCTGCATGCAGCTAGTAAGCCTTCACTCCCCTGGCAATCCACAAGGACATAAAAGCTGCAAAACTCTCCTTCCTCCAACTACAACCACTTATCCAGACAACATATCAAAGAAAGAAGCAAGGAGAGGAATCTAAATAAACCACGGAATATTTTTGCCAAGAAATGCTGGACCCTAACTGAAAGTTGTATTATACTAAACTATATAATGTATAACATGTAAATTATATATAAAGTCTCTATGTAATATTTCATTTATTTTCTTTCATCTCTCTCCTCCTCTGCACCAGTGGGTGTGGCCCTAGAGGAAGACATTTCAATTGCATGTGAGTAAAACTTGTGACTCTAATGCATTTATATGATCAAAGGAAAAACAGAAGAATATGTTAGCTGCCACAGTATAAAAAGACTTGTGCTTTCTTTTTGGTTATCCGTAAATTTGTTCTAATTATCCTTATTTTCCTTCTCTCCATTAGACGAATGATTCATCTTTTCATTTTTTTATTTCACTGTTTTTTATATTCTTGCTGAGAAATGATTTTCAAAATCAGATGTTCTAGCAGCGGTGTAAATAAAACATCTTAGTTTGCTTGTCCAATACTTTCCACTATTTTTCTGGGGAACTCACCTGTCTCCCCTTCCAAATATGTGACTATAATGAGAGCCTCCACGATGACAACGAACATAATAAATTAAAAATGCTATTCACTATTTAATTGTGCATCTCTTATGTACCTGATCCTATGCTAATCACTTCATGTACATTAATTCAGTTAATTAATTCAGTTAATATTCACAAATTAGGAATTAGTATTTCTTCCATGTTACAGATGTGGAAAGGGACACCTAAAAAACTCTAGCAGCTTTTCCAATATCACACATCAAGTAAATGGTGGGGGCCTCAACATGTTCTTATATTACCTTCCCTTCCTAGTGACAGTGCTTATTTTACGGTGGTTACCAGAACCAAATGGGTCCATTGATATTACTTGCCACAAAAACCTCAATTGCCTGTTCTGATGGGGAGCGTAAGACCCAAGCTAGTAATTTTCTTTTCCAAACTGGAATAAGAACCAGTAGAAGCAGGCAGTGGAGGAGGAAGAGGAGAAGTTGTAAGTTTAGAGTTTCAGGTGCTGCTAGCAGCTGTGTTTTCCATCAAATAGAGAAAGCTAAACTAAGAAAAGAGAGAATGAAGTCAAGTTGCCGGTTTAGAGTGTAGGCGGTTTCTGTTGTCCTCGCCCTGAGTTTCCACTGTCCCTGAGGTTTAGCAGCATTTCTGCTTTTGCATTATGTAGTTTAACTCGGGTTTCTGTCATCTGCCACCAAAAGTCCTGAACAAACACAAATGGAAAAAGGATGTCAAATGTTAATGGTCTAGTCTCTGATACAGTAGTGACTTTGAGGTGATCCAGTGGCTTTTGTTTCAATTTTATAACTTTTAACATTGAGGTACACATTCAAATATTTATTATTTCTAGTAATGGTAATATTTATTTGTTTAATACTTGGTCAAAATATCAGCAAGTTATATTTTGGAATCACAGAATTTGAAGGGACTTGGAGATGGCATCTCTGTCCACCCGTCTCCAGGAAATAACTCTTCCTTCAAGGACTGAATCAAATAATGCTTCCATTGAGATAACTTTCTATATCCCAGAAAGAATTCATTACTTCTTCTTCTTACCCTGAAAATATTTTTTCTATGATGTTCATATAATATATATTATGTAATATGGATATTTTGATAGGTATATAAAATGTATGCTCTAGCTTTCTGGCTTTGTATTTTGATATTTAGTACACACCTAGGATTCCCTAGATATATGTGGTACAATTATCCAACAAATTAAACAACTATGAAATTCAGTTTAGAATAAAGAAACATAAAAATCAGAGGTACAAAGAACCTTAGCAATCATCTAATATAAACTTCTTAGGCCAGAGTTGAAGTGTTTGTTTTGTTATTTTCCCCCAAACTAACATAACTTATTAGTAGCAAAACTGGAATTAAAATGTAGATCTATATTCGGCTATGCTAAGTTGTAACTCCAAGGAGATGTTTTCTCAAATTAAACCTGTGTGATGAATTCCTGCTCTGAGAGGAGAAAAGAGAATTCATGAGGCCAAGAAAGGTGGCTTTCCTCATCCTCCATAAAGATGTACAGAATGGAGAACCATTCTCTTTGTCAGTGTCTTACTTGATGAGAACTGCTTTGGCCTTGTAACTCTGAAGGTTGAATGTTATTCTGTGCATGTGTTATCTAATGGCATGCTCTGTTTATGTTAGAAATATTTAAATTAGTCTACAGAAAACTTCTCTAGGTCTGAGATGTTTAAAAGTTAGATACTTAAATGGCAGTCATAGGTCTCTTTGAGCAGCCTTCTTAGTGAGACTCTGTGTTTCTTTTATTTCAGAGCACTGCATAATTTTCTTTTGAATAGGCAGAACTATAGATAGGATTCTGTTTTATTTCCACATGATATAGGACCTATACAATGTTTGTGTTCAACTTTTGTAATGATGATGAAGAAACACCATTGGAATTGAGTAGGATCTCTGATAATAAGAGAACAATCGTGTCTTGCATCAGGTGGGACTGTCAAATGTTAATTGCTCAGAGGTTTATGTCCTCAGTGTATTGAGAGTGTTTAAGAGGCAACTAAATGTGCTTCTAAGGATCAGCTCCTCTGAATTGGGAGTCATATCTCTCCTGATCACAGACTGAGTTATTGTGGAAGGTGAAGGCAGATCACAGAGGAAATGGGAAAGGAGTAATTTGAGGGTGCATTATGAATGAGATGACAATGTTTGGATGAGTTTCACCTATATGAAATTTCATGAAAATGTACTCTTTTGATGGGAGTTGAGGCACAAATCATCTATGCTCATGCTGTTGATGTGAACCACAAGGTTCCATCTTAAAAACTGTAAACTGGATGGGACTGTGGGAAACCTCATGGAGACTACGGATACTATATACAGACAGTTGGTGTAGCTTCTGCCGCCCAGGATGCTGTGCTGCAATCAATTTAGCTGCAGAGACTGGGACAGACAGACATTCCCTTGTCCCTCTGTGTTGTCTGTGACCTCCAAGACAGTCCGGAGAGAACTGATTCCCCTACATTTATACCAGAGCAAGTCATCAAACCTAATTTTTATTACAGGATTTCCTTTTTTTAAATATCTGTTGCTACATTGTATCAACACATTAAAATATTTTTGCTCATATATTAGCAATATATTTCAAGTACAGCTTTTATTAACTATTTACAGAACACAGAAATTTTATTTTTCTATACACAGTTATTAGACATTTTTTCTTGGTATGTATTTAAATGACATTATTTTTAAAATTATGAGACCTAAACTTATACTACTGTTCTTCAAGGAGAGATTAAAACTTGTATTCAACTATTTCTGAGAAGATTGACATATTTTATGTTTCTTAATTATCTTTAAAGTTCCCAATTGCATTACTGTTGAAAAGACTCAATTTACTATGTGCCAATGAAAGAATAAAAGAACCTCCCAGACAACTGCTATTTCAGATGAGAAAGTATTTCATTCCTTTGTGCTGTCAGAATATAAAACTTTCATGTGAAGGGCGTTTTTAACCTTCTTTTGTTCTACTCAAAGTCATGGCATTGTTTGGGTCAAGACTGACATTCAACACAAGTATAAAATATTAATTTAATAAAATTTTCCAGTATATAGATTTTCTGTTGTTTATTAATTGGTAATGCCTTTGTCTCTCAAAAATATTTTATGATATATGAAAGCAGTCTCAAAATGAGCTTGGCAAAATTGACCAATCTTTTGAGGTTTTTACTAGCCTCCTGAGATTTTTAACCCTTCTCCAAATTTCCTGTTCTTTCATCAAAGGGTCGCTTCATTGAAAATCTTATTTTATACCCTCTATGACCCTTTTCACTATGCGCCTTTTGAAACTACTAGGGAGAATTTGATAAATCAATAATAGCCTGTAGGAATGGTTGCTGAATTGTTTGTTCATCTGAAACGACTCAGTAGCAGAAAGCCTATCCCCCTTCTAAATTTACATTTGGGCAGTTTGCAATCTGAAAATTACATTAACTATAAACCTATTGGCATATTTCATTCTGCAGTTTTTTACAGCTGCTTTTGTTATAATTTCTTTTATCTTTTTTGGATGGCGGTACAGAGACTTGTTTTCATCATAAGTCTAGGTTTATGGCACGCTGTCATTATGAGCTTCTCATTTCATTTTATTTTAATGAATTATCCTTTTTTTCAGTGGTCACTAGTTCCATTCTTCTCTGACTCCCTCTCTCACCAGAGACTCACACTATTTTTCTAAGATATATCCATTTGTGTGTTCTATCCTTGTTAAATATTGTTTTGAATCTTTAAATTTTTATGTAAATGGTATTATACCATAAATTATAGTTAGTTTTCTATTTCTTACAATTTTTAAAGCCCCCCAAACATATTAACATTTATCCACGGTTTTGAATGCACACCTAATTCATTGCGTCTGACTGTTGCATAGCATTTCATATTGTGTGTCCACCATATTTAATTATCCATTCTCCCAGTAATGGACAGCCAGGTTGCCTCCCGTCTACATTAACCATGCTATGACTGAGGCTCCAGTGTTGGAGTAGAGATAGGGGAGAACTGCAAGTACCCAGGAGCTACATGGTCTGCCAGCACCTGTTTTCATGTCCTTCAGAGCAATATGGGTTTGAATGCCTCTCTGTTTTGCTTTGACTATCCCTGGTGCTGGCTAGAGCTGTTTTATTATCTATTTATTTGTTTATTTTTAATTTTATTTTACGGTGCGGGAGGGGGCCAAGAATGTTCTCCTCAGGGATTCTTTTTTTTGCTATTGCTGTTGTCTCATTGTTAATTTTTCAGAGTGAAACATTTTATCTCACTCTGTGACATATCAAGTGTTGGATTTCAGTAAAGCTTGCTAGCAACCTCTGTTAATTCTGTGTTTTCAGGAACTAGGAATCTAGAATTACTTTTAGAAAACAAATTCTTATTTATAATGTAAAGATGAGCTTAGGCATTTGAGAAAGGCAGACATGAAAATGTGCTTTCATTGGGCACATTTGACATGCAAAATGTTGAACTGATATCCACCCTAAATAAACATTAGGGTTACTAACTGCATTTAAAGAACCACAGATCTCACAAGGCAGAATTAATGGCTATACACATGGCCACAGATTTATTTGAAGTAATAAGAATAAAAAAGACCATGGAAAAGACTTCTTAAAATTATCGTAGCAATATATTTTCAGGTCATGTTTTCACCTTCCAAGCAAATTTTGATCTTTGTGATCTCTTTTATCTCTTTGATCTCGTCCTTTGAAATAATTCATTTTTCTTGGTGGGGGGGAGCAGGACTTGACATACAAACACTCACCTTCCTCTGCTTGATGAACTCTGACTAGAACATTCAAACACTACATAGACTCTTTCACTGTAAAACAAACAAACAAACAAAAATGCCAGTAAACACTAAAATGCCTTCCTTGATCCTGAATCTTACCTAGGTGCTGCCTTATATCCTTCACAGTCAAATTTCTTCCAAGAGACATCCTACCTCCCTACTGCAACCTGCCCTTAACACCCCACTGAAACTAATCTTATCCTAAAGGGCAAAATTCAACACTTTCCTTCTCAGCTCTACACTTTCTCTTGGCAGAAAACGGCATATAAACTACTTCCTCCACTTCAAAACTCTCTATCACATGGTCTTGCTCAGGTTAATTCCTAAGTTTCCAAGACATTCTTCTGTCTCCTTTGTCTCCTAACACATTCAACCTGGAAATGTTCTTCATCCCTCTGTCCAGGGTACCCTTCTCTTGTCACTCCATTTTCCCTTCCTAAGTAATTGCATAACTTAATGTACCATATTATTTGCAGGGATTTTAAAATCTGTACCTTCAGTTGGGATATCATTCCTAACTCCATATATTCAACTATTGATTAGCTCTCACCTTGAGTAGCTCACAGGCACCTCAGACTAAGCTAGTCCAAGCTGAGCTCATGATCTCTCCAATTCCTCCCTCCCTTCCCCATTTTCCATTTCCTTGCCCTATCCCATTGGTCCTCTTCCAATTCCTTCAGTGCTCCATATACAACCATCTATTCAATCACACAGTCTATAAGTGGACAAGCTATCCTTGACATTGCTCTTTCCTTTTTCAATACTGATATATAACTAATCACCAGATCTTATCAGTTATATTTCCAAAATACATTTAAAATTTATCCACATATCCCCCACTGTTTCCCCACTTCCATCCTGGCCCTTTTTCAACTCTTTCTGCACACAGCAGCCAGAGTGAACCTAATAAGCCCTAAATCTGACTTTAAAATGCCTTCAAATGGTACTCATAGTCCATAGGATGCCATTAAGCTCTTTGTGGGTTAGGCCTGCCTATTGCACTAACAATTCTGCTTTTCACTGTCTGTTGTCCTCCTGTTTAATGTCTTTCCATTCATGTGCTCATCCATCTCTCTGCCTGCATTATGATTTTCTCTGTGCTTAGAATACTCTTCCTACATCACATTCCTCCGCTTCACCTGAATAACCCTTATTTGCCCTTTAACACTTTGCTTAAACTACCTCTCCAGGTTAGATGAGGATTCCTTCTTGAGGAGCTTACATAGAACCATGGATTTTTCTTTTCATAACATTATTTAAGCTTGTAATTATTTTTTATTAACTCTACATGCTACAAACTGTGCTTCAAGTATGCAAAAACCACAACTCTCTTACTCCCTTGGCATGGTGCCTGGGATCATAGGCGCTCTAAAATATTTTATGAATGAAAGAATGAATGCTTGAAGGAAGAAATTCATCCTTTGGGATTCCTTTATGCATAATCTCCTTGAGAAAGCCTTTCCCCAAATTTTCACTCTGGCTAAGGGCCCCTTTCCTTTATCTTCTTAGAACTGCATCCGTGTTTCTATGATACATTTTACTAAGTTGAGTTAAAAATATCTGCTTCAGAATCTGCGACCATTGAACTCTGTCTCAGAACTTAGAACTGTACTGCTTTGGCTGAAATTCCAGCTCTGCTACCACATCATCTTGAATAAACTCTGCCTCAGTTCCCCCCTCTATAAAAAAGGATAATAAGTTTACATTGTGGTTTATTGTTAGGATTACACGACAACCCACATAGTAGGTGGTCCATAAATGTCAGTTACCATTATTACTGTGTGTACTGTTTCATATATTCTATATTGTTTTTCTGTAAATGATAGGGTAAATTGCCTAAGGCAGTAGAGAAGGAGAAAGAGAAATAAAATTGCAACTTAACTTAATCCATCTATTCTTTTATATAAAATATGTATCTGAGTACCTATTTCTAAATTTAATTCTACTCATCTTCCATACTTCAATCAGAATTATATTGTAAAAATGCAAGCTCTCTTTTGCTGCTTCTCTAATCAAAATGTTTCCAATGATTTCTTATCACTTAAAGAAAACAATTGCAAAAGCTGTAGCATGGAATGAAATGGTCCATGCTAACCTTTCCTAAATTACCTCCTCAAATTTTTTGTTTCATCTTGTTATTTTCTTTTGCTTCAGTTATATTTGCCTTCTACTAAAAAGGAAAAAAAAAAAAATAAAGAAAAAAAAAGAGAAAGATGGCCAGTGATTGTCTCTGAAGGACCTGATCTTCACATAATCATACTACGTTTTTAATTTTTTTATTACTTTTTTTCGATGCTCTGCCTCCATCCCATTCCAACCAAAATAAATGATCTCTCTTTTAAATTCTCACGGCATCTTGTATAAGCCCATAGCATCTTGTCACATTTTATTATAATTACTTATGAGGTTATTTCTCTGCTGGATGTGGGCTCCTTGAGGGCAGGCACCTTGGAGACCACAGCAGTTAAAATGCAGGTCTTGCATTTAAATCCTAACTTCATCTCTTCCAAACTGCGTGTTCCTGAGTCAGTTTATTTTGTTCCCCCCTAGAAAATGGAGATGATGTTGGTATTTACCTAAAGATTAAATAAGTGCCTAAGAGATAAAAAGGGCTCAGTGGATGCTAGCTTTTATTAATAGTATTTGTTACGGTTACCTAGGGCTGTACAATAAAGTATCCTAAAATGTTGTGACTTACAAGAAAAACTATTTTATGATGTGTTACAATTTTGTAGGTCAAAAATCCAAGCACAGTTTGTGTGGACAATTTCCTACTCCTTGTAGCGTTGACTGAGACCAGCTAAAAGATCCAAGACAAAATCATCCACATTTGATATTTTATCATTCTGAAAAGCCTGTACTCAGCTAAACCATTGACCAAAGTGCCTACACATGGTCTCTTTATCAGGTAGTCTCAGAGTAGTCAAACTTCTTATATGGTGTCTCACTTCCCCCGGGGCAAGACTTTCAAGAAAACCAGGCAGAAGATGCTTAACTATATTTGTTTACTTTCTGTTGCTTGAAACAGTTTCTGTTGCTTATTACAATTTTGTGTAATTTATGAAGAAAATACATTTATTTTTATAGTTATGGAGGCAAGAAGTCCAAGACTGAGAGGCTGCATCTGGTAAGAGTCTTTTTGCTGGTGAGGTCTCTGTGCAGGGTCACCAGGCAGTACAAGGAATCACATGGTGTGGGGCTGAGCATGCCAACATGCTCAGGTCACTCTTGTTTTTCTTGTAAAGCTACTAGTCCCATCCCCATAATAACCATTAATTCATGAATGGATTAATCTACTCTTGAAGGCAAGACCCTCATGACTCAATAACCTCTTAAAGGTCCCACCTCTCATCATTGATGCATTGGAGATTAAATTTCAATGAGTTTTGGAGGGGACATTCGACCATAGCAAGGATTTTTTCTGACCTGGCCTAAAAAACCCTGCATTTTTGACTTTTTAATGATAGTCATTCTGACTAGTATGAAATGGTATCTAATTGTGGTTTTGATTTGCATTTCTCTGATTAGTGATAATGATGATAATGAGCATTTTTTCATGTTAGTTGGTTTCTTGTATGTTTTCTTTTGAAAAGTGTCTGTTCATGTCCTTTGCCCATTTTTAGTGGGGTTATTTGTTTTTTGTTTGTTGATGTATGTTCCTGATAGATTGTGGATATTAGACCTTTGTCAGATCCATTGTTTGCAAATATTTTCTCCTATCCTGTAGGTTGTCTGTTTACTCTATTGATAGTTTCTTTTGCTATATAGAAGCTCTTTAGTTTAATTAGATCTTATTTGTCAATTTTTGTTGCAACTGCTTTTGGGGACCTAGCCAAAAATTATTTACTGAGGTCAATATTGAACAAGGTATTTCCTAGAATTTCTTCTGAGATTTGTATAGTTTGAGGTCTTATATTAAAATCTTTAATGACACTGGTGAGCCTGCAGGGAAAAGGGAACACTTATACACTGGGCTGCAGAGAAAAGGGAACACTTATACACTGTTGGTGGGAATGTAAGTTAGTTCAGCTACTCTGGAAAGCAGCTTGGAAATTTCTCAAAGAACTTAAAACAGAGCTACCATTTGACCCAGTAATCCATAACTGTGTATATACCTAATGGAAAATATTACACCAAAAAGACACATGGACTCATATGTTCATCACCACACTATTCGCAATAGCAAAGACATGGAATCAACCTAGGCACTCATCAATGGTGGATTGAATAAAGAAAATGTGGTATATATACAACATTGAACACTACACAGCCATAAAAAGAATAAAATCATGTCCATTGCAGCAACATGGATAGAGCTGGAGGCCATTATCCTAAGCAAACTAACACAGGAACAAAAAACCAAACACTGCATGTTGTCACTTATAAGTGGGAAGTAATCATAGAGCACACATGAACATTAACATGAGAACAATAGACACTGTGGACCACTCAAGGGTTGGGGGGAGGGAGCAGGGTGCGGATTTTAAAACTACCTATTGGGTACTATGCTCATAACAAACCTGAACATGTACCCCTATATCTAAAATAAAAGTTGAAATTTTAAAAAAACATGCATTTTCATTTCTGCTACATCCAATTGGTTAGAAGTAAGTTCTAAGGCTAGACCAATGAAGAGGAAGGAAGTTCCTGAGGAAGCCCTGGCCTGGTCACATTATAAAAGAGCATGTACAATAAGCAGTACTCTTGCTGTCATCTTTGGAATATACAGTTCACTACAGTGTCATCAGTGTTTACCAGAGTGTCAGACAGTCAATCACTATTTGGAGAATGGATGAAGAGAGATTGTGGGGGAAGAAAATAAAAGTAGATGACAATTCTTGTTCTTTTGGATATTTTAACTCTGTCTTTAATATAGCTAAGAATCAAAGACAATCATAGTTTGGATCTGTGTGAAACTAAAGAATCAGGCTCTACTTTTCCTTTTTCTTTTCTTTCTCTTCTAAAATAAACCTTAGCGCAATATTTTGAAATTGGAAATGAAACAGAGTTAGTTCCTAAAAACTTGCATCCTGTGTTCACCTCCTACACACACACACCCTCACACCACACCCAGACACACACACACTCACACACACACCCCCTCCATGTTTTAAAATTTAATTTTTATATCAGTTGTCTATTTTAATACAAAAATATATAGTCTTTTTCTTTTATACAGAAAATTATAGAAAGTTTTATGAAAAAGTGCTTACTATTTAACTATCTCTATAAATACAAACTATAATTTTTAAGATAATAGTCAATTAAAATGGTATCACAAAATGTTCTGCAAGTCCAAAATTATTTCTTTAAATGAGGGAAAACAAAAAATCAATTGATGTAAAGTTTCTAATCAAATTGTTGATGTTAAAAATAATCTGTAGAACAACATATCTTGTGTCCAGTGACGGAATTCCCCTGCCCAGGTGCCCCAGTGAGCTTTAGCCTCTATTTCCTGATGGGAATAAAATAAATAATTACTCTACCAAAGAGAATACCATACTTTACAAATTCATAGTTATTATACAAAATATTATTGAATCTAGAATTTAAATGTTTTAAAATAACAGCTACCACAACAGGACATACTTATTTAAAGACACATAGTACATAACAAAAAGACATGTCCAAGTAATGGCATGACAGTCTGAAATCTAACAAGACAAAAATAATTACTTCCCAAATTGAATATGGTGCCTCATGACCAGTGAAAACAAGCCCCAGTTATATTATTCACATACGTTGTTTAGTGACATCTTCTTGAAATTTTGGAAAGTCTTCCTGAGCAGTAGATAAGCCAAAATTCTAAATTCAAGATTCTTCCTTCTCCTGGACCCAGCCCAGCTCACTGAAGAGGAGAGTTGCATTTATTTCCATTCAATAGACCAAAGAAACTGAGAGGACGCATATGCATTGATGGGCTGCTGTGATTGGGCAGAAACCAAGGGGCACAGAAAACAATGCCTCTGATAACATCTCCTCAAGAAAATGCAGAGGGCAGTAAAACAGTTCAGCTCTGTGAAATGCAATGATGTGCTGTGTTTAGTTATTTGTTTTCCTTTTTACTCTCTGCATTTGTTTTTGTTTTGTTTTGTTTTTGAGACAGAGTCTTGCTCTGTCCCTCCGGGCTGGAGTGCAATGTGCGGTCTTGGCTCACTGCAACCTCCACCTCCTGGTTTCAAGTGATTCTCCTGCCTCAGCCTCCCGGTAGCTGGGATTACAGGCATTTGCCACCACGCCTGGCTAGTTTTTTTGTATTTTTGGTAGAGCAAGGGTTTCACCATTTTGGCTAGGCTGGTCTTGAACTCCTGACCTCAGGTGATCCACCTGCCTTGGCCTCCCAAAGTGCTGGGATTACAGGCTTGAGCCACCATGCCTGGCCTGTATTTGTTATTTACACTAAATATTGGTGAAAATATGCATGTTTGATCTTTCTACTATTTGCATATAATTGTGTTTAAATATAAATGAGTCAAACAATTCCTGAATGAAATATATTCAAACAATAATAATGGGTATAAACAGTTCCTAAGTGAAACACAGTGAAACATTGCTGAGTCCTTGAATTTAAGGAAGTGGCCATAACCTTTCCATAGAGATTCTAAAGCAACTCAACCAGATGTTTGTTTACTAGAAGGGTTGGCTATCAATACACACTGGAGAAATTCCTGTTTCTACTCATTTGTCATTGAACTTTCATCAAGAGTTAACATGGTACCCCCGTTCTCTCTCATGCCTTGGAACAAATACCAAACACCCTGTGTCCATTGGACATCTCTTCATTAAATCTGAAGAACAATGGGAATTGGTTTGGCCTCAGAAAAAATCCGCATTTTTTTTCTCTTTTTTCTTAATTATTTACTTCTTTAAGAGTCTTGGGTTTATTTTTAAGCTTAAAGAACTATTAATCAATCCATTAATGTATTAATTTGACCACAAATTTGAACATTACCAAACTCCTTATACTCTGAATGTACAATTATTTATAAAAACAAAGAAAGTAATAAAATTTTAGTTTCTCACATTGAGGAGACAGATACTTATATGCAATTATACTGTACTGTATATGATGAATGCACAGCATGCACATAGGAGTGTATACATTATGCCATAGAAACCTAGGGGAGGGGAACATCCATTTTTTTTCTCCTGGAGGGTTATAGAAATTTTCCTGGAGAAGGTAACAATTTAAGAGAAGGAAGTCTTAAGACACAAAAGGAAGAATCAGGATTTATTTTACTATTATAGTTGACCCTTGAACAATGTGAGAAGTTGGGGTGCTGACTCCCAAGCAGTTAAAAAAAAATCTCTGTGTAACTTTTGACTCCTTCAAAACTTAACTACCTGCTAATTGCCTACTGTTGACCAGAAGCCTTACCTATAACCTAAACAGTGAACTAACACATATTTTGTATGTTATGTATTATATATGTTATATTTTTGTTATATGTTATATGTATTCTTACAATAAACTAGAGGAAAGGAAATATTATTAAGAAAATCATAAGGAAGAAAGAATATATTTGCTATGGAAGTGGATCATCATAAAGGTCTTTTTCCTCATCATCTTCACATGGAGTAGGCTGAGGAGGAGGGAGGAGAAGAGAGGTTAGTCTTGTTGTCTCAGTGGTAGCAGAGATAGAAGAAAATCTGCATGTAAGTGGACCAAAGGAGTTCAAAGCCTTGTTATTCAAGGGGCAACAGTAGTATGTCTAATTTTACTTTTAGTCAGTCAATACACATTACTGGGTGACTATATAATAGAAATTATTCTAAATAGAGACTATTTCTAATAGAGACAAAATAGAGACTATTTCTCCATCATTCTCATCTAAAGATTTAACATTAGGCTGCAAATTCTCAACCTCTACCATTGGAAGATAAGTGTATACAATTGAAATACTATGTATTACATACTGGGTGTATTTGTTCGTTTTCACACTGCTGATAAAGACATATCTGAGACTGGGCAATTTACAAAAGAAAGAGGTTTCATGGACTCACAGTTCCATGTGGCTGGGGAGGCCTCACAATCATGGGGGAAATGAAAGTCACATCTCACGTGGCAGCAGACAAGAGAAGAGAGCTTGTTCAGGGAATCTCCCCTTTATAAAACCATCACATCTTGTAAGACTTATTCATGAGAATAGCCTGGAGAATACCTGCCCCCATGATTCAATTACTTCCCAGTGGGTCCCTCCCACAACACTGGGAATTGTGGGAGTTACAGTTCCAGATGAGATTTGGGTGGGGACACAGCCAAACCATATCACTGGGTTTGTCTGTTAGACAGCATAATTTGGTTTCTGATATTTTAGAAATTAATTACTTGCAGTTGAGACAAAGGTGAAAATAAAGAGGGAAGTTTTTTAAAAATCACTGTTCAACTCATTGGTTCTACAGTGACAGAACAGGAAGTTAGGTCATTCAACACAATTTATTTTATTGGCAAAAAGTTCTTTAAAGGCAATTTCTTAAGTGGCTCTTCCTTCAAAGCAACAGTCCCCGAAGCACTGTCTATTAAGATATATTTCCTGTGATGTTAGTTGTTATGAAATATTTTATATTCATTTTTCAGTTATTCATTTGACAAATATTTATTAAAAGCCCACTATGGATCAGGCACTATCTTATCCCAGGTACTTGGAATATAGGCAGGGGTGTGCTAGTAAATGTTTGACAATACCTGGGGGGTCACCTGCTGTTTTCTTTGGTGTAAATGCTCCTATAATCGCTGATTTTAAGCCACCAACAGAATATGAGGTAAGTGCTCAGAGAACACTGAATGAATTGAATTTTGAAACTTTTTTGATCATAAATGTATGAAGGCCAGAAAATTTGTCTCTCTTGCCTCCCACTGTCTCCTCAACATCAAGTTAATAATAGGTGCTTAATAAATAATTATTGATTGAATAACTACATACTAAAATAAATAGAAAAACTGGGAACTTTGAATTTATAGTTTTAGTACAGCCTTGGACAAATTTTTCTTAAAGATAATGAAATATTAACTTCTTTGATTTGTTTTCTGGTTTATTAGCAAATGTTAATTGTGGTTAGAACGTTTTGAAAACATAAAATTCATATAGACACTATTAATTTTCTATGGCTACTGTTATAAATTACCACAGATGAAGTGGTTAAAACAAAAATCTTACAGTTCTCTAGTTCTGAAGTGCAGAATGGGTCTCACTGGGCCAAAATAAAGAAAGGTGTCATCAGGGCTGCATTCTTTCTAAATATCTAAGGGACCTTCTGTTTTCCTGCCTTTCCCCGGCTCCCAGAGGCTGCTTGTGTTCCTTGGTTTGGGCTTCCCTTTCCATCTTTACAACCAGCAATGGTCAGTTGAGTCCTTCTAACATCACTCTAATACTCACTCTTTTGCCCCCATCTTCTGCATTTAAGGACCCTTGTGATTAAATTGGGACTTCCCAAATAATCCAGGACAAACTAGGCCTCTCAAGATCAGCTGATTAACAACCCTAATTCCATCTGCACACTAAATTCCCATTTGTCATGTAACCTGACATATTCACAGGTCCAGGGGATTAAGATCTGGGGAGAAAGGTCTTGTCGTTACTTTACCTGTCATGGACACCAAACACTGGGATTGAATTTACTATTCTATAGTTATCTAAGGTTAAATTCAATAATAGCACATTGTCATTCCTTGACTCATTCATCTCATTTGAAACATTTATAAAGTTGAGGGGCTTGATTCACATGGAGTTGGGTTGCAGTCCCAGATCTGCCTTCTCCACTTTCATAACCTTGGACAAAGAGCTAGACAATCCCCGTGTCATTCTGGGGTTGCTAAATGGTAACATGCATTGCACGAGTTTTGTGAGGAGTAGAAAAATATATGGAGATGCAATAGATAATTTTTAAGCCTAATAAAATTATCGATTTATTCTCACTATTTTGGGGAAATAGAAAGAATGGAAGAGGAACTGAACATCCTGGTTCTTGCTTCTCTCACTCTAGTAGTAATTAATAGCAATTTTAAATTTCTATCTAACCTGTTAGAGAAGGACACAGGACTGCTAAGGAAGAGGAGAAAATGGAAATAGGCATCTGAGAAGATGATGAAGGTGCCCACATCCTGAGCCTAGAGAGACACAGGTATTACTGGATCAGTAAAAGGGTTGTGTTTCCTATTTATACCAGCTTGCTAGGGCCCGTATGACCTCAGACAGTGACGGCTGTTCATGTGCCCAGGGGAGGCTGGGATTCTTGATAAAGATTCCCATGTTCATACCTGGCATAGAAGTAAAGGACATATATGTGCTGAAAGGACCATGAAGACCTTGGCAAGAAATGGCAGAGTGGTTCTCACAGACCTTAGGATTCTTGAACTGTGGGAGGAGGGGAGGTGAATGGGACAATTTTCATTTTGGAAAATAAGAGTATTTGATATTTTTTGTTATAGAGTCTGAAATACAAGAAAGTTTAAAAAGCAGCTATTAATTAATTTTCAGTCTGTGATATAATTTGATTCTTTCCAAATACTATGCATGCTGAATACAAGTAATAAAAAGCTTCTCATTCATTTGTGTATTTTTGCTTTAATGTTCTTAATAAATAAGGTTTCTTGAAAATGAAATGGCAACAGGTTTCTGATTTTCACTCTTCATAAAAATCATATAGGAATATTCTCTTCTTATTTGAAATCTTGACTACTGTTCCTGACATTTGCTAGTTCTAGTGTACTCTTTGCTACTTGTTATATAATGTAAAAACAACATTTCTGAAAGGCCCACTCTATGTGATAAAGAATACATTTGAATGACTCAAAAAACACTTACTCTATTTAACCAAAGTCTGTATGCATTTTTATATTATTTTACTTTAATTTTCAAAATGTGCATTATTTATCCAACCAATTGGAACTGTTCTGGTATGCATCCATTTATGAATGCTTTTAAATTTTCAATGGCTCATAATAGCATATTTGAAACTAGTGGAGTTGATGCTCTAAGTGAATGTTAAGACCCAGATGAAAAGCTGTTATTGTACAACACTCGAGTCATTTTCTAGAGCATACTATCTCAGCAATCTTAAACACTTCTATTCAAAATACCAAGAAGAATTAGACAATAGGATGACAATCCCTTTGCAAACTTCAACTGTTAAAATCATTCTGAAACTATCCTACTGGAAAAGATCAACCACACTCACAAACATTTATTAGCATTACAATAAATTAATATTGACTGCGGATAAAAATGCCGTAAGAATTTTAATAGCCGAGAAAATCTTCTAAACAATTTAAGATAACCCTCTCTATATAGCTAGATGATTCTATAAAAGTGGAGGAGGTATAAATCTCTTCTATGGCTCGAGGAAGACAGTCACATGGTTAATATGGTCCATGTGGTTTACCACTGCAGCTTTTCGAGCATCATATCCTTCACTGGTTTTGTTCTGCGTAGTAAATATCCCCTCATTAATAGGTATGTATATTCTGTCAAACAGCTTAAAACGTTGTTACTATAGTGCACTATTTTCTGGCTGGGATGTATATTTCTACTAATTCATAAATATCAGTTACAGAAACTTGTACAGTCTTCACTCTGTTTGAATACTTTGTAGAAGCTAAAAAGTGCCAGATAGTGGCTCTAAATCAGTGATTCTCAAACAGGGTGCAACTTACCCCACTCCTGCAAGCCCCCGGGACATTTGGCAATTTTAGTTGTCAAAACTAGATTGAGGATGCCACTGGGGTTGAATGGGTAGAAAGGGGGAATGCTGCTATGCATCCTGCAATGCACGATATAGCCCACACAGGAAATAATTCTCTGCCAAGGACATGTGGATAGTGCCAAGACTGAGAAATCTTGGTCTAAATTAAACAACAATAACAAAACATATACATATACATATATATATATATATATATATAAATATACATATTGTACTGTAACAAAACATTATATATATATATATATATGTTTTGTTATTGTACAACACTCAAGTCCATTTTCTAGAGCATATCTCAGCAATTTTAAACACTTCTATTCAAAATGCCAAGAAGAATTAGACAATGTGATGACAATTCCTTTGCAAACTTCAACTGTTAAAATCGTTCTCAAACTATCCTACTGGAAAAGATCAACCACACCCACAAATATTTCTTGATATTACCAAAATTAATGTTGACTGTGGCAGTAAAAGTTTGTTATAACTTTTATTTAGTTTGTTGTAACTAACCAAATATACTCTCTCTCTCTCTCTCTCTCTCTCTCTCTCTATATATATATATATATATATATACACACACGTATATATACACATAGTTTTTGGGTAAAAATAGCTGGCTTGTTATAACTTACTAAATATAACTATATATATATATATAGTTAGTTTTGGGTAAAAATAGCTGGTTGGCTAGTAACTATTATTTACAGGATGTTCCCTTTGGCAAGGGGAAGCACTGAAAAATAAATAGCTTCTTTCTTTGAAAATGTGGCATATATACACAGTGGAATACTATGAAGCCATAAAAAAGGGATAAGTTCATGCCCTCTGCAGGGACATGGTAAAGCTGGAAGCCATCTTTCTCAGCAAACTAACACAGGAACAGAAAACTAAACACCACATGTTCTCACTCATAAGTGGGAGCTGAACAGTGAGAACACACGGAGACAAGGAAGGGAACATCACACAGCAGGGCCTATTGAGCGGTGGGGGGCTAGGAAAAGGATAGCATTAGGAGAAATACCTAATGTAGATGATGGGTTGATGGATACAGCAAACCACCATGGCACATGTATACCTATATAACAAACTGGCACGTTCTGCACATGTATCCCAGAACTTAAAGTATAATAATTTAAAAAAAGTTTACAAAAATGACAAAAAATGAAAATGAAAATTTTAAAGTTTTAATAAGACAGTTGGTCTGAAATTTAGTCTTCTTCTTACTTCTAAAATTTAGTCTACAAACGTAAGCAAAAACACAAACCCAAGAAATATAAAGCAATATATGCACAACTTTGTACACAGTAGATTCTCATAAACATTTAGCTAGTAAGATTTACTCAAATATCCACTGTGTTATTAGCAGAATCCGAGTCATATAAGTAGGTTCCTGAGATTGAGGAATTTGTATTCTACTATGAGGAGGCTGACAGTTAAACAAATATATACAATTAGAGGAGAGAAAAGGCTGAGAAAGGAAGGTAAGACCAGAATGCAAATAGCATTATGTGACATAGACGTTTGAATTTTATTATATAGACAACAGCATTAAGAATTATCCAGTAGGCCAGGCACAGTGGCTCACACCTGTAATCCCAGCACTTTGGGAGTCTGCGGCGGGCGAATCATGAGGTCAGAGTTCAAGACCAGTCTGGCCAACATGGTGAAACCCCATCTCTACCAAAAATACAAAAAAATTATCTGGGCATAGTGGTGGGCACCTGTATTCCCAGTTACTTGGGAGGCAGGAGAATAGCTTGAACCTGGGAGGCTGTGGTAGCAGTGAGCCAAGATCGTGCCACTGCACTCCAGCCCTGGTGACAGAGTGCAACTCTGTCTCAAAAAAAAAAAAAAAAAAAAGAACTACCAGGTAGAAGTGGAAAGAATGTCCTGGAGTGATACATACCACTAGGATTTTAATATCCAGGGAAGAGGCGTTAGGAGCTTAATTAAGAGAGCAACATAATTATGGAGAAGAGTAGGCAGGTATAAAAGCTACAAATGAGGTTAAATTGAGTGAGCTTGGTGATTGATTATCGAGGAGTGGGATTGGGATATGAGATGAGAGAGAACAGACATGTAGAATGACCCCCAGGTGTCAAGTGGTTGCTATGGTTTGAATGTGTTCTCTCCAAAATTCAGGTGTTGAAACTTAATGGCCAATGTGATGGTATTAAGAGGTAGAGCCTTTAGAAGGTGATTAAGTCACAAAGGATCCTCCCCTTGTGAATGGGATTAAGGCCCTTATAAAGGAGGCTTCATGAAGCATTCGGCTCTTTTGCCCTGTTGCATTCTTTCAGGTGACATACAGCATCCCTGCCATATGTAGGATGCAGTAACAAGGCACTGTCTTCGAGGCACAGAACAGCCCTCACCAGACAACTTAAACTGCCAGTGCATTGATCTAGATCTTCCTAGCCTCAAGAACTTCAAAAAATAAATTTCTATTGCTTATAAACTACCCAGTCTCAGATATTTTGTTACGGCAATGCAAAACAGACTAAGACAGTGAGTTGGATAAGTACTTATTCACTAAGATAGAAAATCAAAGAAAAGTGAATTATGAAATAATCTTCTGAGTTCACTGAGGTAACCTAAGTTTGAAATGCCTTTATGATACCCCGGTTGTGTATCAAATAGAAAACTATACATGTGGGTCTGGAATTAACAGAAGAGAGCTGGACTATGAGGAGAGACAATTTTGCATGGATCTGTAACATCTCTGTATGTCTTTTGGGCAGAAATGTCGACAGTTTTTGGTTCTGGATCATCTTTTCAAGGATGGTTATATAAGGATATTCAAGAGAACAGCCTTGAAGATAGGGATGGTGTCTCACTCTGGAAGGCAGAGCAGGCTTGTTTGCCTTAAAGTGTAATATAGATAATGTGTCAGAGGAGGATTCTGGGAATATGGTGAAGTAGGAATCACGAGGACCTTGTCTCCATAACAACTGAACTGGAAGAATCTGTCTGATGTACTTATTTTGGGACTCCGGAGCCTATTGAAGGCTTGAAACTTCCAGGGAAAAGTTTGGAGAATACTTGTAGTTAATTACGGTCAATTTCAGCTTTAACACAGAGCAGCTACCTATCTCCTACCCTCAGCTTGTGACAGACAGCTGTGCACAAGTGCCTGGAGAAGCTTGCACACAGACTGTGGAAGCCAGGGGTGGGTAAAAAGGACCCTGTCATCCAAATATCAGGAATCTATGCTGTAATTGCTTATTTCCGCTTCTGATCACAGAGGTGCAGGCAAAAAGTTGAGTAAACATTGGTGTTGCACCTTTTTCTATTGCTGTAAACTCCTCCTCTTCTAGCTGAAGAAATTTAGAGAGAATTTAAAGGGATACTAGCACTCATCCTTTTCCACACCCCCATTTTTTTTCTTTTTCCTTTTATGGAGCCACACATTAAGGACTAGGAAATTCAAAAGCAACTGTATATGTGGGGGAAAAATAGAAAGTGACTGTACAAGCTCAGGGAAAGTTGCAGGCTCAAAACAGACCTGGTAAGCCCTTAAATTTATACTTCAGGCTGATATTTGGCACACGGACAGCCTGAAACAATCACAAAACAAGCACAGTAGCAGAAAACAGCAAAGCCTGTGGAAGGGGAGAATCTGATTTCCAGAGTTACCACATTATTAGATTCAAATGGCCAGGTTTCCACAACAAAAAAATCACAAGACATGCAAAGAAATAGGAAAATACAGTCGATTCAAAGGGGGTAAAAAAAACAATAGAAACTGTCTCTGAAAAATACCTAATGGCAGATCCACTAGACAAAGACCTTAAAACAACTATCTCAAAGATGCTCAAATGACTAAAGAAAGATGTGAAGAAAGTCAAGAAAACGATTTATGAACAAAATATTAATAAAATATTTATAAAACATAAAAAGAAACCAAAAAGAAATTCTGGAGCTGAAAAATACCATAACTGAAATGAAAGCTCACCAGAGATATTCAAAGGCAGATTTGATTTGGAAGAAAGAATCAGCAATAAACCAATTGAATCTAACAGATACAGAACATTCTATCCTACAGCAATAGCATATATATTCCTCCCCCACTGCACACAGGACATTTTCTAGCATAGACCACAGAATACGTCACAAATTAAGTCTCAATAGGTTTTTTAAAAATAGATGATAGCTATCAAGCAAAGTTTTTTTTAAACCACAATGAAATGAAGTTAGAAATCAATTTTAAAAAGCTGAGAAATTCACAAGTTTGTAGAAATTACACAATGTACTCTTAAACAGCCAATGGAACAAAGAAGAAATTATAAGGAAACTTAGAAAATACTTAGAGATGAATGAAAATGGAAACACAGCACATCAAAACTTATATGACACAAAGAAAGTGGTGTAAAGACAGAAATTTATATGTATAATGTTTACATTAAAAAATAAGAAAGATCTCAAGTCAACCATCTAACTTTACAACTTAAGAAACTAGAAAAATAAGAACAAACTAAACCAAAAGCTAGTAGAAAGAATAAAATAATAAAGAATACAGCAGAGAGAAATGAAATAGATAATAGAAAAACAATAGAGAAAGTCAATAAAACCAAAAGATTGTTCTCTGTAAAGATCAATAAAATTGACAAACCTCTGGCTAAATGGACTAAGAAAAAAGAGAAGACTCAAATTATTAAAATCAGTAGTGAAAGCAGAGACATTACTATCAATTCTATAAAAAAGAATTATAATAGCATACTATGAACAATTATACACCAACACATTGGATAAACTAGATGAAATTGACAGATCCTTAGAAATGGAAAACCTACAAAGATGAAATCACACACACACACAAAAAAAACCCCAGAAAATATGAATAGACCTATAACTAGTAAGGAGATTGAATTAGTCATCAAAAATTTTCCAAGAAAGGGTAGCCCTGGACCTGATGGCTTCACTGGTGAATTATACCAAACATTTAAAGAATACTAATACCAATTATTCTGAAACTTTTCACACAAGTCAAAGGAAAATACTTCCTAACTCAATCTATGATGCCAGCATTACCTTGAGACCAACATCAAAGACACTACAAGAAAATAAAACTATAGACCAATATTCCTTATGAGCATTGATGCAAAAACACTCAACAAAATATTAGCAAACTTAATTCAACAGCATATTAAAATGAGGATATACAGTGACAAAGTGGGGTTTATTCCTGCAATGCAAGGGTGGTTCCACATGCAAAAATCAATCAATGTGTTACACCACCTTAACATAATGAAAAAAAATACATAATCATCTCAATTGCTACAGAAAAGGCATTTGAAAAAATTCAACACTCTCAATGAAAATACTCAACAGATAAGGACTAGAAGGAAACTACCTTAACATAATAAAAGCCATATGAAAAACCCACAGTGGATATTATAAACTCAATGGTGAAAGACTGAATGCTTTTCCTTTAAGATCAGGATCAAAGATGACCACGTTTGTCACTTCTATTAAATAGAGTACTAGAAGTTCTAGCGGAGCAATAAGGCAGGAAAAAGAAATAAAAGGCATCCAAATTGGAAATAAAAAAGTACAATTATCTCTGTCTTAGAGTGACATGATATTATATGTGGAAAATCCTGGAGATTCCATACATACACATACAAAAGACTGCTGGGACTAACAAATGAATTCAGCAAAGTAGCAGAACAGAAAGTCAACACACAAAAGTTAATTGCACTTATATATGCTAACATAAATATTTAAAAAAGAGAATTATTAAAACAATTCCATTATAATGGCAGCAAAATGAATAAAATACTTAGGAATTAAGTTAACCAAAGATGTAAAAAATGTGTACAATGAAAGCTAACATTGCTGAAATAAAGAAGACATAAAGGGAAGGATATTTCATGTTTATAGATTGAAAGACCTAATATTTTTAAGATGTCAATACTACCAAAAGAGAATTACAAATGCAATTTCCATCAAAATCCCAAGGACATTTTTTTTTTTGCACAACTAGAAAACCCACCCTAAAATTTATATGGAATTTTATGGGATCCTGATTAACTAAAACAATTTTAAAAAGAAGAACAAGGCTGAGGGACTAATATTTTCTGATGTCAAAACTTGCCACAAAGCCACAGTAATCAAAACAATGTGACACTGACATTAAAAAAAAACAACAACCAGTAACATATAGACCAATCTAATAGAACAGAGAGCCTGGAAATATACCATTGCCTATACGACCACATAATTTCTGACAAGGGTGCCAGGAACACTCAATGGGAAAGAACTGTCTTTTTGACAAGTGGTGCTGGGAAAACTGAACAACCTTACGAAAGAATGATATTGGATACTTACCCAAAATGATATATACAAAAATTAGCTCAAAATATAAAATAGATTTATATGTAAGAACTCCAACTGTAAATCTTAGAAGAAAACTTACACAAAAGCTCCACGATATTAGATTTGACAATGATTTCTTATATACTGTACCAAAGGCACAGACAACAACCACAACAACAAAAATAGACAAACTGGACTTCAGAAAAATTAAAACGTTTTGTGCGTCAACTGATAATATCCAACAAAGTAAAAGGTTACCCACAGAATGGGAAAAATATTTGCAAATTATATACCTGATAAGGGACTAGTATCCAGATCATAGAGAACTCCTAATGCTCAACACCTAAAAACCAAATAACCTGATTCAAATGGACAAAGGACTTGAATAGACATTTCTCCAAAGAAGATGTACAATTTGCCAATAAGCACATGAAAAGATGCTCAACATTGCTAATCATCAGAGAAACACAAATCAAAACTATAATGAGATACCATCTCACACCCATTAGGAGAGCCTTTATGAAAAAATAAACACAACAAACAGACAAAACAGACAAAGAACTACAGAAAATAGCAAGTGTCGATGAGGACATAGAGAAATTGGAACGCTTGCACCCTGTTAGCGGAAATAAAAAATGAGACAGCCCTTGTGGGAAACAGTATGGAGGTTTCTCAAAACACTAAAGGACACCATATGATCAAGTAATTCCAAGTGTAGATATAGACCCAAAAGAATGGAAAGCAGGAGCTCAAAGCTGTATTTGTACACTCACGTTCATAGCAGTGCTATTCACAATACCTAAAACATGGAAGCAAAACAAACACCCATTGATGAATGAATGAATAAGCAAAATGTGGCATATACATAAAATGTAATGTTATTCAGCGTTAAAAAGGAAGGAAATTCTGACATATGCTCCAAAATGAATGAACTTTGAGGACACTATGCTAAGTGAAATAATCCAGTAAAAACAAGGGTAAGTACTGTATAGTCCCACTTATAGGAGATATTTAGAGCACCTCAAAATCATAAAGACTGAAAGTAGAATGGTGGTTGCCAGGGGCTGGGAGTACAGGGAAATGAAAAATTATTGCTTAATGAGTATAGAGTTTCCATTTTTGCAAGATGAAAAGAGTTATTGGGATGGATACTGGTGATGGATAAACAACTTTATGAATGTATTGAATTCTACAAAACTGTGCACTTAAAGATGGTTGAGATTATACATTTTTATAAGGGGTATTTTACACTAAAAATTTGGGGCTAGGAGATAATGTCCTCCTCTGGAGCCCAGATTGGACAGGTTTATTTGCAGTCCATTTTAAAATTTTGGGATATCCTAAGCTCAGGTTTTCTCAGTTTGGGTGCAAACCCACTGCATCAAACTGGCCTCTCTACATCTACAGTACCCCCATGGACCTGGGTGGAAAAAGATAACTGGCATGAATATGAGGCTTATTCAGTTTGCTATGCTATGAGTAAGAAAGGTCTTTGTCTCTGACCCAAGTGCCTGAGTCTTCTGCCAGCATCCATGAACCTGTGGCAGTCTAACCTGTTAGCTTGCAAGCATGGTAATATCTCATACAGTTATTGAAAGGCTAGAAATGGAGATTTGGGAGTGATCAAAGTAGTGGCAGTGGTCGAAGTTTTAGGATTGCATAAAGATCCCCCCACTACAGTATGAAAGAAATGGAATTCTTCAACCTGAAATATGTAGTATTTTTTTTCTTTTATTCCTTCCTCCCTCCCTCCTTCCCTTCCTTCCTTCTTTCCCTCCCCTTCCATTCTTCCACATTCCCTTTTTCTCATCGTCTATTAATCTTTGTTTTGTAACAGCAGATAAACCCAGAAGGCATTGTAAACTAACTGCATCTCTCTCCTTCATCACTGTACATAGAGATGCTATTCTTCTCCTAGGGCCCAAACTGTCTCAAAGAAACTGTCTCATGCAAAGCTTACAACAGGCAGCCCTCTCAGACTCTCACAGTCTGGCCAATCATAGATGGAGATGGGAAGATACAGTGCTTCTGCTAGAGAGGACACAGAGAAAGCAGATACAAGCAAAGTAAAGCAGGGAGCAACCTGTGAAACCATTTGAGAAGAAAGGCTTGTTTGTGAGCGTTCCAGAGAAAATGCCATTTATTAAATGTCTTGATTTCCCCCACAAACACATTGTAGCAGAGTATGAACATTCAAACGTTTAACTTCGAAAGTTAACACTTTTATTTTTCCTCTTTTCTTTGCTATCCAGGGGCTATTTCAGATAAGCCTGTATTTCTACTTCTGATTATCTCAGGTCTTGTTTTAGTGGCCCATTAATGTCTCTTACTAAAGGAAGAGATTACATTTTTTGAGAAGTGATTCTGGTGGTGGGTGCAGTATATGTGGGGCACAAATTATAGGAAGAATTTTGTTGAAGACAAACAAGTTTGTGTCTTTGGCGATGGAGAAGTCAGTCAATGAGGCTCCTAATGTTTATTAACTGATTGCAGTAAAATTTTAAAGTGAGAAGAGAAGGAATAACTTAATGAGTGCACACAATGAAAACCCAATGGATAAGACATAGAAGTACTTCCCAGGGGCTGGGTCTTGCTTTCCATCAAGCAAGATCTTCATGGCTAATACTCAAGAACTGTTTTTGTTGAATCTTCCGAAGTCCTAAAGAAAATATTCCTTTTATGATCTATTCACATCTGCTTTCACTCTGAATGCCCAGCAAGAGTAATGGTCAGTCATGACACAAATCTCTAGTTTGTTCTGCCGCCCTCTGCGCACATCATTACACACATACACAATGCCACAGAACACCTGCAAGCCTAGAAAAAGAGGTCCTCAGCTGGAACCATTTTAGACAGAATCATTTCAGGATTATTTTTTGAAAGAGGAATATTTTAAAATAGAGCTTGAAAGAGTGAGCACTTTTCCAGAACAAAGAGTGGCATAAGCACAAATATGATTTTTTAAAAATGGTAGCTATTTCGGAATAAATGCCCAATAAACCTGAACCAGTAGTGATTTTACTGGTAGTAACTAGAAAATTATTTTAGTCAATTAGGGGATAGTTATATTATGTAAAGGACAAGTTAACAATTCAGATTCTGCAGTGTCACGTTTTGGCATTAGGTATTCCTGAGTGCAGACTGATGCAATAAATGCAGGACATTTCGAGGCATTTCTATTAAGTGCAAAGAGTTATGTGGTTAGCAAACATTCTCTATCTGTAAAATTGTTCACTCCCCAGACTGAAAACAGACAGAAAAAGAAAATAAAGACCTAAAAAAGGAATATGTAGTAAATATTTCCAGGAGAAAAGAATTGTTCATTTCTCAATTTAAAAAAAGTTATGTAAAGTATGCATTTCAACAAATAATATTATAGTACACCAAGCAAATGCTTTCCACAGAAGTATGAATCACCCTCTTTCGATACATTTGTATCAAAGTATGCATTTAGCTGGATCTAACTGGGAGTGGTAACTCATGCCTGTAATCCCAGCACTTTGGGGGGCCGAGGCAGGGGGATCACTTAAGCCCACAAGTTTGAGATCAGCCTGGGCAACATGATACAATCCTATGCCTACAAAAAATTTTTTTAAAAATTAGCTGTGCGTGGTGGCATGCCACTGTAGTCCCAGCTGCTGAGGGGAAGATCACTCAAGCCTGGGATATTGAGGCTGCAGCGAGCTGTAATGGCACCCCCACTGTACTTTAGCCTGTCTGACAGGGAGAGACCCTGTCTCGAAAAAGAAAAAAAGGATCTAATTTTTCAAATGTATCTGTGAACACTAGAGCAACACTTGCATATTCAGTTCATGTTTGTTTGACCTTAGACTATATGCATACTCTGATCTATGCGGACTTGTGAGAAGACGCTTGTTGCAAAAATATGAACTCAATGTTTCTGCAAATGCATGCCTGAATAAAAGCTGTCAATAACTATTCATCAGTATGTCTTACTGGCCAGTTTGTGTTTTCAGCATATGCAGTTCCTGTAATGTGTTGTGATAATGCTGGTTTAAAACAGCTATGGTTCCATTCAGCTCACATTAAGAGTAAACAAACAGACGGCTCGCCAGAAGATGGATATTCTTTTCTAATAACACAAATATGCCACAAAACATACTTTTGTAAATATGATTACTTGAAAAATTACCTTACAATTACTTTAGAAAAATCACTCAACCTATATAAAAAACTAATTTTTATTTTTTAGAGAAAAGTAGTCACTCTGTCACCCAGGCTGGAGTGCTGTGGCGTGATCACATCTCACTGCAGCCTTGACCTCCTGGGCTCCAGTGATCCTCCTGCCTCAGTCTCCTAAGTATCTGGGAATACATGTGACATCATGCCATGCTATTTTATTATTTTTTGTAGAGGGGTCTTGCTTTGTTGCCCCAGCTCATCTTGAACTCCTGGCCTCAAGCAGTCCTCCTGCCTTGTCTCACAAAGTGCTGAGATTACAGGCGTGAGTCACCATGCCTGGTTTAAAAAAAATTTTTTTTTGAGATGGAGTTTCGATCTTGTTGCCCAAACTGGAATGCAATGGCATGATCTCGGCTCACTGCAACCTCTGCCTCCTGGGTTCAAGCGATTCTTTGCCTCAGGCTCCTGAGTAACTGGGATTACAGGAGCGCGCCACCATGACTGGCTAATTTTTTGTATTTTTAGTAGAGATGGGGTTTCACCATGTTGGCCAGGCTGGTCTCAAACTCCTGACCTCAGGTGATCCGCCCACCTCTGCCTCCCAAAGTGCTGGGATTACACGTGTGAGCCACTGCGCCCGGCCGGTTAAAAAATTTTTTTAAGTGAGAGTTCTTAGAATGTTCAGAGTAAATATAAGATTAAAAGTACCTTGTTTTCTAACCTGTAGGTTAAGAGAGAAGGAAAGGGACAACATACCTTAGCTTATAACCATGAACACCAGCCAAGTATTCATGTAGCAACTCCATCAATAAACCGTTCATAAATTTCCGTATGTAATTAGTTTTATTGAATGCTGGCAGCTGGTGTATATCCTATCTTCGCAAAGTAAATATCTGAAAGAAGAAAAGCAAGCTCTTTCATCATGAAGTTATATTAAGAAGTTTAATGAACCACATATATTACATAACATGTACATCAAACATTGCGGACATTTCCAGGAAAGATACAGGAATAAGAGAAGGCTTATAACCTAGCCCTCACTAAAAATTTACTAAAGTAAACAAAATAGGCAAGAAAATTGAAACTAGAAAATACTCTCAAACTTATACCACAAATTTTATGGAATCGCTTTTAGGAACAGTATCAATTGAATAACATTGAAAATCAACGCTGTAATTTCACATTAAATAATCTTTCTAAAAGCAGTGATTCAGTGGTTTAGGAAGCCAGTGGTATAAGTCTGGAAAATCTCCAGTAACATTGCCCATTTTGGAAAGAGATATGGAGGCAGAGACTGAATTAGATAATGTGGAAGAAATCTTTTCATTAAGAGTTGACTGTCATGGGATTTAATGCTCAACGTATATATGCTATAAAGAAAAATTCCTCCAAAAATTCAGAGAAATGAAGCAGGTTACTTGCAGAAGAGTGAAAAAATAGATTGTCCTCAGACTTTTCCTTAGCAACAGCAAGCACCAGAAAAGTTATTTCTATGGACAAGGAAATGTCAGTAAACAGTTGGAAATATGGTGTATGGTTTATGAAAGACATTTGGTCTGGAGATAGAAATGCCTGCTCGTCAGTTGTACCCAATTGCCGTCACGAGGAATTCTAGGCCGGTATTGCCAGATCGTTCAAATTTTTAAGAGAAGTAAATATTCTCTATTTTTAAATAAAATCTTCTGATCTTAAATTTTAAATTTACAACTATTTGAATTTTAATAGAAAACATTTAAGAACTGCCATGGTTGAGCCAAAGAAAGTACTGGGAGCATTAATCTGAAAACTCTGTAGTAGAATATGAAGGAAACAAAGGCCCTACAATTAGCCTCGATGAACTCTAACAACTATCTAATGTGTTAAAACATGTTACAAAGCTGCATTTATTAAATGTGTGATGCCAAATTATAGCAATTTTGGTATGATAGAGGTAGCATTACAGTGAGTAAAATCAATATAAATTTTTCAATATGATTTGGGGACATTGTATAGCTATTTGGAAAACAAAATTATGTTGAAATCCAACCTCACATATCACAACAAACATAGTGACCACTTAATATAAATGTAAAAAAATATGCACATACTAAAATAAAATTCAGGTATATATTTCTGTAAAGATAAGTTGAGAAAGAACTATCTGAGCGTAAACTAAAGCCATCGTATCAAATAGCTATTGCTGCACAACAAACCACGCTTAGTGGATTAAACAATGATTTATTCTTTCTAATTATTTTTTTAATTGGCTGAGTGGTTCTTAGGCTTATTTTGACTGGGTTGACTCATGTGGCTGCAATCAGGTCAGAAAGCGGCTAGGCTCAGCTAGGGCAAATGGAATGCCTGTTTTTTCATCTTGAATGAGACTAAGCTGGGCTTCTTCAGAGGATAGCCACCTCAGAATTTCCAAGAGGCAAAAGCAGAAACTGCAAGGAATTTGAGACGTAGCTCAAAAGTTACACAGTCATTTCTGCCTCATTCATAGCAAGTCACTGTGTTCCGTGTTTGCCAGTTTCCAGAAGTGGGAAAGTAAACTGTGTCTCTCCATGAAATAAGTTGCAAAGGATTCTTGGCAATTTTTTTTTTTTTTTGAAATGGTGTTTTGCTCTTGTTGCCCAGGCTGGAGTGGAATGTCGCGATCTCAGCTCAGGGCAACCTCCGCCTCCCGGGTTCAAGCAGTTCTCCTGCCTCAGCCTCCCGAGTAGCTGGGATTACAGGCATGTGCCACCACACCCGGTTAATTTTGTAATATTTATTCTTTCTTTTTTTTTTTTAGTAGAGACAGTTTCTCCATGTTGATCAGGCTGGTCTCGAACTACCGACCTCAGGTGATCCGCGTGCCTCGGCCTCCCAAAGTGTTGGGATTACAAGCATGTGCCACCGCACCTGGCCTTCTTGTCAATTTTTAATCTACCACAGGAACAAACTTCAAAGGACAATTTTGTTGTTTTGATGAAATAAAGGTTTGAAGTTTTACTGCCAAACTCCCACAATGAAAAAGGCTGAACAAATAACAAAAGTGGTTAAAAAAATTTCTCAATATATGTGACTAAGGATTAATATTTCTATTTTTTAATTTTATTTATTTTTTGTTTTTATACATTTAGTGGTACAAGTGCAGTTTCGTTACATGCATACATCATGTAGTGGTGAAGTCTGGGCTTTTGGTATATCCATCAAACCAAATAGTGAACATTGTACCCAACAGGTAATTTTATAGCCCTTGCACCCCCGCCACCCTCCACATTTTGTAATCTCCAATGTCTGTTATTCTACTTTGTATGTTCAAGTGTACTCATTGTTTAGCTCCCACTTACAAATGAGAACATGTGGTTTTTGACCTTCTGTTTTTGAGTTATTTCATTTAGAATAATGGTCTCCAATTCCATCCATGTTGCTGCAAAATACATGATTTCATTTGTTTTTATGGCTAAGTAGTATTCCATGGTATACATGTACCATATTGCTTTTATCCAATCATCCACTGATGGACACTTATGTTCATTCCACGACTTTGCTAAGAATTAATATTTCTAATACATGAAGAGCTCTTACAAATCAATGAAAGAAAGTAAAAACTAATTAGAATAGGGTAAATCAATTGTACTAACAATTCGCAAAACAAGAACTATCAATGTTAGTATGAAAATAATCTAACTCTAATCCATTTAGTAATCAAACAAACTCAAAATAAAATACCACTGCAATATTTTTTACCACCCATAAAACTATTTAATAGTACAAATTTAAAAATTGATAATAATGCCCTTTTATGGGAAATTATAGAAATAGAATGCTCTCCCACACTAGAAGAATGTGAATTTGAATTTCCTTTCAGAAATTCAAAACTGGATATGCTAGCAAAATTCTTTAAAACTATGCATAACTAACAATTCCACTTCTAAGAATTTGTCTTAAGATAATTAGGCAAATAGACAAAAATAAATAATAAGAATCTTTTTTTCCAAAGTTGGTCACATAGCTCATAAATAATAACAAGATCAATTCTTTATTCTTTCATGCATTCATTCAACAAACATTTATTTTTATGTATAGGCATTTTTGGTAAAACAAAGTCCCTGCTGTCATGGTGCTCCTGTTCTGTTGTGGCAGCTATTATACATAATATACTATCAGGCAAAGGGGTAAGGAGTTATTTTAATAAAGTAGTCTGAGAAGACCTCTCTAATGAAGTGACATTAGAACACAGAACTTGTGGAAGACCCAGAGATGTTCTCCCAAAGATCCGTTTTCAAAGAAGTACTTGTTGTCTAGCAAGGCAGAGACTTTGTTTTATTCACAGTTTAATTCCTAGCGCTAAGCATGTAGCTTTATGCTTGGTACCTAAAGAACTCAAAATAATCAAGATATTTCCATTAAAAATTATTTATTATTATGTAGATTTAGAACACCTAGACAACCTTGGCATGCAAAACCTATACTTTGACACTATGTTATTTTCTCTTTGGGCTGCATTTGTGCCTTGGCTCAGTCTTAGATCTTTCCTGGGACTCTACTGAATGCACTGAATCAGTGGTGTGACCGGGAGAGTGGCTGCCCGGTCTGTCCTTTTTGGACTGTCATCTTTCCTCTCCAATGTTACTAGCTTCATTGTCCTCAGTACTCAACCAATAATCCTGGTATTATGGACTTCTGGAAGCATCACTTTTGGCAGTGGAGGTGCCTTGTAGGCCTATTTTACACCAAATACACAACCCTCTCTGATTCTGCAAGAAGTGTTGTAATTCAACTACTTTCTCTCAAAGCCATGAGTTTCTTTCTTTCTTTTAGATTTTTTTTTTTTAATTTCAATAAGTTTTGGGGGAACAGGTGATGTTTGGTTGGTGAATAAGTTCTTCAGTGGTGATTTCTGAGATTTTGGTGCACCCAACACCCAAGCAGCGTACACTGTATCCAATGTGCAGTCTGTTATCCCTTGCCACTTCCCCACCCTTTCCCCTGAGTCCCCAAAGTCCAATGTATCATTCTTATGCTTTTGTGTCCTCATAGGTTAGTTTCCACATATGAGTGAGAACATACCATGTTTTGTTTTCCATTCCTGAGTTACTTCACTTAGAATAATGCTCTCCAGTTCCATCCAGGTTGCTGTGAATACCATTATTTCATTCCTTTTTATGGCTGAGTAGTATTCTATGGTGAGTGTGTGCGTGTGTGTGTGTGTGTGTGTGTGTGTGTGTGTGTATCACATTTTCCTTATCCACTCATTGATTGATAGACACTTGGGCTGGTTCCATCTTTTTGCATTTGCAAATTGTGCTGCTATAAACATGCATGTGTAAGTATCTTTTTTGTATAATGACTTCTTTTCCTCTGCGTAGATACCTAGTAATGGGATTGCTGGATCAAACGGTATACCTACTTTTAGCTCTTTAAAAAATCTCTGCACTATTTTCCATAGTGGTTGTACTAGTTTACGTTCCCAACAGTGTAAAAGTGTTCCCTTTTCATGGCATCCATGCCAACATCTATTATTTTTTAATTTTTATGTTATGGACATTCTTGCAAGTTTCTTTATTTTTTTCCTTCAATTATCTAGTTCAGAAAAATCTCTTCCAACCTTTGTTAGATTCTTAAATAGCTTGATTGCCTACCTGAATACCCAAACTCTTCCTTTAAATAATTCTGATGTGATTCAAAAGTGTCTTAATTAAATAATCTAAAATTAATCAATATTATTGAGCACCTAGTACATCTTATAAATGTGTTAAATTAGAAACATACCCAATTGCACAGTAAACATGAATCTTGAATTAGCTGCCATGTAGTTGAACCATCCAAACATAACTAGCAATATCAAGTGGTATAGAACGGGGTCCTCAACTGGGATGGTAACGATTGCTGATTACTCAAATTAGAGTCAAATATAAAACATGTAGTTAAATTGTTTGTTTTGCTTGAATTAAACAAAAAATTTAAACAATTTCATTTGTTGCACTGAAAATCAGTGAATTAAAATTTCAGTTATGACTAGCAAAAGAGCAACAACAGTAAAAGCAGCAAAAGCCAGGTCTAATGGCATCAACACAGACAGTGACCTGTCATTTTTAGGCCTTGTGTTAGGCTGAATAACATAAGCCCCCAACCCTACATGTCTATGTCCTAATCCTTAGAACTTGTGAATATATTCTCTTACATGGCAAAAAAGACCTTGCAGTTCTGATTAAGTGAAGGATTTTGAGATGGAAAGTCATTCTGAATCATGCTGGTAGGCCCAACGTAACAACAACTTTTTTTACAGAGAAAGACACAACCTATAGAATAGGAGAAAATGTTTGCAATCTATCCATCTGACAATGGTCTAATATCCAGAATCCACAAGGAACTTAAACAAATTTACAAGAAAAACAACAACAACAACAAAAACAAATAAGCCTATTAAAAAATGGGCAAAGGACACTAACAGACACTTCTCTAAAGAGGACATTTATGCGGCCAGCAAATATACAAGAAAAGCTCAGCATCACTAATCATTAGAGAAATGCAAATCAAAATCACAATGAGATACCATCACAGTAGTCAGAATGGCAATTATTAAAAAGTCAAAAAAACAACAGATGCTGGCAAGGCTGTGGAGAAGAGAAATGCTTATACAGTGTTGATGAGAATGTAAATTAATTCAGCCATTGTGAAAGACAGTGTGGCAATTCCTCAAAGACCTAGAACCAGAAATCCAGTGTCCAAACACACGTTAATGATAGACTGGATAAAGAAAATGCAGTACATATGCATCATGGAATACTATGCAGCCGTAAGAGAGAATGAGATCTTGTCCTTTGTAGGGACATAGATGGAGCTGGAAGTCCTTATCTTCAGCAAACTAATGCAGGAACAGAAAACCAAACACTGTGTGTTCTCGTTTATAAGTGGGAGCTGAGCACTGTGAACACATAGACACAGCGAGGCGAACAACACATACTGCAGCCTGTTAGTAGGGGGTGAAAGGGAGAGCATCAGAAAAAATAACTAATGTATGCTGGGTTTAATACCCAGGTGATGGGAAGATCTGTGCAGCATATCACCGTGGCATATATTTACGTGTGTCATAAACTTGCACATCCTGCACATGTACCCTGGAACTTCAAAAAGATTAAAAAAAAAAAAAAAAAAGAGGAAGACAAAGGATAAAAGTCAGGGAAGGTGACATGACCATGGAAGTAGAGGGATTATGTGATACAAGGGCATGAGCCAAGAGCCAAAGAATGACTCCAACCACCAGAAGCTGGAAAAGGAAAAAAAAAAAATTCTCCCTTAGAACCTCCAGAAAGAACTGTTCCTGCTGACATTTTGACATTAGCTTAGTGGATTGATTTTGGACTTCTAACATTCCAAACTGCAAGATAATATATTTACGTTGCTTTGAGCCAACAAGTATGTGGCAATTTGTTTTAGCATTAATAGAAAACCTATGGATCTCAATGTATGAAACTGGGTTTTAATCTTTCCCCAAACTTGTTCATCTGCAGCCGAAACTGACCCAGTAATTAGCACCTTAACTACTCAGTTGCTCAAATCAAAACCCAAGAAACCACCACTGATACTTCCTTTTTCCTTTACCACTTCCTTTAATTCATTAACAACCCCTATTAATTTTCAAATACACTTCCTATCCATATATTTCTCTCCCTTTCCACTATGACCACCTATGTCTAAGGCATTATTACTTCTCTCCAAAGGAATTAAATGGCCCTTTGAAAATAATTTCTTACAGAAAATTTCACAAACTAGTATGTAATGACCCCCATACAGGCATAAAACCACTATACTAGTTATCAGTATTTCATGAGTCTTCTTCTTCTCTTACTCCTCTTTTTTTTCCAGAGTATTTGAGAGAAAATCTTACGTATCATATTATTCCACCAAAAAATACTTCATTATTTACCTCTGAATAAGAACATATTTTCTAACAACCCCTTTGCCATTTTATAGCTAAAAATTATAAGAAGTTCTTTGTTAATATTATTGATACGGTTCATAGCATGTTTGGATTTCTTATTGCCTCAAATATGATTTTTATAAATAGTATGTTTGAATCACATTCAACTAGGTCCTTTTATTGCATTTAGTTGTTATGTTTTATAAGGGTCTTTTATTCTATAATAATTACTTCCCATTTCCATCACCTTTTATATGCCATTCATTGCTGGATAAATGGAGTCATTGTTTTTCTGTAGAATTTTCACATTCTAGATTTGGCTGGTTACTTCCTCATGGTGTTGTTTAACTTATTCCTCTGTTCACTGTATTTCATATAAATGTAGAGGACTAATTAGATTCAAGTTCAATGTTTTGGGTAAGAATACTTTATAGGTGTCAATATGTGTTGCAATCACATTTTGAGACACATAGTATCTGGCTTTCCCATTTTTAGTGATTAGCTCAATTGATGGGATTCTGAGTACGTCAGTCTGATGTATTCATTATAAAATTCTTCATTAACCTCTCCACTACTGGTTTAAGCAGCTATGTGTGATCATTGCAGAGATCCATTACAGGTCCCAAAATGGTGATTTTCTAATTCTATCATTCCTACTGCTTTATTTGCTGAAATTTTATAAATAGAAACATGCCCTCATCAACTACTGGTTACCCTGAAATACATCTTACCAAGGAAAGGTAAAACAAATGTTTTCTCTCTCTCTCTCTCTCTCTCTCCCTCCCCCACCTTTAATTAAAGAATTTCAGAAAAAAATGAGGTAGCACCCTAGCAACTTCAATGATGAGCAATGTATGTGTTTAAATTTGTCTAATAAACCTCATAGATTTTATTCCTTTGACTTGTTTCAATCCATGCAATTGCTTTTTTTAAATTGAGATGACTAACTTACAAAATAGCTGTACACAGTTAATGTATACGTGTTGATGTATATAAGTATACACTTGTAAAACTATCAGCACATTGTAAACTTAATTATCACCTCTTGAAGTTTCCCCCCCGCCTCTTATTGGTAAGAAAACTTAAAATCTACCCTCCTAACAAATTGTTAAGTATTCAATACAGTATCACTAACTATATGCACTATTTTGTACAGTAGATTGCAGATGTTTTTTCATCTTGCATAAGTGGAACTGAGTACACTTTGATCAACACCTTTTCAATTCTTGCTCCTCTCGGCCCCTAGCAACCGTCATTCAAGTATCTGCTTCTATGAAGAGTTTGACTATTATCCATGTGATACCTTCTTAACTATCCTTGCATCTTTTATTACACTTTCCAATCAATTTTTCACATAGTATGTAAGTTGATCATAAGGAAAAAAATGTAAATTGGATTATTGCACTCTCTTAAGTTTTTTTCATGTTATCTTTTACTATGAAATATGCCCCCAATTCCTTACCACTGATTACAAGTGCTGCCTAAGTTGGCCCCTGCCCATCTTTCCATGCCCACTGCATTCCATTGTCATTCTCTCTTCTGGCCAACATAGAAACTGTTTTTCAGTCAGTTCCTGGAAAATGCCAGTCTCTTTCCTATTTCCAGTCTTCTCTTGATATCTCATCTACGTGAAATTCATTTCCTTTGGATCTTTGAATATTTGTATTCTTCTCATCCTTAAGATTTAAGTTCAAATATGACCTCTGCCAAGAGGACTTCTCAGATCACCTGATGTAAAGTGGTCTCTTCCACTTATTCTCTACCTCATCTCTTTGTAATTCCTTTTAAGGCACTTATTACAAAATATATTCATCTTCTTTCTTCTCTCTTCCCTCCCTCCCTTTTTATCTTGCTTTAGTCCTTCCTTCCTCCCTTGTGGTGTAATTCATTCATAAGAATACACGCTGTACCAGGATATTGTCTGATTTGTTTACTATCAGTCTCTACTGGCTTAGCACTAGCAGGCACTCAATAAATATTTATTGAAATAATTATATAATAAAATACATATTAGTGACTATATCAATAATATTTATTTTTGATCCTTGAAAATTTCCCTTCAATAGCATGGAATCAGAATATAGAATGTATGGAAAGATGAAAAGAATTGAAAGAACTCATTGCTAAAGGCAACTCTGCATCTTTCTAGATATATAACCTTGGGAAAGTTATTCTCCTTCTCTGCGCCTCCAGTTTCTCACCTGTAAACTGGGGTTATTGATGATATCTATCTCTAAATTACTGCAAAGATTAAATGTGCACTATATGTGCACTGTAAAGCACATACAATGATTTTTGGCACATAGAAAATGCTCAATAAATACTAGCTGTTATTCATTGTTTCATGCAATCATCCTTATAATTAGCCAATATTTTTTTAATACTTCACTAAACAAAAGAAATGCATGACAAAGAAAAAGAAAATAAGCCTTATGTCTTACAAAGCTTAAAACATTTGTACAAAAGAAAAAAACAAATGAAATAATTACGTATTAGGTAAAATGACATGAATTAAACAAACTGGCTATTTTGATAAAGTGTAATCATGGAGGGGGCATGTACACTTGAGTGATAAGGGCTATGTCTCTGTAGAAATGACATTTAAGCTGAGGTATGAAGAATGACGAAGGTTAACATGGTAAAAGTGTTCTAAGTAAAGAACACATGGAGCCCAGAGAGCTTAGCATATTCTGGGCACTACCAGAAAGCCAGTGTGACTTCAGTGTCCTATACAGTGCAGAGAAGTGGATGAGGTTTTGGGGGAGGTGAAATGGGAATGAGGCCCAAGAGGGTAAGATATTGTAGGTCATGATATAAAATATGGATTTTATTTTAGGTCCATGAGGAAGATAAGGAATCTAGCAAGCTATTGTGATTGGCTTGACCAGAGGATATGGCGACGCAGCCTCGGGTGATGATAGTGATGACAAAGAATAACTGGCTTCAAAATATATTTTGGCAGTAAACCCCTCAGTGTTTACAACAGATTAGATGTGGGGGAAGCAGAAGTAATGTTAGGAGTTAAGACTGACATCTAGTCTTCCAGCTTGAACAAAGAGGTGAGTATCAGCGTGCTGTATATTGGGATAAAAAAGCTTTGTGGAAAAACCAGCCATAGGAGAGGAGGAGAGAAGTGAGATGCTGTAAAACAAAGAAAAGGGCTTCATACTTGTTCATTGCAATAGCTTTGGAAACAACAGGAGTTTCCAAAACAAGATTCAAGTTTTCTAAAAATTTAGAAACATAGAAAAATATTTCAGCAAGTTTTCAGCCAGTTTCATATTTGAAATGCCACATCCAGCACCCTAGTCATGTGGCCACACTGACTAACGCAGCACCAGCAAATGTTATTACAACAGCACACTCCTCTCCTAGAAGTTAAGGGTCTGTCAGTATTTCCATTATAAACTCCAATTTTCAGGGGCTTATAACTTGGCTATTTTAAAATCACATCAGGCTGAAACTTGCAAGTAATAAAACATTAAAAAAATAGATTTAGTGTATTTTTGTCAAGTTCTACTTAAAACATTGCCGAACTGTTATGAGATAAAGTGACTTTTAGTTAATATTTTAAGACAAATGTTTAATTAAAAGCACTCTTTAAACTTGTTGGAAAAATTACACTTTATAATACAGTCATATTTCATATGTATAGATTAGATATGGTGGACCACAAACATCACACTGAAGCAATTTTAACACATTATGCCAGAAGTTGGCTTATGTATTGCAGTTTGGGATGAATTTCCTCCTGATAAAACTTGCTGTAAATTGGTTAAGGTTCTTCTGAGGAAAAATAATTTGTTCAATTTTGTTTTACAAATAGGTATTTTTATTATTGTGCCAAGCAGAACTTTGTCTCAAAGATTTTTATTTTATTTTATTTTGAGACAGGGTCTTGGTCTGTCACCCAGGCTGGAATTCAGCGGCAAAATCACATCTGACTTCAACCTTGACCTCCTGGGCTTAAGTAATCCTCCCACTTCAATCTCCTGAGCAATTGTGACCACAGGTGCATGCCACCACCCCCAGCTGTTTTAAAAAATTTTTGTAGAAGTGGGGTCTAGCTTTGTTGCCCAGGCTGTCAAAGTTAGTTTTCAATTAAAAACATACCATCTTCAGCTTGGGATAGAATATTCTTATTTCCTGTTAGTAATGGAATTTATTAATAAATGGATTCTCACCTAAGTTCAGTTCACTTACGGCCTTTTGTAAAATTAGTTAAGCCAGGTTTCATGAGGAACCTGAAGAAACCCAGAAAATGTTACATAATAGAAGCAATTAAATACTAAATCCTAGGCAATATGGGGGATGCAAAGATGAACAAGAAATGTACCCCGCCCTTAAAGGACAATGAAACAAAACCAAAGCAGACACAGGCAACACCCAAAAGAGTAGGGCAGATAAAGCACAAGATGATATTGTGAAGGGATTGCTTTCGATGAAGAGATGAGGAAATACTTAGTATGGGAGATGGCATTTAAGCAGGATATTGAAGGCTGGATATGGAAAGAGAACGGGAACAGATGAACGCTCTATACAGACATGGCAGCATGAGCTAAGGGAAAGAGCCAGGGAGTTGCATGACAATTGTTGAGATGTTAGCACCTTATTTTTCAGGAATTGAGCCACATTTGCCCAATAGATGTCACTTTATGGGTTTGTTTCCAGAATTTCTAAAAAGTGCATATGTGTGTGGGTGTGTGTGTTTATGTGTATATTTGATTAACAGGGTACATTTGTTGAATGTGAAATGAACTCTACTTGGTAGGTTTCTTCCTTCTCCTTCCTCTTCTCCTTCTCCTCTTTCTCTTTCTCCTTCTTCTTCATTTTTATTATTATTATTTTTTTGAGACAGAGTCTCGCTCTGGTGTCTAGGCTGGACTGGTGCAATCCCAGCTCACTGCAACCTTCACCTTCCGGGTTCAAGTGATTCTCAAACTTCAGCCTCCTGAGTATTTGGGATTACAGGCACATACTACCATATCCAACTAATTTTTGTATTTTTAATAGAGACAGGGTTTCACCATGTTGGCCAGACTGATTTGAACTCCTGGCCTCAAATGATGCACCCACTATGGCCTCCCAAAGTACTGAGATTACAAGCCTGAGGCACTGCACCCAGCCTGTAAACTTCAAAATAAATATTTATTAATATTAACAATAAAGGATAAAAAGACAAACATTTATTAAGAAAAAAATTCTTTAAGAGAAAAGCAAATGTCAGACTATGTTAGAAATAATATTTATTCATCATTACAAAGATGGCATCAGAGTTGTCTTGGGCAGAAAAAGAACTGATATGAAACAGTAGCTTTTTTGGCTGGATGTCAAACACTTTGGGACACCGAGGCAGGAGGATTGTTTGAGCCCAATACATCGAGACCAGCCTGGGCAATGTAGTAAGACCCTGTCTTTCCAAAATAATCTAAACATAATTTTAAAAGAAATAATACTTTTTGAGGTCAGGCATGGTGGCTCACACCTGTAATCCCAGCACTTTGGGAGGCCGAGGTGGACGGATCATGAGATCAAGAGATCGAGACCATCCTGGACAACATGGTGAAACCCCGTCTCTACTAAAAATTCAAAAATTAACTGGGCGTGGTGGCGCACGCCTGTGGTCCCAGCTACTCGGGAGGCTGAGGCAGAAGAATCGCTTGAACCCAGGAGGCCGAGGCTGCAGTGAGCCGAGAATGCGCCACTGCACTCCAGCCTGGCTACAGAGCAAAACTCCCTCGCAAAAAAAAAAAAAAAAAAAAAAAAAGAAAGAATACTTTTGGAATCACAGCATTAATGATGATAAATTTTGTTTGTCCTGCGTTAGCTCAGACATTTTGCTCATCTCCTGTATCTGTCCTCTGAACATCTGTTGAGTTTCCGAACTCCTAACATTTGGTGAGAACATCACTTATGCTGTGGTCTGCCACTGCTGTCTTGATCCTCCCCAACACTCTCCACTCCTCTTGCATTTTCTTTTCTAACATAGGACTTTTATTTCTCTTTATTTTACCATGAAAATCTATCTATTGCTGTTTTCCATATATTTTCTTGTAAGTAGCTTTCTTTCTTCCATCTTACCTATTATTAAAATTATACTTTCTTATATTTCTGAAATGCTGAGTTATGTATGAAAATCATTTATTTAACTTATGCTAAAAGTGAAATCTAGCAATATTTATTACATGAATTTTATGGTATTGCATTGAAAAGAATATTTACCTCAAGTGTTTAAAACTCATACATTTCACAGAAATTAAATATCTGAATTAAAATTAAATAATGAAAACAGATCACATTTGGGAATATGTCCCTAACCTTTGCATTAGAATAAGGCTTTTTAATTAGAAAAGAAACTGATAAGCCATAACTAACAAGATTAATTAATAGATTACAGAAATAAAAATAAAATGATATTTTGAATGACCAAATATTAACAAAGTAAAAAAAAAAAAATTGGGAGAGAGATCCAAGATGGCCGATTAGCAGCAGCTCAGGATTGTAGCTCCCACTGAAAGCACAGAGAGTGAGTGGACACCACATTTTCAGACGAATTTTTGCTGCCCACAGACCAAGAGATTCCTGGCGGAGGAGCCCCACAGGTCGCCAGCGTGACTCTTTGGGCCGGCGCGGCCGTTTTGCCAGCACCCCGGTGCGGCGGTTCTCGGTCCGGAGTATACGGGACTGAGTGCCCTTTTGGTTGGCGTTGGAGCTCCGGGAAGACAAGAGTCTCCCATTCAGCTGATTGAAAAGCGGACTGAAGTGGGGAACCAGACCGGGAGATTCCAGGGCAGAAAGCGCCACGAATCTTAACGCCGCTGTTTCAGCTGACGTGGTGGGTTGGCTGGTCCCCCCCGCCACACACACACACAAAAAAAACAGCAATTGGAACTGCTGAGGATTGAGAGTTTCACAGCAAGTACAGCTGAACCCGGGAAGGTCCAGCTCTGTGGGGGAGGGGCGTCCGCCGAAGGAAAACTAAGAAACAGAAAAAACTTACCAACAAGCTGGACGTCCACTCAGAGACCTAATCTCAAAGTCAGCAATTACACAGACGACAGATGGATAAATCCACAAAGATGGGAAGAAACCAGCGCAAAAAAGCTGAAAGCACCCGAAATCAGAATGCCTTACCTCCTACAGAGGATTCCAGTTCCTCATCACCAAGGGAACAAGGCCTGATCCAAAATGAATGTGAGGAATTGATAGAATCAGGCTTCAGAAGGTGGATAATAAGAAACTCCTGTGAGCTAAAAGAACATGTTCTACCCCAATGCAAAGAAACTAAGAACCTTGAAAAAAGGTCTGATGAAATGCTAATGAGAGTAGACAATTTAGAGAGGAATATAAGTGAATTAATGGAGCTGAAAAACACAATACGAGAACTTCATGAAGTATGCACAAGTTTTAACAGTCGAATTGATCAAGCAAGAGAAAGGATTTCAGAGGTTGAAGACCAACTTAACGAAATAAAACGAGAAGACAAGATTAGAGAAAAAAGGGTAAAAAGGAATGAGCAAAGTCTCCAAGAAATATGGGACTATGTCAAAAGACCTAATCTACGTTTGATAGGTGTACCTGAATGTGATGAAGAGAATGAATCCAAGTTGGAAAATATTCTTCAGGATATTATCCAGGAAAACTTTCCCAACCCAGCAAGGCAGGATAATACTCAACTCCAGGTAATACAGACAACACCACAAAGATATTCCTCAAAAAGAGCAACCCCAAGGCACATAATCATTAGATTCACCAGGGTTGAAATAAAGGCGAAAATACTAAGGGCAGCCGGAGAGAAAGGTCAGGTTACCACAAGGGGAAACCTATCAGACTCACAGCAGATCTCTCAGCAGAAACCCTACAAGCCAGAAGAGAGTGGGGGCCAATATTCCAATATTCAACATCCTTAAAGAAAAGAACTTTCAACCCAGAATTTCATATCCAGCCAAACTAAGTTTCATAAGTGAAGGAAAAATAAAATTTTTTACGAGCAAGCAAGTACTCAGAGATTTCATTACCACCAGGCCTGCTTTACAAGAGCTTCTGAAAGAAGCACTATATATAGAAAGGAACAACCAGTATCAGTCATTCCAAAAAACCCATCGGTAAGCTGCATCCAGACCCATCTCACATGCAAGGATATACAGAGACTCAAAACAAAGGGATGGAGGAAGATTTGCCAACCAAATGGAGAGAAAAAAAAAAAAAAAAAAAAGCAGGAGTTGCAATTCTCGTCTCTGATAAAATAGACTTTAAAGTAACATAGACCAAAAGAGACAAGAAGGATATTGTATAATGGTAGATGGATCAATGTAACGGGAAGAGCTAACGATCCTAAGTCTATGCACACCCAATACAGGAGCACCCAGATACATAGGGCAAGTTCTTGGTGACTTACAAAGAGACTTGGACTCCCACACAATAATAGTGGGAGACTTCAACACTACATTGTCAATATTGGACAGAGCAATGAGACAGAAGGTTAACAAGGATACCCGGGACTTGAACTCAGACCTGGGACAAGTGAACTTAAACATTTACGGAACTCTCTACTCCAAATCTACAAAACATACATTTTTTTTCAGTAACACATTACATCTATTCTAAAAGTGACCACATAATTGGAAGTAAATTACTCCCCAGCAATTGCATAGCATTTCATAGGTTTAAATGAAATATTGGTTGGCTGTTTGTTTGTTATTTTCCTCCCTTATTCCTTCCTGTCTCCATTGTATAACACAATTATTAGTATAAAAGAGGTTTTCAATACCCATTTTTAGATTGCATTCTAGCCTGGGCAATAGAGCAAGATTCCCGTTCTCTCTCCCTCTTTTTCTTCTTCTTTCTCCCTTTCTTTCTCTTTTTTTTTCTTCTTTCTCTCTTTTTTCTTTTCTTTTTCTTTCTTTCTTAAAAAAAAGTTAAATGAAAACATGATAGTACATGATAGACTATGCCTAATAAACAAAGAACCCCCAATAGCCATAAAATCCAATAGAAAAATGGGTAAAGCAATCAATATATTCACAGAAAAGGAAATATAAATGGAAAATGAATATAAGGAAAGATGCTTAACCCACCAGGAGTTAGGGAAATAAAAACTGAAACAAGAAGCTAGTAGTTTTTTGCCCATAAGATTAACATAAATAAGATTAATAAAATCCTGGTGAGTGGGGGTGTCACAAAACAGGCTTTTTCATATATCCTTGGTATGAATGTGAATTATATGACCCTTTCAGAAAGCAATCTGCCAGGATTTACTAAAATTAAAAATAAGCAAATACTTAAGGAAATACCTAAGATACAGAAATAAAAATATTCCACATGCTGAGTAGTAGTGGCTGCATTTGAATATTGTTTGGTGTAAAGTTTCAGCATATGCTTTTTTCACAATCTATTCATGTGAATGCATTATCATTTGGTATAAAATAAATCAGATATAGTGAATAAAAAATGAAAAATTATAACTCATTAACAGCCATATCACATATGTTAGCACTGAATCATATATCATTTTAATGTCTTAAATAACATTACTGTTTATGGGGATAGTGCAATGACCACATCCTCTATGGCTAGTTTTAATTTTTAGAACTTTGTTTACAGTAACTCAATCATTCTATCTCCTATCTGTATATGGATTTACCATTCCGAAGCTTTACCATAATATTTTTCTTTGACCTAGTGCCAAGGTATTAATTTATATGTGAACCTATCTTATAATAATACCTGGGCTCTATGAAGTATCTTTGGTTGGGGCTGAAGGAAATTTAGCTAATATTTCATTTTATTTTTACAAACAACACATTTCCTGGTGATTTATATTTTCATTTTATATTAAAATCCTCTTGTAATTGTTGTCATTCTTTCCTTGTTTTCCTTTAATTATTTTGCCTAGAGTAAATTCTTAATTATTCAGTGACTGGATATTTAATCTGTGGCTTTTCCAAATCCTCCCTTTTTAATTCTTTACCGGTCATTCTAAAGCATTTAAATGTTTTTTTTTATTTTTATAGTTTCATCAGATGATAAATGATGGTAGAGGGAGAAGTTCCTATTAAAATAAGCAGGTTGCTCTAAAGATTCCTGGTAAAAAGTTTGATTCCAATGAATGTATAAAATAAATGTTTTAACCATTTGTGGATTGGAATCCTTTCACCATCCTATATAACTTAAAGTCACAACTCTACAATTTGCCCTTATAATAATTTTATAATATAATAAACATATTACATATAATTATATTAATATATGTAATTAACATATAATATACAACATAATTTAACTAAGACCAAAGCTGCAAGTGTTAAAAAAAAAGGGCTAATAGTCATACCCCTCCACACCACCTGCTAAGTGGCACACAGCTTGCAATAATGGGGAGTGGAAAGTTTTCTTCACAGATGTGAGAGGATTAAGTTGTTCTTACATAGAAAAGTCCTCGAATGGATTTAGAAACTAAACTGAAAAGTGGGGTTAAGGACCATGTCAAATATCAAAATAAGCAACAGTATGTCCATTAAAATACTGTTATAATCCCATGACTTAAGGAAGAAGAAAATCACCCTAAGGAAATTATGACGTAGGCAGAAAATATGCTAGGGATCCTACTCTTCATTTACATGCTTCTCTCACTAACTTCAGGCTTCTTTGGGCTCTAGATGTTTTTATGCTGCTCTGTGACTGTGGAAAAACAGCTATTGTCCTCAATGCCATCTATCAAACTACCTTTTGAATACAGGCAACCGTGCTCAACTATTTTCCTTTCACTCTACATGGGCCAGAATTTGTATTCTCCCTTCCTATTGAGTTTTCTGTTGACCAAAATAACAAAATGAATTCATACTAAAGTGTGTTACAACGCTCCCTTCCTTTCAAGAAAAATTTCACTGAAAAGAAAGAAGTTTTAAATCCAATGGAATTCCGAATTACTTTAATTTCTGGAAATTTCACAAAGAACAGAATGTTTTGCTGCAAAGCACGTTTGTGTAAAACCAATGAACTCAACTGGCAAGTAGAATGACATCAGTATAGAATGCAGATTTAGCACCGCCAAGCAACAGCCACTGAACACAGAATAAACTGATGCAATTGAATGTGGCATCCCACGTCCTCCTATTGGCTCTGTTAGGCCACATTCTGTCTTGGAAATGTTTATTAGCCTTTTCTCTGTCTTTGTGAATTTTACTTCGTATAAGTCTTCCTTATATTCTTCCATCAAGCTATTTTTATTTATATTTACTGCAGTGTTTCTTCATTAAAAATTTATATTTCTTCACTATGTTGTCCAGGCTAGTCTTGAACTCCAGGGCTCAAGCAATCCTCCAGTCTCAACCTCCCAAAGTGCTGAGATTAGAGGTCTGAGCCACACCACCCAGCTTGTTAGACTCTTGGTTACAAAATTACATAGCTTTTGATGGTTCACCTAACCCATTTTTCCCTTAAGCTAACACTTTTATTGAATAATTTTGCAGAATTGTGAAGGTTTTTCAGGAACATAAATCACTTAATTATAGGAATGCTTGTAAATTTTTTTTTTTTTTTTTGAGACAGAGTCTAGCTCTGTCACCCAGGCTGGAGTGCTGAGGTGTGATCTGGGCTCACTGTAACCTCCACGTCCTGGGTTCAAGCGATTCTCCTGCCTCAGCCTCCCAAGTAGCTGGGATTACAGGTGCCTGCCACCACACCCAGCTAACTTTTGTATTTTTAGTAGAGACAGGGTTTGTGTTGGCCAGGCTGGTCTCGAACTCCTGACCTTGTGATTACAAACATGAGCCACCACGCCTGGTCGCTTGTAAAGTATTTTTAAAAGTGTGAGTAAAATATCCTTCCATTCTACCTCTTCTTTTTTGTCCTTGCTTTCCTACAGGGGGTCAGAGAGAGAGAGAGAGAGAGAGACACAAAGGAGATTTTTTTCTTTCTCTCAGCTCCCTGCATTTCAAGTGTTTGTTATAAGGGTTTAAAGCTACTCAGTCAACTAAAATCACATGTCTTCCCCTACAGTTATTATCAATAATGATAAGCTTAATTACCAAAGGTTTCAAATGAATGCAATTCTAATGTTACTGGTCATGTCTTAATTTTTACTAAAATACTCTTAATTTTAATCAGGTCTAAGATTCTTTCTTTCAAATGTCTTTTCCTATGAGTATGTATAATAGTTTGAGAAATAGTCTCCTTATATCCTCTTCTTCCTTATCATTTAAATTGTTTTGACAGATTTTTGGAAAAGGTTTGGAAGTCTGTAACTCTCCTTACTGTTGTGTTTAAGATTTTCAGGGCCTGTTCTAGGCTTAGAAAGTGCTGCAGAGTTTCTTCAAACTGTCTCAGATTTTTCACAGTCACCTGATTCTATGAAATTTAAAATGCTATAAATTTGGCTAAAATGATGAGATCAGATCAGCTATCCATCCATATAAACAATGTGAGACACCACATTTTGTAGGAAATAATGGGGACGTATCTCAGAGTCTTCTGGTCTCCTTATCCTCAGAGCTTCTGCAGGTAGTCCAGAAAGTAGGAAAATATTTTCATGCCAAAAAATTTAGAAGAGAATAAAGCTGCACACATTCCAACAAAGCACATAATATGTATTATAAATGAGAGAAGATAAATCAAGAAAAAAAAATTGGAGTATGCAAGTGGAGCCAGATGTAATGTAAAAAAAGCATAAGCGAAGCATAAATTTGGCTCAGCTCTCTAGTAGCCAATGTGAGAAGGGTCATGTATCCAATATACTGTGTCCATTAGCTGAAACAAACCAGTTATTTAGAGGACATAGACTTACTTTTGGAACTAGTAACAGAGAAAAATTTCTTGTGTGTGAAGATTTCATGATCTGTAGGGAATCCATGAGCCCCACACTTTGGGTGCCAGAATATAGGGATCCATGAGTACCACACTGGGCACCAGAATGTAGGGAGGTAGCCCTACATCACCCGTGCATACTCCAAGTTCGGTGGTGACAAAGGATGAGAAAAAGACAGATTAAGAGAGAAAGTGGGACCAGGGGGCCATCACTTTATTACTCTGGAGGAAACAGTGAAGGCTCCGAGCTCTGATCATCCACACTATTTACTGATTACAATCACTTTGATCTACAGGGTAGGGTGGAGTGATGGTGGAGAGGGAATGATGGTGGAGAGAGGGTGATGGTGGGTGAATCAGTGAGCCAGAACTGATTTAGTGTGTCATTCTAAGGACTGTTAATGGTGGTTTGAGAGTTTCACAAAACAAGAAAATGTGGCTATTTTTAGCTTACTATGTATGTATGGCTGATGAAATTCGGCCCTTACAAGGAGCCTGCAAGTCTGGCTACGTCATAGTGCTACGAAGGGGTTTTACATCCTTGAGCAGAATGTTTACGGTAACAGAGCCTGAGGTCACCCTGCACCAGAACATGAGGCATGGAGAGGCCTTCCTCCTCAGAGGCCTCCTGTGGTCTTCTGCAGTTTGTTGTTCCTTGTTTGTATATTACTCATAACCATCTATGTAGGCACTCTCTAAGTCCTTTCTCCTTTGCTGTTTTTCCCAACAATGATCTATGTGATCAGTAATATTTCTGTACTTGGGAGAAGTTTTTTGGATTAAGGGTAAGTGGGCTAGCTCTTCTCAACCTTGCTTCAACAGATTTAGTTGGAATGTTGGGACTCAGAAAATAACCAAAAATGAAGGCCTCAGAAGCAAGTGTTTTCTGATCTTCTCTTGCCCTCCTCTCAGTACCATTCTGCCCTTAGACTAGCCATGGAAACTAGAATCACCTTTCCTCAAGGCAGGTCAAGACACCAGAACCCCCTTTCCCTAAAGCCAGCCATAAAACCTAAAATCATTATTCATTTTCCCTTTGCCTTTCTGTGTAAAAACTACTCATGAAGAAATGATGTGTCCTACCTTCTTTGGCTGTGGGTTATAAGTCCCCCATTCCAGAGATGGTATTGCCTCACACCAAGAAGGAAGGAAGGCATGCTCAGAGAGGCCAAGAATCTAGATAGACCAGCCCTGCTGGGACCTCCCACTCAGTCCATCAGCATGAGATTATACCCTTTTTGTCCAATCATATTTCTTCATAGTTACCCATATTTTATTGAACCCCAGCATAAAAATGGACACTTTCCCCATCACTTTGGGAGGCTGGGGTGGGCAGATCACAAGGTCAGGAGTTTGACACCAGCCTGGCCAACATGGTAAAACCCTGTCTCTACTAAAAATACAAAAAATTAGCCGGACATGGTGTCAGGTGCCTGTAATTCCAGCTACTTGGGAGGCTGAGGCAGGAGAATCACTTGAACTCGGGAGGCAGAAGTTGCAGTGAGCCAAGATTATGCCATTGTACTCAGCCTGGGGGACAGAGCAAGACTCCATCCCCAAAAAAAAAAAAAAAAAAAAAAAGACACTTTCTCCTGTATCTTGGGGTCTTCATTCTGAGTGATCCTGTGTGTACACATTATATAAATTTGAATGCCTTTTCTCCAATTAATTTGCACTTCTGAGTTGACTTCTCAGTGAAACTTTAGAGGACCACAGAGAACTTTTCCCTTGGCCCTGATAGTCTTTCCAGGCTAAGGAATGTATGCAAATTAGTGATATAGGTAATTTTATTTCCCATACTATATACTAGTTCTTAGAGGGTAGAATTTGCTTATTTATCATAGAACTTGAATTTTGTATAGTTGGTGTTTATTAATTCGTGAAATGAATAAAAAGATGCACATATGGGAGGAGGGTAGCCTCACTGTCTGATTCGTCTCTCCTCAGCATTGGGTGGCACAAAGTGTAAAGATGCTAACAGGGCTGGCCATAAGCAAAACGTTAGCCGGAGTTGTTTGCTGGAGGTCTGTCTTTCATACTCACCTTTTAAAACTCCTTCTGCCCACTTTTAGCCTCATCAGATGCCTCTGCTCCTCAGCACCAAGGACCTATGAGTTTATTTACCTTTGCTATTGTGTTGAGATGTCAGTTTTCTGGTGGACTCAGAGTGCCACATTTGATTAACTGTTGGGAAAATGGGGATAAGGAGTATTTATGTCAATGAGTGCCTAGCAGTTATCAAGTGTGAGATCCTATACATTGAAAGTGGTTCTTTGAGCCCTTGAGATACATCTTTAATGAGACTTCCTTAAACTAAGGACTTTTCCCTTTCCTTCATTCATCAAACAATAAAAACTGTTGTCACCCATTCAGAAGGTATGTACTTCTGTTTTAATTAAAGCAGGCAAGATTAATACAATAAACAAGTGAATTTTCGTTTGGAGTTAGAAATTAAAAGACTTGTGTTCAAGATTCAACCGCCAAGAATTAGCTCTGTAACCTCAGGCAAGTCCTTCAACATCTGTGTAACTTTTGTGCCTGTTATGCAAATTGAGATAATTTTCTGGTATGTAGATTGAGATAATTACTTGCCCTTTCTGACACCAAGACCATCCGTCTTTAGCCCATTATCATTAATTGTACTTACCATTTTATCTTATGAACATATCACTTGAAGGAATAGACTGTGTTTTATTGGTTTGTATCCTAAATGCTTATCACAATGATTGTTACATTGTATACTCAATAAAATGTCATTGGTCTAATGAATTAATGAAAATATTTGGAAATTTTCACAGTGCAAAATAAATGTAAGCTGTTTGAGGGAAGCAGGTCGAACTTTACCATGTTTTCCTCTCCTTTGGGCCTGGCAGTTCCTACCTGTGGAGCAATGGCACCAAGCAATCAGTACCAGTCCATATCGACAGATTGGACGGTGCCTAGATGTTGATGCATCTTACACCTTCATCCTTCTGGAAGTGTCCTCACTCCAAAGGTCTTGAATTCCCTTTGGCTCATTTGGTGTACGGTGTCATACATTGCTCCTCACGTACAACCACATACTGTTGCACAATACCTGTAAAAAAATCAAAATGTTGAGTATTTATTCTGACACATTTTACATGCATCCAAGTGCTCCAGGTTTATGACTTTTCCATAATTACACCACTGAGGACTTGCAATCTTATTACATACCGGACATTATGTAGTCACATAAATTAACTCATTCTATCCTCATATGTCTATGATGTAGGTACTATTGTTATCTCCATAGTCAAAATGGAGTTATATCGAAATGGAGATAATAATAGTATCTACATCATAGACGTATGAGGATAAGGTGGAAGAAAAAAAGGTGTTTAAGTATTAATATTTTGCCCAAGGTCACAAAGAGTGGCCTAAGTTCTACTATCGGCTGTCTGGCTGCAGAGTCTAATTACATTATGCTAACTCTTGACTAATTGCTTCAATAGCTGTATTTTTATAATTCATTTTTCTTTTGGGAAGGAGTAATAAAAATGCTGAAGCTTACTTTAACTATAGAATACATACTCTTTACTTCTATAGTCTCCCAAAGTTTTAACTGAAGTTCCTTTTATGTGCTTATACTGGTAAGGATAACTCCACAGTATTTATATTTATAAAATATATAAAAAATAGAATTTGGAAGAATGTTCTCATTTATCACTCAGTAAAGGGATTGTTAAATCAACTATTTTCAAAAAACAAACCAAACCACCAGAAACCTACCTCAAAATCACACACTAAAACTCTAAAGAAATGTTTGATTTAAAATATAGAAGACTCTAGAAGGAGCTATTTTTTCCCTTCTAGCTTAAATCAAGCCTAGCGTGCTGTGACTGTACCTTCCACATGAGATGTCAACTATCTTAGTATCAAAATGGTGAAGTTATCGCTGTACTGCTTGCTACTCAATTATCTTGCAAATTGATAATTTTGTACGTTTGTCTCCATGATGGATGATCTTGTGTTATACACCACCAAATTTTAGCAAATTAGTTATAATACTCTAATACTTTAATATGCGATGAATAAAAAGGCAGAAAACTCAGAATTACAATTAACATTAGGCTATTTCAGAACACCAGTTTTTCACACCTATTTTCTTAGCATACAGCAGCTCAAAAACCATACATTAAGCATAGTTTGAATTGTCCTGAAGTTATACGCTGAAGGGGTCGTAACACTTAAGAACTGACAATGTTAAAAAGGCAAAAGCATTATAACTCATAGACAGCACACAAAACTTTTACTTCATCTACAAAACGTGAGAATGTCAACGTTTTATTTGCTACAAGGATAAGGAGGAAACAGCAAAATAAATTTGATAATATGATTTACACTTTATTATAAGTGATTTTCCTAAAACTCACAACTTTCACATTTGGCTGCGTGAAACAGAGAGAGAAAAAAGGGAACTTTCACTAGTTTTAAGTAGTCCAACTCACATGATCCCCTCCAAATGAGAGAGTTTAAATGAAAATGAGTACGTTTTTCTAGCTGGGAAAATATTTTCCTTAATTGAGTTTAAATAATTTACCCATAGTGATGAATAAGCCCTTGGGCTAGGCTCAGAAACCTCCTCTACCAGCCTGTTTAATAAGAATTAAAAAAATATTTATGGGACATACATGAAATATATATATATATATATTTGGTTGTAATAGTAGAGACAATTTTTAAAAATCCATACTATTTCTCTTTCTGGTCTCTTTCTCCTAAATGCACCTTCTGAGTTTCTCAGGTATGCTTTACAAAGACTATTTTAGTTAATGGATTAATGTGTTCATCAACTTTAGCACCCTATGTGTGTGTTAAGAGTAATGAGAACAGGGCTATTTAAACTGTTTCCTCATAGCCTTCCCCTTCATTACCAGTAGTAAAGTTTACTTAGAAAACAATGAGGAAGAAGTATCATAGCCCACAGGCACCTAGGAACGGGGAATTAATTCAGACTGAGAAAATATGGCTCTGGAGAGATTACTAAAGTCGTACTGGAAATTTATGAAGTCTAAATGAACCCTTTCTCCCCAGCTTCAGAATTAGATAAGGTGTGAGATTGTGAGATGTCAGGGATGTGCATGGACCCTTCAAAAACTGTTATTTTCATCCATGTTCTTCCCCCTTCCCTCCCCTGCGAGACAAAATATACGGAAATACAAGTGCTTGGTACTACATGCTTTTGAGGCTTAAAAGCCCAATAATAAGCACGCTGTATCCGTTGTTGAGGGGGATCACTTTTTAAATAAACATCACCAGAAGAATCTCTTCAAACGGAGAAGGAAGTCACTCTCCCTCCCCAGAGGCTATGAGGGAAAAAGGGAGACAGGTATTTCCCCTACTTGCACGTGGGATCTCCCTTTCTCTGCCTTGGGAGGTAACTGAGAGAAAAGGCAACGCTCAGTCCTCCATGGCAAAGTCTTTGGTCTTCTCCTCCTGGTCTCCCACTTTGTAGCGCAGCAGCACGCGTAGGCGACGGGGGTTGTCCCGGGAGGGCAGCAGCGTGATCTCTCCTGATACGTCCGTGTCTTGCTCCACTTGCACCGGCTCGTTCAGGTAGAGGAGCGCCTGTTTCCAGTGCGTGGCCGGATGAAAAGGCGAGGTGGACAGCACCAGGGGTTTCTCCCCCTCCAGGGAAGGTCACCTGGAACCAGATGGCAAAGCCGTGCATGGGCGCCGAGCCATAGCAGCTGCAGCGGAAGCGCCCGCCCACTCCGGCCTCCAGCTCCTGCTCCAGGCCAGCGCGGGAGAGCTCTAGCTGAGCAAAGCGCTGCGGCCGGGCCAGCACGTCCTCGCCGGACAGTCCCTGCACCACGATCTCCGAGTGGCCCATGAGGCAGCGCATGGCGAAGCCCTCCAGGCAGCTCATGTCCACACCATAGTGCTGCTTCACCTGGCTCCAGAAGCCCACGCGCCATTCCAGCATCTGGTCGTTGATAGGGGCTATGAAGAGCTCGGCGGAGGCCGGCAGGAGAAGACCGCCTTCCTTCAGCCACTTGGTTCGCGCGTGGAGGACGGAGCTCAGCATGGACTCGTGCAGGAGTCCGTAGCCCATCCACTCGCTCACTATGGCATCCACCTGCTCCGGCAACTCCACAGTCTCCACCGGTCCCGGCAGGACGTGCACCCGGTCCTCCAGCCCGTTGAACCGCACCACCTCCCGGGCCTGTTGCCAGATGGCGCTGGCCTCTACCGCGTACACGCGCCTGGCGCCAGCCTGGGCACAGAAGATGCTCAGAATGCCCGTGCCCGCTCCCACGTCCAGTACCGTCTTGCCTCGCAGTGCTGCCCAGTTCCGCAGGATGCCCAGGCGGTAGGCATCGGTGCGGACACGGTCTGCGATCATCTCCTCGTGGACCGAAACGTCCGAGTAGCACTCGTAGTACAGCTGGTCCCGCTCCCGCTTAGTCCTCCGGGGTCGCTCCAGGGCCGCCTCCCGCTCCGCGCCATCTTCCTTTTCAGTTCCCTCCCCTCCTTCGCCGCCGCCCCCCGACTCAAGCTTTCTTTCTTGGGCTGCGACATCTTGGCCGTTCTGGCCGGCTCCCGGCGTGCATAGCGCGCCACAGCGCGGGCTCCAGGAAACGGGGGGATTCTGGGACTTGTAGTGCGCGCTCGTCCTTCCCACTTCCTGCGGGGTCGCCTGACGGGAGGGACGGAATGTCTTCGGTGCCTGCCCACGGGAGCTGTTTTGTGGTGTCCTGGCATCCCTTTTCCCACCTACCATACCCACAGTCTGAGATCCTTTCATTCCCTCTCCAACCCTTATCACTTTTTTGCTTTCACTCCCTTCCTGAAGTCGACACGTTCACTTGAGACTAATAATCCACCTTTCTCTGCTCAACTCATCTTCACCTTTGGTTTTTTTGTTTGTTTGTTTTTTGAAACTGAGTTTCGTTCTTGTTGCCCAGGCTGGAGTGCAATGGCACGATCTCGGTTCACCGCAACCTCCGCCTCTCTCCCGGGTTCGAGATTCTCCTGCCTTAGCCTCCTGAATAGCTGGGGATTACAGGCATGCACCACCACGCCCTGCTAATTTTGTATTTTTAGTAGAGACGGGATTTCTCCATGTTGGTCAGGCTAGTCTCGCACTCCTGACCTCGGGGTGATCCGCCTTCCTCAGGATCCCAAAGTGCTGGGATTACAGGCGTGACCTACCATGCCCAGCCTAACTCACCTTGGTTTTATTCCACTAACATGGCGGCACCATCCACCCACTACCGCCTTACCAGGACAATTGTAGCTCTTAAAGTGCTCCAGATGCGCCAATTTAGAAATTGCACTACGCATTTCTCTTTTCTGTTTTCAGTGGAGTTAGGGTGCCAATGTAACAAAATAAAAACCTAGCAGTACAAAACCTTGGTTCTGATTCCAGTATGATCACTAATTAGTTGAGTGATTTAGGGCAAGTAATAGAACTCTGGCCTTCAATTGCCCATTCACCCACTAGTGAATCTTCATTGCAGTTGGGGAGGAATTATGTTTCTAGTTATACTTAGAAGAATAGTCACTTGGCTTTCGACTCTGATAATTCTGTGTGGCTCACTCAAGAGTTAAGTCCTGAAAAGTGCAGACTAAAGAGCGATGTGATAAAAGCAAACTCGTTGCTAGGTGTATTCTCTCTCTATGTATATATATATATATATATATATGTGTGTGTGTGTGTGTGTGTGTGTGTGTGTGTGTGTGTGTGTGTGTATGTATGTTTCTCTCAGAAATAACGGAATCCATTTCTTTTGATCACTTTTCCAATGCAACTCATTTTTTCCTGTGTTTTCTTGTCTGGCAATATTGACACTCTCCTCTTTCTCTTCTATTTTTCTTACAGTCAACCATCAACTGATACTCTTTGTTGTTTGTAATGGAAATAAAATAAATTTTAAAATATGTGTGGCATCTATGTGAGTGTCTGTGTTATGAACAACGTGGGCATAATACCATTTTCTCCCAGCTTAAAAAAAAATCACACAGAAGAAAATTGACTTTTTTTTTTTCTTGTGGTCTAGAATTATGTCCTTGTAGCCAATGGGCCTGTATTCCTTGTCTGGGATGAAAGTTCTTTCATCCTATTTTCTCTATTAATCTTTCAGTAACAGAATAGGCTTATTGATGTGGCATCCTCCGCTCTACTCAACTTCTAACTCAAGACTCTCCATCCTGGCTGCTCATTAGAATTCTCTAAGGAGCTTTTTTAAAAAATACCTATGCCTGGGTCTACCTCAGACCAATTAAATCAGAATCACTCCAGTGGAACCTGGGCAGCTAGTTTTTAAAAGCTCCCCAGGGAATTCTAATGGGGAGCTAGAGTGAGAACAACTGTTTCTCACTAAAATGATCTTAGTTAAATCTTGCTCATTATTTTAATTGAGTAAATTATATATTTTTTTCAGTGGCCTGGGCTCAACCATTTAAGGTTAAAAACCTTGAAGCATTTCTTCTCTTTTTCTGCCTTGATTTAATATCTTATTTTAAGATAATTGACGCCCAGTGGGGACATCAGATTAGAGTTGTAAATGTGACCACTTTAATACCTTACTTTTATTGATAGATCGTTACTTAGTATATACTTTCGTCGTTCTTTCTTTCCTCAAAATGTCACCTTTTCCTTCTAAATACATTCACTCCTTTACCCAATTTTCAATTCACTTGTTTATGATCTAAGAAAATTCTGAATATAAGTTTTACTGGTCCTACCTCCAAAATATATCTTGAATCCATCTGCTTTTCTCCATTTCTATTGTCAACGCCCTAGTTTAATCTTCCATATTTACTTGTTTGGAAATTAGTCTCCTAAGGGATCACTCAGCTTCTAATCTCATCCCTATCTAATCCCTACTCTGCATAGCTGAAAGAATAATATTTTATAAAACCCATTGGACCATGTCATTCTCAAGTAACTTCCCATGTTTGTTAGTGGAATAATTCAGTAACTTGAGGTAACTTCCCATCTCATCTCACACCATTCTTCCCAACTTTTCGTTGATATACTGAGCTGGGTGCAGTGGCTTGCACCTGTAATCTCAGCCCTTTGGGAGGCTGAGGCAGGTGGATCACAAGGTCAGGAGTTTGAGACCAGCCTGGCCAATACGGTGAAACCCCGTCTCTACTAAAAATACAAAAATTAGCCGGGCTTGGTGGCATGCACCTGTAGTCCTAGCTACTGGAGAGGCAGGAGAATTGCTTGAACCCAGGAGGCGGAGGTTGCAGTGAGCCAACATGTGCCATATATATATAATACATACACACACACACACACACACACACACACACACACACCACCCCGACTTCTAATAACCATTTCTTTCCTGTGTCAGTTCTTCATGTATACTCTTCCAGTGCAGAGAAAACTGTTTTTCTCCTTAGCACTTTACTAGCTTCTTCTGATCCTCATGTATCAACTCGAATGTTACCTGATGAAAAAGGCCTACCCTGGCTACTTTAAATAATATTTTGAAACTCAAGACACCATTTTGTTCCTTCCTAGCATTCATTATTGTCTGTAAATATTTAATTAATTTATTTGTTTTCTATACACTATAAACGCCAGGAGACTTGGACTTTTGTATTCCCACTATTCTAGTCCCTAGCACTAAAACTGAACCTGGCACATAGAAAGTACTCAATAAATAGTCTTAAACAAAGACTGTTGTGGATGCACAAATTATTATTCATACAGGAAAGAGTAGAGAGAGTTTTGCTTCGTTAGTTCAGTGTGACAATGTGACTGGTAAACTCTGAGAGAAATACAGATATAGATAGAATGTAGAATGCTCCAAGAAATAAGAATAGTTTAAATTTTAAACACTCTTAATGCTTTTAGATAGAATAAGCACCAAACATTATCCCTAGAGTAGATTTAAAAAGGCCTGTGGCACTTTCCTTTCCTGCACTTAGATTTGATATAGAGAAGGAGTTCTTCACTGATCTTTTGTACCACACTGAGATGTTTTAAGAAGGAAAGGGACCTAGATCGTAGCCCTTCCTTAAGCCCTGCAGCTTAGCAGCAAACCACCTGCATGAAAGAGTTGGAGTTCCGCTGGCAGAGCATCCTTTGTATTTTCATTTGAGCAGTCTGTTTGCCACGTCTATTCAATACTCAAACTCAGTCTTTCAAACAAATGATCTTGAAATTAACTTAGTGCATCTTGACCACCATTAAGAAGAAATAAGAGATTGGAAAATATTAAATGTGTCAAATGAGTAAAGATGAGTATTATTTCATAAAACTTGTTTTGTCACTCACACCTGTAATCCCAGAACCTTGGGAGGCCAGGGGGGCAGATCACAAGGTCAAGAAATCAAGGCCATCCTGGCCAACATGGTGAACCCCGTCTCTACTAAAAATAGAAAAATTAGCTAGGCATAGTGGTATGCGCCTGTAGTCCCAGCTACTTGGGAGGCTGAGGCAAGAGAATCACTTGAACCCGGGAGGAGAAGTTGCAGTGAGCCGAGATCCTGCCACTGCACTCCAGCCTTGGCAACAGAGTGAGACTCCGTCTAAAATATATATATATATATATATATATATATATATACTGTATGTATATTTCTTGCTTCAGGTTATGGTTAAAAGTTTTAAATATACAGTTTACTATTCTTCAAAACACTATGAATTTTGGCTTTGCTATACTTTTGCTTTGGGTGCCTATACTCTTTCTTCCTCTTATCCATCTTTTTAGATAACACTTAATGTTATTTTTTCAACCAGTCTATGGGCCTTTAATACATATAACTCTTGTTGCCCTTGTATCACTGTATCAGAACTATTTCTATATCTGACTTTGGACTGTGGACATTTAAACACCAAGATTTTGTATTTTTCACTTTTATGCTGAGAACCTAGAGCATTGTGCTGGAATCTGAACATTTTCCATACTCCAGATTGTTGCTCTCAGGTATATTGAGGTTCATAGATGTGCTTTGGATGACTGGGGAGAATCATGATCTATTTTCTGTATCAAACACTCTCATTTATTTGTTCAACCACTCATTTATTCAACAGGCATTCTGGACTTCTACTCTGCACTAAGTATTATTCTACAAATAAGAAACAAAGTAAACAAAAGGGCAAATATTCTTAGCCCTGAGGAACTTATATTTTTGTGTTAATGTTATGTTATCTGTTATTATTATGCTTTCTTACCAGCAATTTATTATCCCACTTTTAAATATCAACTCTCATATATTACTTATTTCTAACATATGAGACCTCTTTCTAATAAAGAGGTCTAATAGACCTCTTTAATTTGAAAGTCTATTATTTAAAAATATTTATTAAAGCCTAGTGTAAGGTTTGAAGATGGTTCCTTCAGGATTTCAAAAATTCATTGTAATTCTCCAAGTGTGTGTTGAGGAAGGGTAAAGGAGCAATGGCATGAAAAATGCTACAACTGTCTCTTTGATATGAATATTCATTAAATGATGTAGTTCTCGCCATTCTGCAGTTACCTGGAAGCTACAGCATAGAAAGAAGCACTTCTGTACAAAAAATTATAGAAAATAAAGACGAAAGCGGTGACTTTGGTATTTAAACAAATTGGAACAACAAACATAGAAAACTTAGGTATATGTTATTATCTTGACATGTATAGGGTCTTTTAGATACATGGTGTATTGGCCCAGCTATTGAGCCCCATGCTAAAACAGATGAATAGCAAATTCATAGCTCCTTAATCATATTATCATGAGGGAGTGTGATTCTTTTAAAAAAGTTTGTATTGAATTGTTTAGTTAGTAAAAACAAGGATATTATACACTTAATTCATAGTTATCAATTCAGGTTATATTTATTGAGCCCTCTTAAAATACAGAATATAGAATTGTAACATTTTCAGTGCATCCATGGAAATATACACTTGCTTACCTGCCCCAGGCATAATGAGAATAGGGTAGCTTAATGAAATTCAGATATTAAGCCTAATGAATATCATTTAATAAGAACTTCTCTCTCTTTTATTCTTTTAATATGAAAAAGCCAGCTATTGGCTTTTTTTTTTTTTTTGGCTGTGTCATGCTTTTTTATTTTCTAACTTTTATGGATATATATTAGGTGTATATATTTATGGAATATATATGATTTTTTTAAAAATTTAATTTAAGTTCTGGGATACATGTGCAGGATGTGCAGGTTTGTTACATAGGTAAATGTGTGCCATGGTGGTTCGCTGCACCTATCAACCCATCACCTAGGTATTAAACCCAGCATGAATTAGCTATTTATCCTGATGCTCTCCCACCCCCTGCCCCCTGATAGGCCCCAGTGTGTATTGTTCCCCTTCCTGTGTCCACGTGTTCTCATTGTTCAGCTTCTAATTATAAGTGAGAACATGCGATGTTTGGTTTTCTGTTCCTGTATTAGTTCTCTGAGAATAATGGCTTCCAACTCCATCCATGTCCCTGCAAAGGACATGATCTCATTCCTTTTTATGGCTGCATAGTATTCCATGGTATATATATACACCACAGACAACATGATCCTATATCTAGAAAACCCCATAGTATCAGCTCAAAAGCTCCTTAAGATGGTAAGCAATTTCAGAAAATTCTCAGAATATAAAATCAACATGCAAAAATCACAAGCATTCCTATACACCAACAATAGACAAGCAGAGAGCCAAATCATAAATGAACTCCCATTCACATCTGCTACAAAGAAAATAAAATACCTAGGATTATGGCTAACAAAGGAAGTGAGGGACCTCTTCAAGGAGAACTACAAACCACTGCTCAAGGAGATAGGAGAGGACACATACAAATGGAAAAACATTCTGTGCTCGTGGATAAGAAGAATCACTATCATGAAAATCATACTGCCCAAAGTAATTTATAGATTCAATGTTATTTCCATTAAACTACCATTGACATTCTTCACAGAATTAATTAGAAAAAGACTACTTTAAAAATCATATGAAATCAAAAAGAGTGCATGTGGCCAAGACAATCCTAAGCATAAAGAACAAAGCTGGAGGCATTATGCTTCCTGACTTCAAACTATACTTACTACAAGGCTACAGTGTCGAAAAAAGCGTGGTACTGGTACAAAAACAGACACATAGACCAATGGAACAGAACAGAGATCTCACAAATAAGACTACACATTTACAACCATCTGGTTTTCAACAAACCTGACAAAAATGAGCAATGGGGAAAGGATGCTCTGTTTAAGAAATGGTGCTAGAAATACTGGCTAGTCATATTGAAAAAGTGAAAATTGCAAATGGATCTCTTACTTGTACCTTCTACAAAAATTAACTCAACATGGATTAAAGACTTAAATGTCAAACCCAAAACTGTAAAATCTCTAGAAGAAAATCTAGGCAATACCATTCAGGGCATAGGCACAGCCAAGACTTCATGACAAAAACATCAAAAGCAGTTGCAACAAAAGCAAAAACTGACAAATGAGATCTAATTAAACTAGCTTCTGCACAGCAAAAGAAACTATCATCAGAGTGAACAGACATCCTACAGAATAGAAAATTTTTGCATTCTATCCATCCGACAAAGTTCTAATATTCAGAATCTACAAAGAACTTAAACAAGTTTACAAAAAAAAAAAAGAAACAACCCCATTAAAAAGTGGCCAAAGGGCATGAACAGACACTTCTCAAAAGAAGACATTTAAGTGGCCAACAGACATATGAAAAAAAGCTCAATTTCACTGATCATCGGAGAAATGTAAATCAAAACCACAATGAGATACCATCTTATGCCAGTCAGAATCCTATTATTAGAGTCAAGAAACAGCTGCTGGTGAGGCTGCAGAAAAATAGGAACGCTTTTCCACTGTTTGTGGGAATGTAAGTTAGTTCAACCATGGTGAAAGACAGTGTGGCGATTCTGCAAAGACCTAGCAACAGAAATACCACTTGACCCAGCAATCCCATTACTGGGTATATACCAATCATTCTGTTTTAAAGGTACATGCACATTTATCTTTATTGCAGCACTATTCGCAATAACGGAGACATAGTATCAACTGAAATGCCCGTAAATGATAGACTGGACAACTATTGACCTTTACCAGATTCTTATGTTCTCATAGTAGTTTGCTGCTGAGGGCATTTGAAGTGCATGGAAGTAATTATACTCACATTATACTCAAGGTAGTGTGGTGGTTCTCAAAGTGTGATCTCTAGACTAACACCAGCAGCATCACCTGGGAAACTGTTGGAATTACAAAAATTTGGACCCCATCCGAGATATAATGAATTGGAATCTTTGGGGAAGAGACTCTGTAGTCTTCCTTTTTTAATAGGCCTTCAGGTGATTCTGATGCACACCACAGCCTACCTAGACAGTTTGAAGAGTACAACGACTCATTTGAGGCCGTGTAGAGTTTATGGAATGAAGCATTTATTATTTTTTTCTACTGCCGTGTGATAAATTACGAATTCAGTTAGCATCTTAAAACAATATGCTGCCTGTAATCCTAGCACTTTGGGAGGCTGAGGCGGGCGGATTACGAGGTCAAGAGATCGAGACCATCCTGGCCAACATGGTGAAACCCCGTCTCTACTAAAAATACAAAAAATTAGCTGGGAGTGGTGGCACGCGCCTGTAGTCCCAGCTACTTGGGAGGCTGAGGCAGGAGAATTGCTTGAACCTGGGAGGCGGAGGTTGCAGTGAGCCGAGGTCGCGCTACTGCACTCCAGCCTGGCGCCTGGTGAGGGAGCAAGACTCTGTCTCAAAAAAAACTTTTTTTTTTGGATCTCCGCCATGGGTCAGAAGTTAAGGCATAGCTTAGGTATGTCCTGTCAAAGCTGCAATCAAGGTGTTGACTTGGCAGCCTTCCTTTCTGGAGCTCAAATTGTCTTTCAAGCTTACATGATTGTTGTTGGCCGAATTCAATTCTTTGCATTTATTGGACTGAGGTTCCCCCTTTTCTTCCTGATTATCAGATGGGGGGGTACTTGCAGTTCCTTGAAGCTGCTGGCAATTCCTTGCTATGTAGTCTTCTCCCAGACTCTATTGCAACATAGCAGCTTACTTCTTCAAGGCCAAGTGGAGAAGCATTCCTATTTCAGGAAGTTTCTGGTTCAAGTCCACACTCCCTCCCACAGGATAATTTGAATTAAGTCAAATTCAACTAATTGGGACCTCCATTATACCCCTAAAATAATATTTTCAGCTGGAGAAATAACCGAGGATAGATACCAAGGGTGTATTCCCACCAAAGCTTGATAAACCCAAAATATCTGCAGAGAATTCTGCGTCACAGAAGAATATGAGTCTGGCTGATGGCACGTAGAGATTGAGGCAGAACAATAATGTTTGGAGGCAGGAAACCTAAGGACTTCCTAGAACAAAGTCAAACTGGAAAACCCCAACTTTCTAAGCCCAAGTAAATAAGACTGTAACTTCACTTCAGCTTCTTCATTTGCAAAGGGTGGACACCAAGTAAATAACTTTGTAACTTCACTTTAGCCTCTTCATTTACATAGGGTGTACACCAAGTAACCAATGGGAAACCTTTACAGAATATTCAAATTCCAGAAAATTCTGTAACCAGAGCTCTTGAGCTGCTTGCTGGAGCCCCGCTCCCAGTCTGTGGAATGTACTTTAGTTTCAGTAAATCTGCACTTTTCTTTTGTTGCTTTGTTTGTGCAGTCTGTCCCATTCTTTGTTCAAAATGCCAAGAACTTTGACACCCTTTACTGGTAACAGAAATGACTGCATCAAATAGATCAAAAACAAAGTTTTGAACAAGCTGTATCTGTGCCACATCTGAGCAGAAAATTGTCATACAGCTTCATAATTTGCCTCCCTCACCCTTGAGTTTCTAAACTCTGCCACATGAAAAGCATACCACAAATAGTAGCTACTTTTCTACCCTGGGTCCCAGAAAGGAGATTCCTGGAATGAAGTAAAGCTGAGCTGAGCCCAAGTGTACCTGGGAGAACATAGCAGGTCACAGTTCTCATATAATGGAAGCAAGGAACAAACATGTTGTTGTGAACACTGAGATATTGGGGTTATTTGTTATGACAGCAAAAATAATTCTGAGTAACAATAAGCATACAGAATAAATTACTGAAATTGACCCAATGGTCTCATCAATAGATAGGTTTTGTATGCTTTTTTTATTTTTGATAAACATAGAAACTGACTCATCTGGTTTTAAAGCTTGAAACTTACATTTGATTTATCTGAGTTCCTTCCTCAGGAAATGACCTTCCAGCTTCTCAAAAAAAAAAAAAAATGTATCAAAGAACTGAAACTCACCAGATCACCTATCCAGACACTGAGATGCCAGAACCTTCATTCACCGTGATTGCTCGCTTGCCCCTCCCTACCTGTTTTCTTACACATTATTACATTTCTTCTCTGCTATCTAAACCCCTAATTTTAGTGGGTCAGGGAGATGGATTTAAGACTGATCTCAACTGCAGCTCCGTATTAAATCCTTCTTTCTTGATAATAATTTTCTCAGTGATTGGCTTTCCGTGCAGCAGGACCTAGACTGAACCCTGGGTATTTCAGTAACATTGTTATTGTGGAATTACTACCCAGGTCACAACATAAAACATTACTAGCATTAGAGTCCTCCCTATACTTCTAATCCTATATTTTTCATCTTTCCCCAAAGTAAGTATTCTATTAATACTATAAAATATTTGGTGACCTGGTTTGAACTTCATATACCTGAAATAATAAGAGTATATGCTCCTGAGAGTCATCTATGTAACCATGCATGGCATCTTTTTTTTTTTTCACTTTCAGTGCTTTATTTTATTTTAAATTGTGAATACACCATAATTTATTTAACTGTGTTTCTATTGTTGCACAGTTCCTCTTAAATGAAAATAATCATTCATGCTAGATATTTCATAGTGCTTTTTGGTGTTTTTATCTATATAATTCTTCTAACTCTTCAAATTTTCTATCTTATGTAAATAAATATGTTAGTTTTTCTTACCATATTATATATTAAGTGCCTGATGATAGCTAAAACTTATTGTATGTTTTTGATGTCCTAGGCATTTCTTAAGTGTTTTATATGCTTAAGAAATGCTTATGAATATTTATGCATAGTAAATATCAACAAATATTTACTAACCACCTAATACCCTGTAGGATCCAAAAGTATAAGGGTAAACAAAGCAGAAAAATCCTTGTTTTTATGACATTTATATTTTAGGTAATAATTTCTAATTAACAAAATCTATTATCTAAGTGTCATTATTATTATCTTTATTAGAGACAGGGTCTTGCTCTGTCACCCAGGCGGAAGTGCAGTGAACTGATTAGGGTGGGTGTTATTATCCATTTTCACAAATGGAAAAACCAAGGCACATAGTAGCTATATCCTTCTCTTATTTATCTTTTCTACTGGATCATAAACTACTTTCTGGAGAATCCAATCTCTCCACAATGTCTAGGGGAGCACCACACATATAATCATAACATTAATAATTTTGATGGTGATTAATATCTATTTTATGATTTTTATATACAAGAGACAACTCAATTTTCATAAAACCTACGTGGTTGATATTATTAGCCTCATTTTGGAGACTACAATACAAACAAAAAACAATGCAAAGTGATTTGCCTTTGGTCTAGATTCTTTGTGTGTTGAAATTAATCCATGCGGCTGCATATAACAGTAGTTCCTTCATTTTCATTGCTGTATGATATTCAGTTCTCAGCTTCCTGTAAAGCCACTATTGTATACACCATGTTGTACATATGAACGACTTTGAATAGAAAAGGTAACCAAGCTTCTCATTTCATCCATCTCTGTCCTGTAGTTACTCTATTTCTATATACCAAAGGAAAAAAAACACTGTAGGCATTGTGCTTGTATCTAAACCTACATGTGTTTTACTCAACAGAGTTATAGTATGGGTATCACTAGTGATACTGTAATAGGCTGTATTTAAGAATATTAGTTGGTTTATTCCCTTAATGTGAAGTCCTTGTATATAGCTAGCACTGTGCTAGGCTTTAGGAAAGAGGATAAAGTGGTCTCAGTCCACCCTAAGGAACTCGCAATACAAAGAGCTCATAAGCCATTTGGCAGTCCTTTAATCCAGGTTTGTCTATGTTTTACAAATGATGTTGAGTGCTTTTCTTAAAAACTTGAAGATAATTCTTAGGCTATTCAAATATCTTTCCTACATGGCTCTGCAGATACTTAATTTGCACTGAATTTTGCTGCTGGTTTGAACCGCTGTGCTAGTCTGATGAATTCTGTTATGTTCTCTACTTTGTTTTCTAATCTATATGCCTTAGGATATCATTGGACAGTGTAATGGCCACACTTAAGAATTCAATCAATTTTCAGTTTCATGGATATAAAGCCATCTGTAAAGTGCTGTGAGATGAAATTATAATTATTGTTGTTATTGTTGGGTTTATGCTTTATTCAATATAGCCAATATGAAGAAATACCTGAATGACTGAGTGTGTGTGTGTGTGTGTGTGTGTGTGTGTGCGTGTGCTGTGTTTAATATCCATTGAGTTGCAGGCTTTCTCCAAGGACAGAAAGAAAAATTTAACATATGCTTCCAGGCTTCTCTTTATATTCTCAAGTATGGTTTACAGCCTCAAGCATGGTTGTTCTTACTGACAGAACTATCTTTTATCTTCTTTTTACAAGATCAGATTAATCTATTTTTAAAGTTAATACACCACTGGCTTTATATCCTTGTTGTAGGCTTTGTGAATAGGTTAAAACCTTTTGTGTTGCATTATTTACTGTGAAGCTACATTCAAAAATGCAATGAATACATTGAAATTAATAACTCTAGAAGGGTGAAAAGGGACAATATTCACACTCAATTACAGAAATGACCCATTACATTAATATAATAGTGATGCTATCCAAATGCAATATGGTGAATAAAAATAAAGTGACAGGCTAACAAAATTTTAGCTTTTGAGTCTGGGAAGAAAGGAAGATAAATAGTTAGAAGGCATGGTTAATAGCTAAAATGCAATTGCTGTAAGTCCTTATTTCAGTGTCAACTCTTAGCAAAGGACGCCAGGAAAATGAACTTGAATATCCATTTGATTAACTAGCTGCTTAAGAGCTGAAATAAGCTTTTATATGCTTTGGAAAGAATTGCTGGCAAAAAGGCTAAGAGCGTGGGTTTTAATAGAGGTAATCCTCTAATAAATTACGCCTTAGCAGTAGAAATATAGAAAAGCCAGATAAACTTGAAGTAATCCTGATAAGTCCTGTTCTATCCATTGTCTTCACATAATAGATACTCTGGATCTGGATTAAACTGTATTCACTTGTTACCCGGAGACATCCTATTCTTTATGTATTCTTTTTCCCTCTTCTTACCCAGTTAATAAGTACTTTTTCACCTGTGAGTTGTGAATGAAGTCAATGACTGGGTGGAGTCCCGGTTTTTTAATTAAGATCATAGATCTGTAAGGAGCCTTTATATATGTTCTATAAGTGGTGACTATGAGCCTTGTCTGGACATCAGATTCACCTATGTTACTTGTTAGAAATACGTATACCTAGGTCTCTCTCTCATAGATTTTTGTTCTGCAGATCTGAGAGGAGCCAGGACAATAGTATCTTTTAACAAGTTTCACCACTGACTATACTGTAGGAACAAGGTTAAGAACACTATACCATTGTTGATTGAGAATGCATTTGATAAAAAGGTGGGGATTTTCTTAAAGTATATTTCAGTATTGATTTGAACTTATATTATTTTATATACATAAAATTAATTTTTATTATCCAAGTAATACCTTTCTACTGTAGCAACATCAGAAAATATAGAATCAAAAAAGAAGAAAACTTCAGATAGAACCACTGTTAATATTTCAAAGTATACAAGTGGGAATTTAGAAATAGTAATAGAGCATTTGCCTTTGTAATTGGAAGGAGAAATCCATAGGTGATTCATAGAGTTGTTTTTCTTGTATATAACTAGATATTATTTGTTTAAATTGTCATTCTTTACTGGAGGAAGGATCTTATCTTTTTCTTCTTTCTCTACCTAAGCATTTTTCTGTTTTTGGTTTTGGGATTTTTCCCTGCCTTTGGAAAGTGGCATAGCTGATTTCAGCATGGGAGTTCAGCAAAGCTGATAATGGACTTTTAGGATTATCAGTCCTGGTGACATACTAAATTAGTGTCACAGAACTTCACTCATCCATTCCATTTATTCATTCAACAGACATTTATTGAGCACTTGCTAATAAGCCAGACACTATGTCATGTGTTGGTGATACCCAGTCCTTTCCCTGGAGGTTCTTCACACTCTGTGTGGGGAGTTAGACAACTAAACATAAAAAATTATGATATATTGTATATGCGCTATGAAAGATACATGCACAGGATATGTTGTACCTGCAGGTAAGGGGCATTCAAACCAACATAGGGAATCAGGGAAGATGAAAATGAAGAAAGAATGTGAAAGCAGGATGTCAGAGCTGAATGATATTCCCATGTGGCCTTTGCATGATTTTGGAAATCATATAGGGGCATATTAACCCCACTTACTGTATCACTGTCTAGAGTGTAAATCAGGAAATTTTCCTCTTTAAAAATAGTATTCTTCTCTCTTTTCATAGATGCATTATCTTTTATTAGGTTTCCAAGTATCTTAATAACCATATTTTGAAAATCCCTTCTCTCTGGATAGTTTGTGTTTCTCTGGGAAGGCTTTTCATTTTTGTTTGTTTTCATCCTATTTTTCAATGTATAGATCAGATTTTTTAAGTAACTGCTTCCAGTTTCTTGCTGGAAAGGTTATAGGCCTGGCTTTCAACCTCTGTGAAGTGCATGGGGTAAGAAGACAAAGATCTTGGCATTCAAGAACGTAAATGCTCAATGGGATGAAACGGCCATCCAGCTTGTATTAGTCAGTTTTCATGCTGCCGATAAAGACATACCTGAGGCAGGCCAATTTACAAAGAGGTTTAATTGGATTTACAGTTCCACGTGGCTGGGGAAGCCTCACAATCATCGAGGAAGGCAAGGAGGAGCAAGTCCCATTTTACATGGATGGCAGTAGGTAAAGAGAGAATGAGAGAAGATTCAAAAGCAGAAACCCCTGATAAAACCATCAGATCTTGTGAGACTTATTCATTACCACAAGAGCAGTATGGAAAACCACCCTCATGATTCAATTATCTCCCCACCAGGTCCCTCCCACACGCATGGGAATCATGGGAGTACAATCCAAGATGAGATTTGGGTGGGAACACAGAGGCAAACCATATCATTCTGTCCCCTGGCTCCTGCCAAAATCTCATGTCCTCACATTTCAAAAACAATCATGCCTTCCCAACAGTCCCTCAAAGTCTTAACTCATTTTAACATTAACTCAAAAGTCCACAGTCCAAAGTCTCATCCAAGACAAGGCAAGTTCCTTCTGCCTATAAGCCTGTAAAATCAAAAGCAAGCTAGTGATTTCCTAGATACAATGAGGGTACAGACATTGGTAAATACAACTATTCCAAATGGGCAAAATTGACCAAAACAAAGGTGCTACAGTGTCCATGCAAGCCTGAAATCCAGCCAGATAGTCAAATCTTAAAGCTACAAAATGGTCTCCTTTGACTCCATGTCTCACATCCAGATCATGCTGATGCAACAGGTGAGTTTTCATGCTCTTGGGCAGCTCAGCCCCTGTGGCTTTGTAGGGTATAGCTTCCCTCCCAACTGCTTTCATGAGCTGGTGTTGGGTGTCTGCAGATTTTCAGGTGCATGGTGCAAGCTGTAGGTGAATCTACCATTCTGGGGTCTGGAAGACGGTGGCCCTCTTCTCACAGCTCCACTAGGTGGTGCCCTAGTAGGGACTCTCTGTGGGGGCACCTACTTCACATTTGCTTTCTGTACTGCTCTAGCAGAGGTTCTCCATGAAAGCCTTGCCCCTACAGCAAACTTCTGCCTGGGCATCCAGGCGTTTCCATACATCTTATAGGTGGAAATCTAGTTGGAGGTTCCCAAACCTCAATTCTTGACTTCTGTGCACCCACAGGTTCAACACCACGTGGAAGCTGCCAAGGCTTGAGGCATCACCATCTGAAGCCATGGCCCGAGCTCCACATTGGCCATTTTCAGCCATGGTTGGAGCAGGTGGGATGCAGGGCACCACGTCCCTAGGCTGTATACAGCTTGAGGACCCTGGACCTAGCCCATGAAACCACTTTTTCCTCCTAGACTTCCCTGCTTGTGATGGGAGGGGCTGCCGTGAAGATCTCTGCTATACCCTGGAGACATTTTTCCCATTGTCTTGGGGATTAACATTTAGCTCCTGGTTACTTATGCAAATTTCTGCAGGTGGCTTGAATTTCTTCTCAGAAAATGGGATTTTCTTTTCTATCACATTGTCAGGCTGCAAATGCTTTAAACTTTTGTGCTCTGTTTCTCTTTAAAACTAAATGCTTCAAACAGCACCCAAGTCACGTCTTGAATGTTTTGCTGCTTAGAAATTTCTTCCTCCAGATACCCTAAATCATCTCTCTCAAGTTCAAAGTTTCACAAATCTCTAAGGAAGGGGCAAAATGCCACCAGTCTGTTTGCTAAAATATAACAAGAGTCACCTTTGCTCCAGTTCCCAACAAGTTCCTCATTTCCATCTGAGACCACCTCAGCCTAAACCTTATTGTCCATATGGCTATCAGCATTTTGGGTGAAGCCATTCAACAAGTCTCTAGGAAGTTCCAAACTTTCCCACATTTTCCTGTCTTCTTCTGAGCTCTCCAAACTGTTACAAGCTCTGTCTGTTACCTAGTTCCAAAGTTGCTTCCACATTTTCGGGTATCTTTTCAGCAAAATGCCCTCACTTCACTGGTACCAATTTACTATATTAGTCCGTTTTCATGCTGCCAATAAAGACATACCTGAGACTGGGCAATTTACAAAAGAAAAAGGTTTAATTGGATTTACAGTTCCATGTGGCAGAAGGCAAGGAGGAGCAAATCCCATCTTAGATGGATGGCAGCAGGCAAGAGAGAATAAGAGAAGACTCAAAAGCAGAACCCTCTGGTAAAACCATCAGATCTTGTGAAACTTATTAACTATGATGAGAACAGTATAGGGAAAATAGCCCCCATGATTCAATTATCTCCCACTGGGTCCCTCCCACAATACATGGGAATTATGGGAGTAAAATCCAAGATGAGATTTGGATGGGGATATTACAAACCATATTACAACTCATCTGTCAATATCATGGTGAGATAAGTGGTTCTTAAAAACGCTTTTCACCCATCTTTATCTTTTGGATTTATTTTCACCTACACCTCCAGAGGAGGGAAGTTACCTGCTGTAAATAGATAGGGCTGCTTCTTGCTTCCTCCATTACCAGATTTTTATTTTGCTTTCTTGGGTTTGCTGTCAGTTATCATTAGTCAATTATTTACTTTCTGGTTTCCAAACTTTTGTTTCTCTTCCGCTTCCCCTTCCCTTCCCCTTCCGCTTTCCCTTCCCCTCCCCTGCCCTCTCCTCTTTGTCTTTGTAGCTTTGCATATTGAAAAAAATCAAAGTAAAGCAAAGCAAAACAACAGAACAGAACAACACAACTAATATCGAACGGTTTTAGGAAGGAGGGAAAGTAAGTTCCTGTATTCAGCTGGCTCTTTAGTCTGCATTGAATTTCTTTCTTTTGTAGGACAATGTGCTAAGAAATTAATTCCTGATAATTCTAGATAATAGGCATTATTACTATACTTCTTTTGCAGATGACGACACTACATTCCAGAGAGCTTAAGTGGCTGAAGAGTTAGTAAGTGGTAGAGCTGTGATAGTGGCTCAAATTTGTAAATTGGTTATATAGGGTTTGAGGTCTCTTTTGCATTAACATTCTTATCAAAGATAAACTCATGATTTTCCTGCATTTGTCAGAGCAAATGCTGATTCTAAACCCAGCTTCAGGGACGCTGACGGTGAGGTGAGGATCTGTCAAGGGAAAGTTGTACATGGAACACTAAGAGCCCCTGTTTTGCTGGACTTTATCAGATCTAACACCAGTATAGACTGGACCTTATTCTGATATAAGTTTATTCTTTTAGGAGCTTGACAACAGTTGCATTTTGATTATCTATTTTACTGATTATGAAATTCAAGCCACCTGCTTTCAAAGAAAAGAGTTGGAATGGAGAATAATGATGGAAATGTAGTGATTTTTATGGACAAAAGCAAATTTTAGCAGGCTGTTTTAAAAAACAAAATATTTAACAGCAGTTTTACAAAATAAATAAAACGCTTCCTCTTTATTAAGGAATGTGTACAAGTAGGTAATTTTTAAGTAAAATTTGTGACTTTGACTCTCTTTTGCATCATTGAATTAATCAACTAATCTTATTATTGACCAGATTCTAAATCTCTACTAATTAAAAATATTATTTTGTATGAAAAATAAATATAAATTAACAAGGCCAATTTGCTCATGTGGTTCATGAAACTGACCTTATGGCTTTATGTATATTACTGGTATACAATGGATTGTATATTACCTTTGCTAGAAGTGATGAATAGGAGTTGGAAGGTGTACAAGATACCATTTTGGGAAATAATATTTGTATTATAAAATAAAGGATGAAGTTTGGAGTAAAGAAAGATTATTAAGCATACTGAATTTAAAATATAAAAGATTGATATGAGATAATTGAAAAGTCACATCTTTTCCAACAAGGCTTTCATTAGCATGCAAATCTGTTATCTAGCAAGTGGTTGCTTAGCTCCTCGTTATGGACTGAATGAGTATGTTCCCCCCAAATTCATCTGTTGAAATCTGGCCCCCCAGTGTGATAGTACTTGGAGATGGGTACTCTCAGAGGTAATTATAGCTAGATTAGGTCAAGAGGATAGCCTTCGTGATGGGATTGGGAGCCTTATAAGAGGGTAGGGCCTTCATGAAGAGATTGGGAGCTCTCTCTCCATTATTTGAAGACACAATGAAAAGCCAGCTGGTTGCAAGTCAGAAAGAGAACCCTCAACAGAATCTGACCATAGTGGCTCTCTGATCTTGGATTTCCAGTCTCCAGAAGTATGAGAAAACAAATTTATCTTGCTTAAGCCATTCAGTCTATGATATTTTGTTATTGCAGCCCAAGCTGACTAATGCACCTTTCAACTTTGTACTTCATCTTGCTCTACACTTTGCAGGCCACAGTCACCATCAGTTTTCGCATGGTGATTCTTTTGTCTTCAGTGTAAAATATATCCCATGGTCCCTGAAACACTTCCTCCTCTCAACACTTGGCAATCCTCTGTGTCCTGGTTTTTGAAGCAAAGCTGAAATACAAAATTTTATATGAAATTGCCTAATATTTTAAATATTTATATATCATTCTATAATATAACACATTTCTATGCTGGATCAACCCATAAGCAACCAGTTTACAACTTTTATTTGAATGTATATGCTCTATCTCCTAAGGTTCTTGAGGCAGGGCTTATGTTTTCTTTTATTTTCTAATTCCCAAGACCTAAACCAGTTGGTTATCAAATAATATTTGTTCTGGTTGTTGCTGATCCTAGTTGTTCTTTCTCTTACTGAAACTGACCCGATAGTCCCATAGATTTTGGTGGGGTGACACTTCAGGTATTAAAGCTTGAAAACTTACATTTGTTTTACCTGAGTTTCTTCCTCAGAAAGGACCCCCCATGCATCTCAAAAAGTATCAAAGAACTAAAACTTGCCAGATTATTGCATTCAAACAATGAGACTCCAGGCCCCTCCTTCCTTATGATTACTTCCTTACTCGTCTTATGTTCCTGTTTTCTCACACATAGTTATATTTCTTCCCTGCTATCTAAATCCCTAGTTTTAATCAGTCAGGGAGCTGGATTTGAGACTGATCTTCCATCTCCTCAGCTGCTGCACTCAGTTAAAGCCTTCTTCCTTGGCCATACTTACTGTCTCAGTCATTGGCTTTCTTTGCATGGTAAGAGTCAGGACCTAGACTGAACCCCTGGTGTTTTGGTAATATTACTCCCTCTTCTGTAGGCAAAATATTCCCAATTCCATTCATTCTTACATTCTTCAATTATATTTTTAATTCACATGGCTGCACTCCTTTGATCTCTCAGATTTTGGTGAAGAATCTTGTTAGCAATCATGGTGGAGAAACCTATTTGTCCCTACTCACCACTTTTTAATAATATACTTTGAAACTCAGAGATGGGAGTCTTTGCAACTGTTGGCCTTGAGCTGTACCTAGAAGGGAATTGACTGATGCTAAACATATGGAGTTTTCTCACTGTTTCCGTTTTCTTTCTGTTTTCATCACCTACTAGCTTGATTGTTATTCCAAAAACAGTGCCATTTTACTGTTCTGTGGTCCAGATTTTTCTCAGTCTCAGTGGGATGGCTTCTCTTTTTATATACCTATTTGCTCCTATTATGTGGAAATTATGCTTTAAGTGGCTATACACCTGTTTATTCATTCTGCAAGTGGCATTGCTCACCGTCAGTGGTTGTTTTTTGATGCTAATACTGCTTCTTGCTTTGTTTTATTCAGGTCCCTGACATGCTTGCTGGCCTGCAGTTTCTAATAAATAACAATAACGAATTCTTTACCAGTTCCAGTTCCTCCCTCACTAGAGTCTTCCTGGAGCCAAAACGAAGGAAACTTCTATTTATCTGGCTCCATATTTAGTATATGTAAACTGTTCAATCAAGGTACTGATCCAATGAAGTTACTTGTATTTCAATAATGTAGTACTGAGGTAATTTTATGAGTTATTTTTCTACAACAGTTTTTATCATTTAATTTTTAGGATAGGTAATATCTTTTTTTTTTCTAGAAAAAGAAAGAAAAGAAAAAAGAGAGAAAGAGAGAAAGAAGAAAAAAAGAGAATGAAAGAAAGGGAAAAAGAAGAAAAAAGGGAGAGAGAAGGGGAATCTTGCTCTATTGTCCAGGCTAGAATGCAGTCTAAAACTGGGTATTGAAAAGCTCTTTTATACTAATAATTGTGTTATACAATGGAGACAGGAAGGAATAAGGGAGGAAAATAACAAACAAACAGCCAACCAATATTTCATTTAAGCCTATGAAATGCTATGCAATTCCTGGGGAGTGATTTACTCCCAACCATGTGGTCACTTTTAGAATAGATGTGATGTGTTACTGAAGAAAATGTATGTTTTGTGGATTTGGAGTAGAGAGTTCTGTAAATGTTTGTTAAGTTTACTTGTTCGAGGTCTAAGTTCAAGTCCCGGGTATCCTTGTTAACCTTCTGTCTCATTAATCTGTCCAATATTGACAATGTAATGTTAAAGTCTCCCACTATTATTGCGTGGGAGTCCAAGTCTCTTTGTAAGTCACCAAGAACTTGCCCTATGTATCTGGGTGCTCCTATATTGGGTGTGCATAGACTTAGGCTCATTAGCTCTTCCCATTACTTTGATCCCTCTACCATTATACAATGTCCTTCTTATCTCTTTTGGTTTCTATTACTTTAAAGTCTATTTTATCAGAGACGAGAATTGCAACTCCTGCTTTTTTTTTTTTTTCTCTCCATTTGGTTGGCAAATCTTCCTCCATCCCTTTGTTTTGAGTCTCTGTATATCCTTGCATGTGAGAAGGGTCTGGATGCAGCTTACCAATGGGTTTTTTGGAATGGCTGATACTGGTTGTTCCTTTCTATATATAGTGCTGCTTTCAGAAGCTCTTGTAAAGCAGACCTGGTGGTAATGAAATCTCTGAGTACTTGCTTGTTCGTAAAAAAAATTTATTTTTCCTTCACTTATGAAACTTAGTTTGGCTAGATATGAAATTCTGGGTTGAAAGTTCTTTTCTTTAAGGATGTCGAATATTGGCCCCCACTCTCTTCTGGCTTGTAGGGTTTCTGCTGAGAGATCTGCTGTGAGTCTGATAGGCTTCCCCTTGTGGGTAACCTGACCTTTCTGTCCGGCTGCCCCTAGTATTTTCTCCTTTATTTTGACCCTGGTGAATCTAATGATTATGTGCCTTGGGGGTTGCTCTTTTTGAGGAATATCTTTGTGGTGTTGTCTGTATTACCTGGAGTTGAGTATTATCCTGCCTTGCTGGGTTGGGGAAAGTTTTCCTGGATAATATCCTGAAGAATATTTTCCAACTTGGATTCATTCTCTTCATCACATTCAAGTACACCTATCAAACGTAGATTAGGTCTTTTGAAATAGTCCCATATTTCTTGGAGACTTTGCTCATTCCTTTTTACCCTTTTTTCTCTAATCTTGTCTTCTCGTTTTATTTCGTTAAGTTGGTCTTCAACCTCTGAAATCCTTTCTCTTGCTTGATCAATTCGACTGTTAAAACTTGTGCATACTTCATGAAGTTCTCGTATTGTGTTTTTCAGCTCCATTAATTCACTTATATTCCTCTCCAAATTGTCCATTCTTGTTAACATTTCGTCAAACCTTTTTTCAAGGTTCTTAGTTTCCTTGCATTGGGCTAGAACATGTTCTTTTAGCTCACAGAAGTTTCTCATTATCCACCTTCTGAAGCCTGATTCTGTTGATTCCTCACATTCATTCTCAATCAGGCCTTGTTCAATTGGTGATGAGGAACTGCAATCCTCTGCAGGAGGAAAGGCATTCTGATTTCGGGTGTTTTCAGCCTTTTTGTGCTGGTTTCTTCCCATCTTTGTGGATTTATCCACCTGTCATCTGTGTAATTGCTGACTTTCAAATTAGGTCTCTGAGTGGACGTCCAGCTTGTTGGTGGTAAAGTTTTTTTCTCTTTCTTAGTTTTCCTTCGGTGGACACCCCCTCCCCCACAGAGCTGGACCTTCCCAAGTTCAGCTGCACTTGCTGTGAAACTCTCAATCCTCAGCAGTTCCAATTGCTGTTTACCTTTTCGTCGGGGGGACCAGCCTTCCCCTGCGGCGACCCACCACGTCTGCTGAAACAGCGGCGTTAAGATTCATGGCGCTTTCTGCCCGGGAATCTCCCGGTTTGCTTCCCCCGCTTCAGTCCGCCCTTCAGTCAGCTGAATGGGAGACTCTGCCTTCCCGGAGCTCCAACGCCAACCAAAAGGGCACTTGGTCCCGTATACTCCGGACTGAGAACCGCCGCATCAGGGCGCCTGCAAAACGGCCGCGCCGGCCAAAAGAGTCACGCTGGCGACCCGTGGGGCTCCTCCGCCGGGAATCTCCTGGTCTGTGGGCAATAAAACTCATCTGAAAAGGTGGCGTCCACTCACTGTCTGCGCTTTCAGTGGGAGCTACAATCCTGAGCTGTTGCTAATTGGCCATCTTGGATCTCTCTCCGGTAATATCTTTTTATTGTTCAAAAATAATCTTAAAAATGCAAAATAATACAATGAAAGTCTTGCTCCCCCCTTTTCCTCTCTTTTGCCCAGTTCCTATTATCTGACTCTTCAGGTTACTACTTTAATTTTTTCTATATCCTTCCAGTGTTTGCCTATATACGTGTGCCATGGTCTGAATGTTTGCATTCTCGCCAAATTTATATGTAGAAATCCCAACCCCAAAAGTGATGGTGTTCGGAAGTGAGGACCTTGGGGTCATGATTAGATCATAAGCACAGAACACTTATACATGGGATTAGTGCCCTTATACAAGAAACCTGAGAGAGATTCTTTGCTCCTTCCACCACGTGAGAACACGCTGAGGTTTCTTCTATGAGACAGGAAGCAGGCTCTTGCTAGACACTGAATATGCCAGTGCTTTGATTATGGACTTCCAAGCCTCCTGAACTGGGAGAAATAAATTTATGTTGTTAATAAGCTACTCAGTTTGTGTTTTTTTTTTATAGCAGCCCATATGGACTAAGGCAAGATGAAAGGGAGTACAAATTATGTTTTTTTGTCCTGCCTTTTAAACACAAGATGAAATTTTTCTTCACTTTGAAGTTTTTAGTTAACACTATTTCATGGAGGTCATGCCATATCAGAATACAGAGAGCTGCATTCTTTTATACAGTTGAATAGTATTTCATTGGATGGAGTTACTGTACTATGGTTTATTTAACCAATGTCTTACTGACATACATTTGTTTTGTTCCTATTACTTTACTACAACTTGCAATGTTGTGACAAATAATGTCTTACAGACCTCATGTCACATGTGCAAAATAGGTTTGTGTAGGATAAATTCCCAGAAGCAGTATTACTAGGTCAAAAGATGATGCATTTGTAATTTTGTCAGATACTGATAAATTACTTTCCCCAGGAGTTGTACCAGTTTATATTCTCAATGTGTGAGAGTGATATTATCAAGCTTACTTGTAGAGAGCTTTAGCAAGCCTTTGGGTTTTGTCATTCTGATGCATAAATATAGAATCATGGGGCAGTTTTAATTTGTATTTCTCTTATTATGAAAGCAGTTGGGCATCTTGTTATGTGGTTAAAGTAGTCATTACTCTTTCTAAATGAACTTTATGTTCATAGCCTTTGTCTATTTTCCTATTGGATTGTTAGATTTTATTATCAATTTCTAAAAGGTCTTTATATATTACAAAGATTAGTCTTCATATTTGATACGTAAGCCAAGTTTTTTTGTGTGATTTGAGATTTGTCTTGGCTTATTTGTTTTGCTGTGTACAAGTTTTTCTTTCAAAATTATTTTAACTCAGTTTTTTTCTACGGTTTTAGGATTTCAAGGTACAATAAAAGGCCTTTTCTATGGTTCCCTCTCCAACACACACAAGTTTATTCCAGCATTTTATAATTTTATTTTTTTAACATTTGAACTTTTGTTTGATTGATTCATTCACTGAATAAATGTTTCTTGAGTGTCTGTCACATATAAATGGTCCCGATTGAAGATGCTTTCACTTTGGTCAAAGTGAGACACAACCGTTGTGAAAGTGAGACACAACCCGTTAGAAGCCGTATTTTGAATTTTCATATTTCCCTGAGCTAGCAATGTGGAGTACAATACTCTCTTACAGTGCTGGCAGGGCAAAGAGCTGCAGCTTCCAGTAAGCCATTTGATCATGAGGGCAAGCAACCAATACCTTACAGTGTACTGTGTTGCCACATAATTTTCCCCAACTGTAGTTAATGTTAAGTGTTCTGAGCACATTTAAGGTAGGCTAGGCTAAGCTATGATGTTCAATAGTTTAGGTATATTAGAAGCATTTTTAACCTATGATGTTTTAAATTTACTGTGGGTTTAATGAGATATAGTCCCATCATAAGTCAACAGAATTTGTACTCTGAACTGTTTTAAATACTTGAAATGTGTTGGTGATCAAAACAGATGAATATCCTTGCCCTTGTGGTGCTTATCTTCTAGTAGAGGAAAACAGACATATATTCCTGTGAAGAGGAATAGATTGAAAGTAAATAAAATAAGGAAATTACACAGACTGTTAGAGAGTGACGGGTGCTCTTAAAATTAAGAGAAAAAGCAGGTTAAGGGGGACTGGAATATCACACAGAGTGTATAGATTGCAGTTTTAAATAGGATAATCAGTGTAGGCCTCATGGAGAAGGTAATATCTGAGCAAAGCCAGGAAGGAAGTAAATGACTTTTATGCAAATTTCTGGGAGAAGAATTCTAGGTAGAGACCCTAAATCAAGAGCATGCCTGAGAAGAAGCAAGAAGCCAGTGGGACTGGAAGGTAATGAATGAGGAGGAGAGTGGTTATGGAGGAATCCAGAGAGGCAATAGAGATCTGATCATGTAAAGCTGTCTAGACTCCTGTCAAGACTTTAGCTTTTACTTTGAATGAAAAGAGGAATCATTATTAACTTTTGAGAAGAGGAATAACAAATATGACATGTCTTAAAAGGATCATATTGGCTGCTGTGTTGAGAATAGATTATAGATCAAGAGTAGAAATGAAAAGGTCAGTTAAAATGCTATTGCAAAATTCTAGGCAAGAGGGGATGAAGACAGAACAGAGTGGATAGCCTCTGTAGGACTTACCAAGAGAATTTTTTGATGGATTGGATATAAGGAAAAGAATGCAAGAGGATGCCAACATGATTGGGAGGCTTTCCTGAGAAACTAGAAAATTGGATGTACCATCAACCAAAATGCAAATGCTATCAGTGGAAAGATTTAGGGGAAAATCAGAAGTTTCATATGGACTTGTTTTATCATAAATATTTAGGAGGTTTCTGAATAGTGATGTTGAGTGGGGACCTGATTGGATGCAGTTGCCAAGTGAATGAGAATAGAGAGAAGAAGAAGATCAAACAACATGGTCTGCAGCATGTTGTTGTTGAGACTCTGAGGACAAGAGACGACATTAGCAAAAGAAGCCAACAGTAAAGGTAGTACGTCACATGGTGCTGACAGCAGTCAGCATTAAGGACAATAAGGACTGGGACCTGATGATAGGATTTACAATGTGGAATTATTGAGTGGCCTTGTTAGTACTTTTGGTTAAGTGGTGAAGATAGAACCCTACAACCTCCATCTCCCCGGGTTCAAGAAAGTCTTCTGCCGCAGCCTCCTGAGTAGCTGAGACTACAGGCACGTGCCACCACACCCAGCTAATTTTTGCACTTTTAGTAGAAAAGGGGTTTCACCATATTGGCCAGGCTGGTCTCGAACTCCTGAACTTATGATCCACCTACCTTGGCCTCCCAAAGTGCTGGGATTACAGGTGTGAGCCACCGGGCCCGGCCAGGGAAACATGATTTAGGCAGGGTTTAAAAGACATGATAAAAGAGACATGGATGACAATCAGACAACTCTTTCAAGGAATTTTATTGTTCAGGAAGATATGTGATAGTAGCTGGTGAGAAGAAAGGGGCTAAGAGAAGGATTTTTTCTTGTAAATATTATTGTTTTAATTGGGAGAAATAATAGCATGTGTGTATACTGATAGAGATGATACAGAAGAGAGCAAGAATTTGAGGATGGAAAGCATGGTGAAAAGTGCCAAATGATGCTCTTGATGAGGCAGGAAGGATGGGATCTGTTGCACAAATGGAAGACGGCTGGTTAATCTATGCCAAGGAGGAGGAAAGTAGACCCTGTGTGTGGAGATGGGTGTAGATGCATATATATCATGTGCCAGGATCTTTGGACTGTTTTCAATATTTCAGTGAGGTGATTTCTTACTCTTTTGAGATGCTATAACAAATTACCTAGACTTGGTGGTTTAAAAGTAATAAATACTAACTTCTCACACTTCTGAAGGCTGCAAAGTTCGAGATCAAGATGCTACCATATCTGGTGTCTGGTGAGGATCTGCTTCCTGCTTTATAGATGGCCAGCTTCTTGCTGTGTCCTCTCATGGCAGAAGCGGCAAGGGGGCACTCTTGGATTTCTTTACAAGGGCATTAGTCTCATTGGCAAGGACTCCACCTTCATGTCCTAATCACCTACAAAGACCTTACTTCTTAACACCATCACACAGGCGATTAGGTTTCACATATGAATTGGCGGTGGAGGGTGGGCGGCACAAACATTCAGTCTATAAGGGCCTTTAAGAACAAGGATGAGGGAGGAGGTGTTGTGGTGAGCAGAGAGACTAAAGGGGTTATGGTCACCTTGGCGTGTGGGAGACTGAATGTACGGGGGCATAAAGTATGCTGGTTGCATTAAGGACCCTCTTGATGTTCATGGCTGTGGACTTAGAGTGACACCAGTTAGCGTGTATTCCTTCAGCCATGTTCAGCAGTGACATTGAAAGTATAGAATGGTGAGAGTTGGTTTGACCAGTTTTGGGGCATTTGTAAATCAGTTCACTGATGTGAGAGAAGGGGTAGAGAGTCCAATAATTTATGCTGTGTAAGGAGGGGGAGAGAGGACACTGAGGCGGGGGAAAAGATGGTAGGATTCATGTTAGTGGGGTTGAAGAATTATGGAGACTGAGCTATTAATAGGAGTAAATTGTGAGGAGAAATGGGGAGAGAGAGTGGGACGTAAAACGAGGTTATGGAGAGGTTGCAGTTCTCACAAGCTATGGTGTGATACTGAGAGTGAGTAGCTGAGACAGGATAAAAAACCATGACATGACATGTATTTCAAAGGACATAGCTTTCATGACGGATCATTAAAAGGGATAAAGTTAAAAAAGAGAAGACAGAGTCTCAGATGGATCATCTGCATGTATTATGGACTGAATTGTGTCTCCCCCTGAATTCATAGGTTGAAGTTCTAATCCCCAGTACCTTAGCAAGTGACTGTATTTGGATACAGGAAATAAGAGATAATTAAGCTAAAACAAGGACATTACAGTAAGCCCTAATACAATCTGGACTGGTGTCCTGGTAAAAAGAGGATAATAGGACCCAGAGAGTAACACCAGAGTTGTGTGTGTGCAGAGAAAGGACCATGTAAAAGCGGCAGCAAGAGAGTGGCCATCTGCAAGTCAATGAGAGCGGCCTCAGAGCACATCAACCCTGAAGGCAACTTAATCTTGGACTTGGAGCCTTCAGCACTGTGAGAAATAAATTTCTGTTGTTTAAAGCACTCAGTTTCTGGTTTTGTTATGGCAGCCGAAGTGAACTAATATGGCATGCTTATTAAATCACCATGGAAGAAGGAAGGAGTAGTATTGAAGAGAGTGATAGAGGAGAATCAGGGGCTAAAATTGCTGAGAAATTAGGGGAAATGATTCAGACCACATAATATATCAGCAAAGGTAGAGAGTATTTGGTGGTATTATCTGATGACAATATATCAAAGCTCGGTTTTTAGGCATTGGGGATGCTCTGAAAGCAGCAATGAGGACCAACATGGCATCTAAGTCACAGGCCCAATGACACCAGGGCTATGGATCAAGAGTTGCAGTGAAAGCAGGTTCCATAGGGAGAGCCAGGTTTTGGTTAGGAAAGGAGGTGGGGGAATAGAATGTTGCTGTTAATGGACGCACAATTTCAGGCAGTACATTGGAAGAGTTTCAGCAATTAGATGGCTTGGGAAAAGATGACAGAATGAGGATGTAGGTATTCTTACTATGATTAGAGGGTGGATTTTCTAGTGTGATGATGACCATAAATGGAGGTAAAGGTATAATGAAGTAAATCTGGGAGTGTTCAAGGCAGAGAACCTCTTCAGGCCTTAGTGTATAAATTGGAGGGTGTGTGTGTGTTGGGGGGGCGGGGTGTGTTTCTGATTAAGAGGACAGAAGTCCTAGCAGGTATGGTTTTAGGTTCTTGACCTTGAGTGGAGTGATGGTAATCTTACAATATGCCATCTTGACTCCATGTTGATGGCCTTGGGGACTTTTGGGGTAGCAGAATATTACATTAAATATGTTGGCTGCTTCACTCTTTACTATTCAGAAATTTATCTTGTTTTACTGTATGAAGGATTGAATCAAATTCATTTTGTTCTGGACAGTTACCTAGTTGGCTCAAAACCTTTTTTTGGATAGACCTTCTTTTCCCCTTGGATTTGAGATGCCACCTTTATAAATACTAAATTTCCATATTTATCCTGTATTTAGTGCATATGTGTATTGTTTTAAAAACTATTGTGATTAATAAAAGTAAATATTCTTTAAGAAGTGTTACATCATTTACGGAAGCCTTTTGTTAATTGGATTTTCTCAAAAGGTAAGTCATAGAAGTACGCAACTGTCATTTGCTGAAGAAGAGGGTATAAGTTATTAAAGTTTATGCTATAGAATAATACTTGTACAAAAATGTTGTGAGAACAAGCTTCTTCATTATTGTCCTTCACCGGGATTGTAATTATGCAGATGTTGGTCACTGTTTTCTTCTGTGCTAACCTGGCCTTCACCATCAAACAATGACATAGCAATACAACATAACTCCCCAGGAGTAACATTATCACAAATTGCCATCTGCCAAAAGGTAAGTTAATAATGCAAGGTTGAGCAAGTCCTCCAAGTTGCCAGTACATCCTGGCAGGGTCAAGTATTACAATTTCATCTGGGGGAATAGGTTGTACCGCCTGTAAGGGTTATTGCTGAGTTTAAAATGAGGAAACTGAGACCAGCCTAGGAAAATTAAATGCCAATTTATTAACCTCCTGGGTGAGGTTCTGTGGTCCGGGAAAGGGGGGCCAGAGAAGTAGCTTGGCTTGTCCTGGGCATGGGGTTTTATAAGGAGTGAAGGTGTCTTGATTGGTTGTGGAGAAACAGGACGTGGATGCCGCAAGCTGCTATTTGTAGGTAGGCGGGATTTCCGGTGAGTGGGCCGCCCAGGGGGAGTGGGACCTGGATGGAGCAAAATGCTATTGGGCAGGTTTTGGCAGGGCTTCTTTTAAACTTTGGCAGGATTTTCCAAGGCAGGCTAGATGCCGGGGTGCAGAGTTTAGTGTTGAGTGCAGATTCTGGTGCGGAGTGCAGAAGTGGGCTTTGGGGAAGCCACGTGGCGGAGCTAGATGCTGAGTGCAGGGCTTGATGTTGAGCCTGGAGTGGTGAGGTAGTTTCCAGGCGTGGAGAGGGATGGGCGTGTCCGAGCTCCCTCGAGGCAACCTCGAGGCCTTACACCGCCATCAACAAATTGAGATTTACAATTGGTTAATAATAGCAATGATCGTGATTAAAACAAACTACTAATATTCGTTAAATAGGTGCCAATTTTTGAGCACCTTACTAGATGCTTGCTACTGTGCCTGTAATTTTGATAGTGCATGTTTAAAAACAATAATAAATTATTATCTCGGTTTTACAAAACAGGATGCTAAGGCTTAGGAAAAACGAGTAACCTGCTGTCACATAGTAAGTGGCAGAACCGGGATTTAACACAATGTCTTGGTCTGTGTTCTACTTGAAGTAGTAGATTTCTTTTTTGCTTTCTTCTCACTTTATTGCTAAACATTGTTTAGATTAGGTATATGACAAAGAAAATCTCATAAGAGATAACTTCCAGAGCAAATAACATAAGAACACTTTCATTATGTTATTTTGCATAATTATCATTCCCATTTAATGTGCACATAAAATCAGTGCACACATACTTTATCAATCAATCATCTGTTTATCTAATGTTACAGAATGAATTTGTATAAGTAATTATAAAGAGAGAAACATTTATGCAAATTAAAATAATTAAAAAAACACACAAAACATAGTGATTGCGTTGATCTCATAAAATCCAGAATTATGCTAAAAAAACCACACACTACTGAGATAAACTTATAATCTCAGTAGTGTGTGGTTTTTTTTTTCCTTTTACACAAGTGTGATCCAGATACTGATCACATTATTTCTTTTTACTCAGTATGTCTGTGGATTTTATTAAAAAATTTTTATTGTTTTGCATTGTGTTGGGTAATAGGCATTTCAAACAATTTTGTGAAAATCTAATAGTCACAGTCACAAGAAGTCTAATACAAGATGAATTTCCTATTGTGTTCCAGCTACACATACCTTAATTCTGTTTTTTTGAATGTGCTGACTGCCATGCTGCCTCAGGGCCTTTGCATGAGTTTTCTTTCAGAATACATTTACACCAGATATTCACAAGTCTCTCTGCTTTACTTCAGTCAGGTCCTCTTTCCATTCTTTTCTTGGGTCTTTCCTAACCGGCCTCTCTAAAATCTAAAAAAGTACCTCTTTCACTCTGCAGCCCTGGATTCTGCTTTTCTGCTGCACATTTTATTTTATATTTATTTATTCAGTTTTTGCTGTCTCTTCCAAGAAAATATAAATTATATTCCATCAAAGGTTATTTTTTGTTTACTAATATGTCTCCAGGACCTAGAACAGTGCCTGGGATCTAATGAACACTCCAAAAACATTTGTTAGTGTGTTGAGTTTTTAACATATAAACACTTTTGGGTCGTCTTCTTTTATTTTCACGTTTCTCAAAACGTCTGATCTATAAAGAGCAGCTTTTTATTTCTTTCTTCCTCTTTTTAAACAAAGTGATCATATATTTTATCTTCTTTAGATCGTATTATTCTTATACCAATTAAATGTCTTTCATGTTTTTTATTGTTATTCTTCTATAGCAACATGTGGAATAAAAATAATTTCCCTTTACATAAATTGTCAGAATTTCTACTATTTTAATGCTCTACCTAATTTGTAAAGAATGTAAAAATGTTTATCAAAAGAAACAGAAAGAGAATACTTATCTCTAAATAAGAATCTTTACAGCATCTATACTCTATCATTTATTGAAACATTCAGGATGCATTACTATAAATAATGCTTATGAAGGCACTTTGAAGTGCTTTTTAGGTATAAGATATTACTATTTAACATTTTGACTGCAGTGATATAGAAGATATTTATTGAAGCAACATTAGATATTTTATTTTTATTTTAAACAAAGCACATATATTTAAACTGTTGAAAACTCACTCCTAAATATTTAAACTTAAAATCAGGAAAAATGTTTTCATAAGACATTTGAAATTTTACTATTAATGTATTTGATTTGCTTATAATTGGTAAAAACTCACCACTAAATATTTAAACTTAAAATGATGGGGAAAAACAATCTGAGATTAGGAGTATTTTTACTGATATCCTTTCTACCCCTATTGAAATTTGGTTTTCATGGAAAGTCATTTACACTATTTAACAAGAGAGCAAAGCCATTAAAAATATGCAAGCTCTTGGAAAACAAAATCCAGTGTACTAATTAAACCTATTAAGGCAATTACAGAGGACTATAAATGATGGAAAGATCTGTTGGGCTCCTCATGGTACCAATGAGAAAAAGCCAAGGAGTTTCTATTTTTCTAAATAGAGATAAAGAGTATGGGTGATTAATTTCAGCACCACTGAGTTAATTTGCAATGAGTCAACAGCAGAAAACATTTCCATGGCCATAGAATAGCGGTAGAAGAGAGTTGTTTTACTACTCAATGGTAATATGGCTGTTCGTCAGGGAATGCTTTAGTAATCAAGGAAAAACTACAACCACCTGTTGACAAGAAGGAAGAAACAAAAAGTTTCCTGAAACAGTTTGTAGTCCTCAATTGCGGCCAAATCTCTGAGGTTTCTCTCACTAGTGTGCATGTTTGACAAGATTCTTAACTGCTGTCTTCATATCTTTTAATGGATGATCAAAACATTATGACTTCTGTTTCAGAAGACAATTTCAGGCTTCTGAGTTAGTAATAGAAATTTCAAACCTGTTACCCAAAAGGCACTGATTATTATGTAATGGCATTGAAAACCATCTTATTTAAGGAATATGAAAATCAAGCTAAGGTCAATAAAATCTTAAAAAATTGTGTTCGGATTTGTAAGACTCTTTTTTTTTTTTTTTTTTTTTTTGAGACAGAGTCTTGTTCTGTCTCCCAGCCTGGAGTGCTGGAGTGTAGAGGTACAATCTCAGCTCACTGCAACCTCCGTCTCTGCGGTCCAAGCCATTCTCCTGCCTCAGCCTCCCATGTAGCTGGAATTACAGGTGTGTGCCACCACACCCAGCTAATTTTTGTATTTTTAGTAGAGACAGGGTTTTGCCATGTTGGCTAGGCTGGTCTTGAACTCCTGACCTAAAGTGATCCGCCCACCTTGGCCTCCCAAAGTGCTGGGATTTACAGGCACGAGCCACTGCTCACGGCCAAAGCCTCTTTTTTCAAGTACTTAAAAAACCCTCAATTAATATTTATAATCACTCTGTGCAGCAATAGCCACAGGTAAAACTAGCCCTACTCTTCCTATGAAGGATTGAGGAAAAAAAAATAAAGAAATTTCCCCCAATACCTCTTATCAAAGGAGGAATAGAGGTATGGGATCAGAATTTAGCTTTCCAAAATGCTAGTTTGGCAAAAGATGGCCACAGGGAGGTGGCTCATGATACCAGGTGATTATTTCCCCAATCTTAGTTGCCTGATGAATTTTCAGTTGTTTGTGTTTCACACATTGCAAAAGCGTATTTATTATTATTCTTCAAATTACAACAGATATGCAAAGTCAGCCAGGACAGAATAAGTGTGAAGGAAGGGCAATGAACAGCTTATGTGCAGATACAACATCTATTACAGAGTCATCCTCAGTGGTTTCGCCAGAAACGGAAGCCATCAAAAGAACTGCTTGAGGCTGCAGAATTTCATACAACGCTCTCCTCCAGAGTTAATCACAACAGAACAGTTTAGTTGTTCTGGTGGTGTTAGTGATTGTCACCCCTCTTTAATGTGTTCATTAAAAATAATGTGTATGTATTTTAAATGGCATATACTCCATGACAGCATGGAGTGAGTAAAAAGACGCGAGAAAACTAAACATAATTAATGTCTTATTTTCAGTTCACGAGATTCAGGGTTTAGGAATCCCAGTTACAAAGACATTGCTAATTGAATGGTGATATGATTTGGCTCTGTTCCCACCCACATCTCATCTTGAATTATAATCCCCACAATCCCCCACCTATCTAGGGCGAAACCTGGTGGGAGGTGATTGGATCATGTGAGTGATTTCCTTAATGCTGCCCTTGTGGTACTGAATGAATTCTCACAAGTTTTGGTTGTTTGATAAGCGTGGGGCTCTTCCTGCTTTGTGCACTTCTGTCTGTTACCTGCCCTGAGAACTGCGAGTCAATTAAATTTTATTTATTTATTTTATTTTTTTACAAATTACTCAGTCTTGGGTATGTCTTTAAGAGAGTGTGAAAGTGGACTAATATAAATTGCTTTTACCCAATTGTTATAACAAAGATTCCTTAAAAGTTGGTATTTCTTAATTAAGGTCTTATTAAATTGAACAACTTTCTTTTTGTTTTGGCAAGATACAGATTAATAGTAATGTAGAATAAGATCCTCAGGGATCTCATAATCTGTGGGCTGAGAGGTTCAGTTCTTGGTCTGTTTTCAGATTGCCTGTCCCACAGAGTTCATCATCTTAACACACACTGATTTTGCAAGGCCATTTGTTGAGTTCCATTTTAGGCTAACAACTCACTTAGGGCAGAAATTTTTTATTCCACTGTTTTATCATGCTTACTTAATATTACACAGGCATTGAACAAATAGCACATGAACCAATAATTTTATATCTGATCAATAGTCAAAATACTGATTGAAAGAGAGCTATACGTAGTCCTGAAATGGCTAACTGAAAGAAGACTTTCTTCAGTGCAATTAGACAAGGTAACTGGTGAAAGTTATTGAACATGATTCAGACTTTAGTATTTTAATTTTAATTTTTATGGTACTTTAAGTTCTGGGATATATGTGCAGAACGTGCAGGTTTGTTACATAGGTATGCATGTGCCATAGTGGTTTGCTGCACCCGTCAACCCACCAACCCATCATCTACATTAGATATTTCTCCTAATGTTATCCATCCCCTAGCCCCTCACCCCCTGACAGGCCCCAGTATGTGATGTCCCCTTCCCTGTGTTTTATGTTCTCTCTCATTGTTCAACTCCCACTTATGAGTGAGAATATGCAGTTTTTGGTTTTCTCTTCCTGTATTAGTTTGCTGAGAATGATGGTTTCCAGCTTCATCCATGTCCTTGCAAAAAACATGAACTCACTCCTTTTTATGGCTACATAGTATTACATGGCATATATGTACCACATTTTCTTTATTTAGTCTGCCATTGATGGGCATTTGGGTTGGTTCCAAGTCTTTGCTATCATAAACAATGCTGCAATAAACATATGTGTGCATATGTCTTTATATTAGAAAGATTAATAATCCTTTGGGTGTATACCCAGTAATGGGATTGCTGGGTCAAATGGTGTTTCTGGTTCTAGGTCCTTGAGGAATCGCCACACTGTCTTCCACAATGGTTGAGCTAATTTACACTCCCACCAACAGTGTAAAAGTGTTCCTATTTCTCCACATCCTTTCCAGCATCTGTTGTTTCCTGACATTTTAATGATTGCTGTTCTAACTGGTGTGAGATGGTATCTTAATGTGGTTTTGCATTGCAACGTCACTAACGACCAGTGATGCTGAGCTTTTTTTCAGTGTTTGTTGGCTGCATAAATGTCTTCTTTTGAGAAATGTCTGTCCATATCCTTTGCCCACTTTTGGATGGGGTTGTTTGGTTTTTTTCTTGTAAATGTGTTTAAGTTCCTTGTAGATTCTGGGTATTAGCCCTTTGTCAGATGGATAGATTGCAAAAATTTTCTCTCATTCTGTAGGTTTCCTATTTACTCTGATGATAGTTTCTTTTGCTGTGCAGAAGCTCTTTAACTTAGTTAGATCCCATTTGCCAATTTTGGCTTTTGTTGCCATTGCTTTTGGTGTTTTAGTCATGAAGTCTTTGCCCATGCCAATGTCCTGAAAGGAATTGCCTAGGTTTTCTTCTAGAGTTTTATGGTTTTAGGTCTTATGTTTAAGTCTTTAATCCATCTTAGTTAATTTTTGTATAAGGTGTAAGAAAGGGGTTCAGTTTCAGTTTTCTGCATATGGCTAGCCAGTTTTCCCAACACCATTTATTAAATAGGGAATCCTTTCCCCCATTGCTTATTTTTATCAGGTTTTTCAAAGATCAGATGGTTTTAGATGTGTGGTGTTATTTCTGATGAACGGTATCTCAAAATAATGAGTTATTTATGACAAATCGACAGCCAATTTCATACTGAATGGGCAAAAGCTGGAAGCATTCCCTTTGAAAACTTGTACAAGACAAGGATACCCTCTCTCACCACTCCTGTTAAACATAGTATTGGAAATTCTGACCAGGGCAATCATGGAAGAGAAAGAAATGAAGGGCATTCAAACAGGAAGAGAAGAAGTCAAATTGTCTCTGTTTTCAGATGACACGATTGTATACTTAGAAAACCTACATCACCTTAGCCCCAAATCTCCTTAAGCTGATAAGCAACTTCAGCAAAATCTCAGGATACAAAGTCAATGTGCAAAAGTCACAAGTATTTCTACATACCAATAATAGACAGAGAGCCAAATCATGAATGAATTCCCATTCACAATTGCTACAAAGAGAATAAATTATCTAGGAATATAGCTTAAAAGGGAGGTGAAGGTCCTTTTCAAGAATAACTACAAATCACTGCTCAAGGACACAAACAAATGGAAACACGTTCCATGCTCATGGATAGGAAGAATGAGTATTGTAAAAATGGCCATACTGCCCAAAGTAATTTATACATTCAATGCTATTCCCGTCAAGCTACCACTGACTTTCTTCACAGAATTAGAAAAAAACTACTTTAAATTTCATAAGGAACCAAAAAAGAGCCCATATAGCCAAGATAGTCCTAAGCAAAAAGAACAAAGCTGGAGGCATCATACTATCTGGACTTCAAGCTATACTACAAGGCTACAGTAATGAAAACAGTATGGTACTTGTACCAAAAAAGATATAAACCAATGGAACAGAACAGAGGCCTCAGAAATATTTTTTATTTTATTATTATTATTTTTTTGAGACAGAGCTTTGCTCTGTTGCCCAGACTGAAGTGCAGTGGTGCTATGTCAGCTCACTGCTACCTCCATCTCCTGGGTTCAAGTGATCCCCTTGCCTCAGTCTTCTGAGTAGCTGGGACTATGGGTGCGCGCCACCACGTCTAGCTAATTTTTTGTATTTTAGTAGAGATGGTGTTTCACCATGGCCAGATCTTGATCTTCTGACCTCATGGTCTTGATCTGCTCACCTCGGCCTCCCAAAGTGCTGGGATTACAGGCAGGCTACAGGCATGAGCCACCATGCCCAGCCTTTTTTTTTTTTTTTTTTAAAGTAGAGACAAGGTTTCACTATTTTGGCCAGGCTGGTCTCGAACTCCTGACCTCAGGTGATCCACCTGCCTTAGCCTCCCAAAGTGCTGGAATTACAGGCTTGAGCCACCATGCCTGGCCTCAGACTTTACTATTTTTAAAGGATGAATAAAACTTCTGTAAATGATCTAGAGAGCACATCTAGGGCTTATGGAGCCTTGAGTTCCTCTTTGTCCATATAAGGATACACTATGAAAGAGAAAGAGAGTATATTCAATTAAGAACTTGGTTGCTAAATGATGTCAGTGTTTCCTAGACAATGGCTTAAGATTGCCAAAATGTTGAGCTCATGCTGGAGCTTCGAGGACTGAGAAAATTCTTTTACTAAGAAGTCTGCCAGATTGATCATCTGAAAATAGATCATGGATTTAAGAAAACGTAAATACATTTAGCTACCCGAAACACATCTGGAAATCAGAATAATAATGGAGAGAGTTCCCAATAGGTCTTACTGGAAATGAAGAAAAGGAGAAACACTTAAAAAGGCAGAATATGGCATAACCTGGTTGTATGAATTTAAAGATATGGCTAAGAGTCAGTATGATGGGATTCGCTGTAAGAAATTTGTCTATGGAAAGGTATAGATAAGTACTGTCTAATAGAACCATAATGTGAGCCACATATGTAATTTAACATTTTCTGGAAGCCAATTTATGTAGTAAAAACGTTGACCTGGTCTAAAGAGAAGTTTAGCTTAGACACTGTAAACAAAGATACTCCTCTCAGATATGACATAGATTGACTGCTGCCAGTTAAATGAGATCTTAAAGTGATGCTAGCCATACCCAATAGCCTTAGAATGGGGCTGTCCATGCCATCAATAGAATAAATAGCAACGATCTGATTTAGAGTGGGGGTTTGGGTTGCATGGTATCAGTCATGCTAGACGTTAAATACAATCTTGTGGGAAATCAGTCAATCAATTATGCCTATGTAATAAAGCCTCAATAAAAACTCTGAACATTGAAACTCAGGTGAGCTGCCTCGATTGGCAATACCCTGTGTTTGTTGTGACACACTCATGCCAGGGAAGTTATATGTCCTGAGAACAATGGATGTCTTCATGTTTGCAACTCTCCTAGACACTGTCCTATGAGTCTGTTCCCTTAGCGGATTTCAGTTTGTAACCTTTGTCTATGATAAAGCATAACCAAGAGTTGAATAGCTCTCAGTAGGTCCTGTGAGTCCTAGCAAATTATCAAAACTAAGGGTGGTTTTGGAAACCCCACAAACTTGCAGTTGTTACCTGAAGAGAAAGTGCTTTCCCTTCTAACCTTGTAATTGGACAGTTACTCCAGGCAGCTGGTGTCAGAGTCTTGGGTGCACTCAGTCTGGAGGATTGTGCCTTCACTTTTGCAGTTTGGATCACTTAAACTATATATTAATAAAGTAAAAATAAACAGGTGAGTTAATATTACTAATATGTTTTCCTTAACCCAATATATCCAAAATATTAACATTTTAACAGGTAACTCAATAAAAACTATTAGTTAGCTATTTTACATTCATTTTCTTCTTATACTAAATCTGCTGACCAGTGGCTACCATATTAGACAGAGCAGAGCAGATATATACTTCTGCTTAGAGCTCTAAGCAGCGGAAATCAAGTAATGGCATTTGTTAAAACAGTACTCATCTACTGTAAAAACTCATGAACCTGAAGGTTGAGAGAGATTGAAAAATATTTGGGTACTGAGTAAAAGGACAAAAGAATATAACAGAGGACTGCATGTCTGCATGTCTAGGAGAAACACATGAAATGTATATCCGCAAATCTGATCATAAAATGGTACAGAAGCGCTATATGGCAGCAGCCTTGGGGAACATCAGCTATCAATTCATCTGCTGGTATTTTGATTCAGCTCAATGCGGTGCCCAGGAGAAACTCTTGCCATTTATTGTGGGAAATATCTTCTCTCTCTCCTTCTTACTTTAATCCCCTTTTTTCTTCGCCCCTCCCCTCCTCTCCCTTCTTCCTTCATTCCTTTTTTCCCCCATTTTCCTTTCTTTTAAGAAATATTTATTGAGTTCTTGTTTATGTGTCATGTATCACTTTTCTTCTAATAATTTTGCCACCCACCTGCAGGGGACACTTGGCAATAACTATTTGGAGACATTTTTAGCTGTCACAACTCAAGGTAGGGATATTATTAGAATAGAGTCAGTAGAGGCCAGGGATATTGCTAAACATCCTGCAATATCTAGACCTGTTTCCCCACCATAAATGTTTTTCTAACCCTACATGTTAATAGTGCTGCATAAACCCTTTTCTAAAATGTGGTAGAGATGAAGGGAGCTATTCTTCTAGGCATAATTTTGATTAAGAAGGAAAACAAACGGAGATTAAGAAAAATCTTTAGAGAAAGGAGTAATTAAGAAATACAGCGATAATGTAACAGCTGACACTGGTGTGCTTACAATTTTATCTTGACTATAATAAACATTTTACACACTTTAATCTCCTTTACCTTTGTCACCTATGAAACAGATATGCTGTTATCTTCATTTTATGCATGAGCACACTGAGATCTTTCTATTAGCTGAAGGTATGGAACAGTGGAGTTATCGTATTAGAATAACGGGCAAGAGGAACAACTGGCTCTATAATGAGAAAAAAACTAGAATTGTATATATATAAAAAACCCTTCCCCTAAACTAAGAGGAAGCTGAGATACCAAAGAATGACTCAGATAAGTCCAGCTTGGTGAGTAGGTGAGTTTATTAGGAACTGATTAGGAGACACTCCTGGATGGCAGCAAGACAGCTTTAAGAGATCCACGCCACTTCTCTCTCTGAGCTGTTTTTAGGTTTCTGCTCTTTGCCTGCTGTGTGTACGCAGTAGGACTGTTTTTCTTGGTATGTTCTCAGATATTCTCTGGGATGTTGGGTTCTCAGCTGGGCACTCTGGCCTTGGCTCACTGCCTGGCCTTCAGGGCTCAAGCAGCAGACATACATCCCTAAGTAACCTGGTGGGGGGACCTGTCACATTACAGTCTCACTCCAGTATTTACCATATACATAGGGAAATCGATTTCAAAAATTGAAGTAAACACAGTAGGCCTCTGTGATTTGAGGCTGTAATGGAAAGGATGGGTTAATAATAGGATTTGGAATTTCTGAAAACATACTCTATTAATGATATAAGAAATGATCTAATCACAGTAGAGAATGAATGTTTTCCAAAGGGACATATTAGTTATCTTAGCATGTTGGAGCTGATGCTGTCAGTATCCTGTTTATATATACTGGACACCTACGATTCCTGTCCTTGCATACCTCACCCAAGAACTTCCTACAGTAAACACCTATAACTCTTTGCTTGAGATGTTTCTTGGGAAGGTGGAGAGTTCTCAGCCTGCAAGGGGCAGCCCAAAGATGTTAATATTTTTGAGGAAGGCTTTCATGGTTGACAAGGGTTTTTGCATTAAAAAACAGCTTCCTTGACTCTCTGAGGTAGGCCCTCTGCAGTCTCCATAAGCTCCTCAGCAGATCCGAGGCCCTGTTGGCCACAGTGGTGTTCTAAGTTTTAACATGCCTTACATTGGCTTCCTTCCTTTCTTGTCTCACTCACTTTTCTGCCAGCACTGCCTAGGATAACCTTCCATTCAAGATTTTCTAGTGGAAACTAATCTAAGATGGGTGTTCTCAGATTGGGTCAGATTTTGAAAGTAGATGGCAAAATAAATTAGGGATAGCTTAAAGATGAATATGGGTAAGCCAAGAACTGTAAACCTAGAATAAACCAAAGCCTATGAAAAATTCTGGAGACAATGCAAATGGCTATCTTAGAAACAAAAGAGAGAATAATAAAGACATGAAGAATGTGCATTAACCAATGACAAAAAACAGAACCAATGTTGCTTCCTCCTTCTCTGTCAAAGAAAAATTATCTGTACCTTTAATGAAAAAGGTAGAACAAATGTTAGCGAAGAGGAATTGAAACCGAAATTTCTTAATTCTCAAACCCAATCCTGAAAATTATTTTTTTGGAAATAAATCTTCAGCTAATGATAAACAAGAGTTTGTGCATGACCAGCTTCCTTGTTCTTCTGAAGTATATATGCTATGCGGGCTCTGAGATCTTTGGCAGTCTGAACTACTTACGTATATGAATTCAGACAAATTGCAGGAAACAGGAAACTTGAAGATAATATCAACAAACTCATGTAGGAAGTGTTGAAAGAAACATGAAACATTTGTAAGGGTAAATGAGATCTAATTCTTAAATCAGTGTCAAGATACTTTATTTTTAAATTGTAGTTCCCTCAATAGATCTAGGTAGGATTCTAAAATCAATTATGAAATAGTAGTTTGTGAGCATTTGTTAAATAAAGTTGCAATCACTTGGAGCTGGTGTGGGTTCTGGGACTACTCCTGGTGGACCTAGACATGTAAGCAGTAAAAAGACTCAGAACTCTCCCAATGTAGCGTTAGAAAATACAGTCACACCAATTATGACCCTGACTGTTCTAGTTACTAATTAATGAGAATATGATATATTATATATATCATATATAATGTGTGTGTGTGTGTGTGTATATATATATATATATATATGTATTAAATCATATACCTGATTTTTAATCTCACAGCAGAATTACAGCACGAGTCTTAATTATATGGACACGGCTACTTTTAAGAAAATCTTCATGCAAATTTAAAATGGTGCATTTTGAAATAGCTTTATTTTATTTCATGTCATATAATGTTTTCCCCCACTGAGGGCTCAGAGATTGCAGTAGTCTAAAAAAAAGGAAATAAATCCAACAATAAGAGAGCTATGTCAATTATAAAATAAGTAAATAAAATTATTTTCATTGTATTAAGTTATTAACACAAAGACACAAGTGTGAGACTTTTCAGTCATGTAATTATAGGATGATGATCAATGTTTTTCAGTATGACATAATTGTTTCGAATGTCTGGTAGCAGAAATCACAAATGACAGTACTCAATTCTATGGTTACTTTCGTGTCCTGGTTTTCAACTTATTTAATTTAGACATCTTTGCATTTTGTCTGAACTGTGTGAAAGTTTCTCTGTGCATACTGATGATTAATATGAGCCCTCTAGAAATATCAAAATATTAATCTATTTTAAAAACAACACACTGTTCTCACATCTCCTCAGACATATTCTGAAATAGCTGATCTGCTGGTTGAAAACATCGATGATTCTCATAGACACATTCTGTTTTTCCTATGAATTAAATCACAGTTTACTCATCTCTAAATGCCAGCATTTTTCATATTTTATGGTGGTGGTGGTGGGTAGGAAAAGGATAACACAGGTCCTGGTGCACATGGAAATGGTTGTGTCTACTATTAAGATGCTGATAATTTTTAAAAATAAGTAAGGTAAATCAATGATTTAAGTTATGAAGAGTTTAGATACCAGCTTCTGATCAGCAACTAACTAGGAGTACGGCTGTGGCCACGTTAGTACTATCCTTTCACTTTAAGTCTCTAGTGGCTGAAAGTTGTCATCTCATGAATACCTACTAGTGTGTTTCAAAGCTCCATATTGCTCTTTAAGCTCCTCCCGAGACAAAGTGTATGTAGACATTAGAACCTGATTGTAAGCAATTTAGCAATTTAACTATCTCAGTCAGTTCTGTAGGATCTTCTTGTGATGTAAAATTGTCGAGCCATCAGAAAGGTCTTACTTTGTCAACACATTTCAGCTAATTAAATGTTTGTGTGCCCAGCATACATATTAAACGCTATGTGGGTCAGTTGTTTTCTGTTTTACTTTCATAACTTTTATCAAAGCTCATTCTCAAATCTGCCTTGCAGCAGCTTTCTCACATACACAGGGGACTGCAGGCTACTCAGAAGTGTTAGATAATGGGGTGTTCAGATTATGTGAGGAGTCGATCCAATGAAATTAACACAATTAACAATTTACAAGTAACTCAAAAACATTGAACACACTTTTCTTTTTTAACTCAATGTTGCAGTTTTAGAATCTTTACCACAATTATAGATATGCCAAATTTTTGGACTCAAATAATTATTTTTAATAAATAGATAAGATTTGGTATGAACAAATAAATAATCTTTCTGTCCCTTCTTTTGTCCCCTTTGCTCTCCCCAGAGAAACCATTTTAACTCCTTTTCAATTTCTCTCTCTCTCTCTGAATGTGTGTGCATAACATTTATCTTATGTTTCTAAATAACATACTGTTGCCTTTTGATTTCTCAATTTTAAGCGTTATCTACTGACTGTTATGGAGAGCAAGTTTTTAGCTCTGTCTTCTCTAGTCCCCCCCCCCCCACCCCCCCAACACACCCACCCACCCACCCATTAGGACATGACTGTAAGCAATCCAACAATTTGGCCCTCTCAGTCCGTATTTTGTAGGATCTTCTGATGTAAAATTGTTGAGCCATCAAGAGGGTCTCGCTTTATCAACAGTCATACTCTCCTCCTTTCCCACTTTCCTATTCATTTTCCTTTCTCATTCAACTCAATATTATAATTTCAGCTGGAATAAATTTCAGCATTTACCTTACTAAGACTGAGGGATTTTTTTCCAGAGTCAAGAAGTCCAGCGCTACTCTGATGTTTGTTTGTGTATGAACTCTTTTTTTTTTTTTTTTTGGTTAAAAAAAAAAAACCGTCTAGAAGCTTTTCTCTTTGTGTTTGGATATTTTATGGTGATGTTCTCTGATATGATTATATTTTTATAATTTTTGCTGGCACTTGGTGGGGAAATTTTCTTCTTTTACTACTTGGGAAGTTTTTCTCTGTATTCTCTGTTCTTTTCCTTCTATTGTTTGGAGATTGGATCATCTGGATTGATTCTTTCATTTCTAATCTTTTTGCTTCTATTTCCCATTTCTTTCTTTTCCTCCCATTTCTGGCAGATGTACTCAGTGTTATCTATTAAGCTTTGCATATCTGCTATGATGTTTTTCCATTTCCAAGAGCTCTCATTTTGCTCTGAAAATGCTTTAAAAATAATATCCTATTTTTGTTTTATGGTGGTAGTACATTCTTTTGTCTTTCTGAGGATATTGATGATAGTTTTGTTTTTGTTTTTTTTGAGTTTGCTCTGCTCTATAATACACTATTCCCCCCACATTTCTTTTTATATTTGATTATTGTGATCTCAATTTATTATGTTAGATAATTTTCTTAGATGTCTGGTACCACTCAGCTGTCTCATATTCAGTGGGGGAAATAAAACTTACTGGAAGCTCTGAGACCTGGAAGGGAATTATTATCTGTGAGCTTTGCTGTAGGATAATCTGGCTGGGCTGGTTGATTGGAAAGACTCTGATATCTCTATCTTTAGGGCTTTACCTTATGCTAGTTAGATTCTGCAGAGAATGATCCTCTAGCCTCCTGTGCGGAGTTGAAGGATGGCTGCTATCATTCTGGGATTAGTTTTCCATTCTTAAATTCTTCAGAGATTCTGAGATGGAAATGGGACTGGTTTTTAGCTTTTCCCAGTTCCCATTTAGAATTCACTTACGTACCACTCTTCCATCTGCTTTCCAACTTCCAAACCTTATTGCCCCTATCTTTTCTCCTGTACTCCTCATTACTGTGAGACAGTGACCCTCGCAATTATACTTGCTACAGTTTTGGTGGGGCTCTTGGAGGGAGAAAAAGTAAATGCACGTATGCAATTTCATGTTTTCACCCTGGATTTTAATCTTTCTGAAGTATTAATAATTATTTGGATACAGAAAGGGTAAAAACCTTTGATTTCCTATGTTCAGGCTAAGTTCAGGCTTCCTGGGAAAGATTCTCCTAAATTCATCAAGTCAGATAGATATTTGTCAAAATTAAAATATACTGAAACTGCAAAAGTAGCCTTGTCATGGTAACGGTTGAAACTGGGTAATGCCCACTGTGAGTTCATCACACATACCCTCTGTCACTGTTTGTCTTTGAAATTTCTCACCATACAAATTATTCTAAAAGAGTATTCCATAGTCCTCATAAAATGATTTTTTAAAATCCAAGACACAAGTCATTTTTACTTAAAACGTACATCGCATCCTGCCATATATGTTGCATATTCAAAAGAATTTTAATTATATGTCTCTAGAAAAACTATGGACTTCAGTCAAAACACTGCAAGTATTTTACATCAAAAAACAAATTAACTTCCTAATAATCTAGCGTCCCCACTTCTATTACTGGCTTATATAGCAGCTAAATTGATCACCAGTCCACTTTTTAAAGTTCTTTTCTTTCTCTTCTGCTTGTAACTCTACCTTAAGGTGATCTTCTAATCACAGCCCAGTACACCTTTCTCTGTGTGTCACCTGACAAATGAAAAGGATTTTTTTGTACCTTAATAAAATAAATTCAGTCACTAAATATTTTTGTCCATGACAATTTGTCTAAGAAAAGTATATCCTCCCCAAGAAATAAAAATAATTTAATATTATATAAAATGTAATTTTTGAAATATGAAATGTGTTTTTAAATGTAGCAGTATTCTATTTAAAGTAGTGCAAAAATTTAGTTATAATATTCTGTAACAGTATTTCCCAACGTAACTCTTTAGACAATAATGCATCTGGCCAAATGTATAAAATTAAGTCATGGAGATGAAATTTTGGTTATATATAGCATTTACTTAAGAACTCAGATATTAGATTAGAAGCAATCAGGCAGAAGTTCAGGACAGTGACTTTAAGAGAAATGTCAAATGTATGAAAATGCTCTTACCAATCACACAAAGTCAACATTTATTAACAAACATTCAGTTCCCACTGGCTGCACTCAGACCTTTATGGTACCATCTACTGTTTTGTCTCTTGAATTAATTTTGATTTAACTGATCAAAACCCAAGTTATCTAAAAAATGACATTTCTTCAACATGAGAAGTCTAGAATATTAATGTTTCTATTTGAGGAAAACATTTTACTGAATTGAAACAACGGGGGTTGGTTTGGTATGTGAGAAATCAAGGAACTCTAAGATTGGAAAAAACTTTTGGAAACCATCTTCTTAAGGGGTTCTCAGCCAGGATTGCTTGTAGCCTCTAAAAAGGAGTGTTTGGAAATGTATTTGGGAATTTTTCATTATTATATGACTGAACGGGAGGGTTCCTACTGGCATTAAGTATCGGGGACTGAAATGATAAATATCCTACAATGTTCAGGATGCTTTGAAATAATCAGGAATCGTCTTTCCCAATTCCTGATCAATTCAGTCACCATCTGATTCATGACTGCTTTATACATTGCAGTTTTATTGTAAGAATGACGAATAGCAAATTCACTTTTAGGATTACAATAATGCAATTCTGAGAAGTTGAGCAGTAGTTGTAACAGTGAAAAATAGCACAAATTCGTTGGAATTAGAAGGTCACATAACAGAATCTGTTATCTTTCTACTTGACAACTAAGATTTCCAACGTGGTCTGAATCACACTTCTCTAAGTCTAAATGTAAATTTATTCAAATATGTTAATACGATTATTTTTCCGCAGATGAAATTGCCTTCTCTCCTAATTAAAAAAAAAAGAAAGCAAAAATACTGGCCTTTTGTAAGTAATCCAGAATATAGAAAAGAACAAAGAAGGAACAACAATCATTCTCAATTCCATTACCCAGAAAAAGCATTGTTAATGTTCCGATCAGAGTTTCTAACAGTAGTACTATTGAAGCTTTAGGTAGGGTCATTCTTTGATGGGGGAGCTGCCCTGCCCTGCGGTATAGGATGCTTATCAGCATTTCTGGCCACTACTCACTAGATGCCAGTAGCATCCATATAGTTTTGACAATGAAAAATTTCTCTAGAGGTTGCCAAATATTCCATGAGGGGTGAAATCACCCCTGCTTGAAAGCTACTGGTTTTGATGTTTATGAGTGTAAGTTATGTGGGCTTAATCAGGATATCATCTTGGATGGCATCAAAAATTCCAATGCTTACCTAAACTAGCCATAATGTATTTTGAAACATTTTTTACAGTTGTGACAATGGGATTCTTGGGGCCCAGAGGATTACACGCATTCTTCTACATAAGTAGCAGGAGGGACTTAGTCTGATTTATTCTTTATCAACTTACTCATCTTTTAGATGTGGACCAAAACCTCCAAGGATAACGAGCTGCATAGGTAAATCACCTGGCCTAACCCGCTTGGAGAATGTCTTAGCCTCCTATTTTAGTCATTTGTCTGTTGTGTTACTACAGTTTTTCTTTTTCTCTCTCTGTATTCTCTCAATTCTGAGCTGGCATCTATTTGCATTTCAGGCTGAATATCATTTATTGGTGGTTCTGTGTAGTGCTTGCATGATGTGAAAACATTTTTAATGTAGCCACAGGCATTTTCTCCTGTACTGTATTGGCAAATTTAAAATCCCTTCTGCTTAAACTGGTCACTAGGCTAGCTGATGAGAATTCTTTTCCTGAAAGAGCATGATAACTATTTTCTACTTTTTCCTAGTGAGTGAGATTGTGAATATTGTTTTGTGAATTATTAAAACATGAAAAATATATGTTGGCCAATAATAACATGAAGTAGATTTACACTGGTACATTCCAGTGGATTCATCAGGGCTTTCTCTCTTAACCTTCCTGCACACATGGAGCTAGATTCACATGACAAATTCTTTAGATACATTAAAAGAGCCCCTCCATACCTGACTGAGTCCCACATTTCATTTTCCTTTTCCGTGACAAAAAGAGGCAGCTGGGCTTCTATTGACAAACTCCTTACCTCCTGCCTTCACCCTAACTCAAAGGCTGAAAGAGTAAATGTTTAATAGAAACTGTGTTGACAAGTTGCTGGAAATTTAAGGTACTCCCAAAACAAGGGTTGCTAAGCTTGGAATAAAACCACAAGACATGTTCTTTCATGATGAGCAAAATTGTAACATTAGAAATTCAGTGAAAAAGAGAAAGCACGAGCATGGTTCCAAAGTTCGCTCTTGTGGCAGAGGTGATTAGTGCTCGCCAACTACCTGTGTGTTCTTCTGCACTTCCCAGCCTCCCTTACATATGACGACTCCAGATAGTAGAATGTAAGTGTACTCACTGCAGGGAAGAAGAGCCAGTCAACCACGTCACTCACACCTTTTCCTGGCATTTTGACTTTAGAGGCTACGTGTTCCCACTGACATGGCTACACAATGGAAGAAGTCTAGATCTCTGAGTTTCCACATAGCGGATAATTGCGAAAGTCCTGACCTGTGAACCAAAAAATAAATTATTTGTACTGCAGTGTGGCTTTGCCTAAGAAATGAGCCAGCCTTAAATGGCTGGGAAATGAAAAGAAGAGTGTGAATCAGACACAGACAAGCAAATGAAGTGGAGCAGAGATGCAATTAGCTCAATCTGAGAATTACTGATACGTTTTAATAATTATTTTCTTTGGAAGCAGAAAGAGAAATTTTATCTGAACCATTGGTTTGTCTATGGTGATCAAATATGTCAACAAATCTTTTTAAAGGAAAATCTCATGGTGTTGATATTTTACTCTTCCATTTAAAGTTAAAAAAAAATTTCAAAAGATCTAGTTGTGGCTATTCTTTTTATACCTTGTGGTTATATTTTAAATGTGAGACCCAAACAATCAGCTAAATTGATAGGTTTTTTTTTTTTTTTACAGTGTGCTAGCAGAAAATTCACTGTTATCGTAACACTTGGATCCCAAATAACTGCAGAAACAATCAGAAAATTGGCAGAAATTTAGAGATCTCAACTCTTCATTTCAATCCTAAAAAATCTCCAAAAAAGTGGATGTCTTACAACATTTCTAAAGTTACAAGAAGATAGGATTCCCCTATTTTGTCCTCCTCAAAAGATGACAGAGAGAATTGGCAAATAAATTAAAGCTGGGAAGAAGGCCACCTGGCTTTTGTACATCAGAGAAGAAGGAATGTCAAGCCAAAGGGTTTTCCCCATAAGGAGACAGTGGTAGTGAGGCAGACTTGAGGGATGGAAAGAGATAGGGAGTATAAGAACCTGGAATTCAGCCTAGATCCACACATGATTTGGACAGCTTGATTTCACACCAAAGTTGAGCCAAGGCTTAGTGGAAGCTTTATACTTTAGCAAATGTCAATTGAGTTTCAGATTTCGAAAAAGAGCCTAAAAGAAGAAGAAACATAGTTTGGCAGTGACGGTAGCTGACTGGCAATTGCTGCTGCTAGTGTTGGCTACACAAATTGCACCATCCTACCCCTCTCACTGACTCAGGCCAACGATGTGGGGGTACATTTTTAATTTGTGAAAGTTTGTAGTAGTAGACAGATCATGAGTTCTTAGCTATCTGGATATTGTTCATGTTGAAAATGGCAAATAATCTATCCATAACTTAAACAATATAGGAGAAAATAAGTTTTTAAAAATATTGAAATGGTTAATTTTATGTGTCAACTTGGCTGGGATAGAGGATGCCCAGATAACTGGTAAAACATTATTTCTGGGTGACTGTGAGGGTGTTTCCAGAACAGGTTAATATCTGAATCAAATTGTGTAAAGATAAGCTCCCACCAATGTGGTGGGCATCATCCATTTCACTGAGGACTCAAATAGGACAAGAAGGCAGAGAAATGGTGACTTCTCTCTCTCTTCTTACATTGGGATATATCTCTTCTCTTGCCCCTGGACACAAACTCTTCTCAGAAATTTGGACTTCAGGTCTTCCAGCAGCAGTCCTTGGTTTGCAGTCCTTCGAACTTGGACTGAGTTACATCACTGGCTTTTCTGGTTCTCCATCTTGCAGGCTTCTCAGCCTCCATAATTATGTGATGAGCCAATTCTTATAGTAGATCTCCTTCTCATACAGCTATAGATATCCTATAGGTTCTGTTTCTCTGGAGAATCCTAACTGCAGTAGGCCCCCCTGATCTATGGAGGGTTCATTCCCAGATCCCCTGTGGATACCTGAAACCATGAGTAGTACCAAAATTGACATATACATATGGTCCTCAACATTATGATTCAACTTACATTTTTTTTGACTTTATAATGATGGGAGTCAAAAACTAAAAAGTCATCTGTTGATGATACATATTCAATGGGAACTGTGCTTTGAGTACCCATACACTCATTCTGTTTTTCACTTCCAGTGCGTTATTTTTAAAATTACATGATATATTCAACACTATCATAAAATAGGGTTTGTGATAGATGTTCTGCCCGATTGTAGGCAAATGAAAGTGTTCTGAGCACTTTTAAATTAGGCTAGGCTAAGCTATGGTGCTCGGTAGATTAGGGGTATTAAATGGATTTTGATTTATAACATTTTCAACTAGTGATGGACTTATATGGACATAACCTCATTGTAAGTCAAGGAGCATCTGTACTATTTTTTTCCCAATAGTACACATCTATAATACAGTTTTCCTATAAATACATATCTATGATAGAATTTCATTTGTAAATTAGGCACAGTAAGAGATTAACAATAATAGCTAATAATAAAATGGAACAATTATAATGATATACCAACACCATGACTTTTGTGTAATGACTTTGAGGCCATGATTAAATAAAATAAGGATCACTTGTACACAGCCACTGTGATACTGTGACGGTTGATCTGATAACTGAGCCAGCTACTATGTAACTAGTGCTGGGTAGTAGAGCATGTTATGTGGGACCAAAAAATGATCCAAGTCCTCAGCAAGATGGAGTGGCATGGCCTGAAGTTTCATCACACTACCCAGAATGGCATGTCATTTAAACTGTAAAAATTGTTTATTTCTGGAATTTTCCATTTTATATTTTTGGAACTAGATTCACATGACAAATAAGTTCCATAAGTAACTGAAACTTGGAGAAAGCAAAATCACGGATTGAGTAACGAGGGGAATAATGTAATACAAGCACCTATTTAGTTGCTCATTTATTTTGTTCAATATCTTGCAGTCTGCAATCTTACAAGTAATTAATATAAAGATAAATCAAGGCTGGGCACAGTGGCTCACACCTGTGATCCTAACACTCTGGGAGGCCGAGGGGAGGATCACCTGAGGTCAGGAGTTCGAGACTAGCCTGGCTAAGAAAGTGAAACCTCATCTCTACTAAAAACACCAAAATTAGCTGGATGTGGTGGCGTACACCTGTAGTACCAGCTACTCAGGGGGGCTGAGGCAGGAGAATTGCTTCAATCTGGGAGGCCGAGGTGGAGGCAGAGGTTGCAGTGAGCCGAGATCACACCACTGCACTCCAGCCTGGGCAACAGAGTGTGACTCCATCTAAAAAAATAAAAGATAAAATCAGCTCTTTTTTATCGGCTGTAACATCCTTCCTAACAACAGCCTTCTTAAAATAAGATAAATTAGCCAATTAAGAACTTGTTTCTGGGTCACGTGCTGAGTTGGGAGATCCAGGAACTGCAGAGTCAAAGAGTAGAGGAGGGCAGGGAAAAGTCTAATTGCAGGGTGGCAAGCAGATCATCAGCCGAGAGAGGGACCCACTCTGGTAAGAGATAAGAAATGCTTTCAGGCTCACCTGCTGTGTCTTGGCAGAGCCTTGAAAAATACACTGGCAAACAAACAATTTCCTCCTATTGTCTGTATAGAATTTGATATTTAGAGCTTATGAGGTTCACCCTTCAGAAGCTCAGAAGCTGACTAGGACAAAGGAAAAGAAGAAATAGTAAGAATATTAGATTTAGATGAGCTATGCCACATTTTTCATGTTGGCTGCAGTTAGTTCCTATTCTTCAGTGTAATGAAACATTTATCATCACATTTCACATTTTAGGTTTTAGTTCCAGCGTTTTTTAGGTTCCACTGTTTAATTAAAATGTTGGCCCTCCTGTGTAGCAGACAGGTAAATGTTGCCTCTTTCTCTAACGTGGCAGTTTCGTGGGTTTCTCAGGGACTTTTCTTCATGGCCACCCCCCTTCTCTTCAGGTTTTAACATGGGAAATACTCTCTTGAGGCATCACATCCCTGTCTTCGAGCCCTGATTTCTGGCAGTTCATCCAACACATAATTTTCTCTGTTAGATTACCTTGTTCCTCTTGGGTCTCTTAGGTGAGAAGGATTTGTTTAGAAACAGTATGTCTGTCTTTACGTGTATTCCTGAGACCAAGTGTCAACTTGCTGTACTGCAGTCCTCTCTACCTGCCCTGTTCCTGCCTTCTTAGACTGCTCCAGGAGACAGTCAGGTTCCAGTCACTTTGTGATCTCCAAACTCCAGGTAGTACAAGTCAGTTTTCCAAACGTTTATCAGAATCCCCCAGTCCCACCTCACTTGATGGGTGGAGATAGACAAAGAGAAAGTGAACAGCACTGCTGAGACAATACCTTTCAGTGAAATTTCTAATCTACCTCTGATGAATCCTTAGCCTTTTTTTTTACGTGGCCTGGTGGTAGCCTGCACCGTAGCAGAACTAGTTTTGGGTCTCTTACTTTTCAGACTCTTCTTAAATGATCTAACATTTGTTTTTGAATATGGAAGATACTTTCATCTATTAGTTGTGATTTGGAGGTTTTAGCTGAAACTCCAGAACAGAAAGTGTTCCATTTTAACAATCTATTACACACATCAAATAATTAAAAAGGGATTAGGAATGCTAAAATAATAAAATGGAGGAAATAACTCCCAACCAAGTAGGGTAGGGGAAATGGAATAACAATAGTTATAATAAAAATTAAAGCTGATGAATCTAAAAGAAGGCAAGAAATAACAAAATACCAAAGTACAGAAAAATCAGGGCAAATAGAAAGAACAAAATAAGGCATAGATCTAAAGATATCTACAATCACAATAAATGTGAATGGATTAATATGTTAGTTGAAAGAGAAATTGTCAGACTGGAATTTTAAAAAATCTACTTACTGTTATTTGAAGAAAAAACACTTCACATGCTTAAACAGAAATAGAAAAATTGAAAGTAATTAAATGTACAACAGATAAATTAACAAAAATGAAGCTAGCATGTTAAAATCTGATAAAACAGATTTTAAGACAAAAAATATTATCAAATAATTAAGGCATTTTTGTGTAGAGGTAAAAAAGATAACAGAGATCTCAGAATCATACTCAGAAATTTGATGTACACAGAGGGTTACATTACCTATTAGTAGAGAAAGGTGGGTCTAATTATAAAAACTGTTGCTCAAACAACTTTTGAATAAAATATATACTTGACTCCTACCTCTTCCATATCCACAAGTTACTATTAGACTTACTAATAAAACTCACTGTGAAAATTACGTCTTTAGATCTTTTAGAAGTTGTAAAGAATTTCTCTGTTAGAAAATATCTTTTAATACATCTAGAGTGGGATATGACTAACCGGATGCAGAGAGCATAAATATAAAGAAAAATTTAATGTTGATTATATAAAAAATTAAAATGTAAAGAGGTATAGGATAAAGAGATTCCATAAGCAGCAACAGAAAAGTTAAATTGTAAGTCATAGACTAGAAGACAATTTCAATGCATAAAAGCAGGCAAGGATTAGAACATGGATTTTATAAACAATTCCTATAAATAATATGGAACAAATTAAAAGTCCAATGGAAAACAATGGACAATATATTTAAACATAAGAGAAAGTTTAAATGGCCAAGAAACAAATAAAAATATGTTCATACTAAATGGTAATCAAAAATACATGTGGAAATCAGAATAATAGAATTTTGCATCTATCAGATTGAGAAGAGTGCAAAAAAAAAAAAAGAGAAAGAAAAAGAAAGAGAGAAAGAAAGAAAGAAAAAGAAAAGAAAGAAAAGAAAGAGGAATCGAGAATTCCAATCATTGGCAAGAATGTTGGGCAGCAGGAGTTCTCCTACATGGTGCTGAGAGTGTATACTGGTGAAACCACATGGCAGATCTATTTCACAATGCGTGGTCAGGTTTTAAGATGTGTGGATATTATGTGGTGGATACAAAAAAAGAGCCTCAGTATCAATTTCCATATCTATGGAAACTATGTCATTCTGTTCTATGAAAGTTTGAAGGCCAAAAATCAACATTTCTCTAACTTTCGTGAAGTTAGAGCTCTGGAAGCAAATTGTGTGCTGTCAGTTAGAAGCATTTTGGCAGTATTTTGAAGGCAGAGTGGTTTGGGGTGATTGCTATAGCTTTGTTATGGCTGGCAGGCAAAGTTATAGCAGAAGACATTGTTTTTGTTTCTGTGCTAGCAGCAGTGACTGCCAAGTCACTCATCAGATTTGAGAGGTAGTCATAGTTCAGAGGCTGTGATTTCCTGATCCTGGGATCACAGTGACAGTAGTTTATTCTTTAACTCAACAATGACAGCATTGCCTCCTGACTTCCTACCTTCCCGCTCGTGGCAAAGGTGGAATTCTGTTGGGTTCATTTGGTGGCATTGTTCTGAATCATTTCTTGGTGTGTGGAGCTGACACTGTCATCCTCTTCAATGATTTTACAAGCACCTAATACTCCATATCAAAGTCCCTTCTGCTTAAAATGGTTGAGGTGGTTTCTGTTTTCTACAACTAAACTCTGATACACCTGTCACGTAGGAATTCCACTTTTGCATATACACCCTAAGAAAACTCTTGTCGCCTAAGCAGACATGTGAGAATGTTCCTAGTGGCATGATTCATAATAGCAAATATATGACTCGACAGGAGAAATGGTTTGAAAAGAGAATAGTTATGAATCTCTGAAATATTCTATAGCAAATTAAAAGTATTAATCAAACACATACACACAAGACATAGTATATGCCCTTGGTTATTTTGACAGAATAATTACAGTTTTTAAGTGCAAGACTTTTGGAATTAGAGATTTTTGTTAAAGATTCCTTTATCAGCTTTTCTTCTTTCCCTTATACACTCTTTCAAGGCTTTCTCACACTTTTCTATAATTTTAAGTATGATGTATATGTTGTATATGTTGATGATGGTCAAAGCTATGTCTCTGAGATTCTGACTCATGTCCACAGATTTCTGGATATCTCTTCAGTTAGGTGTGTTGAACACATTTCAGAATCAGTGAGACTTCAAATAAACTAATCTGTGCTCCCCAGACCAGCCCTTCACTCTATGTTCCTTCTCTCAGTTTATAGACAATTCCTCCCTATTTCTCAGGTTAGAAACCTGGGCATAAACTTTACCTACTTTCTTCCTTTAACCCTCTGCCCCTGACATACAATCACCACATCGCATCAGTTCTTTTCCGTTTATATTATTAACAATTTTTTCATCAATTATACTGCCACTTTCCTCACATATCTGCTGTTGGAAAGGCTTTTACTCATTATCACCTTGTCTTCAATCTTACTCTATCTTTCTGTTCCACATACCATCGTCACAGTGAAAAACATCATGGTATCTTTCTCTTGCTTGAAATTCTTCAATGGTTTCTGTTTCTCCTAAACATAATGTTCAAAGCCTCTCATGATGAGGCTTCCAGTGACCTTAGTTCTCCCATTTACCACGTTGCCTTTCAAGCTCTGCAATACCGTCATTCTGTGTCTTTCAGTTTCTCGTGTACTCTACGGTCTTTCTAATCTTCAGCACTTTCCATGTGCTATTTGTTTTGCATTGCATGCTCTTTTCCTCTCCTTCCTACCCACTTCTATTAGGTGTCAGCCAAGGAATTAGCATATTCCAGTGGCATATTTCTCTAACATCTGCCTCCTTCCTTATATTACATCCCCTTATCCACAAGTCTGCATGACGTCGAACACATAAGTCCTTTAAAACATACGTAATTACCATATCATGACATCTACTATATTTAACAATTATTAATTAATATCATTTAACACCAAGTCCGTGTATAGGTTTTCTTGACTGACAGAAAATCGTCTTTATAAATGATTTGCTTAGATCAGGATCAAACAAGGTCCACACATTGCAATAAGTTAAAATGTCTTAATCAATAATACGTCCTTTTCTCATTTTAAATGCCATTTGTATTTGAAAGAAACCTGTTGATTTGTCTCATAGAATTTCCACATATCAGATTTCAGAATTTCAGTTTCATGGTGATATTTAACACATTCCTCTAACCACCACATCTTCTATTAGCTAATAGTTTAAAGTCTTGACTAGATGTATATTTTAATTTTCCTAAGAAAATTTAGCAGATGGTGCTGTGTACTTTTTCTTGCATCTGTCAAGAGACGTATAGAGCTGGTTGTTTCTCTTCTAGGGCTATGCAAGTTACCAGTCAGTTCAGACAGTTCCAGCCTAATCCATCATAAAGCAGCCCCACCAATCTTTTACTTAATGGTTTCAGCAGTCATTGGACGATTGTTATCTAAACTCAGTATTCCACTAGGTTACAATATGATGATTTTTCTCATTCTTTCATTTCATCGGCAATTTGTTACCAGAGAAAATAATTGATACAGAAAGGCAGCATGGATGTTTGATTCTTTCTTTCTCTTTACTAATTTTAGGAATAGTGGCTTGATGTCAACTGTGATCCTCCCACAGGCTCAACTCCACACCCACAATTTGGTTGGGATTTTAAGACTGATGATGCCACAAATGCATCAAGAGGGTGTGAAGAGATTTGTTATTCATGTAATGAACCTTTATGGGGAGCATAGGGCAGGTTTTAAGCAGGTCTGAAAATGTCTTTAGAGACCAAGGAAGGGATCACTGGCAACTGGCTTTGTGTTTTGTTGTGGTTAGAAAGTGGAGTTGGGATGAGGGCTCCTGCTCTCAGGCTGGGGCTTGCCTGACTTAAGCACCATGGTGGTGGTGGTTGGGGGAACATATGAGCTTGCCCATAGGGGGATCATAGGGAATTAGGGAGGGATCGGACTTAAAAGAATGTTGTAAATAGACATTAAGAAAATGTAATTGGACTGTTCACTGTAATTCACTCCTGATGTTTGACTGATGATTGAAATGTATCACGTTTGTTTAAGTAAGCCAGTATGGCATCTATGAGACCTGCAACCTGTAACTGCTGAGGGTGGTGAAAGTTCTGTTAAATGTGGCTGGGTGTGGTGGCTCACACCTGTAATCCCAGCACTTTGGGAGGCCGAGGCAGGCGAATCACGAGGTCAGGAGATCGAGACCATCCCGGCTGACACGATGAAACCCTGACTCTACTAAAAATGTAAAAAATTAGCCAGGCAAGGTGGTATGTGCCTATAGTCCCAGCTATTTGGGAGGATGAGGCAGGAGAATCGCTTGAACCTGGGAGGCAAATGTTGCAGTGAGCCGAGACTGCACCACTGCACTGCAGTCTGGGCGACAGAGTGAGACTCTGTCTCAAAAAAAAAAAACAAAAGAAAGTTCTCTTAAATGCTTTATTCAGGAGCCCAATATCATATATCCTGAAAGGTGAAATGAATGTCTTTCATTCTGTTCTCTAAATAGGTCCAGTTTAATGGATTTTTAACCTTTAAAAACCCTGTTTTAATTTATATTGGGCCATATTAACTATTTTAACTGGGAAAATCGGGGTACATGAAGTCCTATATCATTAAGTGATTGTAAGGGCCAAAGATTTAATTTGAAGATAGTGCAATATCAGGAGACTAGATAGCACTTTTTTTAAAGCATCATTCTTTCTTTCAGAATATCACAAGACTGGAATCAAGGTTTTGACTTGGGCTATGGTACAATGTGAGGCTCAAATCAGGAAGTATCTGCTTTCAAATTCAGATCTAAACTCACATGGTTGCTAAAAGTACTTAGTTTTTTTCAAGGTTGCTTTTGCAGGGCTGAGGTGCTCAATTTCTTGCCGGTTGTGAGCTGGAAGCTCTTTTCTGTGTGGCCTACTCCATATGGTAGCTCACAAATTTGGCAGTTTGAGTATTCAAAGCCAGCAAGGAAGACTCTCTTTTAGTAGCACTGATGCTACAGTCTTATGTAATATTTGCAGTCACATACATCCTTTTGCCTTTGCTGTGTTCTATTGATCAGAAGTGAGTCACAGGTCCTTCTCACACTCAAAGGGAGAGGATGAAGCAAACTTGTGACTATCTAGAGATGAGGATCGTCGTGTTCATCCTAGAGTCTGTGCAGTAGTTCTGCAAGATGGTTCTTTCTTAGGTCTCAGCTTCCTGACACATTGCTGATCTCGAGTTCCCTCTCTGTGCAGATTTATCAGTGACTTTTCCTGTGAATTTAGCTTTTTTGGTATCCCTGGACTCACAAATCTATACTTTCACCTCCGGGAATCATTATTCTCTGACTGGGCTTTTCCGCATTCACCCTGTGGAAGGCCTTGGAAACTTCTCAAGGCAGTAAGCTGGGACAATTATAGGAATTGTCTCTTTTAAGTTTTCTCTTGGAGATTATTGTCCCTCATTGTCTGATGCCTTCAGTGTCTTGAAAACCATTGTTTCATGTATTTTATCCAGTTTCTCATTGCTTCAGGTAAAGGTGCAAATCCAGTCTACATTACTGGATCTTCCTGAAAGTGGAAGCCTGATAGATTTCTTTTAGTAATTAAACAGTAGGTTAAAATACATTTTAGTGTAATGTTCCATACATGTACTCATCATTTCCAGAACAATGTGTGTAAAAATTTTTTTATTATAAAATCATATTATGCTTATTATACATTATTTGGAAAACAGAAGCACCAAGAAGAATATTAAAATCACCTACAATCAAATCATACCACCAAGATAAAATTACTGATAATATTTTGGAAGATATGCTTCTAATTCATTTTTTAAAAATATTGGGGTCCTTTCCCTTCAATATTATATAATGAGCATATTCTGGTGACATTAACTATTTTTCAAAATATGATTTTCAATGGTTGGATGAAAATCTATTTGTAGGTTCACTACTGTTGCTTCGATCATTACTTTTTCTTGGAAGCAATTAATTTTCAATTTTCATTATTGTAAATAGTATTTTTTAAATAAATCTCAGTTCATACTTCTGATTATTTCTTTAAAATAGATTCCTAAATACATAATTACTAGTTCAGGCTTCTTTGTTAAAAACAAAGGAAGCTGTTAACTTTTGTTTATGAAAGATGCTTCTCTCTTTTCTGTACTTTATCTTGTTGGGTTAGAGTTGACGGATGCTGAAGGTTATTTTGCCATGCTGCATCGTAACCCTACAAGTATAAATGAACTTCATTTAGTGAGGATACCTCTCTATATTCATGCTAGTTAATTGAAAAATTCTATAATCAGGAGGAATATTCTGAAAGATTAATGAAGGTTGTCAATAGATCAAATAGACAAGAATTCAGATGCTGAGATAATTTCTTCTTTTCCCTTTTTAACTTGCATCATATTATGATAGATACATACCAGTGAAAAAGAAATGTATTACAAAAATGCACGAAAAGCTATAATGCATGAAGTTATAACCTGTGATTAGACCACTGGTGTTCAAATTTTGGTTTTTCTGTTTATTAGTTTTGTAGGTTAAAAAACATCTTTGGCTTCCAGTTTTTGCATCTGTTAAATGGGGATCGTATAATACCTTAAATGATTGTTATGAGGATTTAATCAGATGTTAAATGTATAGCATTTAGAACTATGCTTGGCATACAGTAAACAAAGCTGTAGTAGACACTATTGGTGTAAATGCTCTCTAATATCATTATAAAGAATTTCCTTTTCCTTAGTGAATAATCATTATTGTTATTATTTTTGATAAAGCAATTGGTTAGTTTCTGGTACTAAAGAAAACGGAATTTAAGTTACAATCTTATGCATCAGTAGATTTAATTCTGTCTTCTAGCAATAGACTTTACTGTGAATCATGGACCCTTATAAAGGAATTTTCAATTTCCTGCTTAGCATGAAAATTCCTTTTACAGTCTCTCTGACAGCTGAACTTACCACCTTCCTGGCTACCAAAGCTGATTTCCTTCCTAAAATGGTATGATTCATTTTGGGGGAGTCTTATGTAGGGGCTTTATGAGGACAGGTCCTCAGACAGCCTTAGCCAAACCAGCTCTTCCTCCTCCCCTTGCAGTTCATGGAATAACTGCAGAACATACTGAGAAAGTGATAACCTGAGATGAGGGCGACGTGTCTGGAATGACCCAGGCTGTATCCTCACTTCCTTGAGAACAGAAAATGTTTCAGTGTTTGTGCTCAGCAAGTTTAGTCATCTCAGTGTATATAAACCCAGGGTGGAATGCTTTCAGAGTCCCTCAGCTGTGGTATGATGTGGGGCATGAACAGGCAACACTCCCTCCAACTTACACAGCCTTCCTGAGCCTTGGTGGACTAGCTCTCCATGGAGTCTAGGCTTCTGTTTATCCTTGTTGCCTATCTGGGAGTGTAAATCTGCTATGGTGAATTTGTTGTGTGACTGTTCTGTCTCACCTGACTCACGCAATTGGTAGAGATATTGCAGTTCCTTTCGCTTCTCACAGCTGTTCTTATAGTGTTGAAACTGTTATGGCAGCTGGGTCCACAGGGAAAAGTAAGTGCCCCAGTCTATTCTTCTCTCCACTATTATCAGCTTTCTAATATATTAAATATTATTCTAAAATAAAAAGTTCTAGAATAGTTTAAGATTTACAGAAACAATGATAAAAATAGTTCAGAGAGTTCCTGTGTATTCACCTTATCCCCTCGTTGTGATTTGTATTGTTATGGTTTCTTTCTAATTTGGTCTTGAGGTCTACCACTTGAGAGTAGTCATAAGACAAGATAGCCACTTACTAGATGAGTCCTGACCAGGGGAAAATGTTAGATTCAGGTGTGTTGGTCAGGTGAGACACAATGAGGAACTGAAACTAATATGCATGAAACAGAAGAAATTTGTTACTCACAGGTCCTGGAGAGGTTAGGGGGGGCCAACAAGAGACCAACAGAAAGTTCAGAGCTCAACCAGTTGTGAGGAGTGAGTCAGAGAGAAGGCCTCTGTGGGTCTATGCCTTTATTAAAATCCATGGGTGTTATCCCTTAGATTTTCCCTTGGGGTCTGTGGGTTGGTTAGTTTTAATGGATACACATACCAAGAAGGAACTTATTTACATTACTCTCGTGTTGACCCTTAAATTTTCATCCTGGTCACCAGCTGTAAGGTGTGTTGAGTATTTGGTAAGTAGTTAAGAAACAGTGGATTATATTATCAAAACAAACAAACAAACAAACAAAAAACCAACATGGGGAGGGAACGTTTTAATTAGGTCAAAGGTGATGTGGTACAACTGGTTTTCAAAAAACTTATGTTGGGATTGAAATGGATGCTGAGACAGCAATTACATTAAACAAATTTATGATACCCAGCAGTTTCCACCATTATTAACATCTTATATTAGTTTAGCATATTTGTCACAATCAGTGAACCAATATTGACACATTATTTTTAACTAAAGTCCATATTGTATTCAGATTTCCTTAGCTTTGATCAAATACGCTTTTCTGTCCCAGGATCCTATCTAGGATGTGATATTACATTAAGTTCCCATGTATTATTAGGCTTCTTTGGTTGTGACAGTTTCTCAGACCTTGACAATTCTGAAGACTGCTGGCCAGCTATACTCATATTGTAGAATGACAATTTATTGGAATTTGTCTGATATTTTTCTCATGATTAAACTGTGATTATGGCTTTCTGGAGAAAGACTACAGAGGTAAAGTGCCCTTCTTATCATGCCATCTCAAGGATATATCAACATGATTTATAACTGTTAGTGTTGATTGTGATCACTTGGCTAAAGCAGTGTTTGTCAGGTTTCTGCACTGTGAAGTTATTTCCCCAGCCTTTTCCTTCTGCACTCTTTGTAAGGAAGTTACTATGCACATTCCACGAAGTTATGTTCTGTCTTATTTAGGGTTGGGTAACTATACAATTATTACAATTTTTTCTGCATAATTTATCTCTTTTCCCATAATTATTACTTTATTTAATGATTTACTTATACCAATACAGACTCATAGAAATTTATGTATACATGGGGTTGCAATCCATTATTGCTTTATTCTCTGCCTCAAAGTGCTCCATCTTTGGCTATCGGGAGCTGTTTCTGTTGTTTCCTGTGCCCTTTTGGACATACATCTATCAATGCATTTTGTTTGTTTGTGTTCACTTGCTTACTTTATGGTACTTTCAGATGCTCCAGGTTTGTCTTATATATTTTCTGCACCAGTCCTAGAATCCTCAATTTCTCCAAGGAGTCTAGGTTCCTCTTGTTGGAGAATAGCATTGGGAATCCATGTCCAGGCTGTGGGTATTCTTGTTGTTACTGCAGTGTCAATTATTCTAGGTCTTCTAAGCTGACAGAGCAAATAAATATACATGCATACTAACCCATATGTATATACATACTTATAAGCATTTCTGTATTATAATCATCTGTATCTATATTAAGTTACACATGAGCTCTTACTGATGTCTCTTGCTGTAATCCATTACTAAATAAATCATTCTAGCCTCCTCCCCCAGGCCAATATGTAAATTTCTACTCCAACAGCAAGAAACCTGGCTTACACAATCTGCCATCCATTTACTTAATTTTTCAATTCTCGTATGCATCTATAATAGTACCAAAATTGATAACCCATACCCCTTGGAAAACAACTTCTATTGACTTACATTATAGGCAGTTTCTTTGCGTTTAATCTATAGATTTCATTTATTTTCAGAATTACTTAGGTTGGCACATACAGTAAATGATTTTCATCACAGATCACAGAATGCATTATTTCTTGGGATATCCCCACCTCCTAAGTGATTTTAATTTTAATTTACTCCCACTAAGGATCACTGTCTATGCTGTAAAGTTCTACAGGTTTTGACAAATAGATAATGTCATGTATCTATGCTTACTGTATCATACAGAATGGTTTCACTGCCCTCAAAACACCCTGTGCTTCACATATTTATTTTTCTCCTCTCTAATTTCTAGCACTCCCTGACATTTTAACTCTACAGTTTTGCCTTTTCCAGAATGTAATATAATTGGAATAATACAGTATGTAACTATTTAGATTTCTTTCACTTTGAAATATACAGATGATCCTCAACTTACAATGGGGTGATATTCTAGTAAACCCATCACAAATTGAAAATATCCTAAGTCAAAAAGTGCGTTTGTAATAACATACCTAACCTACCAAACATCGTAAGTTGGCATAGACTACAGTAGTCTAGACCACTTACGTTAGCCTACAGTTGGGTAAAACCATCTCTCACAACATCTTATTATTTTATAATAAAGGGTAGAATAGCTCTTGTAATTTACTGAATATCGTGCTGAAAGTGAAAAACAGAATGGTTGTATGGTACTCGAAGTATGGTTGCTACTGAGTGCACCTTTTTAGCATCATCATAAAGAAACTCATAAGTTGAGCTATTGTTGATTGGGGACCGTCTGTACATTTAAAACTCCATGTCAAGGAATATATATATTTAAAACTCCTTCTTTTCTTTAAAAATTTCGATAGTTTTAAAGGTACAGGTGATTTTTTGTTACATGAGTAAGTTCTTTGGTGGTGATTTCTGATATGTTGGCGCATCTGCCACCTGAGCAGTGTACATTGTATCCAATATGTAATGTTTTATCCCTCACCCATCTCCCTCCCTTCTCCCCTGAGTCCCCAAAGTCCATTATTTCATTCTTCTGACTTTGCATCCTTATATCTTATCTCCCACTTATAAGTGAAAACATATGATATTTGGTTTTGCATTCCTGAGTTATTTCACTTAGAATAATGGCCTCCAACTCCATCCAAGTTGCTGCAAAGGCCATTGTTTTGCTCTGTTTTATGCTGAGTAGCATTTCACGGTGTATATATACCACAATTTCCTTATCTACTTATTGGTTGATGGGGCATTTAGGTTGGTTCTATATTTCTGCAATTGTGAATTGGGCTGCTATAAACATGCATGTGCAAGTGTCTTTTTCATATAATAAATTATTTTCCTCTTGGTAGCTACCCAGTAGTGGGATTGCTGGATTGAATGGTAGTTCTACTTTTAGTTCTTTAAGGAATCTCCACACTGTTTTCCGTAGTGGTTGTACCAGTACACATTCCCACCAGCAATGTAAAAGTGTTCCCTTTGCACTACATTTATGCTGACATCTATTATTTTTTTTTATTTTTAAATTATGGCCATTCTTTTTTTTTTTTTTTTTTTTTGAGATGGAGGCTTGCTCTATCAGCAGGCTGGAGTGCCGTGGTGCAATCTCGGCTCACTGCAACCTCCGCCTCCTGCATTCAAGCAATTCTTCTGCCTCAGCCTCCTGAGTAGCTGGGACCACAGGCACGTGCCACCATGCCCGGCTATTTTTTGTATTTTTTAGTAGAGACAGGGTTTCGCCATGTTGGCCAGGATGATCTCGATCTCTTGACCTCGTGATCCACCCACCTCGGCCTCCCAAAGTGCTGGGATTACAGGTATGAGCCACCGCGCCCGGCCAAATTATGGCCATTCTTGCAGGAGTAAGGTGGTATCTCATTGTCATTTTAATTTGCATTTCCCTAATAATTAGTGATGTTGAGCATTTTTTCATGTTTGCTGGCTGTATATCTTCTTCGAGAATTGTCTATTCATGTCCTTTGCCCTTTTTGATGGGATTATTTGGTTTTTCTTCTTGCTAATTTGAGTTTTTTGTAGATCCTGAATATTGGTCATTTGTCAGATGCATAGTTTGTGAATATTTTCTCCCACTCTGTGGATTGTCTGTTTACTCTGCTGATTATTTATTTTGCTGTGCAGAAGCATTTTAGTTTAATTAGGTCTCATCTATTTATTTTTGTTTTTGTTCCATTTGCTTTTGGTTTTTGTTATGAATTCTTGACCTCAGCCAATGCCTAGAAGGTTTTTCAATATTATCTTCTAGAATTTTTATGATTTCAGGTCTTAGATTTAAATCTTTGGTCTATCTTGAGTTGATTTTTGGGTAAAGTGAGAGAGAGATGAGGTTGCAGTTTCATTCTACTACATGTGGCTTGCCAGATTTCCCAATACCATTTATTGAATACGGTGTCCTTTCCCCCACTTTGTATGCTTTGTTGATGATCAGTTGGCTGTAAGTATTTGGCTTTATTCCTAGCTTCTGTATTCTGTTCCATGGGTCTATATGCCTAAATGAACCATGCTGTTTTGGTAACTACAGCCTTGCAGTATAATATAAAATCAGGTACTGCAGTGCCTCCAGATTTGTTCTTTTTGCTCAGTATTGCTTTGGCTATGTGTACTCTTTTTTTGGTTCCATATGAATTTTAGATTTTTTTTCTAGTTCTGTGAAGAATGTAATGATATTTTGATGTGAATTGCATTGAATCTGTGGATTGCTTTTGGCAGTATCATCATTTTCACAATATTGATTCTACTCATCCATTAGCATGTGATGTGTTTCAATCTGTTTGTGTAGTCTATGATTTATTTCAGCTGTGTTTTGTAGTTTTTCTTGTAGAGGTCGTTCACCTTCTTGGTTAAGTGTATACCTAAATATTTTATTTTCTTTCTTTGCAGCTGTTGTAAAAGGGATTGAGTTCTTGATTTGTTTCTCAGCTTGGTTGTTGTTGGTGTGTATCATCAGTGCTACCGATTTGTGTTCATTGATTTTGTATGCTGAGACTTTACTGAATTCATTTATTAGGACTAGGAGCTTTTTGGGTGAGTCTTTAGGGTTTTCTAGCTATATGATCAGATTGGTGAACAGCAACATTTTGACTTCCTCTGTTCCAATTTGGATGCCCTTCATTTCTTTCCTTGCTCGATACCTCTGGCCGAAACTTCCAGTACTGTGTTGAATAGAAGTGGTAAAAGTGGATATCTTTGACTTATTTCAGTTATCAGGGGTAATGCTTTCAACTTTTCCCTATTCACTATGATGTTGGCTGTGGGTTTGTCATAGATGACTTTTATTACTTTGAGGTATGTCCCTTCTATGCCAATTTTGTTGAGCGTTTTTATCATAAAGAGATGCTGGATTTTGTCAAATGTTCTTTCTGCATCTATTGAGATGACCACATAATTTTGTTTTTAATTCTATTTGTGTGATGTATCACATTTATTGACTTGCAATTGTTGAGCCATTCCTACATCCCTGGTATGAAACTCATTTGATTGGACTGTATTGTCTTTTCCATGTAGTGTTGGATTTGGTTTGCTAGGATTTTTACTTTTATGTTCATCACAGGTATGGGTTTGTAGTTTCTTTTTTTTTTATGTCCTTTCTTGGTTTTGTATTAGGGTGATACCACCTTCATAGAATGATTTAGGGAGAATTCTCTCTTTCTCTATCTTTTGAGATCATTTCAGTAGTGTTGGTAACAATTCTTTGAATGTTTGGTATAATTAAGCTGTGAATCCATCTGGTTCTGAAATTTTTAAAATAACTGATTCAACCTCACTTCTTATTGGTCTGTTCAGAGCTTTTCTTTTTCCTGATTTAATCTGGAAGAGTTGTGTAGTTCCTGGAATTTATCCATCTCCTCTAATTTTTCTAGTTTGTGCCTGTGAATATGTTTATAGAAGTTGTGAACGATCTTTTGTATTTCTGTGGTATCATTTGTAATTGCAAGGTTCTTTGAAATGGCTGCATCATGGACTACACCATGGTGACCCTTGTGACCCACATATACACCTCCAGATGGACTTCTGAAGCCAGAAAGACTGAGTCAACTTTGTGACACTGGACCTTTGACCTTGTGACACCCCTCCTTCCCCCGGCAACAGAAGAAAAAGAACAGCTAGCTCCTGCAGTGACCTTGCGACATTCCACCATTGTTCTGGTTTAACTGAGAAGCCAACCTTGTGACACTGGACATTGGACCTTGTGACTGCCCCCTGGTGACACCCCCTCCTGCTTGCAAAAACCTCCCTGAACTGTAACTTCTGTAACTTTCCATTGCCTACCCCAAACCTATAAAACCAACTCCTGTCGCACTGCTCTTTGTTGAGCCTCTTTCGGACTCAGCCCACACGCACTAGGATGAATACACAGCCTTATTGCTCACACAAAGCCTGTTTAGCGGGTCTTTTCATTCACAGCACATGTAACAGTAATAATATCTGTCATTTCATTTCTAATTGAGCTTATTTGGATCTTTTCTTTCTTCGTTAATCTTGCTGATGATCTAACAATTTTGTTTATTTACTCAAAGAACCAGATTTTCATTTCATTTATCTTTTGTATTTTTTTTGTTTTAATTTCATTTAGTTCTGCTTTGATCTTTCTTTTCTTCTGCGGATTTGGGATTAGTTTGTTCTTGTTTCTCTAGTTCCTTGAGGCATGACATTCGGTTTTCTGTTTGTACTCTTTCAGAATTTCTGATGCAGGCATTTAATGTTATGAACTTTCCTCTCCTTCAAGTCACAAAAAGTGAATGGTTAACATTTATTTTTATTGCTGAATTATATTCTTATTATTGTTTTAATTTGCAATTTTCTAATGACATAGGGTGTTGAGCATCTTTTATTGAGCGTATTCGATATCTGTATATCTTCTTTGTGTCTGTTCATATCTTTTGGTCATTTTAAAATTTCTTTCTTGAATTTTAAAAGTTCTTTGTATATTTAGATGAAAGTCTTTCATCAGATATATGGTTTGAAAATATTTTCTCCCAATCTGTGGCTTTTCCTTTCATTTTCGTAACAGTGTCTTTCACAGAACAGAAGATTTTAGCCTTAAGAAATACAACCGAAATGTAATTTTATATATATTTTTAATGGATTGTACTGTTGGTATTATATCTAAAAACTCATTGCCAAATTTGTCTCCTAGATGTTTTTTCTTAATTCTTCTTCCAGATATTTTACAGTTTGGCTTTTTATATTTATGTAAATAACCTATTAGGTTTTGTGGAAGGTATAAGTACTATTTTCAGGTTTACTTTTTTTGTATATTGACAACCAATTGTTCTAGCATCGTTTGTTGAAAAGACCATCCATTTTCCATTGAATTGCCTTCACTCCTTTTTCAGTGATCAGTTGAGTGTATTTGAGGGGTCAACTTCTCGGTTTCCTTTTCCATTCTGTTGATAAAGGTGTCTACCCTATCACCTTTGTCTTGTTCACTGTATCTTAAAGAAGGTCTTAATCTTGGATAATATCAGTGCCTCTAATTTGTTATTCTTGAATATTGTGTTGGTAATTTTGGGGTTTATGACTTTCTATATAAACTTTAGATTCAAGTTGTCAATATAAAAAAATGTTTGCTGAGATTTTGATTGGAATTGCATTGATTCTGTACATCAAGTTAAGAGAATTGATATCTTAATATTGTATCTTCAATCTATGAACACAAAATATATCTCCATTTATTTAGATCTTCATTGATTTCTTTCATTATAGTTTTGCAGTTTCCTGCATGTAGAGACCTTATACATATTTTGTTAGATTTATGTATAACTTTCATTTTTTTGGTGCTATTTTACATGGTGTTGTGTTTTAATTTCAATTTCAAATTGTTCATTGCCTGTAGAAGAACGCTATATATTTTTATATGTTAACCTTGTATCCTGCAACAGTTGTTTTTGTTGATTCTTTGGAGTTTTGTGTATAGAGAGTGATGTCATCTGCAAACAAAGACACTTTTGTGACACGTTCTTCCCTATCTATGTAGCTTATATATATTTTTCTTGCCAATATGCTAGCTAGGACTTCCTGTACAATTTTTGCAGGAATTCAAGCTGAGGAGGGCAAGAGACCACGGAGACTCAAGAGAATATATTGGTGCTAACACCTGTAATGGCCACCAGCCCTGAACAAAGAGAATGTATTCTTTTATACAATTTGAGGTGGGAAAACAAGGCAGGAAACAGATTTCGAACAAAGGGAGTTAATCAAGTTTTACAATCTTGGAAAAACGTATATTTTCTTTGTGGTTATCTCAACCTTATAACCTTTCAGCTGAGGTAGGAGGTTGTATAGTTGAGGAGGACACCCAAGGAGACCAGAAAAACAGGAACTGCAGGAGTATGTGTGGGCTGTGGACGTAAAGATATGCTCTGGTGCTCTTATCTAAGTAGAAAGGGGCCTGTGCTAGGTCTGCTTTACCTCTTTCTTTAAATACAGGTTTTATGACTAGCCTGGAATGTGGGCTGTGAGCTAAGTTTGGAGCTGCAGTTAGTTGGGCTAAGCTGGGAGGGGTTACTTATTTTTGCTTACTATGATTTTTTTAAAAAATAACCTAGTCCTAATGTCAACTATTACTTATTTTATTTTGATTTTGTCTTTGCTTTTATTTTCTTCCTTACAATTTTGAAAAGGATGGGTGTGATGGGTCATCCTTGCCTTATTCTCAATCTTAGAGGAAAATGTCCAGTTTCTCATTTTTAATTATGATATTAGTTGTAGGTCACTTCATAGATATTCCTCAGCAAGCTGAGTTTCCCTTCTATTCCCTATTTGTTGAGAATTTTTATTATGGATGTATGTTAGATTTTGTGAAATACTTTTTCTGTATCCATTGACATGGTGATATGATTTTAATTCATTAGCCTGTTGATATGATGGATTAAATAATTGACTTTTAAATGTTACACCAGCCTTGCATACCTAGAACATATCTCACCTGATTGTTGTATTTTTTTTATAAACTGTTGAATTTGATTTGCTAATGGTTTGTTGAATATTGTATGTCCATGTTCATAGGAGATACTGGTCTGTAGTTTTCCTTTCTTGTAGTATATTTATCCATGTTTGATATTAGTACATGCTGGCTGCATAGACTGACTTAGGAAGTATTCCCTTTGCTTCCAGTTTTTTGTTTTGAAAATTAATGTCATTTGCTGCCTTGACATCTGGTAAAAATGAGAGGGCCTCGAATGGCCTAACCACGGGTTATTCTTTGTTTTAAAGGTACCAGGGAATTGTTTAAATCAGGTATGGTAAGACATGCAGACATACTCATTACTGTGGTAAAGGAAGACTTTTTATACTCACAGAGCCCTAGAAACAGGAGGAACAGCATGCCATGCAGGGCCACACAGGGAAGCACCCAGGTCAGTCAGGAGATAGAGAGGGAAAAACGTGGGCAAGAGCCTTTATTTTGATGTCTGTGGGAAGAAGCAAGTGAGGCAGCCTTAGAATTAGCTTATTTGAATAATTTTGGTGGGTTTAGGGGCATGGCATAGGGGTTGTCCTTTGTTGTCTGGTAACAGGTCCTGGGATAATAAGGGCAGGGAAATAGTGGCCCGGAGTGTAAGAGCCCAATAAATGGTGGAGTTTGGGGTGTGGGCTCTGGATTGGTTGGTTTGCATAAGAAAAGTGTGCGCACAGCTGAGGCCTTTACTATCTCTAGGATTGGCTGGCCCTGGAAGGGATTCCCCTAGGATCAGCAAGGCCCCAGCTGTCAAAGCATCAAATACAGAAGCATAGTTATTACACCTGCCAACTATGCTCCCTTGGATAAGGTTCCCTAGTCTACCAGCCCTCCTTATTAACTAGACCAATGCAGATCCCCTTTACCATTGAGTGTTGGGTTTCAGTTCCCTGCCAGCTTGCAGAATTATTCAAACAGGCCAATCACTTTCAAACATGGGACCTGAGAGTGCTCCTCACTCTTGGTATTACAAAGCTTGCCTCCCACAGTCCTCGATTGTTTACTGTGCTCCCAAGTGCAACCCCATATGTCTCTGTATTGCCTGTGGTATCCTCCTCCTTGTGCTATGAGTCTATTTAATAAACTGCTGTCTATCTCATTTGTCTGCTGTTGGGTGTTGTATGTTTAGCCATCCCCATAATGCCAGAGTGGACTCTCTTCCTCACCAATAGAAGGAAGAAGAGGTGATCACAACACTGCCCGTAAAAGAATCAGGAAGGATTCTTTATTGTATCTTCACTAGAAAGGAGTCTGTGGTATTGTGGAAGCCCCCATAAGACTGTGGCTCCCCACGTGTTTCTCACATTCACTCCAGTCCATCTTTGTTCCCCAGTAATTGGCCAAAATTACTATTTGAATGTTCATATCAGTCTATGGCTCCAGTGGCTTGTACACCAGGTAAACAAATCTGGCCTCTTTATTCTGGGATGTTCCTTTCTCCAGACTTTGAGGTGATAATCTGCCCCTGAAACTTCAGTTCTCTGGTGGGTTTGAGAAAAGTTGTTTATTTTTAGCTTGTTCAATTGTTTCTCGCTGTAAAGATAAGAGTGATAAATTCTAAGCTTTTTACATGTTGGAGTTCTAATTCATTCATTTTTTTTTCATACCATAATCTGACTTCTTTACCACCAAAAATTTTCTTAACGAAGGTCCAACTATCTTTATTTCTAAACTTGATGGACACATTTCTTTCCTTACCTTAATCTCCTTGTGACATTTAAAATTGTTTACCCTTCTTGAAACTCTTGCCTTGCTAAATTTCGAAAACACCGTAATTATGTTTTTCTTCTTTAGGTTCTGCCATTATCTTTTCTTTAAACGTTAGTGTTTTCTAGGTTCTACTTTCAACTTTCTCTGCTTCTCAACTCTCCTTGGGTGACTTCCTCTGCTCCCATGATTTTAATTAGCTCTTAAATTATAATTACTCCTAAAATCACTTTTATCATAATCTTTTTTTCCACATTCAGATCTCTCTATTATACTACTATTCTGGATGTCTGCATTTGACTTTCCAGTATTTCAGATTTGACACATCCCCATAAGAAATAAGCATTTATTTTGTATACCAATCATCCCAATCCTTATATTCCTATATCTCTGAAAAACTATACTAGGCATCAATCACTCAAATCATAAACCTTAAAATTATATTTTACTTGTATTTGCCATCTAATTTGTTATCATGTCTTTCAGTTTTATAGCGTCTGGAAAGGGTGTCTTCCACTCTCCAAACCCACTGTCACTCATCTTGTCTCCCACCACTAGTATTCTAAACAAGTTGCTCACAAACATTGGTATGTACCAGCACCACCTGGAAAGCTTGAAAACACAGGTGACTGGGATGAAGCCTGTAATTTGTGATTCTGTAGGTCTGGATTGGAGCCTGAAAATTTGCATTTCTAACAAGTTGCCAGGTGTTTTTGATTTAGCTGGTTTGGCAATCACATTTTGACAACCACTGTTCTAGTTTATTACAATGGCCGTGTAATGGATTCCCCCTGTTCAGGACTTCTTCCAAGCCTTATTCCACTCCATTGTCTTGATTCTAAAACACAAATGTCCTTAAACTGTGTAATTGCTCTTCATGGCTTTTTGGGCCAAGAAAGTGCCTGGCACATGCTTAGCATTCAGTGTTTGTATGCACTAAATAAATAGGCATTAGAAAATGAATGGGATTTGCACAGGAAGAGTTGACACATTTTGCTGGCATAAGGGTGAGAAGAGAGGAGGGACAGGATACAGTATAACATTGCAAGGAAGCATTGCCTTTACCGGAAATATATTTTATGTAAAACTTATTTAGCAATTAATTTTTATTAAATACGCATATATATAATACTTGGTTTAAGATATATAGAAAATACAGGCCAGTGAGGAAATTGGCTTGATTAGAGCAAAGGATTATACTAGACTGTGACCTCCACAAGGACAGAGAGAAACTCAGTATCTTAAACATTTTATTTTGCCTCATATTGTTAAAAAAAATCTAGATTTACTTTTGCACTTTCTCTCACACATCTTGTATGGTTTGAATATTTGCTTTAGTTTTCCTCCATGTAGCTTTTCAGAGCTCAAGAAATATATATTTATAGAGTATGTCTACTTATTTGGTTTACATGCAGAAACTTTCTCCATTAGAATTAGCTCAAGGACTTTATTTAGCTTGCCACCACAGTCAAGAATATATTTATTATATCCCTAGAGTATTAATATTATGATTTCTTTATGAAAAGAACTGTCATTTGCTTGAAGTTTCTCCTTCAAAGATCTTTCTACATGGAACATAGAAATTTGTTTCCCCAAATATTATTCATCTTATTTAAGAAAATCCTCTGTAAACTATTTGTTTACTGTACACAGAGGTTAATAAAGTCAAGAAAAATAAAAATAATATTTGGATCTCCCAAGGATGATAGTTGACAATTCTCCTCACAGCAGTGGATATCAATTAGCGTCTGTATTAGATTCTTCCTCCTCCCACTTTTCTTCCCTGAGAGCTCACAAAAGACGGTAGGGACAATGCCTATTTTGAAACTGCTTCCAAGGTAATTTTGATCCATCCTCTGCAAGAGAACTGACAGTTTGTTGGACCTCAACTTTTGTTTTTCACAGGAGAGAATATTTTTCTTTTTTGATTTTGGGGCAATGTAGTGTTGCTGACCTTTATTTGATGCAGGGGCATTGAAATTAAACAACAATAAAAACTACCACATGTTATCACCATTCCTTCCAAAGAGAGGATATTTTAATTCCAAAATGTAAGTAGAACATACTCCTAAAATAAGAAATACTCTTTTAAATTGGATAAATTACACTTAATAAAAAAAAAATACCACTTTGTCCTCACTTTGCAGGGGACCATTGAAAACATTATTGGACCAACGCTTTTCTTAGCATCTGGGGACCATTGTCCTAGATAAGTTAGCAGCCTCTAGGAGAGAAAGTTAAAATCACCTTTGCTTTTTTTTTTACTCTTTATTTTAATTTGTCATTTTAAAGCTTTGATTTCCATGTATGTCCTAGCAGCCTATTTTGGTTCAATTAAGTATTTCCTTTCCTGTTTTTCTCTGTTCTGCTCCAGGGGAACCATTCTAACTGCGAAGAATTCGTGTCATTAGATCAGATGGTTCTTTCTTTCTGTCCTTCATACAGTGGCAGGTTTAAAATCCTTTGATGATTCAGCTGTATAATATTTAAAGTTCTATTTCAAATCCTTCAAACTTAGGGTTTTAGGAAGTAGCTAGCTGTGTGGGTAGGAAAAAGAAGAGTCTATTAAAATCTCCAATCCTCTTAGTGACCCATTCACTGTTCTCTCAACAAATCTATTCAGTTCTTCCCTCTGCTGAAAACAAAGGAAAAAGCAAATGGGAAAGCAAAATCCTACCAAGACAAATCTAAGAGGAGCCAACCCAGAAATAAGCCTTATTAAGAGAGAGTATTGTAAGGGCTACTTATTTTGCACATTCTGAGCACCAGGATATCAAATCTAACTGCTGAGTGGGGTCCAACCAGTTCAGGCAACTTTCCTTTACAATACCAGAAGAGATTCTTTCATTTAGAATTTGAGGAATATGGAAAAACAACTAGGGGTACATTCTTTACTGAGGGCTATACTCTTTTACATACATATAGTAAACTTTCAAGGAAGGGTTCTGAAATCAGTTTCCTTTTGCTTTTCACTCACTGATTATTAAAAACCTTAAACAGGGCTGGGCGCGGTGGCTCACGCCTGTAATCCCAGCATTTTGGGAGGTCAAGGAGGGTGGATCACGACGTCAGGAGTTCGAGACCATCCTGGCCAACATGGTGAAACCCTGTCTCTACTAAAAATACAAACATTAGCTGGGTGTGGTGGCGCACACCTGTAGTCCCAGCTACTCGGGAGGCTGAGGCAGGAGAATTGTTTGAACCTGGGAGGCGGAGGTTGCAGTGAGCCAAGTTCACGCCACTGCACTCCAGCCTGGCACCTGTTGACGGAGCAAGACTCTGTCTCAAAAAAAAAAAGAAAAAAAAAAAACCTTAAACAGGTATAGCCAAGGAAATATTTTTGTTCCAGCCTGCACTTCCTTCTATATATGACACTGTTCTCATTCATTAAGGTCAAGTTCAGTCAGACTTATTCCATTAGATTTTAGAGGGTTTTTTTTGTTTGTTTTGCTTTTTAAGTACTTACTCACAGACTAGTTATTAGGCATTCTATCTTTTACAATTGGTTTCTATGGAAGGCTTTGCTTCCTTTCAATGTTCTTGCTTATTGTTAGTTGGGCCTGTATCATCTCAAGCTGTCTGTATCTCTAAGCTGAGCATTTTAAGTGTTTCTTCTTTGGGGATCAATGCCCTTCTACATACTAAAGCATTCCTCTGGGAGAAGGAAGGATTAAATCCTTTTTGACAAGAAGAGAGACTTTCTGTTTGAATAAAAGCTGGAAGCACATTTACCCATTTCTGTAGGACCATGATTTATGTCTGTGTAGTACCATTAACTGTCTCTCTTACAATGCATCCCCCAACCCTCCCACATAGTAGTCGGAGTAATAATAATTGTATTAGCAAGAAACATTTTCATGGTACTTCTATGTGCCACGTACTGTTCGAATGCTTTATTTTTATTAATTGATTTAATATTGAAATAGTTCTCTAAATTAGATACTATTATGCTCATTTACAGAAGAGAAAATGGAAGCACAGAGAGATTAAGCCCAAGGTCACTGATAAAAACAGAGGCAGTCTAGTCTAGACCCTAGACTCTGCTGTTTTGTTTGTTTATTTCTCTCTCTGTCACCCCAGGCTGGAGTGCATGATGTGAGCATAACTCACTGCAGCCTTGAAATTTTGGGTTCAAGCAATCCTCCCGACTCAGTCTCCTCAGCAGCTGGAACTATAGGCACGAGCCACCACATCCGGTTATTTAAAAAAATTTTTTGTAGCTATGGAGTCTCACTGTGTTGCCTAGGTTAGTCTTGAGATCCAGGCCTCATGCTATCTTCCCAGTTTGGACTCCCAAAGTGCTGGGATTACAGGCGTGAGCCTCCTTCCCCTGCTAAGACTCTGGTTCTTTAACTGCTTTTCTTTATAGTGAAAAACTAAACCAGAGGAATTGCTTTTTAATCACTTTATTACCAAACATCATGCTTGTTACATATTGGATCAGTCAGCATTCTCCAAAGAGGAAGAATCAGTTGGATGGATAGATGGGTAAATGAATGGATGAGAAGGAACTTATTAGGGGAATTGGCTCACACGATTATGGAAGCTGAGAAGTCTCATGATAGGTCATCTCCACACTGGAGACCCAGGGATGCTGATATGTAGTGATGGCTCAGTCCAAGTCTGAAAGTCTCAGAACCAGGGAAGCCCCTGAGATAGGTCTCAGTCTGAGGCAGAAGGCCTGAGGACCTAAAGGGCTGCTGGTGCAATTCTAGGAGTCCAATGACTGGAGGACCTAGAGGTCTGATATCCAAGGGCAGAAGAAGGGGTGTCCCAGCTCTGAGAGAGAGAGAGATTGAGAAACAGCGAGCCAGAGCTAATTTGCCTTTTCTCTGCTCTTTTGTTCTATCTACCCAAGTCCCCAGCCCACTGGACGGTGCCTGCCCACAGTGAGCACAGATCTTCCTCACTCAGTCCACCAACTCATTTGCCAGTCACCTCTGGAAACACCCTTACAGACACACCTAGAAAGAAAGACACTATCTAGTATCCCTTAATACAGTCAAGTTGACACCTAGGATTAATCACCACATGGATTTTTGCAATGAACTCAGGGCCAAGACATATTATAACAGGATAATAACCGGCTTGCAAAACCTCTGGTGACTTTGGGGGAGATTGCATTTAGAGAGCACAGATGTGAAACTAGACATACAAGGATTTAAATATCAGGTGTCATTTACTGGATAAAACTGTGAGCATATTTCTTAACCTCCCTAATCTGGTTTTCATATATAAAAGAATCTATTTCTTAGGGCGTTATGAGATGGAGTACAAAGACAGAATAGCAGCGGAATGAAAAAGTTAGTAGCAAATGGAACTCCTATGCTGTACTTTTAATATGTGTTTATTTAATCCATATATATATTAATTTACATTACATTCTGTGTTATTTTATGTACCCTCTCTCTCTGTACGCATGTATGTGTGTGTGTATATATATATATATATATCCATCTCTGTGTGTATATATATATATATGTATATATTTATCTCAACTCACTGAAGTCTCATATAGCAAGTCTGTGACAAATTATCATTATCATCAACTCTATTCTACAGATGAAGAAGCTGAGGCTGAGGCACAGAGTGATTAAATATCCTTCCCAGGGTAACACAGGGTTGGGATTAACAGAGCTGAGATTCAAATCCAGGCACGTGGTACCAGTCTGTGTTTTTAATTGCTAGCCATTTTGCTCAACACTAGCTAAACCATGGAATGAGAGGGCTAATTGATATTTTGGCATCCATGTATTCGCATAAAAAGGGAGAAAGAGACTGCTATCTCAATTGTTTAAGAGTCATTTTAGGTCACATAGTGAGTGGAGGAGCTGGAACTAGAAGTGTTCTTTTATCCATCCACAGCTTTTTCTTTCATAGTCGCAGTGATTATAACTTTGGAACCTAACACGTAGGACTACTGATCAAGCAGGAATTTGGGGCTTTTCCAAAAAGTTCAGAACCTACACCACATTGCAAATGATGTACTCATTCCGTTATCACATCACTGTGCAATGATGGATAAGCTAAGCTCACATTGCATTATACTCTTAGGTAGAGAAAGAGGCAGTGGATAAGACTGAAATGGGATTTTCTGCTTGGTTTGTTAATGAAATATCTGAGATCACTTTCCACAACAACAAAATGCTCCAGTTCTGGTAATGTAGACAAATTCAAGCTGAGTGATTAAATTCCACCTAATTAAAAATTCTTTCTCTAATTTCAGACTCTCTTTGTTTACAAGACTCTTTACCTTCTGTCCAAAATTGTTGTTTACTATGTTTTCCTGCTGCTCAGTTTTTTATTGCATTTCTCCCTGGAGGTAGTTGTATACTGACAATGGTTAAAATAATTCTATATGTAAAGTTTGCATGGAATGTGTAAATATTTGTACTTTAACTCTGAAACAAATCTAATTTAAAATGTATAAATATATTGTTTTCAGAACTCCTTTCGGTTGTCTGACCCATTCAAAACTCCTTTTGAACATGAAGATTGGACACACAATTGTAATTATTTATTAATCTTACATTTAATATTCCCCATGCTGCCATAAAATGTCTGAGGAGACATGCTGCTAAGAATAAACTTCCTCAGCATTGCAGTACAATGCAGACAGTTTTCCACAGGGAAAGAAAAAAAAGAAACATAGCTTTTCACCTATTGCAGAGCAAAACACTAACAATTTTGCCCATTTGAGCTGAGAAGTAATTAGTGGTATGGGATAGAAGCCAAGTATATCAAGAAAATGTGTTCTACTCATGTACTGATATACCCATTTTGGATTTAGCTGTAATTTCTGTACAATTTGTAAATTTCCTTTACTTCTGTCACAACCTTAATATTAATAACTTGCTTCCCTGAATATAGTGATTTAAAAATAATGGCCATATTTTATGTAGATGCAAATTGTAACTATATAGATTTTTAAACACCTAAGCCAATTTGTTGTATATTTTATTACTAATTTTTTTCTATGACAGCTTAATATGACCTTTCTTTCTTCTACGGTCACTTAGCTCAAAGCAGAATGGAAGCTCATACCAGCCTCAGAGTATCATACTGCTAATAGTCAGTGGAGATCACTTAATGGATTAATTCGTTGTTTCAGGAATTTAGCCACACTGCAGGGCTCTAAGTGGCTTCAAGGTCATCTGATTTTCCTTCTGATATGATACAGAAGCATTCAAAAGATGGCCTAATTTGATCCTTCAAACCTCTAAGATATTAATGTATATAGCCTTCCTAGGCAATTTTTTTCTGAAGTTAACTGCTTTGAAAATGGAATAAATACATAATCTACTGCACAATCTCATCCTCTGTTAGAGGCAGGTTGGCGAGTTAGCTAATGGTTACTTCTGTGTTTATGTATTATATGTCAAATGATATGGGTCATTGAGCAATCACAGAATCTGAGAAGTGGGAGTGTCAGAGATGAACTATTTTGTGTACTTGAAATGCAGTCAACCAGCCTGAAGGAAATGGGATGGGAACATGTTGGAAAGAAGTGGCCATGATCTTATCAGTCAGACTTACTTATAGTTTGCTATTATTTAATTGTATGTTCTTGGCTCCGTCTGCTGTTAATGGTGTCATTCTTGCAAAAAAAAAAAAAAGAAGTAATAGGTTTATACTTGTAAAATACATTGCACAATTAGTTGGGCTCAAGACTTTTGGTAATAGAGTGATGTAGACTTTGTATTTGTAGCAGTAAGCTATATGTGGTCTAACTACCTTTGACTTGTACCCTGTGATGTATATTTAGTTTGAAGGCTAATATTGGTTTCTTTATTGCTATTTCTAAAATATGTCTAGATATGGACATTTTAGTAGCTAATGTGTAGTGCCAATTGTCTCACTGGCATTCTTCTCTTCAATAAAGTCAGTAATCTAAGTTGTAAGAGTAACTATTTTTATGGATTGCTATAAAAGTTATTTTATTTTGAATTCTGAAATGCTGTCTTCTAAACATCACTTGATAACATAGATGTGTTCTTAGCCTGCTGGGTAAAAGATACTCTACATTTGCTTCAAGAAGTTTAAAAATATGAGTCTAAATGGGAATATGTTAGGTAAGTTTTTAAACTACACACACACACACACACGCACACACACATGCACACACACACACATGCACATGCACACACATGTAAACTGGTCCTGCAAAGCTCCCTTGTTTCCATCTATGAAAATTCATCCAGCAAATACCCCTCTGCTATATTAGCCTTGCCTGTGAGCTTCATTTCTGCCATCATTATCTTTTGGTTTTTCAGGTGGCAGCATGCTGTGTACGTGTAAATGCAACAGTGAGGACGCATTTTCAACAGGGCAGGCCTCCTCATGTAATTAGCTTTTCCGAATGTCTGTTTTTAATTGGATGACTTTTTATTTTCCCTTCCTGTCCATTATAATGAAATTTTTTTAAAAAAAGATAGTCTCTGATTGCTCTAAGATTGAGATAATTCTTCTCCATGAATAAATTCATAAATAATAATCATTTATAAAAATCAGCATGTTATCCGTAGAAACCTGCAAGTAATTTAGTTTTTAATTACACGCATACATGTATTTCTGTTTTAACTTTCCCCATTCTTTTCTCCAACTAATGGTGATGTAATACATTTTTGGAAAGTGTAAGACAGCTATTCACTAATTCTGGGAGAGATACTTAAAGTATTGAAGAACTATCCTTTGAATAACACTGTATGTCATCCTCCCAAAATTATCTCATTTAATTCTGACAATAACCCTTGAAAAATTAGTGTATAATCATCATAACTATCCCATTACTACAAATGGTAAAATAAAAATATGAAGAGTGTAGGGGCTTAAGTAATTAGCTTAAAGTGATAGAACTAGTAAATAGCAAAAAGCAGAACTCAATCTCCGGACCTCATATTATGATTTCTGTGTTTTTTCTATTATTCACACTGCCTTTCCAAACTGTACTTCGGTAGCTGGGGCAAGTAAGTCATGTGACTGGATTTAGGTGGAAACAGGGGAGATGAGCAATAAAGCATGCTGTGGCATGTGCTTCCCTTTGGAAATGCTTTTGGAGGAACTGGACCTTCATAGAGAAGGCAAGCCCACGATTTCAGTCATGATTGCCACACTTCTTGGCAGAGTCTTGCTTGTTCTGGCACTTATTTTGTAGGATTTTATGAGATTTTAATAACACATTTAATAACATATCATAAAGAAAACATGACACGAAAGAAAAGGGAAATATAGTATACTAGGTTAGCCCTAAATTAATAACCCCAACTATAAATGTTATATGATTTACAAGATTATTTTTTCACCAGAGGAAAAGTATTTGTGTTTGTCATATAAACGTGTGTGATGTACATAGTTAGTAAAACTGATAGTATTAATAAAAATCTTAATAGGCATCATGATTAGAATAAAATGATATTTTGATCCAAATCCCTAATTAGAACAGTACATTTACCAACTGTTCTCATGGGAAATGGAGCCAGAATTCACCATTTAAAATGATACCTAATTAATCTTTCTTTGTAACAGATGTCAGCCTTATTTTCAAATCTTTTGTAGACAATAACTCTCTGTGTGACTCTTTTAATTGCCTATCTGGGGTTATTTTTTAACACTATAATATATGGTTAAATAAAGAAGGCAGAGAAAATCAGTTTAACTGTGATTTGAGTCTGTTTCGCTACTATGGTGGGAATAGGAAATACTTAACACCACAGACACATTCATGATTCCATTAGAATCAATTTAAAATCAAGTTCAGTAGTAAGTGCGTTAATCACAGCATAGCGAGAAAACACTGGCCTGGGAGTTAGGAGACCAGATTTCTCTGCCACATATTATTGCATCATCTCAAGCAATTCATCCCACCTCTTCAAACTGCAGATGCACTATATCTGCATAACAAAGCCACTGGACTGTGATTCTCAGAGTCTCTTCCGGGATAAAGATTCTTTTATTATCTTTTAAAAAATTCCATTTTTATAACTTACATTCCAGTTTAATTTACTCTGTGCACATGTATGTGTACGTATGTATATACTCACATACATACATATAGCTCTATCTTTACTTAGTATTTAGATTCATTCCACAGTGTCTTTTGATGAGGAAGAGTAAGATAGTGACAGGTAATAAAGTTATTTATGTTTTTTGACATACGTTATCTGTTATAGGTAAAAAAAGAATTATTATTTAATAACAGTTTTCAGTATATACCTGTGGAGGCATAATATTACATTTTGAATGCTTTTGCATTATTGAGTTAGGAAAAACAATTATGAAAATTTAAGATATATATTTAATTCCTATCAATTCTTCCTTACTAAAGTAATGCGTATTTTTATTCTAGCAACTACTTACCAAAAATGACAAAAGTATAATGCGAAGAACAGAAAAAAATATGGAAAAGAGTGTGTCAAAAATGGTGTCAGTACTTGCTATGATAATCAAAGGTAACAGCCAGTTAGTAGGAACTTACGTATCCCTATTGTTGAAGATTTGAATCATATGATCTGTATTTGGATGAAGACTGAAATAATTTGATCTGTAAGTCTGTTGGCTTTGAATGAGCTCTATACTGTTAAACAAATCTCATGAAGTTGATAACCTTTATAATGCCAAAATGGCTAATAGCAGATAGGAATCATTAACATTTAGTAAGCGCTCATGCTATACAGACTGTATTTTATACATATAATTAACTTCACTTTAGTCCTTTAATTAACTTCACTTTGCAGATGAGAAAACCGAGACTTGCAGATATTAAGTCAGTCAAGACTTCTCAACAAAAGTTGAGGGGATCCAAGATTCCAGCTGAGGCAATTTGAATCCAAATTCTTATCAATACACAATAAAACTGACCAGCAAAGGTATAATGCAGAAACAGAAGACCGAACACCACGTGTTCTCACTTATAAGTGGGAACTAAACGTTGAGTAGGCATGAACATAAATATGGGAAAAATAGACAGGAGGGGGACCAGAGAGTAGACAAGAGGGGACAGAGAGAGGGAGGTAAGGGCTGAAAAACCATCTACTGGGTATTATGCTCACTACCTGGGTAATGGGCTCAGTCATACCCCAAACCTCAGCATCCCACAATATTCCTTTGTAACAAATCTGTACAAGTGCTCCAATTCTAAAATAAAAGTTGAAGAAAAAAGCTTAAAAATGACCAACTAATCATAAAGGATTAAAGGAAGCACGCACGTCATTCCTAAATGTTTATCTTTAGCTTGACCTACCTGTATATCCACATGCCTTTTAGACCTATCCCCTAGAAAGTCTAGACTTGCCTCCAACCCACACTGCCAAACTGAACTCACCATCCTGTACATTAAACTTGCTCCTCCGGTCGGGCACGGTGCCTCACGCCTGTAATCCCAGCACTTTGAGAGGCCGAGGCGGGCGGATCATGAAATCAGGAGTTAGAGACCAGTCTGACCCACATGGTGAAAACCCGTCTCTACTAAAAATACAAAAATTAGCTGGCTGTGGAGGCCCACGCCTGTAATCCCAGCTACTCAGGAGACTGAGGCAGGAGAATTACTTGAACTGGGGAGGTGGAGGTTGCAGTGAGCCGAGATTGGGCTATGGTACTCCAGCCTGGGCGAGACTGGGGCGAGACTCCGTCTCACAAAAACAAAAACAAAAACAAAACCCACAAACAAACAAACAAAACTTGCTCCTTCTCCAGTTATTTTCCTAGCTGGACAACGTTCCCATCATTCATCTGGGGCTCAAGCATAGAAATCAATGCTGTCTTCTCTCTCCTCACTTGCTACATCCAATTATTCATTGTATCAATTCTATTCTATTGCTTAAATACTTTTAAAACCATTGCTCTTCTCTATTGCCATGGCCTCCCTCCTGGCCCAGGAGACTATCATTTCTCATATGGTCAACTGTAAAATTTCCCAGTGTTGCCTACTCTCTTCCAGTTTTACTCTTTTCTATTCATTCTTTATACTTTAATAAGAATGATGTTTTCAAGTCACATATTATATAACATAGCTGGCTTAAAATCTCATATATTTCATTATTTTGGATAACATCTGACCTCTTTAATATACCTACAAGTTCAGCTCTCTGTTTACCCACTTTCCCCCAAACCCACATGATCTTATGCCATGATCTCCTCCCATCTCATGTCACAGCCATGAGTTTCTCTTTTGGTGCTTTGCTTTTACCTTTGCTGCTTCAAGATCTTCACACATTCATTTCAAGTTACTTATCAGTCACTTCTTAAATGATAGTAACTGTTTTGAGCACTAGGGAACAGTGGTGAGCAAGACTGACCAAGTCCCTGCCCTCATGGAACTTTTATTTTAATGATTTTGAGGGACAGACCATCATCCAAGAAAATGATGTATTTCCAAAGGGTGGTGAGTTCTATGAAGAGAACAGGGCAAGAGGACAGAGTGAATGGATGTCTGCGGTGGAGTCTAGGATACACATGAGTTTCTAGATGCCTGGAATATTCTTACAGTGTTCTCTTGACATCCTACCCTGCTTTCCAGACCATGCCTGGCTAACTCCTACTTATAGTGCAGTTCTGAGCTTAATCATCACTTGACTGAAAGGCTTTTCTTGACTTCTCCTCTATCTAGACTAGAATGGGTCTATTGTACATGCCCCAAGTTCTCTGCTTGCTCTTTTGTAATATTCATCTCGCTTTAAATTAATTATTTAAAATCCATTTCCAATACTCTAAGTTCCATGGAAAAGAACCATTTATTTCTGGTACTTATTCAGTACAAAAGACAAACCCATAAACCTCTACTCAATGAGCTTATATTCTTACTAATGTTTGAGAAATCACATAAATAAATAAGGTAATACCAGTTAGCTAAAAAACATCAATATTTGCCTGATTATAAATTTAGCAAACACAAAGTATGGGTTTTTTTTTTTTTTTTAACAATCTGTAAGTGATGAACCTCCACTATCTAAAATTTTAGGGATCGCTTCTCTAAGGAAGTGACAGTTAGACTGAGGCCTAGATGAGAAGAGTTAGCTAGGTGAAGACCTGACTTGGCTACATGAGAAAATATCTCAGCACACCATGGTGGGGGAGCCATAGAGATCAAGGAAAAGGTAATACTTAAATTGGGAGTCAGAGGAGTTTCCCTGAGGAGGTAAAATTTGAGTTGAGACCTCAATGGCAAGAATAAATCAGCCATGTGACTCTCAGAACAGTGGACTTTCAGAAGTAGAGAAGAGTATAAAAGCCCTGTGACAGGAATGAGCCCGATGTAGCCTAGGAAAACTAAGAAGACTAGCATGTCTGAGTGTGTTAATGAAAGTGGATAGGGGTAAGAGATAAGGTCTGGTCTGAAAGAGGCAGAGGTCAGATGATAGCGGGCCTTGCTGAGCATTGCAAGGAACTTAGACTTTATTCTGAGTGCACTGAAAAACCTGGATGATTTAAGGTAGGACAATGGTGTGGCATAATTTGTATTTTAAGAATATTACTCTGGCTATTTTAGAGAGAAAGGGTTTTAAGAGGCAGGAGGAGAAACAATAAGAACAGTTGAAAGCTCACAAGTAACATAAGCGATCACCTCTGTAATAGGAATGAAGGTTCGGAAGGAAAGGAATGCTGTGCATTCTGTCATAGAAATGATTTTCTTTGAGAACAAAGAAGTAAGATGCAGTGAAAAGACTTAGGATTCTGGCTGACTTGGTTTAAACTGGAGCCTACCTCTAGGACTTTGAACAGGTAATTTATAAAATAAGAACAGTCATCCATGCCTCACAGGGTTATTAAGAACACCACTAAGGAAACGTTTTTGAGCCTCTCATGGTACTGGTACCTGAAACAGACTTAAAAAAATATGTTTCTTTTCTTCCCCTTTTAAGGACAACTATTCCCTGTGAGGAATAATATCTTACGGCACCAGTGGCTATTAATTTAACAGCAGTGACGAGCATTTCATGAGGGCCCACCATTTGCCAGGCACTGTGCTGATTCCTGAGGACACAAAAGGAATCAAGACAGACCAATTTCTCCTTCACTGGTATCTAATAGTACAGCAGGAAAGGAAGACATTAAACACATGATTACAAAAATAGTTACCTGATAGTAGTTGTGATGAATCTTGAAAAGAACAAAGTTCTTTAAAGTGCATAAAAGCAAGACCACCTAATCTGAGGTTTTAGGGAAGGCTCCTGGAATGGCCTTTAGTTATATGTCTGAAGGGTGAATGTTAAGTAGGTGATGATTTACTTAATCTGGTCTTTTCAAAGGTGACAGCTAGTACAATAAATTTTGATAACAATTGGAAAGAGAAACCAAGAGATGAAATCTGACGTGAGGTAAGAAATCCTGTACCAGGGCCCCAGAACAATGAGATGTGGGGTATGCGTTCTGTGATGGGGAAGAGGAAGTTTGTCAGTTCAGAGTTCAGCTTAGAAAGTGGACAATGCATATATCATAGAAATCAGAGGGATGATCATACTCATATGTTTATACTCATTCTTTCCAGCATTCAAGACATTGGGAGCATATATGAGAAGGAGAAATTAGACTCAGGAAAGCTGAGTTAGTATATGGTTTGGGAACCTGGACAGTCTTGTGAGTCAAGGTGAACTGAGCAGTTTCAGATACAAATAAATAAATGGCAATTTTTCCTTCCTGGTATTCATAAAGATAAAAGATCAATTCACAGCTTATCTGCAACTGCCTTAATTATGTTGTAAATATCAAAATATAAATCATGATCCCAAATCTAAGTTGATTTATGAATGAAAGATCTAAAATTATATAAAATATTTTTTATCTATTTGTGCATAATTATTCCAAAAATAATTTACCTGAAAAATCATTATATATGTTTTGGTATGCCAAAAATATTCAGAATGTAGGAGGCCATAGCTATAACTTCAATTCTGCTTTTTTCATATTATGAGATAGAAATGAAAGTAGCAATTGCTGAAAATGCAGTCTTTGATCAAGCATCTTTTTGTTTTAGAAAAATAATATTAAAGGGAAAGTGTGAAGTTCATACTGTCATTTCATGGTGAGCCCATTAAAAAACAAACACATAAAACAATGACAACACTTCAAGTCTGTCCTCAGCAAAATTATTTGTGCTGTTCAAAAACTCTTCACTGGAAAGAATTTTTCACAGTTTTTAAAACTACATTCATTTTCTGTTCCTGCCTATTGCATTTAGAGATGGCCGAGTTGACAATGTTCCTTCCTGTATGTGCTGATGTGGCTGAAAATCCCAGCGGCCAATCAGCAGTTTTTGCACACCATGGTTTCCAGTCCACTCTGTCCTTTGAGCAAGGATTCTAAGTGCTGCTTGCCAAGCCTGCTCTGTTGGTGGTCTTGGCCTCAAACTCAGTGTGTTGTCAAACTGAATTGTTTCATCTCTGATCATGAAGCTTCTACTTGTCCTACAGGATGCTGTGTCTTCTTTGTGCCCTACAAGGTTATAGTCCTTTAAATTGGGTCATTGGAAATATTTTTCTTGCCTGCTGCCTGAAGCTAAATCTCCATCAGTTTCCTCTAGTTATTCTTCTGCTCACCTGGAATATTCCATTCTTTAGCTGTAAGAGAAAGCTTAACTTTTTAAAAAATGTGAATCAGAATGGAGCTCTGCCATTTAGGTATGTTCAGCTTTAACAGATAAAGACTGAGCATGCAAGAGCTTTCCTTCATTGCCCTCACACTTGCTGGGAAAGTATAAATTATTGCAAACCCATGACTTAATTGACTCAGTATAGGGCTTCACCTTTTCCCATGTGCTTTCTGAGTATAGCCTTCTGCCTGTGGACTTGGTGCATACATTATGTCTACTCACATGAATTCAAGAAAGGGCATTCTTCAAAGGCAGTGTTGAATTTTACTATCATCTTGTACTTTCTTTTACTTACCCCCAATCTGTGTGATTTAGACTCCTTTAACTTCTTAGAGAGAGCATCAGCTTCAAATGGAATTTTTTTTCCTTTCTTAAGTTTGATATGTGAATGTAACATGCCTAGCAAACTCTCCAACACACAATAGATGCTTTATTTCATTTCTTCTGATTCATTCATCTTTTAAAAATTATTAAAATATTAATATATTTTCCCTTTTTCTCTTAGTGATCTCCGTAACATATCCTTAACTTTCTAAATTTGAATCAGTGGAATTAAAATACCATCTTAATATGGAAAGATCTAGAGTTCATCAGAGAATAAATTTAGGACCAGATATTTTTGTTTACAATTTTTATAAAGATAGAGAAAAACATGTTTCAAGAATGAATCCATCAATTAGGTTATTAAGAGTAATAGTTGTTTGCTGTTTCATGGGAGGAATTTTTGAACCCATAAATGAATCTTCATACATTTTAAGGTCTTCCTGAAGTGACAGTTTAGGTACGGTAAATGCCATCTAATGGTGTGTGACTTTTAAGAGTTTAGTCTAAAGAAACATGAATAGGTTTGTAACTGATGTATTTGAAAAATGCATTTATTCTTTTGATTCTGTTGCTTCAAGGCACATTCTTCCTTCCCGAAGGGAGAAGGTGTTTTCTTTCCATCTGCAATGGCCAGATTGTTTTAATCAACGTTCTTTGAGGCCCAAACCGTGTTACTCTCCTGCCACAGATTCTTCTGCGGACATTTTATAAAGAGTAGAATTCCGTTGTGCTTCCAACTAGGAAATCTGGGTTACAGATTTTAAGAAGAGTTCTTGGGAAACTCTAGGAAGGAATTAGTATTAACCTATCAATAATGCATAGTAAGAAGTAAGGGGAAGAAAGGAAATGTCTTTAGGGAAACTGTCTGCATGGAGAAAAGGGATGAGATTTGATAATCTGCTTTCTTGCAACTCCAATTCTCCAAAGCCCTAATAGCTACTAGTGTCATATATTTCTATTCAAGGGAGGAAAATGTATAAAATAAATTTTTAAAACTCTAATCATAGATTACTGAAATTCAATAAACATAGAAAATTTGTGTATATAAAGCAGATTTATTTTCATTATGTGTGCATGAAAACTAAAGAAAAAGTTTCTATAACCTTAAAGAGTTGAAATGATTTTCTTCTCTAAAAATTGTGTTTTCCAGTTTCATTGCCTTGTGCCAGCTTTCAGCCGAGAGTGAATTTTTATGGTTGTCATAAACCTCTGAAAATCATGCCACTAGTTTATAGTGGAAGGCTGACACCACCACTTTAATTACAGTGTGGCAAGGGCTGGATGAGTAGCATGGCATTAACTCCTTCATTCACTCAATGCTTCAGATGCAGGTGGGCTTGGTGATTCAATCCTGAAAATGCATGTCGCCAAGTCATCAAGTTTGTACATAAGTGTGTTTTATTTATGTTTATTTGCCCCTTCCAAGAAATGCTATCATTAGAGTTACAATGAATAGCTTCATTTGTCAGTTTGGATCAAAACAATGTGACACTCTGAGTAAACCAACTTCCCTGGGCCGTTGTAGCAAACATACTTCAGGCTTAGATTCACAAGCGGCATCTGATAACTGTTCTCACTGGGATCTTTCTTTGGCTAAAAGATAAAAAGTAAGAGGTTTGGTCTTCAATTTGAAACTGAAAAATGGCTCCAAAACTCATGCCACACAAGAGGAAAATCCCAGACTTTTGGCTACACTGCTTCTTTGGCAACATTGCCCATATTTTGATGAACAAGCAAATGATCAAGCAACTGTTTAAGAAGATCAATGAATCCTAGTGGCCTAAAATAACTGACTCATGAAAGCAACAAAGCTTTAGGCATCTTAGGGATCTCAAATATGGAGGCTGCTTTTGTATTCACTGGTAGGGCATATTTAGAGTATAAACTGTTGAGAGATGACCACGATATATTATATATAGTACTTAGTACATTGTGAACACTTAAAAACGTAAAGGAATTATAATGAGATGTTAAAAATAAGGAGAAAAGGAAGATAGACATTTTCTTCGTAGTAAGATACCTAAGAAATTTTATCCTAAAACGGCTGAGGAAACAACCCTAATGAAATAAGCTAAACTGGGACAGATCCATCAAGTCAATAACTACATTAGCAATTACATCCTTTTAGTGAAAAAGCAATCTGGGCCATGTCTCCTCAGCTATTGAAGGGATGTCTCCTCAGCTGTGCTGGGAGAGTCCAATAACCTTGGCTGCCTCAGCTCTCTAGAGCTTTCAGTTAAAGCAGTTGATGGATTAAGTTGGCAGCTAACAAGGGCCAGCCACTAGGGTGTATTGGGACTGTGTCTGAAAGCTCATGGAAAATTCTGAGAGATTCTATATCCAAACAAAGTATAGAAATGGATTTGATGGCCACTTCCATGCTGAGAAGTTTCCTTCAAACATTAATAAACTGGTCATCCTGTTTTCTGTGAAAGACTGACAATGGGAATGTAAACAACGATATTCTGCTAGGGCTGGAGATGTGGATAAGACATATTTTGAAGGTGTTCCTCACAGAATCATAATCTGCTAATTCTGCAAGGGCTCTTAGAGAAAAATCTTGTCTAGTGCCTTGCACAAGTCCACTTACAGAATTAGTGGAGAAACTAAGAGTAGAGCTCAAGGTTTGTGAACACCCATTAGTATTGTACTGTAATATTACTTTATTCTGCTGATTCATTCTGCTTGGGCAGTAGCCACCAACTGAGTAAGTTCTATTCATGTGCAATTGCTTATTCATGGTGGATAGTTGCTTCCTTCCCTCATTCTCTTTTTTCTCTCTCTTTTCTCCCAAGTCTGTGTGATGTTCAGGGTCTTTAGCAGATTTACTTTCCAACGGGTACAACATTGTGGAAGATGCACAATAACAATGCTATGAAAAATCGTTTTGTGGAAACTCTCTTAGTGTTACATTATTATTATATTTAGGATGAAATTTTCCCTATCTTATGACAAAGAAAAGGCTTGTCTTCCTTCTTCTCATTTTTCAACATGCCACAATAAACAATTTATGTTTATTAACACCTCACAATGTATATAATATAGGGAAGTGGGTTGGATGGTTACACCATGTAGCAGAATGAGAATAGAATTTAGAGTCAGACTTAGCTTTGAATGTTGCCTCTGACCCTTTCTAGGCACGTAGCATTGGGTAGGTTGCTAGACATCTTGAATTTTAAGTCTTTTTTTAATAAGGTGTTAATAATTTCTACCACAGGACTGTTGGAAGAATTGGATAATATAACATGAATAAAGTGTTTAGAACTGTACCTGAATTCAAGTGTCTGTGATCCTAAATCACTTTCTAATTCCAAACCAGGAATTTTTAAAGTGTGATATCTGGATAAGTAGCACCACCATCACCTGGGAACTTAGAAATGCAAAGTTTGTGGCCCCACTGAAACTTTCTGAATGAGAAGCTCCAGGGAGGGATCCAGTGAAATGTGTTTTAACAAGCCCTAAAGGTGACTCTGATGCACGCTCAGGTTTCAGAACCACTGCTTTAAGGAAACTGATATAGGGACCGTTGTATTTTTTTTTCATGGCTGTCCTTGATGTTCATTCATTTCTTTTCTAACCTATAGTCTTGCAATTCTTAGAAAATGGAGTTAATACAATGAATATGTTGGTCATTCTCCAACTAGTTTTATTTTCCACTTGCTATTTTATGCTGTATATATAGCCCGTTTTTAAAAGAGTGTGTCTTACAATTGGCCAGAATTAACCTACATTTTATTCCCAGACTGTCTATTTTGTGGATTTATAATTTTCAAAATTCAATAAGTTAAAATGAGTTTAAAGTCAATATAGACCGTCAGAGTTAAAAAAAAAATCATTGTTTAGTTGTTTGGCAAGCTAATGCTGTGGAAACTAAATTAATCAATCTTGACTAAAAGTGATTCCAGCTGATCCCTGTACATTTCGCCCTGCTTAGAATTGTTATTACATTCTTTAAACTGTTGAATTCTCAACCATTTAAATGGACAGGTGTTTTCTTCTCCTGATAACCTGCATGTTGATTGAATAGCCCCAGTCTGAAGTTCTTCTGGGCAATTTTCCTTTAATTAAACCTGACAGCAGTTTTGGTCTGGAACTTTTAGAAACACCCTAGGATAGCTTATGTCCTTTCCACCTACTAAAAAAATAAGCTCCTGGGTTCCACAGGATGATTTATGTGGAAGTGTTTTGAGAAAGTTAAAAGCATCATATGAATATAAAGCACTGATATTTCTCACTGGGATAAGTTGACCTGGGTGAAGTAGGTTTTGGACAGCAAAGCGGTTCAGCGTTTGCTCTAAGTCTTCCTTCCTTGCATTCTTTCTCTTCTGAAGTACTTTAAGACTTTCCATTTCGAATCCCTGAATCCCTAAAGTTGCTTTTTAACTAGAACAAGGAATAAACAAAGCAACAGGCAACTAGCATTTCGGGGAAAACAACCTCTGACATGTATCTGCTTTTGGAAATAGACAAGTTAACAATCTAGGGTACTGGGGCAGCTGGACTATGGGGGTCTTGAATATATGATCACAGACAGTGGCATTACCTTGGCCAAGATACTTTCAGACAACTAATTTCAGAGGCTAGGGGAGTGGGGTCACAGAGTTCTCAGGCCTTAGGTTGTTTCTACAGGGTCATCTGCTTGATGTTATATCTTGAGTAGCTTTATAAGTTTAATTCTATTGAAACACATAGGTCCACTTGCAAATGGAGGCATCACGTAGGAAAAAATACTTAAAACTTATATAAATTGATTTTATGTATCTGACTCCTACAGTGTTCTAGTACTTCTCATAGAGTGTTTCTTCCACAATCAAATGTTAAAAGATGTGAATAGCTCCTTATTAATAATACACTCTAATATTCAAAGACCTCTCTTAACAAGTTTTGGTAACTAGATGAAATTGCTAGTGACAAATAAAACTTGTTTAAAAAATATGGCAGAGAAAAGAGTAAGCAAGCTCAAAAGCCTCAGTTAACTAAGTTAATACCATATTGGCTAATGCACAAACAGATTCAATTTTCCTTAATTAGTCAGAGTTAGGTGACAACCTATTTAATCAGTGAGCTAACAAGTGCAGCAGCTCTCACCGCCCTGTGTGTGTGTTGACTTAAAAAAATAAAATTACTTACACTGCAGTAATAAAGTGGTATTTTAATTTTATTACATTAGCAACCTTTCAGAAGTACCATATAGCAGTGAAAACGGATTACTTCCTAAATAATTTTTTCCCCACTTTAACACGTCACCGTTGTTTCACCCTTTGGAGAAGAGACAGCCAAACAGAAGTTTGTCTGTCAAGGAGACAGACCACATCTTCCACATATTCTGTGTCTCTTCTGCAAGCTGCTGAGATAGTTCTTAGTGCACTGCTTGAATTCAGTTAGCAGCTATATTTCTATGTGGCAAAACATGGCCCTTGGCAGAGAGAGGGATCTATTCAAAATTCAGTGTTGTTCCAATTAGTTAAACACACCTAGAAGACAGCAGTATGTCTGCTTATTTTTTTAGTGTCTTTGTCAGTGAGATAAGGAATAGGTGACATTTTTCTCACCCTTTTCATGACCTATATGGGGATATTAATTTATTTTATATTAATTAGCTTGGATTTTGTTATGATTTTTCTAGGTTGACAAAGGAGAATTCTCAAAATCAATGCTACTCACTATTTCTTCCTATATACTTTGTCTTTTGGGTTCTACAGTATTTAGAAAATTCTGTTTCTCAATTAATTGTACTATTTGAACAGATAAGATAAACATTTTAAAATAGCTGTTCCTTCTGCCATTATTACATACAAAATGTGTAGGACTTTGTTTGTTTTCATTAGGTTTTCTTGCCTTTAGCTGTCATCAAAAATACTGAGTCGAAGATCTTATTGGAAAGCCTGTTGTTACTCACTTGTAAAAACTCTTCATCCAGCATGTCAGTAGGAGTTTTGATTAAAAGGAAGTAAAATCCACATAAACGTATGCTTTAAAGTAGTTATCAGAATCTATAGTCCCACAGCATTCCAGGAGGAATTACATGCTAGTTTTCAAGATACTTTTGTTCAACTCAGCAGGAGAGGTTATTCTGTATATCATCCTCTTAATCATTTGCCTTTTTTGATGCATGTATACCAGGTAATCTAATTGCATTACCTCATTTAATTGTCACAACAATTCTGGGAGGTAGACATTATTATAATACCCATTTTTCAGATCAAGAAACAGAGACAGAGACAAGTGGATCCAAACCCAGTCTTGCACTGTGAACTAATGGCCCTCAAGATGATTTAATTACATTGGGGTACTCCTTGCCCTGTTGGCATTATAGCTGCTCCAACTAGTTGTAGGTGTTCTGAATGCTACAGTAAAGACTCAGGAGTTCTCTTCTTTATTTGGTCAGTGGGGCTCATAGTTTTCCCTATAAGACAGATTTTGCAGAAAGCTCTCTGCTTTGCAGACTGACTTTCTCTCGGGATCGGAGATTGATTCAAGAGAGAAATAATTGTTTTTCTTCCCCAGAATGGCATACCTCCTTTGAGCTCATTTAGAAAGACAGGTAACCATAGGCCTTAGCTAGGCAGACATAGGTTCAGTCTTTGACTCTGTATCTTATTGTTCATGTGACTTTTGGACCAGTTATTTAACTGCTGAACCCAAGATTTCATCTTCTAAAAATGGATATACAAATGTAAACGACATAGTCTTATGATAGTTAAATGATATTGTAGGGGTATTTTTATATAATTTAAGATACTTATGAAAACAAAAACCCTTGAACAAACAACCAAAAAAACCCCAGCCCACAATTAAATAGAATCAACACAATGTTATGTAATATAAGCTTGCTCCATGTGTTTGTAGTTTACATGACATTTATATTAGTAATATTTGGAAGATTGGGGACATATTTAAATGAGGAGAAGCTAATAATGTTTGTACTACTTATAACACAGATATATGTGGGAGTATCCTGACTTTTGAAATGCCTCTATTTCTATGTAGTGACTTGGATGGTTTATGTTTCCCTTAGTCTCTCTTGACTCGGTATTTCTGCCCCCATTGAATTCGTTTAATTGAGGGTGATCTTATCATCACAAATATGTTGCCGTTGTTTTCCAATAGCTTTCCACAACTGGATAACTCTGAATCCTTCAGATCCCAAGATATCAGTGACCCAAGGCTCTATGGTTAAGTGGTTATTTACTGAAATATATGGGTAATGGATTACATCACAGTTCATATGCAAAAAAATTTTAAATTGAGATTTTACCATGTTCTCAAAAGTCCCTGGGGCATTATCAATGGCTCATTCATATAAAACATCAGTTTTCACACCTTGCTGAGTTTCTCTATCCTCTCTTTCTTCTCTAGAAACCCATTCTGATATTCCCAGACTCTCAAGTTTGTACTTAATTATGCAAGAAATTTAATTCTCCTTTTTCTTTTCTGCCTTTGGATTCTGCTCCTACACACCAACACCCAATGGCCCATCAATGTATCTTGCTAAATTCCAGAGAATTTATGCCATTCTCTCAAGAGGCAGAAACTGCTGCAGTCACTTGTAATTTTAAATCACCACCCCCTTCCTCACCTCACTGTATGTTCAGTCATAAAGTTTTTATTAAGCACCAATTTATGAAGAACCCATACCCATTGTAATGGTAAAGAAATTAATAAGCGAAAAGTAAGCAAAAGTGATAAAAATATCTCTGCTGCTGAATTGGTTACTTTGGTCACCTTTATTGTTCTTGTCTATCTGTAACTGTTGTGACTTTGGAAAACATCAATGGAATGAAAACTGAAATAAAATGTACTCGGTCTCCACAAGGTGGGATTATCAAATGCTCTCTCTTCATAATGCATGATTATCAAAATGTTGCTTCTGAGTCACTGCCTTCACAATTGGAGAGTCAAGGTATTATATTAGCATTGCTACTCTTGATAGCGATAAGGTTAAAAAAATATTAAAGACATCAGAGCATAACCTGAGAAAAGCCAGGTTCTAATAGCTCAACATAACATGGCCAAAGATATGAGAAACAGAATCTTGGTTTGGGTTTGAATTCTTCCTTTTTTTTTATTCCTGGAGGCCCAATTCTTCTTCCGTTGTCACTAATAACTCACTATCTCAGTGTTTCTTTGTCCCTCCTGCAATATTTATTTAGGGAACATTAAGAGAAAGGCAGCAGGTGATTACTTATTGCAGGATTTTAAAAGAAGCTGAAGAGGCAACAATGCTGATAATACAAGTTGGAAAGGAGCACAGAAACGTTATCAGGTAGTAGATTGATATATTCATCTGAGGCTTTAAGATTTTAAATTTTGTAATAACCCAAATTTAGCATTCTTATACGGTATACATGAAATCTTAAAATCCTGCTTTTAATGATAGCAATGATTGAAGTGAAGAAGGCACCTAAAATAGGCTGTTAAAATGAAACAACTGTGATGCAGAAAGATTTAATTTCGAATGCTAACCATATGTAGCAGGTGCAGACCTACCTAAAACACTCTATGCAAAATAATGTAGGATTTTCAGAACAATGGCCAAAATAGACATTAAGCATTAGGATATTTTGTTTGCTTCCTAATAATTCTTGTAAAAAGCATGAGTAGTTTTAGATGGACATCAATTTTGTTTTTCAGCCCCTGTGGATTAGGCTATTTTATCAACTGCGGGAAATCAGAGAAAAATAATCGTGTTGTAAAAATGATTTTGGCTAGCTTCAAAGTTTTTAATTGCTTTATTTTTGCCTCCTGGAACACCTGATATTTAATAGGCAGAAAAAAGTACACAGAAAATGAACATTTTTATAAATAAACAATAAATACCAAAGAGTATTGCTGTCTGCAGTGAAAGCCTCTGACAAAAATAGATTTATACCAGAATAAGCCTCTTTTTCTATAAACTGGCTAAATAAGATATGCAATCTAAAGTTTCTCTCCAGGATTGTGAAATACTGTCACTTCAGTGGTGAAGGCTAATCATAGTCACTAATGATATTTTTGTGCAATGCATTCACTTCTACCTGCTCAGAGTCCAGACACAGAGCAGAACCAGCCAAAAAAAACAGAAAAAAAAATAAAAATAAAAACACAACAGCATGGAAATGTTTCTCTAAAGCAACTCAACAGCACAGAATGGAGCTTTTCCTTGCTTACAAGAAAGTTCCATTTTTTATCCTCAGGAGAGCCATAACTGCCTCCCATTTTTAATGCCTCAAAAGGAGCTGAAACCTTTCTTCAGATTAAAGTCAGTGTCTGAGTGACATCAGGAAAGAATCCATCAGTTATCACCCAGGGAACAGACTTGTCACCAAGGGAACAGTTTTGGAGGAGCAAAGGCCTGAAGGTACATTTATACGACAGAGGAGTTGGCTATTACCAGGATTTTTAATGGATAAAGTTGCTGGGTGAGCTACTCCTATGGTAGGAGGGTTGGTTGTCCTTCAAAACAAGTAATTAAACAATATCCTTCACAATTTAAGTTAAAGCCAAACTAGGGTGTCTTTAATTTCCCTTTGAAGCATCATATGGGAAGTATTCTTATAAGTATTCACTTAGGATCTACAATCCTAAGTGAGCATATATGCTAAGCAGGGAAACCATTGTTGAGGACAGTAAAGGAGCAATCTTTCATGTTCATATTTAAAACCAACTAAAAGAGGCAGGCTGCAGTTCATCTCTATCTGTGGCTTAATATCTCTGGAAACTGAGAGCACATTTTCCTCCTTCAGTGTAGTGTAGTAAGGGGACCCGCCAATGGAAATGACAAACACAGACAAAAACCATGTCCTTGGGTTAGTGTGAAACAGAAACAATGAATAGCCCAAATGCCCTTGACTTTTAACAAACATGCTCCCGCTCCCTTCCCTCACCCTATGCAGTTCAGTCAACCTCCACTTGCCAGGGATCAGTATAGTGAATTGTTTAAGAATATTGGCCAGGAAGCCTGAAAAGCTTTGCTTTGAATCTCAGTTTTACTATCTGTCACTTGGGAGCAGCTCAGTTTCCTAATTCACAAAATGGGGATGATAACGGTAGTACGCTGTAGAGATGCCATAAGAGGGCATATGCGAAACGCTTATCACAGTGCCTGCTACATAATAAGTGTTCAAAAAAACGATAGCCATTCATTAGTATAGCAGTATAACTGTGTGGGAACACATCTGCTTGATTAAAGGGAAGTAAAAGGAATTTCCCAATGAATTAATTCGTCAAAGCACTGACACGCTCGTGCTGGATGTTTTGACAGTCTTAGGGATATGGTGGCAAACAAGTTAGTCCCTGCTGTCGTGCTGCTTAGAGTAGAGTGGTAGATACAGACATTAAGTTGATAATCATACAAATGGCTGTATGACTGCCATTCCAAGTGCTTTAAAGAAAATATAATTAATGCCATGAAGGAATATAATAGAGACCTTAAACTAAACTCTGGCTAGGAAAGATCTTACTGAAAGGAAGCATTCAAGAGCTGGAAGACTGAGTAGGAGTTAGCTAGCTAGATAAAAGGGCTAGGATTGGTGGCATGTGATTCAAGTGAAGAGAACAGTGTGTACAAAAGGTCTGACATAAGAGCGAAGTTGGCATATTTGAGGAAAAAGAGAGTAGGCGAGTAGGAAGAAGCAAAGTGACAGAGGGGGACAGTGAGAGAAAAGAAGAAATTAAAGAGAAAAGTAGTGGCCAGATTTGATAGAAATGCATGGGTTCTTGTTAACCATTTTGACATTTTTTTTTTCCTGAAAAACGTTAAGAAGGAGTTAACATCTCATCAGATCTTTTTTTGAGGTTCTCAGTTTCTTTGCCATGTGTGTGCCTAGGCAACAATCTTGCATGTTCTTCACATGTACCCCAAAACCTAAAATGCAATTAAAAAAAAGCAGTTAAATAGATTCTAGGCTAGTAAGTGACATAATCAGACTTACATTTTATTAGAGATCATTGTGGCTACTTTTGGAGAATGGATTGGGAAAGGAATGAATGAAAAGTGGTTAGACATTCACTGGAGACATCCTAGTGAGAGGCAATGGAGGCTGGGTAGAGTGAAGAGCAGGAAGATTGAATGGACTAGCGATATATTTGGAAAGTAGAATTCAGAGGAGTTGGTAATGAATTGTGGCAAATAGGATGAGAGAGAAGGAGGGAGGGCTCAAGGATGACTCACCTGCATCTCGGCATAGGCAAGGGGATAAATACAGGTGTCAATTACTGAGGTACCAGTTCACTTAATAGCATTGCTGTTGATGAGATTTGAAGTTATCCATTAAGGACTTGCTGTTTTATTATATAAATAAATTAATGTTATTTGGTCCCAGGATTGTAAATTGAAATTTAGGAATGCACAATCAAAAATGTCATAATAACATTTTGTAATAAGTTGCCAAATAAGATCTCCAGTGAAAAATCTTTTTTTTTCTGTACATCTGCTGCAATTCTGGTGTTTTTGATGTACTTTACAAATACAAATATTTTTCTGGTATTTAAAATTTTTTCTGTCTTCTTTCTTATCCTCCTTCTCTTATCTTTTTTCTATCATGTGACATTTAGCCCTTCTTCATTACCATTTATTTTCATAACAGCAGCCTTAGATGGAGACAATAGTATTATGGAAAGAACTGGAGCATTGAATAGATTCCAGCTGCTGACACATAAAGTTAAACAGGAGAGGAGGCTTTCTTAGTGGGTTTTTGTGTGACTTGAGGGACAATAGTAAAGAGGATATTTCTCAAATCCAGAAGCTAGAAAACTCCAGGACATTCAACATTGCTAGGGGTAGATGTGGAGAACAATGCTATTTACTTAAGCTTTCCTGATGGCATTTGTAGTTTTGCAGGTATTTTAATGTCATTACCCAAGGTAATGGGGAATACGGAATTGCATTGTATTTTGCAGTGTATTTTTATTATCTTTATTGCTCTTTGTCTATTGTGTCTCTATTATTTCTGGAACAAAAACTCAGTTAAAAACTAAATTAGAGCAACCTCCTAATTTGCTTTATTCCGCAAAGCAAACTTTGGTGCTCTGGGTTTTAGTTTATAAGTTAAGTGTTGGAGAAACAACTTCAGCTTTAAAATATTGATACGAGATTACTAATGACAAGAAATAATAAACCATTGAAGGGATCGTTTACTGTTAACTTTCAGAGTCATGAAATATAATGGGGTGGCTACATTTTGCAGTTTTTTTTTTTTTTTTTTTGAGATGGAGTTTTGCTCTTGCTGCCCAGGCTGGAGTGCAATGGTGCAATCTCAGCTCAGTGCAACCTCCACTTCCCAGGTTCAAGCGATTCTCCTGCCTCAGCTTCCCAAGTAGCTGGGATTATAGGCATGCACCACCACACTCGGCTAATTTTTAGAGATGGGGTTTCTCTGTATTGGTTGGGCTGGTCTTGAACTCCCGACCTCAGGTGATCCACCTGCCTCAGCCTCCCAAAGTGCTGAGATTACAAGCCTGAGCCACTGCGACCAGCCCATTTTGCAGTTTTATGAGCAATACGTATACGAAATGGCTCTGACACTGTTGTGTGTTTGTGTTCTTTCTAGATTGAAAAGATTCAGATAATATTAAAACAAGCCCTTCATTAAGTGAGATGTATACTTTTTATGTTGCTGTTGGTTTTAACAATTCTGTTTCTTTTTTAAAATCTATCCTTTGATTGCTGGACATTATGTTTTTGTAAGACTCTGGGTGTGTGAGTGTATGTTAACCCTGAGAGAGGCAGAGAGAGAGAGAGATTCTACAGGTTCTGATCTTTTCATTTTACTGGATAATTCAAAAAGGAAATGGAAATTGACATTTTATAGAGTCCTCAGCATATAACAGGCACTGTGCCAGACTATTTTTCCCTTGGTCCTCACAAAAACCTCATTTTTTACAAGGAGAACCTGAGGCCCAGGGATGTTAAATAATTTGTCCATAGGTACACAACTGGTAGAGGTATGAGTTATAATTTTAAGCTTGGTTTTGAACTTCAGATTTCGAGTTCTTTTCTATATTTCTTATTGCCTCTGTGAGGATTTCTTATACCTTCACCCAATTCATCAACTGTGGAAGTTACCAGACAGCTGACATTTGGAACCTGTCAGATTCGAGCTGGGGATATAAGACAGGAAATAACCAGACGACACTGTATACAATGATCAGATGACACGCATACAGTGTGATAGTATATGGCATAGGCGGTAGGCACATTCATATTTGGAGAAGAAAAGTACATTGTGATTAGTGTTAGCTGAGAATGCCTTGTGAAGGCACACACACACACACACACACACACACACACACACACACACACACACCCCTTAGCAGCTCAGAAGTCTGTGTGACATTTAGAATCATGATTAAAGGCAGAAGTGATTATCAGCACTGAGAGTGGCAGAAGCTTGTGCGTAGTGACCACACTGTGATGTAAAGCACAGCCCTTGATGGAGCCCCTGATGGAGGGCAGGTTGAGGAGTCTGGCGTTGATAACATTACTGCTCATTTTTGCACAACTCTGAGCTCCGCTCAGCACTTGGAGTGGGGTCTGGTAGCTGCTTGGTAAGTCCCCAACACTATGTTTACAAGGATGTGCAGGAAGTGAAAGCAGTGTGGCCAATCATGCAAAGCTTTTGTTGTGCTTACAGTGTACATAGACTAAATCCTAAATCGTTATTTTGTTTTCTGGTTTGGTTTGGGTGAATGAGGGCTCTGTGTTTTCTGCAAAGCTGATGATAAATTAAGCATGTTTTCTGTTCACAAAAATTGACAAGATTAGAGTGTCCCGTGGTCATCACATTTCTGATTATGGAAGGATCATTAACGAGCAAACATCTGGCAATTATTCCTAATGAATCTGTTCCTTGATATTTCTTGACAAGGAGAGAGGGAGGGGGTGAGTGAATTCAAGCAGGGGCGAACCATGTTGTGATGACCCTGGCCGTTGACTCTAGTGGTTATTGTTAATGAAGCATTCTGCATAATTAATTATGTGATACTGAGAGATACATCCATCATATTGTGCTGTAGGGCACATGCCTGGGCTCGGAAGCAGAAAAACTACTCAGAAGATTGTGCGTTTGGAGTTCTGGTTGGTGCCTGGGCACACTGAGTATAGAGTATGTTGTGGGCTGAGGTAAAGCACTGAGTAGTCACAGGTTCCTGACATGAGCTATGGATAATGGAGGGGAAAAGTGGAAGGTCTTCTTCAATACCCAGAAAGTCTTACACTCAGTGAGGTGTGCCCCCCGGACTGAAGACAATTCCCCTGATTGACTACCAGCCGTGAAACTGACATCTCAGTGACTGGTTCACATACTGTCGAGAAGGGCACACATCAGAGCAAACTCCTGCCTGGGGTATGCTATTTCTATACCCTGCTGCATTGAGGCAGACAGCTAAGCTATTGCACATCTTTCTGGAACCTCTCCTGCCATCTCACTGGACCATGTGTTTAACTTCAGAGTTAGGGAGGATGAAGCACAACCAAGCAGCATTCTCCTGGAACTGAGACGAGTGAACAACTTCTTCCTCAAACCCGTGCCCCTTCCACCGCAAAGATGTGTATGCTAATTTTGTTTCAGGTGGCAGCCCTCGGCCCATGTGCCACCATCAGAAGAGTTGGAAGAGGCCTTAGGCATCATCCAGAAAACGCCTTGCATTCGAGAATTGCAAACTGAGAGATCAGAGAAGTGACTGCTACGAGCTGTGGAGTCGGGGTGCAGATCTGGGATCAAGCACAGTGTTCTTTCTGCTATATTCTTTCTCTTCTGTGTACTAAAGGGTAATGTATTTAGTCTGCAGAGATATAATATGGAGAATAAGGGCAGAAGCAATTGCTCCTTAGTACTTTATATAAAGGAGGTGCTCAATAGGTGTTTGCTAAATCTTTTGGGTCCAATTGGACATTTTCTCTCATTTCTTTTCTCTACTTATGCCCTCAGTCATTTTGGTTCTGCTTTCACAGTGATCCTCTTATCTGCCCCATCCAAGGCATTCGGTCCCACTGCCTTAGTTCATACCCAGAGCAATTGCCGCCATTTCATCTGCCTCCCTGCCTCCCGCCTCTTCACTCTTTGGTTCCCCTTTCACAGTGCTGCTTAAATCAGATTTTTATATCCTTGACTATTACATGCTGCTGCTCAAACTTTTCAGTGTCAAATCACTTCTTGCAGAGGAAAAACAAGAACCTTAGTGTGGTATTCAGTTTCAGCCATTATCTGTCTCCAACTATTAGGTAATGGAAAGTGAACCGGCCGGGGAAGCTGGGGAGCTGAGGTGCATTTCGGCTCAGCCATTAGCTGTGTGACACAGGAAAGGCACTTAATCTCTCTGTGATTCAGTTTCCACGTGCTATGCAAGAGGTTAGGACTGGATAAACTCTCAGTTATTTTCAAGTTGTTCTAAGTCTAGCCTTAGTACTCATGACTCCTGTGCTTTGGTCCACTATACTTCTAACAAGCTTCTGACATAAACCATTCTTCTTATTATGTAATTTCATCATGGAAAGGCCATTTCATCCTATTGAATTCTTATCCATCCTTTAAGATGCAGCCAAATAGCTACCTGGAGACATTTCTGATTGCATTTCTGAAGCAATACAAACTGTGTTCTCTTATACCTCGTTTCTATACCTCTTCTACAGCACTTTTTATATGCCTGTCTGGGCACTTACCTTCTTTTTCCTTCCTCCTTAAAGACAGATCTGTGTCTAGTTCTTCTTTGTGTTCCCTGTAATGCTTGGCTCAATGCTTTTCACAAAATAGATGCCCAATAAATATTTGTTGAATTGAAAAACCACAGTCTGTGCCAGGAACAAATGTTCCCTTTCTCACTGGAAACTGATTGGGGTAGTATCTAAGATCAAGAGGAAATTAAGTAATGAGATTTAGCTATAACTCACCCCAATATTTTTGCTAATTGGCTCATTTCGTCATCGTTGGAGCATTCAAAACTGAACTGGTCTGTTTATTGTTGAGCAGTCTGCTGCACATGTATTAATTGGTGATATCCATCTTATCTATCACTCTCTACTTCCATTTTTGTAGGAGGAGTCTTAGCTTATGTCTAAGCACGTTTCACAATGCCTCTAAACACATCTGGGCAAATCAGGCTGTTGGATGGGAAGGTACCTAAGGGTTCTATCTGCATAACGGAACAAGGGAACTCCTGGAAGAGAGTTTATCCTAAAGGCAGAGAGAGTCACTAATAAAGCTTGGTCAGTAATAAAGACCCAGTGGTCAGGGAGGATATGTCCTTTTGAGAAATAGTAACAATAGATAACATTTATTGAGTGCGTACCAAGTTTCAGGCATGATGCCGAGAGCTTCAAAGACATGATTGTGGTTAATTTCCCTTCTATCTTATTAAGATAGGAGCAGTTATCCACTTTTGGAAATGTGGAAACAGAGAGATTAAACATGTCTGCTATGTATTTAGTAAAAGACAGAGACAGAATCCAAACCAGGTCGGCTGGATCTAGGGCAAACTATGGGCCAAATCTGGCTAGTGGCCTGCAGAAACGGGCCTTTCAAACTAAGAATTTTTTTCTTTTTTATTTCTAAAGCATTGTAAAAAAATAAACAACAAAACAACAAAAATAGAAGAATATGTGACAGAGGCCCTATGAGGTTCACAAAGCCTGGAGTATTTACTATTTGGTCTTTCACAGAACACTTTGGCTGAGGTCCAAACCCATTTGCCACTCAGTATATTAAGGCCTTTAGAATTATCCCTGGGCTTGGTTCCCTGTAGACTTGTCTTGGATAGAGTGAATACCTGAAAAAGTGATTTTAGTGAGTATTCTTTAAGAATTTATTGAGGGATAAGGGCTCTACTTTGCCCATATGTGACAAAACGTAACACAAAGAAAGGACAGAGGCACAAGCCACACGGCAGCTTTTACATCTAAAAAATTAGAGAACTTGGATGAGCCCTGGTGTGCAGCAGACTTATAAGCTTCAGTTGTGCAGGGTGGGGTCCCACGTGGGCACTTGACATTTGTGGTGTGAGGCAACCTGTGACCATGGACCTGGAACAAAGAGGAAACGGGAAGAAAACCAAGCTTGGAAAAACAAAAAACAAAAAACAGCAACAACAAAAAAGCCAAGCTGTCACTTGGTAGCTGACAATCTATTTTTTTTTTTTTTGTGAAAAGAGAAAAAGAGAAAGAAGGAAGAAAAAAAAGAATGAAATAAAGAGAAAAAGAAGAAAGAAAAAAAAGGGGGAGAGAGAACGGGAATCTTACTCTATTGCCCAGGCTAGTATACAGTCTACAAATGGATATTAAAAGCTTTTTTTATACTAATAATTGTGTTATATAATGGAGACAGGAAGGAATAAGGGAGGAAAATAACAAACAGCCAGCCAAACAATATTTCATTTAAACCTATGAAATGCTATGCAATTGCTAGGGAGTGATTTACTCCCAACCATGTGGTCACTTTTAGGATAAATGTGATGTGTTACTGAAAAAAAAAATGTATATTTTGTGGATTTGGAGTAGAGAGTTCTGTAAATGTTTATTAAGTTAACTTGTTTGAGGTTTAAGTTCAAGTCCCGGATATCCTTCTTGACCTTCTGTCTCATTAATTTGTCCAATATTGACAATGTAATGTTAAAGTCTCCCATTACTATTGTGTGGGAGTCCAAGTCTCTTTGTAAGTCACCAAGAAGTTGCCCTATGTATCTGGGTGCTCCTATATTTGGTGCACATAGACTTAGGGTCGTTAGCTCTTCCCGTTACATTGATCCCTCTACCATTATACAATGTCCTTCTTATCTCTTTTGGTTTCTATTACTTTAAAGTCTATTTTATCAGAGATGAGAATTGCAACTACTGCTTTTTTTTTTTCTCTCCATTTGGTTGGCAAATCTTCCTCCATCCCTTTGTTTTGAGTCTCTGTATATCCTTGCATGTAAGATGGATCTGGATGCAGCTTACTGATGGGTCCTTTGAAGTGGCTGATACTGGTTGTTCCCCTCTATACATAGTGCCTCCTTCAGAAGCTCTTGTAAAGCAGGCCTGGTGGTAATGAAATCTCTGAGTACTTGCTTGTTTGCAAAAAATTTTATTTTTCCTTCACTTATGAAACTTAGTTTGGCTGGATATGAAATTCTGGGTCGAAAGTTCTTTTCTTTAAGGATGTTGAATATTGGCCCCCACTCTCTTCTGGCTTGTAGGGTTTCTGCTGAGAGATCAGCTGTGAGTCTGATAGGCTTCCCCTTGTGGGTAACCTGACCTTCTCTTCTGGCCGCCCGTAGTATTTTCTCCTTCGTTTCAACCCTGATGAATCTAATGATTATGTGCCTTGGGGGTTGCTCTTTTTGAGGAATATCCTTCCGGTGTTCTCTGTATTACCTGGAGTTGGGTATTGTCCTGCCTTGCTAGATTAGGAAAGTTTTCCTGGATAATATCCTGAAAAATATTTTCCAGCTTGGATTCATTCTCTTCGTCACATTCAGGTACACCTATCAAACGTAGATTAGGTCTTTTCACATAGTCCCATATTTCTTGGAGACTTTGCTCATTCCTTTTACCCTTTTTCTCTAATCTTGTCTTCTCGTTTTATTTCATTAAGTTGGTCTTCGACCTCTGAAATCTTTTCTTCTGCTTGATCAATTCGACTGTTAAAACTTGTGCATACTTCTCGAAATTCTCGTATTGTGTTTTTCAGCTCCATTAATTCACTTATATTCCTCTTTAAATTGTCCATTCTCATGAACATTTCGTGAAACCTTTTTTCAAGGTTCTTAGTTTCCTTGCATTGGGCTAGAACATGTTCTTTTAGCTCACAGAAGTTTCTCATTATCCACCTTCTGAAGCCTGATTCTGTTGATTCCTCACATTCGTTTTCTATCAGGCCTTGTTCAATTGGTGATGAGGCACTGCAATCCTCTGTAGGAGGAGAGGCATTCTGATTTTGGGTGTTTTCAGCCTTTCTGCGCTGGTTTCTTCCCATCTTCGTGGATTTATCCACCTGTTGTCTGTGTAATTGCTGACCTTCAGACTATGTCTCTGAGTGGACGTCCAACTTGCTAGTGATAAAATTTCCTCTATTTCTTAATTTTCCTTCGGCGGATGCCCCTCCCCCACAGAGCTGGCCCTTCCCGGGTTCAGCTGCACTTGCTGTGAAACTCTCAATCTTCAGCAGTTCCAACCGCTGTTTTTATTTTTATTTTTTTGTGGAGGGGGGCACAAGCCTTCCCCTGCGGCGACCCACTACGCCGGCTGAAACAGCGGCGTTAAGATTCGTGGCGCTTTTGGCCCGGGAATCTCCCGGTCTGGTTCCCCTGCTTCAGTCCGCTTTTTAATCAGCTGAATGGGAGACTCTGCTTTCCCGGAGCTCCAACGCCAACCAAAAGGGCACTCAGTCCTATACTCCGGACTGAGAACCGCCGCGTCGGGGGCGCCTGCAAATTGGCCGCGCCCTCCAAAAGGGTCGCGCTGGCGACCCATGGGGCTCCTCCGCCAAGAATCTCTTGGTCCGTAGGCTATGAAAATTGGTCTGAAAATGTGGCGTCCACTCACTCTCTGCGCTTTCAGTGGGAGCTACAATCCTGAGCTGCTGCTAATCGGCCATCTTGGATCTCTCTCTCGCTGACAATCTATTTTTATAAACAAACAGTAATTTAAAACCCAGAGTCTGTCTAAGAAGGAGGAATGAATAGGCAGAGCACCACAGATTCCAATTCTCTCTGCGTGCCAACTTTTGCATTGGCCATGGTAAGTCAGGTTGAGCCTCTCTTTGAGCTGTGCTATTACCAATCACGGGGTGAGGGATAGGAAATCCCACTTCAGCCTCAACTGTAAGCCTTATCAAACACCATAGCTTATCAAGATACTTTATACAACATAGTTTGATAAATTAGAACTTTGTTTCCTATTTGGCTAGTAAAACTTTTGCATATATTTCTGAAAGGGAGGAGTGGTAAGTGACACCCTGAGTTCTGAGAAATAATGAAAGGTATTTTTAAAAAGCAAGCAAGAAAAAAAAAACACTGACAGGAAACGAATGATTTGGGAATTATAGGGCACATCTTTCTATTGTCTGAAAATACTTTACTGACACTGCATTAACCTTCATACATTATGTTTACTGTGTTATAAAATATGATAATACCAATCATGTACTCTGAGAATAAAACTGGTCTTTTAAAATGCCTTTTTAAGACCACAAACTGAATTTAGACTGGGGTTTCCTATTTACTAGTCGTGTGTGTGCAAACTACATAACCTCTCTGTATGTATTTTTCTATTAACAAAATGAGGATAACACTCTTATTTTGGAAAATTATTCTGAGGACTATAAATTGTGACAATTATCTAGACATTGCCTGACACATTATGTCCATTCAATACATAGTAGTTGGTGATGTGTTTTCAAAAATAGGCTCACAGTCCACAGCTCATGAATATGCAGATTTCACATGTATTAGAAAGGTACATATCACTTGACTGGAGTAGAGTTTTAGACACTATGTGACATGGTTTGATTGTGTCACCACCCAAATCTCATCTTGAACTGTAGTTCCTGCAGTCTCCACATGTCCTGGGAGGGACCCACTGGGAAGTAATGTAATCATGAGGGCAGTTACCTCCATGTTGTTCTTGTGATCGTGAGTGAGTTCTTGTGAGGTCTGTTGGTTTTATAAGGGGCTTTTCCCTACTTTGCACTATACTTCTTGCTGCTGCCATGTGAGGAAGGACGTGTTTTCTTCAATTTCCAACATGATTCTAAGTTTTCTAGGATCTCCTCACCCACACTGATCTGTAAGTCAATTAAAACTCTTTCCTCTATAAATTACCCAGTCCTGGGTATGTCTTTATTAGCAGCATGAGAATGGACTAATACAGTATCACTCTACACACATGCACAGACCATCCATGCATCCACCACACATTAATTAATTTATTCATTTAGTAAATGATAAGTATCTACTAAAGATTGTGGAGATGCAAAGATTAAGAAGGCTCAGTCATTTTTCTCAAGCAATTTCTAACCCAGTAAGATAGGATATAAACAAACAACGATACGATGTAGAATGCAATAAGAGTTTTAATATGAAGATTGAACACGTGGTGGGATATTTGAAGACAGGAAAGCAGTTTCTTTGTGGCCACCATGTACAGCAGGAGTTAGGATTTGTGGTGGGCTACTGTGTACCACACAAGAGGATTAGGCTTCCTCTCTCAACATTCCTGTGCTGAGGCAATCCTGGTCCCAGTGCTCGAGGTCAGAGCAGTGGGTTCCCCTTGTAGCACACAGATGTCCAAAACAAAAGGAGCCATGCCTTCTTTCCTCCACCTGACTGTTAGCTATGCTTGATTCCAGTTTCTCTCAAAGCTGGCATGAAACTAGAAATCCTTGAGAGTCTCTGGGGATTTCTACCAATGAAATTCTAAATTTAAATACTTTGTCCTGTTATAATTTCAAGCTTTATTTTATGAGTAATTTATTACAATATGTGTTCTAGTTTGACTGTTTTAGATAAGTGAGCTTATATAAATATGAAAATGTTATTTTCAAGAGGGATTTATTTAATAACAAATATAAAAGACACTTCCAATTTCTTAGGTTTTGAAAAGTGACAGTTTAAAATGAAGTTGGATTTTATCTTTAACTTCTTAGAAGTCATGAAGAAAGAACACTTTGAAAATGAAACTGCATTTGGAAAAAATAACTCTCTTGTTCAAAACTTCGGTTACTGGATTTTTTTTTCATATCACTGCACCGTGACCGATTTTAGTAATTATCCCCATATTATCATTGCTGTCCATACAGTTTCTGCTAATTCTTTTACTTTAAAAAGAAAGCAATTTTAAGATTACCCTGTTGGGTGTATGCAGAATCATCAGTTGAATAAACTGAGTCTTCAGGTAAAATTGTAGTCGCAGAGATTATTGTCGTCGTCATCAGCATCATCATCTTTACTGGAATAGTCAAAGAATTTTGAGCTCAGATTTTCTACTGCTGATATAGACTCAGAGAATGAAGCCACAGCATGGGTCTGGGACAAATAATTCATGAACGTGACTTAGGTCCCCATTCTGTAACGCAGAGTGACTTTTGCCCAGTGGGGATGTTTTAAGTGGTTCGGGAGTGAATTAGCTTCGACTCTCAGTATTATAGCCTGTTGGTTGAACATGTAATTTCTAGGATCAGACTGGCTGGATTTGGAGTTGACCTGGTCCAGGCTCTCACTATGACCTTCGGAAAGTTACTTTTCTGTGAATTACTTTTCTCATCTATGCAATGGGAGGTGGGGGGATAATCATCTCCCATTTCATGCAGTTTAGGTATGTAATAATTAAATGACTAAAATTTCTAAAAGCATTACCGGACACATAATGAGCGTTAATTCCAATAATCTCCAGCAACCCTGTATGACGGTTATCATTACCCCTATTCCACAGATGAGAAAACTGAAGGGAGTAGATGTGAAATGGTTTCTAAACACAGGATTGAAAAGGTAGCAACAGATAGACCTGGAAAATCTGGCCCAAAAGGCAGAAAGATCAATAAGTCTGAGTTTTTAAAGTTACTTTTAATGTGGTGCTGGTCCTCATGTATGAAACATTCCACGGATGTATTACATTTGTTAATGTACATCTCAAGCCGCAGTTGGAAGAGGAAAGTGCTAGAATAACACAAATGGAGGATAAAAAGGGTCAAGATGTTATTTTAGAAATATAGCAATGTGAGCAAGGGAGAGAAGTGGCTGTACAGTACGGCACAAGCAAATCAGCATGCCAGCATGGCATATGACTGTATACCAGCCCATCTGAGCTAGAAAGAAGACCAAATCTATTTCTTCTAATGCTAGCTTTGAGATAAGTTTTTATTACAAACTTGGAATTTTATGAATATAAGATTGTGGTATTTACTATGTTTGTGCCATAAAACCTATTGACTTGTCCTTTGCTTACTGAAGACCTTTACAGAGTGTATATTTTAGTATTTCCAGCAGCAGTCATTACTGGTGTTTTCCTCTAGGCATTGGCCCCAGACCTAGACAGTCTAACCAAAAGAAGAAAAATTAGATGAGCTTTGCAATAGAATATTATTATAAATCAACTAAATGTTTTTGATTATGACTTTTTAGAAGGAGCAAGTTAAGGGAAGAAAAAAGAGTGACTTAAGATCAGAAACAACAATAAAGATGCAGCTTTTTTCAATCCTTTGATTGTGTTTTGTGCACGTGCACATTTCCTAAGTTTTGACATTCGCCTAAGTCGGCCATTGGGCCTACCTGAACTCAAAGTTGCCATTTACTACAAAGGAGTTCACATATCTTGAGATAAATGGTCTGGAAAGCACACTGCTTAATACAAAATAAAATAAAAGACAGGAAAATTGGTATTAGTAAGAAAATTCTTTCGGCAACGACCGGCTGTGTGTTCCAAAACATGTTTCTCTTTCCTCCTGAGTACATGTACTGACTATATTTCCTAGTTTCCCTTTCTAGTGAGTGTGGCCATATGACTGAATTCTGCTCTTTGAAAGGTGGGCGAAAGTCATAATATGTCACTTCCAGGCTTGGCTTGTGAAATCACCTATGCGATCCTCTACTTTTCCCTTTTCTTTCTGCTGAATGAATGGAGGGGCTGCCCAGGACTTAAAGGTGAAGGAAGCCACAGATAAAAGGACCCTACGCTCCTGAATGATGCATAAACACAGCAACCCTCAACTGACACCAACTGGACTTTATGTGAGAAAGAAATGAACTCCTCTTAAATTAAGCCTTTGAGATTTGGGGGGTTAATTTGCCACTTGCTGTGGAGGCTGGGATGACCCTTCTGAAGAAGGTCCGTGTTTTGAAGTGAAGAACTTTTTCCAGGAGTGCTGCCGAAGAGAGTCCTCAGTTGTCAGCCACCTTTAAGAATGCCTGGATAGAAGAGTCGTATAATATCCAAGGTCATCCTCTTTTCTAGGAGTGGCTTTCTTCCAGTGACTGGTGAACATACCAGTATAGAGGTTGTGCCCCTCAAGTCAACTGGAGAAAACTCTCAGGAGTCACTCAGTGGCAGAGCTACCCATGATGTGAACTGGAGTTGTTGAGATTTTACTGTAGAACAATTTTTCTCCGCAATCCTACTACTTTCTCTTTTCCCACAGGTGTCGATGCAGGAACACTACCTTTATAGGAATGTACTGCATGGCGATGTCACCTCAGAGTCTGCAAGGAGATAGTGTTAATGAAAGTATCTCAGAGCCACACTCCTTTCATACGTGCCTGGGGCTTATTCAAACGGTATCTCCTTGCAAAGCAAGGATTTTTTTTTTTTTTTTTTTTTTTTTTTTTTGAGACGGAATGTCAGCTCTGTCACTAGGCTGGGGTGCAGTCGCACAATCTCAGCTCACTGCAACCTCTGCCCTCCCCCTGGCTCGGGTTCAAGCAATTTTCCTGCTTCAGCCTCCTGAGTAGCTGGGACTACAGGTGTGTGCTGCCACACCCGGCTAATTTTTTGTATTTTTAGTAGAGAGGGGGTTTCACCATATTGGCTAGGATGGTCTTGATCTCCTGACCTCGTGATCTGCCCACTCGGCCTTCCAAAGTCCTGGGATTACAGGTGTGAGCCACCACGCCTAGCCCTGGAAAGCAATTAACATTCGCTTATTTAAAACTCAAATCTTTCTTTCCTTAGCTTCAGTTGCATAAAAATAAGAAAACCTTAATTAATTCAAAATTAATTCTGAGCGGCATCGCTATTGTCTTCAGCTGAGCCTTTATTCTCCATGTGAATTCAAAACCCTGATTCTCATACTTGCCAGTGTGAGAACTTAGGAATCTTACTTAACATCTCTGATCTTCAGTACTTTCATGTGTAAAATGGGACAACATTAGTGCCTACTCACAGAGTTATTGCGAGCATTAAATATGATCATAGAATTAGGACAGTCAGCATAGCACCTGAAAATCATACATACTTAATGATGACTGGTTCTTATCCTCTGGTCTTAGTTTCCCTGCAGTCATACTTGGCTAACTTGCTGCCCAACTGCATAACCCTGTGTTCTCTCACTGGCATAGCTTTCTTCTTTTGCATGTTCTGCTCGTCCTTCAGGACTTACTTGAAGTGCAACCTTCTCACAAATTTTTGGCACCTCTATCTGGGCAAAATATCTCCCTTACCAAACCCCCCACAATAATTCACCTTCACTTCTCTTATGGTATGTACGTGTCATCTCCATAGCTAGAGAGTAAGCAGCTCAAAGTCAAGTCCCAAGTTTGATGTATTTTTACATTTTCTAAAAAACTTTGTATAGTGCATACATAAACCTCTTGCATAAAGAGCTCAACAAATATTTATTGCATAATTACATGAATGAATTCCGTCAGCTCAATGTCCTTACCTGAAATTTGCATAGATTCAAAATAAAACTATAATCCATAATTATCAAGAATGGGATCTTATACTAGAGTTTCCATGTTGGATATAATACCATGGTTTCCAAAAGCAAAGATTCTCACAAAAAGAATGCCAATTGATAATTATTAATAATTTTTGGAAGGTATCAAAATGTAGCTAACGTTAGAAGCAAAAAATATGAAATATCAGTGAAACCATTTATTTATCAAATACTGACATTGGCTTATATTATGGGACAGACATTTGCTAAGAACTTAGTACATTATTTAATCTTTATAACAATCCTGTGAAGTAGGTGCTGTTGTTAGTCTCATTATACAGATGAATGAACTGAGGTACAGAGAGCCTTTATAATTTGCTCAAAGAATACTCAGACAAGAAGTAGAAAAGCCATTTAAAAAAGTCTGTGCCCTGGGCCAGGCGCGGTGGCTCACGCCTGTAATCCCAACATTTGGGAGGCCGAGGCGGGCGGATCACGAGGTCAAGAGATCGATTCCATCCTGGCCAACATAGCGAAACCCCGTCTCTACTAAAATATAAAAATTAGCAGGGCGTGGTGGCGCGCGTCTGTAGTCCCAGCTACTTGGGAGGCTGAGGCAGGAGAATTGCTTGAACCCGGGAGGCGGAGGTTGCAGTGAGCCGAGATCGCGCCACTGCACTCCAGCCTGGCGCCTGGCGACAGAGCAAGACTCTGTCTCAAAAAAAAAAAAAAAAAAGTCTGTGTCCTTCACTGTTACACTCTGCTGCCTTCTACTTTTTTGGAGACTATACTATGTCAAAGGCGGCTGCTGCTTTCCCTCCTTCTGTCTCATGCTAAAATCATGTTCTATTGCCAGGTGGGATTGAACCACTTCACACTGGGTTAATCACTTCACACTGGGTTCGTGATATGCAGAGCTCATCCATTATGTGATTGGCTAATAAAAGATAAATCTGGAAAATGACTAAACAAAAGGAGAACCTGGCATTATAATCAGTTCCAGGCACAAAGTACACATGCTAAAAAAATCTTCTTGAATGAACAAGTTAGACAAGAAGAGATTAGAGGGCTCCTGTCAGTAAGCCATAGAATAATCCAAGATATATTTGGGTAGTTAGCTGCAGACTCATATGCTTGAAATTTTATGCCTTATTAAAAAACAGATCAATGGGCAATGTGCTTAGAGTTTGTATATATCATTTTTTAAGTCTCAGTCTAAAAATATACTAATTTTATCACTTTTTAAGTGTTTAAAAATCACTAGTCTGAAAGGATCCAGACTCCTCAGAGAGGAGGTATCTCTTCCCTCTAAATGAGAGTACAACTAAAATACAATAGATTTTGCCATTTCCCAAAAGAACATTACAGCTACAGGAAAAACAAAAACAGATTGACTCTTTTTAGTGTAATGCTCAGGAAAGAAAGGGATTCCCAGAAGAATATATGCAGTATGGCATAATTTTTATGCAGTTCAAAAGCGAGTATGTGATAAGGGAATAGAAAACTAACAAGGGAATGATAAAAACAAATTCCATATAGGTTACTTTGGCACAGCAGAGAAAGAGGTGCATAACAAGAAATAACACAGAGGCCGGGCACGGTGGCTCACACCTGTAATCCCAGCACTTTGGAAGGCTGAGGTGGGTGGATGACCTAAGGTCAGGAGTTTCAGACCAGCCTGACCAACACGGTGAAACTCGTCACTACTGAAAATGCAAAAATTAGCCAGGCATGGTGGTAGTGCCTGTAATCCCAGCTACTCGGGAGGCTGAGGCATGAGAATCTCTTGAACACGGGAGGCAGAGGTTGCAGTGAGCCAAGATAGTGTCACTGCATTCCAGCATGAGCAGCAGAGTGAGAATTTGTCTAAAAAAAAAAAAAAGACACAGAAATTGTAATACATAGTTGGTAATATTCTATTCTTAGGTCGTTCGATGGGTTTATAGATGTCCATTCAGTAAATAAGCAAAAATATAAACAAATAGATTTAAGAATGGTATTAATTACCAAGGATGTTAATGTTGATTAACCATAGGTTGTAATTAATTATTCCTGTGCCATGAATATAATAACAATAAAAATAAACTACCCTAAAATATATTTGCAAATATATTGCAAATGATATTTAACAGATTTTTGACAGTGTCAGGGACCCACAAAGCTAAGAGAAGTCAGCGTCTTACCAATTTTAATGGCTAAGAAGAAACCCCAGTGGAAGAGGGTGTGGTTTGATAAAGTCTAGATGAAGGAAAATGGAAGAGCTCATTTATTCATTTTACCACTTATCTACTTAAGAATCCTTTTTAAGCACTAACTGTTGGTCTGGAACAATTATGTAGGTAGTGGACGAAGTGGAAGGCATACAAAGATAAACACAACTAATACATTCATTTTTTTATTCATCTAACAAATCTTTATAGACTATCTGTTACATAATGGAGAGTGAGGGCTGGGCATGGTGGCTCACGTCTCTAATCCCAGCACTTTGGGAGGCCGAGGCAGGTGGATCACTTGGGGTCAGGAGTTTGAGACCAGCCTGGCAAACATGGTGAAACCCTGTCTCTACTAAAAATACAAAAATTAGCTGCTTGTGGTGGTGTGTCCCTGTAATCCAAGCTACTTGGGAGGCTGAGGCCGGAGAATCAGTTGAACCTGTAAGGCAGAGTTGCAGTGATGCTGAGATCATGGCATTGCACTCAGCCTGGGGGACAGAGCAAGACTCTGTCTCAAAAATAAATAAATAAATAAATAAACAAAAGGGAGTTAGGTATTGATGATGTTGTGATTACTAAGACAGTTGTCTCTTGCTTTCCAGTGGTAAAGACAGATGTTCTTTAGGTAACTACTGTAAGATGTGATGAGTGTTAATGACAGCAGAAGTACAGGGTGCTAACAGAGCGCCATAAGAACAGAAAGGAAGTGACTATTTACCTTATTACCTGTGGAAATCACAAGACAGGTAATAAGTGAGAGGGGTCTTAAAGACTGAATAGAAGTTTACTAGGTAGAGACAAGGAAATTGGACATTCTGGGTAGATACACAAAAATGGAAATTAGGAAGCCATGGACATTATCCAGGGAAAATTTGTAAATAATTTGTATTTCTATGTCTTTGATATTGTCCACAGAGTGAACAAAGTTGTCTCTGATATTTCTACAAAAAATTTGCATTTTAAGAAATCAATTGTGTGTGTCCCCATATGTGTCTGTCAGGAGGTGGGGGAGCAGGAAGGGTTAAACAATTACTCAGTGTAAAAATGTTAAGTCACCATGCAAGATGGTATTTGTCTAAGTGTCTCATTTAAGAAGCATAGTCAGTATTTAGATCACGGAGAGAAAGACAGGATAGAAGGGATGATTTCAGTGCAAAGGTTGTTTTCAAGATGAGAGAAAACCTAGGTATGCTTGAAAGAAGAGAATGGACCTAGTAAGAAGAGAAAAACTGGAAATATTTAAAGAAAAAATATAAATATGGGAGCAATGTTTCTTGGGAATTTTTTTTTAACTGAGTTGGAAGAGTTAGATAAGAGGAAAGATTTCTGCTCCTGTGAAGGTGATAAAAGTATGAATTGATAGGGATAATGACCAATATTTGGAGAATTGAGGTCCATGGTAATTAGGGGCTCAATATCCTTAATAAAGTTGAAATAAGGCCATCTGCTAAGAAAGAAGTAGTGAGATTTTAGATGTTAAAGAATTAGATGACTATGGTATTAAGGAGTTAATTATTAATCCTAATATTCTGTGTTTTCACTTTTGGAGTCCATGTGGCAGTGGAAAGTAGCAGGTTTAGTAAATGCAAGGAGTTAGAAGAGTACACTGTAAAGAATTTATTAGAGGTGTATGAAAAAAATCACGTGACAATAAGGCCTAAGATAACGTTCAATTTTGTGTGTGAATAATGCATGGTAGAGGAAGCTGTTGGCTGACTCACAGAGGGCCACAAACAGGCTGAAAGCTGAATGAGTCATAACATGGATGTAAAAGTCAATAAGGCTGAAAGGGAACATCAGGCTAGAAAGAAAATGCATAGTTGTCCAACAAAAATAGGCCCCCCATGGAGTGGTAGAACACTGTGGCTATGAATGAACGTTGTACAATGTATTGGAATGGTGGAAGGGATGCTGAATCACAAGGTGAGAGTAACTACTGTTAATCCATCTTCATATCCAGCTTCCTTGTACCTCGATCTAGATTGTTCAGATAATTAAGATAATACATGTAAACGAACTGTTACTTTTAATGAGGCTTACATTAATAAAACACACACATATATAGCCCTAAGATAAGTATAAGTTAACTGCATAGATATTTAGCCCTAAGATAAGTAATAAGGCTAACACCGTATCTCATGGTACATTATCATCTTAGTCCGTACAAGACCCCTCCTTTGTTTCATTTAGTTAATGATTCCATTTTATCTCAAATCTCAACTCCTCTCCCCTCCCTTTCCATGTCATGGGCAAATTTTCCAAAGTACAGAACACATGGCTTTTGGTTTGTCATACCCTTACAAAATGTATATTATTATTTTGTGAGTATGTTCTTTTAATGACCATAAACAGCCATGTGTAATATATTTTGTTTTACCTCTATTTTTTTCCTCTGAGCAATCCCTTTAAATCCATCCATGTGTCTATGATAATATCTAAGTTGTTGCTTTTAGCTGTACACTATACTCCATGGTGTGCATTCAAAACATTTTACCTGTTACTGCCTCATTAATGAACACTCAGTTTTGCCTCCATAAATAACACTGATGGTAATATGATTGTACATGTTCTCCTAGAACTTCTGTACAAACTTCTTTGAGATCTATATCAAAAGTCATAATTATAGGTTATGTACGTACTAATTCTGACCAGGTAGAGCTAGGTTGTTCTCAGAAATAGCCCTTCTATTCCACAGTCTCAACAATAGTACCTGATGGTTCCTACAGACTCATATTACTGACAACACTTGGCATTATTCACATTTCTAATTTTTGCTGAATAAGTTTAGAGTGATTTTTTTATTGTGGCTTTTAATTTGCATTTCTTCGATTACTAGAAAGTTTTCACATTGCTTCGTAAGCTTCATGAATTTTTTGATTTTTTATTCTACAATTGTCTGTTCATTACTTGTATCCATTTTCTTTATTGGGGTTGCTTTTTTTCTAGCTAATTTGCAAGAATTCCCGACATGTTCTGATTACAAATATTTTGTAAGTTTTTGACATTCTAAATATCTTCTTTTGTTATCTCATCTCTTCCTTAACTTTGAGTATATTATTTGTGTTGAACAGAAATCTTTAATTTTAATGCCATCTTGCCAGAAGAGAAATACGTCAATAAACTCAGTCTCTGTATAATTTAAAATCTTGAGCTTAGGATCAAAAAAACTAAGTTGTTGATTCATTAGATACATTGACGATAGCATGAGATAGTATTACATTCCGTGATGTGTTCCTGTCCCTCACTTTTTAGAGGCCTGCTTTTTTTTTCAAACTCTTCTTTGAAATCTGTGAGATACTTTAATATCCTTTCAATACATTCTCTTTTTCTTGAAGTAAGCCAGGGTTCTTTTCTGTTGCTTATAGTCAAGATAATCTTCACTAATACAATAGATAAAAAAATGGAATGACAAAATAATGGTCTCAGGATCACAGTTAATAAAACAGCAATGCAAAGCTTTGTGATCCATGAATTTTTGTCCACTAGAGGGGTGTTCTCTATGTTACTTCTTCAAATGGACAAAGAACAAAATGATATATTTTCACATAGTGGCATTTCTATTATTTATGAATAAATGAACCTCATATCCAGTTCCATAATTACATTTGGTTGTAAATATATACACTAATAAAAATGGGACAATTTGATCCTTAAGTAGAACTAAATATATTTTAAATGCTGGGCCTTAATTTAAAAATTTAATAATATTTTTGAAAAGAACCTGAATAAGCTTTTTTCTCATTTTTTGGGTGACCTATCAATCTGGGTAGTCCTTGCCTCATCAGCTGTGTCTTTCTATATATGAGTATGCTCAGACAGTAAATAACATCTCTTCCTAGTGCAAGCCTTGTGTCCTAGCAAAGGATCAATCGCTCCTGCAAGGTAGCAATGCGTTACTTAATGTCAAAAATGTGACTGCCATAGAGAATAAAGGGAGAATAATGTTTACATAGGAAGTGCTCAAAAATGCAGCTTTTGGGATTTTTTTGTTTGTTTGGTTCTTTTTTTTTCTTTTGAGTTTCTCTTTAACTGGTAATTGAAATATGTCTAGATCCTAAAATAGAGATTCCTGAGAACAGATGTGATTATAATTCTGTAAAGGACAACTGTTTGAATTTTTGTTACATTATGGAAATGAATCTTTTAGGTAAGTGTGAGAATTTTTTTTTTTTTACTTATTTATTCTGAGTCCTTCTCTAATTTTGTTTGTCATGGGATTTTGATTCAAGAGGTGTAGGTGGGGCCCAGGAATCAGTATGCATAACCAGCACCCCAAGCAATTCCTAGAAAAGTGGCCCATGGCTTGTCTCAGGGGAACATTGTGTTAGCCTATCAGGATAACATGGAAATAAATTGATTGGAGATGTTTATGATATGAATTACTATGAATTTATTAAGTATATCTAGAATTTTAGAAAATAGTATTTGCTTATAAGCTCCAAAACTATCCAATACTTTTCTATAAATATAGTACATAATTGCTGGTGGGGGAGGGGGAATTAGATGCAGTGGTATTTGTATAGATGCACTGCATTTTATTTACTTTTTTACTTAGCAAAAATTTATTCATTTCCTACCGTGTTAAAGACAGTTTGGAAGACACAAGGCACACAGAAATTATAAAGTGCAATCCTTGATTTCAAAGAATTCATAATATATTGGGGAAACAAATATAAAACACACGATTTTGATGATGTTGAGATGAGGATTATGATACCCATATTTATTAGGGTTCATTGGTTGAAAAGTAGTATTCGACTGTATTACAATGTAATCCCCTTTCATTCAGTCAACAAATATTTATCAAGTCCTTGCTATGTAATACAATTGTGAAGTAAATAAAGTAAAAAAAAAAGAAACCCCTGTCCTTCTGATAATTACAGCCTAGAGGGTGACAAGCTCTTAAGAGTTATAAGCAATGAAAAAAATATAATAAGCTGTGATTGAAGAAGCACAGTATGTTACGCAAACATATTACAGGGACCTCTGATCAAAAATTGAGGGCTTAGGTAGCTTAACTAAAAGCTGAAAAGTGGTCAGGCAAATGAGGAGGAAAACGACAGTCATGCACATGGAAAGAACAGCACCCTAGGAGACGTGGCAGTGAGGGAGGGGACGATGTACTCGAAGATCTGAATGTATAGCTAAAGCCTACAATGGGAGAAGACGCCGGAGAGTGAGGAGAGGCTAAGAGTTACAGGTCACGTTGAGTGATCTGACCTTTATTCTTCAAGCTGTGGGACACCACTGAACGATGTTATGCAAGGGAGAGACATGATCGGATTTATGTTAAACCACTCGGCCTCCAGTTCAAAGAACAGATTTGTAGAAGGTTAAAACTGCAGGTAAGGGACTGGTTAGGCTGGTACATTCCTGAAGTTGAGAGGAGACGGAGGCCTGATTTAGAGTAATTATTTAGGGATAAAGAAAATTGGGCAGATCAGAGAGATATGAATCAAATAGAGTCAATGGCACTGAAAAATTGATATCCCCAGAGTCTCATGCAGTGCTTAGCACACAGACAGCACTCAAAACGGTGTTTATTGGACACATCTTTCTGGATGTTCAGCCAGGTCTTCAAACTCATTGTTTCCTTAACTGCATTTATCTTTGCCCATGACATCTACTCCTCGTATTGACTTTCCATTTTTGGACCTGTCATTAACTCCTTTCCATTCATGCAAGGCTATGAATCATTTACTTCTCATCTCCCATGCTTAACATAGTACTTTGCACAAATAGGCATAAGTATTCCATCATTTTTGTTTAAATGAATAACTATGAATTTATTCAATCTGACAGTCTCAATGTAAATGAAGCTTACCCAGGCACATTAAATCAGTGGACAAAGAGTGTGGAGCCAATCTTGTAATATCTCCCGAATCTCTCTCCTTTCCAACTGTTTTGTTGTTGTTGTTGTTGTTGTTTTGGACAAAGGCAGGATTCTCCTCATATCTCCCTGTCTCCAAGCTATGCCCTCTTCAATGCATTCTTGTATAGCTGCTAGATAAATATTTTCAACAGTTTATCCCTGTCATCGTGGCTTTCTTCTCATTGGTTCAGTGACTCTCTCTTGCCGCCCGTAACTTGACCCTTGTGATCCTCCTTGATTTTTGTTCTGATTTTTCCTTTCTTTCTCTCACCGCCCCACTCACTCGCCATCCTCAGTTAGGCTACTTCAGCCATAATGGTGTTATTGTGGTTTGTCAAAATACCATACGTTTTGCCACATCTTTACTCATGTTGCTTTTTTGATTGGAATTCCCTTCAGTTTAAATTTGACTTGTCCAAAGTCTGCTGCCCTTCCTTCAAAACAGTCCTGAGCCCTATCTTCTCCATGGAAACTTTTGGGTCTTTCTCTAGCTAGCAGTGACTACTCTACTCTGAGCTCCAGGAGCATGTTAATCTGCACATGCCTTATGGTACATCATGCTTTCGTTTAAATGGTTATTTCTATTCATCTTGCCCCTCTTCGTACACTGCAAACACGACATGCATTGTGTGCATTTCATCTTCGTGGCCCAGTGATACCTATTGCGCTGCTTTACAAAGATATGTCCGATAGACATACATTGAATTAATGGATTATAAACAGACACTCAAAATCCATTCCTGGCTAAACTGAAGAACTATTTCGCCATTCTCCCTATAATTTAATTCTGAATAAAGAGTATGCTAGTACCTTAAAGATTGAGAAATGAGTAGAAATGCTTTGGCTGTCATGGGGTCTTGGAAAGGGCAACGACTGACATTTAGTAGTGAGGGATGCTGATCATCCTGAAGCACCCTGAACAGTCGCACCCAGTTGAAAACATACATAGAGTTTGAATTTTAGTGTATGACAGTCCTGTTCTGGAGCTTTTTTTTCCTTTTGCATTTTGATCACAAAATTATGCCAACAATTTGATAAAATAAAGGTCATACAGCATCTAGGTGAGGGCTTGGCACCTAATAAACTTTTAGTCAGTACCAGCTGTTAATGTCAGTAGGTTCTTTGAAAATGGAGAAAATAATGCCTATCTCATAGTATTATTATGAGGGTTAATTAAATGAGAACATATAAAGATCTTTGAACAATGGCTGGCATATTATAAATGCTCAGTAAATATTGACTATTACTATTATTGGTTTTGCTGTTATCAGTATTTGCAGATGCTTCTCAGAGTAAGTTTATATTGAATTTGTAGTCAACTAAAAGTCTCAAGACTTCTTCACATGAAAAGCCAAGTCCATTCCTTGGCATGCCTTATACCTATAAACAAAATAAGCTCAGTTCTTGCTGTGTGTTGCTTCTGTTTGAAGATTTATGGGAAATGTCAAGGAGAAGTCGACTTAATGCCTGTGGCCTTTTATCCATAGCGCTGAGAAAATAATATCAAGATGAAGAGAAATAATAATTTGAGTCTGGGTTTTGCATTCAAATGGATCTGGCACTGTGTTGATTTTTATGTAGTATAATAGCTGCCTTCTCATTCAGCATTTGGTTTTCTGAAAAAGAAGTGTATGAAGATGAACATTTTTTAGGGGCTAATTTGTCTTTCCTTCCTTCCTTCCTTCCTTCCTTCCTTCCTTCCTTCCTTCCTCACTCCCCTCCCTCCCTCCCTCCCTCCCTCCCCTTCCTCCCTCCCTCCCTTCCTCCCTCCCTTCCTTCCTCCCTTCCTCCCTTCCTCCCCTTCCTCTTTTTTTTTGCACCACGTTCTAATGGAGCTTGGGAGCTATCTACCTTTGAATTTAGAATTAGCTTTCTACTTGCTTTCATGATAACTGTTACCCTAAGTAACTCACAAAGCACATCCATATATACTACCTAATTTGATTTACACAATAGCCCGTGGGTTAAAGATTTTACTAATGAGGAAATGGAGAAAACTTGTGACTCATACAGAGAGTAAATGACATTTTGAAGATTCATCTTGGGATTTGCTGGCTCTAAAATCTAAAATTGACAAGTGCACTATTTAATATAATGACAAACAACCTCAAGCAGCCAACCATTTCAAAGATTTGTAGAATCTGGTTGCTGGGGGAGGACAATGACAGATAAAAGAGAGAAAAGTCCTGTTTTATGAACTGTTTCCTGTGTGTCAGGCACGATGTTAGGCAGTATGAGTTAGGCATTTCATGTAATCCTCCATATGGAAAGTATAGAAAATGAGCAAAAGAAAAGTAATTTACCAGGCCCCAAACTATGTACAGGCTGTGTGCAAATTTTTGTAAGTTTGTTTAAAGTTCAGAATGCTTCCAGTGTTAAAATTATTCAAAGTGATGGTTAATTTCTTAGTCATCTCACAAATCCTGTTATGAAATACCATTTTTAACACTGGTTCTGAGGAAGGTGAGTTAGTTGTGCCTTCAAACCTATGATATGTGGAAGAGGATTTCCTTGCTAATATTTTTAGGGGCACAAAATAGGATGGCCTCAACCATTAGGTACATTTGTACCTAATGGTAATTAAAAATCTAGTATTGATGAGTCTAGGACTACGTGTTTTCCCTGTTCTTTGTTAGAACTTAGAGGAATCAGAATGTCTCTTGAAAAATATATATTTTCCCCTTTCACTAACTCTAATGATGATGATCTTCCGGGGAAAAGAATTATTATAGAGCAAATTTACTTACAGTTGTTTTTAGCAATTTTAAACATGTACTAACTAGAATTTAAACAAATACTTTAATGGTTCTGATTAAAGCATGAGTAAGAAAACACTTAAATGAGTTATTTCTGCCCAAGTTAGTATAAAAATTTAACAAACCAAACTTTGTGGGATGAGCAGTCATCAAACTTTTTATGCAAATTGTTTATGTTGTTTATGTATTTCAGAGATATAAAATTTTGTATTCAGTAGATATGCATCTTCCCATTTCATCACAAACTTACCAGTATTTTGTATTTGTGATCAATTTTTAAATAATAAAATTATTTGGTTTTACCTTTGGTTATATTGTTTCTATATGCTTTGGTTTTCACTCTATTTTTAAAAAATTCTAAAGAAAAGAGGAAGTGCATCTGCTATTTGTGGCTGGATGGCATTAGATGAATATTTTAAAAGCAAGTTCTAGAAATCTATCAGAAACTTATACGACAGGTATATGTTTATTATTCAATGCTTTCATGAAAAAATAGAGTTTTCAACTCCTGAGGTTATGCTGGTGAACATAATTTAAAATAAAATCTGAGAAAAGTAAAAGAGATTAAATAAATATTCATGAAAATGCCCTCTTCAGGAAATAGGGTCATTTGAACAGTCTATTCCATTAAAAATCACTTTATTTCACTTAAATTGGTTATCACACAAGGAAGGAAGACATAAGAAAACTAAGGGATTGAATCTGAAGTCTAGACCACAGAAATGATGGATCTCTCTCCATTGCATTAATCACATGGAATTTAACACAAAAAAAATCTAGAACTGATTTTTTTAAACCTGTATACTCAGAGGAATACCAAATATACATTTAAGTGCTATGTCAAAATTTTATTAAAAATTGATATTTATATTAATATATAAATACTGATAAACTAAAAAGTAATTTGAACTCTTAACATTTGAGATGATCTAAAATAAGAAATTACTTAAAGGTGACATCCTAACAATCACTTATAATGATCATTGAAGTTAGTTCACAAGCAGAATAACACAGAATAGACTATGAAATCATTAGTATCATTTGCTTTTTATTTATAAATCTCACTACAAATTAAACCAAATGATCTTTACCCAAAATATAAATAAAATTGAAATTTTAACATTTAAATCAAATACTGATAACCAGACTTACTGATTAGCCATTTTAATGTTTGAAATTTCATTCTGAACAATTTATAACTATTACATGGATGATTTCTCAGACTTTTGCTTATCCTACCACATAATTTCACACTCGGTTTCTCTCTCTCTTTTACTCTTTCTGTCTCTTTAACTGTTCCTTTTAAGATCCATACATTAATCCAGACCCTTAGGATAGGAGCTGCTGAAAAAATTATGTAAAATGGAGAAGGTTGTTTTAGACCAGCAAGTATCAGCATTACCTGAGAGCCTGTTAGACATACAAATCCGGGACCCCATCCTGGACCTATTAAATCAGAATCCCTGGGTGATTTGTATGTACAATAAAGCTTGGAAAGCAATTGTTCTAGGAGGTGCATGAATACTTCAGAACCTAAGTTAGTACCAGATAACTTTCATTTCCAACCAAGTATTCTTAGTCATCTTGAGTTAGAAGTGCTTTGGGATGGAGTCTGGAATGTCCTGTTCTTATTGCCCAGGAGAATGACCTTCTATTTTAAAATGTGCTGCTCATGCAATCTCCTAGCTGGTAGAATGAAGGGCTAAGGCATGCAGTCTTGCCCCTTCCCCCAAGAGCCAAGGGAGCAGACAAGATTGAATGAATCATTACAGGAATGCGCTGACCAGGAATACTGCTCTGGTTCTCTCTCCTTCCAGCCTCACTGGCGCATTCCTGTCAGGACAGAGATAGAAAACTGAAGCTGGGACTGGGTAGCGCGAGTCATTTTTGGGATGCAGGCAGTCACTGGCATATTGGCTGTCAAAACAAAGAAAGAGAAGCTGAGCTATTTTAGTTTCGTCATTCTATGTGACCCCTTAGAGTGTTTATTTGTGTTTAAAATTTAAAACAGTGAAACAGCACAAACAGAAGTAATGTTTTACCCTATTTGTTTGGAAAGTGCAAATATTAATCTATACATGAAATTTTTTATGGAATTTGAATAATGTATTTTAAAAATGAAGTTTATCCTTTTAAAATTATTAACCATTTGTTTTGAAAGTAGAAAATGAATCAAGAAAATAAAATATGACATCGATGGTAAAATGTGAGATGTTCTGATTTTATTGAGTATGCTTAATAAATATTACAACATTATTATCTATTACTGCTACACACTAATTTAAGTATTTTCCCCTTAAAAATGTTAATTTCTTACTTTTTTATACTGTCATATTTATTTTATTTTTTAAAAATTGTTTTTACTGGTGTGATTTTATATACAGTTCAATAAAAGAAAATTCTCATCTGATTTCTCTATTGGCTATTATTAGTATTCTTTTCATTCCATGATTATAAGTGCTATGATTTTGTCCTGTACAGGATGGGATAGCAACAACTGACCCACTCTGGGTCATATACACTGGGTACATCACTCCTCCCAGACATCAATGTCAGAAACGGCTTTGGTATATTGCTTGGTTTCTGTTTCTTTCAATTTCCTGAACTTGAATACTAGAGTTATCTAGTTGGAAGTATTTCATTTCTTTGGTTTTTCACACAAGACATTATCTGATTACATCGAAAAGCAACGCAGGACTTCAGAAGATCTGACCTTAAGGGATTCCTAGATTTCACCATGTATTAATTTGCATCCAGCCTTTACCATGAAGGTGGGAATGAATGTTGGTGGGAGTCTAAGTTAGTTCAACCATTGTGGAAGAAAGTGTGGCTATTCCTCAAGGATCTAGAAATAGAAATATCATGTGACCCGGCAATCCCATTACTGGATATATACCTAAGGGATTATAAATCGTTCTATTATAAAGACACATGCACACATATGTTCATTGCAGTGCTGTTTACAATAGCAAAGACCTGGAACCAGCCCAAATGCCCATCAATGATAGACTGGATAAAGAACATGTGGCACATATACACCATGGAATACTATGCAGCCATAAAAAAGGATGAGTTCATGTCCTTTGCAGGGACATGGATGAAACTGGAAACTCATCATTCTCAGCAAACTGACACAAGAGCAGAAAACCAAACACCACATGTTCTCACTCATAAGCGGGTGCTGAACAATGAAAACACATGGACACAGGGAGGGGAACATCACACACTGGGGTCTGCTGGGGGATGGGGGGCTAGGGGGAGGGATAGCATGGGGTGGGGAGATTGGGGAGGAATAACATTAGGAGAAATACCTAATGTAGGTGACAGTGGGATGGAGGCAGCAAACCACCATGGCATGCGTGTACCTATGTAACACTACTGAAAAGATCTGCACATGTACCCCAGAACTTAAAATAAAAAAAAAATTTTTTTCTAACCCGTATTCTGTTGGCCAAAGACACTTACCAAAGACAAGTACCAAATGCTTTAAAACTGATTATTTCAAAACTTGCGGTTTTCCAGATATTTTGGACTATATGGGGTGTTTTGAGTTGCCTATGTTGTTGTTGTTCCTTCTCCTTTCTCCCTCTCCCTCTCCCCTCTCCCCTCTCCCTCTGCCTCTCCCTGTCCCTCGCTCTCGCTCTCGCCCTCTTCCTCTGCCTCTCCATCTCCCTCTGCCTCTCCCTCTCCTTCTCCCTCTGCCTTTCCGCCACTCCCCACTCTTCTTCTTCTTCGTCCTCCTCCTCCTCCTTCTTCTCTTCTTCTTCTCCTTCTCCTTCTCCTCCTCCTCCTCCTCCTTCTCCTTCTCCTTTCTTCTTCTTCTTCCTTTTTCTCCTTCTCCTTTTTTTGGAGACCGAAAACTTTGAGTTTTCTAGTTGCTACTTCATTCTGTTCATTTTGTTAAGACTGAGGAGGAGGGGAAAATTAATATATTTTTGAAACTTCAGTAGCAAAAATATAGTACATCATGACCAGTTAGAGTGGACGGATGAAACAGCAGTTGAAAATATAGCTGCCTGTGTGGGGCAGACAATATGGCAATGAGAATCAAAAGGAACCAGGGTAAACTGGAGCGAGTACGTCCAATCTACAGGGGACAGCTGGTGCTTAGCTCTAGCTGGTTGCAGTCAGCGAGTTGCTTGAGCACAGGGCTGCGGGATCATTTAAGAGAAGCATAAACTCTGAACTTTTACATACTGTCTCAATGTGTTAAAATATTGTGTAAGTAAAGGGGAATATATCTGATGACAACATTCAGTCCACAGGCCACCAGTTTGCCACCTCTAGAGAACAAATTTCCATAATACATTCCAGTAATTATCAGTTGCTTCTGTAAGGAACTTAACTCCTTTTAGATGTTGTAAAACCAGTAGGTGATAATTCTTACTCTATTTTCTTTCTGTTTTGTCCTTAAGAAGAACAATGGCTCTGATCTGTTTTCCATATAAAAATGCAATGCATTAAAAAACTTGAGTAACCCCACTGAGAACCTATTAATCTCCCAGTGAAACAACAGCATAACATTCTTATAATATTTCTTACATACAATTTGCTTAGGACTGTTGCGAAGGGGATTTGATGGGACCTTGTTTAAGACAGGAGAAAAGGGCCATATCTTCTCTCAATGGGGTATCTTTAAAACACTAAAAGAACTCCTGGTGGAGCTGAAATTTAAGCTGATGCTTAAATTTGCTTAATTAGATCTAATACTGAATGCTTAGTCAAAACGTATTGTCATGGAGTGAACAACCTCAAAGACTGTTTCTAATAATAGCAATTGCTTTGGATAATGAAGGAACTACAAGTACTATCCCTATTGTATTCCTATGTATGTTTATACTGATACAAACAGAAGAATTCAGAAAATGAACTTTGGTTTTTATAAACTGATGAGACTACTAACCTGATGTCTCCCTGAATCAAATATTATATCTATACAATATATAATTCTGGCCTTTCTGTTAAAAGATATTATTTACCAGAATCTGACATTATTTATCAGAATCATCAATCCAATTCAGACTTTTTCCCTGTAACAACAATTTAAAGTTTTATATAGACAATCAAATAAAAGTGATTATTATTTCAAGGTATCTTCGCAAGTTTTAATATGCACTCTGTTAAACAAGAGTTCCTTAAATTCATATCTTAATCTAAAATCCCCCAATTGCAGTACTCTTTTTATTTTACCTTCTTAAAAGAATAATGTGAATTTTAAAATATTTTTACCTATTGGGAGAGGAGGGTGCTAAGTCATTAGGGAAAGGTGAATATTTTCTTTACTCATATTTGTATTTGAAGAAGCTAGTACAATGTCTAGTACTCTGTAGTGACCCAGTGAGGAGCTGAATGAGTCATGAAACCCTTGACAAGGTTCTTGTCAAGGCCCAGTTGAACTCAAGATTGGTGTAGAAAGCCCAGGAGAGGCTGCCTTTCCAAACAAGGAGCATTCTTCATCTTAGCTGACCTTTTCAATTCTAAAAAAAGTAGAAGAGGTGTGAGGTTTAGTAAGATTAAGTGTGGAGATTGTCTACATTCAAGGATTCTATATTTTATAATTCTTGTGGGAGATTTTTTTTTTTAAAGAACATGTTCAAACCCACTCACACATTTGTATTAAAAGTTATGTTAATTGCCAAGCAAATAATATCTCAAATTTAGAAATCCTACTCATTTCTAATTATAGCTGCCAGAATGGCAGGACTTTGTGAACTAGCAAGCAAACATGGAAAGGCCTTCTCAGTAAATCAATAAGTAGAACATTTTTAGAGATATGAGATTATTTAACATAAGGAATCACTGGACCTTGTACTGTGTCTATGTACAATTAAACAGTTTTTTTTTTCTAGTTGAAAGCTAATTGTTCTCTTTTAAGTACGTAGGATGAAAATCACTAATTTTCTAAGTGAGATGTCAAACTAACTTACATAGTGCTTACTTGGGAATACACTGCAAATATGGCTGTGGAAATAAATAGAACGGACCATTTGTAGTCTTCTTTATTAACACCTCAAAAGCATCTATTATGCAGGCAAGCACAGCGGATTCATAATTTTGTCCTCTACTACAAAGCCTTATTATAAAATAGCCTATGGCCAGGAACAGCGATTTATACCTGTAATCTTAGCACTTTGGGAGGCCAACGCAGGCAAATAACTGAGCTCAGGAGTTTGAGACCAGGCTGAGCAACATGGTGAACCCTGTCTCTACAAAAACACAAAAATTGAATGGGCATGATGGCATGCACCTGAGTCCCAGCTACTTGGGAAGCTGAGGCGTGGAATCATACAAGCCCTGGGAGGTCAAGGCTACAGTGAGCAGTGATAGTGCCACTATACTCCTGCCTGGGTGACAGAATGAGACTTTGTCTCAAAAAAAGAAAAAAAAAGCCGACACATGGTATGTTGCCCATTCTGTAATGATTTCTGTCAGTTTATAGGAGAACACAGGGAACTAGGACAATGACATATAGCAAGCTATTAAATGTACTGCAATGTGCCATTAAAGTATTTTCTTAAAATTCTACCTAAAAATAAAAAGGTTTACATACAGAAACATGCTACTTTGTAAGTAATATAATAGGCTTTGGAAGAAAACTTTCTAAGTTCAGTTTTTACGCCCACCACCTGTTTTTCCACTACCTATTACCTGAGTGAGTTTAGTCCATTGACTAACTTGTTGGGGCTGCAGGCTCTTCAGTTTGAATATGGGCATAATTATAATTATTATACTGGTAGAATGGTTGTGAAGATCAGATCAAACAATGCAAATAAAATACTTAGATGGGGCCAAGCGTGAACCACTCAATGACTGTTAGCTATTATTGTTTCAAAATTAAACCAGACATTGGGAGTGTTTTCTGCATTTCCAAAAAATATTTAACCTGAGAAACAATTGTTTTTGTCAGCTTTGGTTTATAAATATTCACAATAAATAGCATAAAATACAACTTCGTTGTATAATGAAAGGCTAACATGAAAACGCCTATTTTTTTATGAAGAAACTTACGTTATGGAACATCATATCACATCTGCCTATTAGTCCCTTATTTGTATCTTTGTCTTTATGTGAAATCCCTCATTGATACTTTAGCGATCCAAAAATTTAACCCTCTTGCTAACTCTTTTCTCTGAAACATGGCTCAGTACAAGAAAACAAACATGCCTTTCTAAGCAGAAAAATAGATGTCACAAAATCTATGTCCTAAATTTTCCCACTTCAATTTTAGAGGTGTTTTTTCGGGCCTTCACTCAGAGTTTATTTGTCCATATGTTACATGTAGTTCTTTAAGAAAAAGTCATTATCTGGATTCATACAAGTGTTATTAGGAAGCAGTAAATTAGAAATGGGAAGGATGATCATATGTATATCATCAAGAATATAGCTAATGGCTTAATGACAAAGGAGATAGAAAAATTATAAAAGGCAAAAGTGACATAAAAGAGTAAGTTCTTGGATGATGGGGGTTACTTGTATTGAGAAAGACCTTTTGTACCTCAATAGATTCCAATGACATACAAAATTAGAAAAATATGGAATAATAATTAATATTTATAAGTAGTCTGAATTGTCAAGAAATATTCAATCTGTTAAGATTATTTAAAAAGTTAGAAAAGTATGTAATGCACCAAAATTATTAAATTGGTGGCCTATGGGAAGATTCTGGCCGGTTAATATATCTCGTTAAATCACTTTATTAGAATAATTGCATCACTGGCTAATATTTAAAAATCTGTAACTTTCACCTAGAAATTGAAATTTCTGGATTTCTTGAAAAAATCAGAAGATATAGTGATAACGAACCCATGTTCTCACTTTCAACAATCAAATATATAAGAACTCTCATACATTATTGATAGGAATAAAAATGTCATCATTTTAGAAAACTGCTTGACTGTATTTCATAAAGTTAAATATACATCTAAAGTATGATCCAGAAATTCCAGTCCTAATTTAACCGAGATAAATAAATGTACATATCCACAAAAATATAGGAATGGTCATTGCAACTTCAAACATAGTAACCTCAAACTGAAAGCAACCTAGACATTGATCAACAGAAGAATGGTCTAACAAACTGTGATATAGCCATACAGTGAAATACTACCCAACAGTATTGTTTATTGTCTCATAGAACAATTTTATTTTTGAAATAAAAAAAAATTATTGATACAACATGGATGGATCTTAAAAACATTATAATGGAACAAAAGAATCCAGGCACAAAAAGTTCATGATTTCATTATAAATAAAGTTTAAGAACAAAAAAATTGATTTTATGCTGTCAGAAATCAGAATAGTAATTGTTGGGGTAGGGGAGGGAGGCATGGAGGAATTGACTGGAAAGCAAAATTTGTGGGCAGATGGAAATATTCATTTTCATCCAGGTGGTACTTACATACATTCGTAAATATTAATCAAGCTATATACTTACAGAGTTCTATATTTTGCCATATGCATCTTGTGTTTCAGTAACTATTTTTAGTATAAAAACAAACAAAACACACAATTGAGACTAAGTGGCTATCATCTTTAGCTTGCATGACTCTTGCAAGTATTAACTTTGTAACCATTAAAGAACATTTATCACCTAAAGGAGTATGTTTTAGCTATCTGGAAAACTCAGCTGTTCACTAGTTTCTTGAGAGTTCTAGAGAGCTGCAATTTTTGGCTGCTTTTTTCTTGCAAGTTTTGCTCAATGTCATTTTCTGAACTTGCTTTATTTAGTGTATTTCTGTTGCATATCTGTCTTTATACAACAAGTGATTAACTGTTAGCACTCATAACATTTCAAAGATTTCAAATAAATAGAACCACTGCTTTACACAGCAGGTAGCAAGCTTATGGTAAAAGAATAAAACTCATTACCCGAATACTTATACACATTCAAAATAATAATATAAAGTAGCTGCATATTGGCAAATACAATTATGTATTTCAAATCTTAGATTTTATAACATAGTTCATATATCCGTAACAATTTTCTAAAAGAAGCTGTGGGCATATTCAAGTTAATACCAAGGAGGTCAACCAGTTCTCTTTCATAATACATTCTTTGTTATTTCTATTAGGAACTAAATTCTGAGCTGAAGGGTAATCCTTTTCAAGTATGGGTTTTCATATTAAATCAATTCAGTCCTTCCAAGAATAAAGAATTTCTTCATAAAACCATAGCGTAAATCTTCATACTTTTCAGAAATTTAAGAGTAAACACACAAATATAATTCCCTTATCTGTCAAATTCATTTACATCTAGAAGCATATTGCCATTTGGCGATTCATAAAAGATGAATCTATTCAAGGTCAACTGTTGTACGTGATAACAAGCATTAGAAGTAGTTTATGAGCAATGAATGTTACTAATTAATAATGCACACACAAGAGTTGAGATGAAGCAATATTTCTACATGTAATTGTGACTCATTCATTTCTCAGTAATTTATGAGACAGAATTTTTATCTAACAGACATTTCCAGGTATCTAATCAACTGGAAGATACTGCATTTTCTTCACGAGGTAGAAATGTTTCAAACTTAATTATAATTCATTGACCTACAGTGGTGCTTTCAGGTTTGATTTGCATAGCCATCACCAGTAAGTTGAAGCTGACCACTGATTAGAATAAGTATGAGTCTACAGATATATAAATAGACTGTAATAGTAGGCTTTTAATTTTCTAGGTTTTTGAATATGCCTCAAATTTGAAGATGTTACCGTGACTTCACATTGCTATCTGGTCAATCCATATCCTCATTTAGAGTTATGCCTGTACACACCTTCAGCATCCCCTAGTATCCAAGATATTATAGTATATTCCTAAGTGACAGTCTTTCAGGCTCTTTTTCTCAGCACTGCTCACAGGAAGTAGATTCATGTACTTCAAAGATCATTTTTGCAAGTTGTCCAGCTATTCAGAATGTTTCTAGTATAAGAAAGCAGTATAAAGAAAGCAGCATAAACTCCTTCTAAGAGCATAGGTGGAGACTCCATGTCAGGCTCTGCCATTGTACAGCCATGCAAACTTATGTAGCCATTTTTACCATTTAAAAATCTTTTATTTTAGGTTCAGGGGTACATGTGTTACATGTGCAGGTTTGTTAGATAGGTAAATTGCATATCACAGGGGTTCGTATACATATTATTTTGTCATTCAGATAATAAGCATAGTACCTGGTAGGTAGTTTCTCAATCCTTTCCCCTTCTCCCAACCTCCAGTCTCACTAGACCCAGATGTCTGTTGTTCCCTTCTTTGTGTCCGTGTGTACCCAATGTTTAGCTCCCATGTATAAATGAGAACACGCAGTATTTGGTTTTCGGTTTCTTAGGATAATGGTCTCCAGCTCCAATCCATGACCTAAAAGGACATAATCTTATTCTTTTTTATGGGTGTGTAGTACTCTTTATTCAGTCTAACACTGATGGGCATTTTGGTTGATTTCATGTCACTGCTGTGAAGAGTGCTGCAATGAACATAGGTGTACATATGTCTTTTTAGCAGAACAGTTTCTGTTTCTTTGTGTGTATACCCAGTTATAGATTACTAGGTCACATGGCAATTCTCTTTTGAGCTTTGAGAAATCACCAAACTGCTTTCTACAGTGGTTGAACTAATTTACATTCCTGTCAACACCGTATAAGCTTTCTTTTCTCTGCAACCTCACCAGCATCTGTTACTTTTGACTTTTTAATAACAGCCATTCTGACTGATGTGAAATGGCATCTTACTGTAGTTTTGATTTGCATTTCTCTAATGATTAGTGATGTTGAGCATTGTTTCACGTGCTTGGTCACATGTACGTCTACTTTTGAAAACTGTTAATGGGGTTGTTTGATTTTTGCTTGTTAATTTGTTTAAGTTCCTTGTAGATTCTGGATATTAGACCTTTGTTGGACGTGTAGTTTACAAATATTTTCTCCCATTCTATAGGTTGTCTGTTTACTCTGTTGATAGTTTATTTTGCTGTGCAAAAGCTCTTTAGCTTAATTAGGTGCAATTTGTTAATTTTTGTTTTTCTTGTCATTGCTTTTAGCGTCTTTCAGCAGTATGAGGGAGGCTGTAGTACAGGCTGGTTGGTGTTGTCCAGGCTGTTGTACCGGCTGGTGCACATCAGTGGAGGTTGCTCTGTTGGAGCTCTCCAGTGGTCAGATGTGGTCTTCCAATGGAGGAGCCATGATGAGCGTCCCCAGGAAGAACGCTTGTTGAGAATCTGATGCTGTACTGCCAGTGGGTGTGGTCAGGCTGGAGTTCTTGGAAAGGCCAACATATCAGGGGGGTGCTCAGATATGACTGGTCCAATCTCATGGGCAAGGCCACCCTGCTCTATCGAGGTATGACAGACATCCCATGGCCAAAGTCTCCTAAGGGATCAGGTTGAGCCTTGGTGGATGGGTGCGTGTCCCTGGCCATGCTCCACTGCAGACATTTGTGCACCAAACCCTCTGGGCTCTGCACAGGCTAGAGTCCTATACCTACCAGCTCTCTAAGCAGCTCTACCTGTTAGCTAAAGTGTCCATGGGGATTGTGGGGTTTCCTACTGCCAGGATTCCAGAGGTGCGTGGTGGGAGTGGGCCACTCCTCGCCTGTTCAACTCACACATACCAATGCATATACTAAGTGTTACCTGCTCTATTTACCTCATTGATTCATCATTCAACTCCACTTCTGCTACACAAAATGAATATTCTCCACTTCTGCTTTACATAATGAATATGTGAGAAATACTTAAGACTTATCAATACCTGTAGCTAAGACATTAACTGATAGTATTTAAATCTTCACAAGTGAAGCTAATTTGCAATCAGAATTGAAAAGCAATAATATCATTGAAGAAATCATAGATAAGCCTTCTGAAGTGGTAAATTCTCTTTAAAAATTTAAGAATTTCTATCAAATCACTTGTGAATTCATAATCTGTGTTCTTCCGAATTTTTTTTCCTGAGCATATTGCCTCTCTATTCAGTTTCTTCCTGACACAAAATCTGTTCTTTTGTGTCTTTATGTCCATAATGGGTCCAATTCTGTTATAGCACTTCTATAGCATTATCATACATTATATATATACATTATATATGTATTATTATCTATATTTTATATATACATCAAGGATCTGTCTCTGATGATCTCTGAATCATCTCTATGACTTTTGGCACGTAACTTTGTGTCCTTACCAGTGGTTAGTTTGATGCCTGGCTGTTATTAAAATATGGAACCTGGTTGACATGCCCCATCTCACATCTTATTTCTTAAGTTTTTGTATGTTACCTTTTTATGATGTTACTGTCACTCTCATCTCTGTCCCTTTCTCCTCTTCTTCACCTACTTATTCCCATCATTTCCTCAAGTGGGAGTCAAAGCTCTTTTCTTCCTGTGACACTGTGTACACACTTATGTTCCACTTCCCCTAAACAGAAAGGGCACATTTAAAACATCAAATTATCATTACACATTGCTTTGTAATTATCTAGTTACTTTACTTGTGCAAGTTTTCCTCTTAAAATTGCAAGGACTTTAAGGGAGTCACCATATTTCGGACATGTTTTAATATTGAATGGAGTGCCCAGGAAGTGAATGAAGGAGACTCTGTGACGTCTTCATAAAGGAGACTTTAACACACATTCCTTGTGGTCTTTTTGATACCTTAGCGTACTTTCAGCTTAAACTGAGAGGTCACCATGAGTTTTGCCAGTTTTATTTCTCCATTTCATATGGCAACTGGACTGTCATTGATGTTACAGAGACATTTAATCATAATTAGATTGAGGCCAATTTATTTCATGAGGATGATTATGTTTTTCATTTATGTATTCTCTACAGGATGATTTTTTTCCCAATTGGATTTGAACTGCATGACAAATGTCATGTGCCACAATTCCAACATTTCTTTAAATAAATTCATGGTGATATGAATGTTCATGATGATTTCTGTTCTCAAAAGATCATGAGCTAGTGTGGGACATGACTTTCTTTTGCACTAGTCTAGACAACATGAATCTGTGACCAAGAGGTAAGATATTTGGAGGAAAGATGTTACATGTAGAAGCCTCTATACAGAGGACAAAACTAAGGCCATGACAAGTACTCTAAAACTTCTCTTTGTTAAAATACAAAATTAAAAAAGAAATAGCAAAAGTCAGCCTGTCCCTCTCTATGGGACTCAGAACATGTATAAGTTTTGATACGATAAAAATTTTCAGGACTGCAAGTATTCAGTAACTTGATGGATGGATCATCTTTCAGGATCTCTAATTCTCCATCATTAGGGCCGAAGGGCTTTTCAGAAATAATGCTATAGGTTGTATCTAATCAAGAAATGCAAATCTGAAGAAGTAAGACTGTGTACACATTGTGATAACAGGAGTTGAAAGGGGTGATAAGTGTGGAACGTTTTTTGGCTTCACCTCGACGTAAATAAATGCCTCAATATGTGCTAATTCAGACAGGAGTTAGGGACAAATCAGACTGGATATTCGACAGCTTCACTGTAGTCAGATGCAGATACGTATCTTATGCTTTTCTTTCTTTCTTTCAACTCTTGGGATTTTACAAGGAAAACACACTGTAGAATGGATTGTAATGCAGGAGAACTAACCTTATTAGCTATTGACAGCTGTAGGTTTCTGTCATCCTCAAGAAGGAAAAATGGTAATAAAGGAGCTTATTCATAAATCTGTATAGGATGGCGAGACATTCTGTTAGAATTCTGTACAGATGAGAGTGTTTCAGCAGGCAGCAGGCAGAGGTTCTCTTTTTTACTTTTTCTCCTAAAAATACTTCTTTTCCCCTAAGGGCTTCAGAATTTTGTGTAATATTAAAAAATATTAATGGCATGCTGTAACCACAAAGATAATGTAATTACTTGACATCGTTAAAATGTATTTTTCTTCTCTTTCAAGGGTGGTGAATCTGCATCAAGCCATTTACTTCTGTTCACTAGTTTTCCCAGTAATCAACAGCAGGTACTTCTGAAATGATTGATGGGGGTTACAGTTAACATCTGGAATGGAAGAGAAGAGTAACTTACTCATCTGCTTGGCACTTGAGACACTTAAAGTTTCCTCTGTCTTTTAATACCAAACTTATTGAATGAGTGGGGTCTGTCTATTGCCTTCATTTCCTGCAATCTAATGATTTCTTTCACCACCCTAGTAAGATTGCTCATTGAAATCCTTCCACTGGTCTCTTCATTTGTCACATACAACAGTTCTTTCTTGGTTCTTATTTTCCGTGATGTTTTGGTACATTTAACACATTTGACCACTTTATCACAAAACTCCTCCCATGGTATCTATGAAATATTATGAAGTATGTATTTTTCTTTTGTATTTTCTATTCCACTGTATTTTTCTTTTCTAGAATATCTAAGGATGTGATATTTTTCCACCCTTTCTCTTATCTCTTAATATCTCCTTCAAAGATTTTATCCACTCACACCTCCAACCATCATTATTAAGAAAACAACTTCCAAAAAAAAAAAAAGAAGAAGAAAGACATGAAGAAGGGAAAACAAGAAGAAGGAAGGAGGGAAATCACAAACCACCCATGGAATTTATCTACTAATTTTTTACCTGAATATTCTATTGTATTGAAAATGAGAATAGACTATCCTCTTAATTTCGACATTTTCACATTCAATCTGTCTCTAATCTGATGTTTTTCTTTTCTATCTTTTTCAAATTAACACCTTTCTTCCTAGTCTTACTGTCTCTAGTTTTATAATGAATTGCCTTCCATTGACCTTGCATCATTACAGTAGCATTCCACAAAAAAGTTCTGGTTCCTATGTTTTCATGTCTTCTGATTATAACTATCTACTTAATATTTCTAAATTATAAATTGTATTACATTATATCCTTATTCAGAGCCATCAGTAGCTTTACTCCTTATAAGATTCATAAAGGCAAGGTCTTTATACATCTCAGTTATTAGTATATCCTCAGTTATTAGATGATGGTCAGAAAAACAGTAAGTTTTCAATAAATATTATGGAATAAATAATATAATAAAGGACTCACTCTAAATGTAGGCTGAATTCAGTGTTTTCCAGGGTTTAACCCCATTCTACTAATTTCACCCTGTCTTTCTTCACTGCTTTCTGTGAATCTTTCCTTTTAATAGGTTAATTTACATCTTACTTCCCAAATATATTTTGTACATCTTTTCAATCACTCCCTTCTGAGGATTCTCAAAATAATTATCTTTCCTAAGATTTCTGCCTTTTAAATCTTATTTTAACCTAAAACTCTAAGGTCTGACTTCTTTCATTAATATCATCTGAAAACTGCTGCTCACTTTTGCTTTTACATTTTTTGAAGGCTTTCACTGTGCTACACACTTTGCTTTGTGCCTTTCATGCATTACTCATTTACATTTCACAGCCACACCCTGTGACATAAGTATCAGTTTCACCTGTTTTATAGCTGGGGACATCACAGCTTTGAGAAATGAGGTCATATAGCAGTAAAGCTGCAGAGTTGAGATTTGAGCCTTGAGCTGACCCACTTCAGAGCCTGGATTCTCAGTCCCTATGTGCTTCACAGTCATGAGATTCTCCACTGAACTCCTGGCATGTGTGGTCTGTATTGCTTGTTCGGTAGTATTCATATTTACTTGCATTATTGTTTCATTTGTCATGTATATTAAACTTGTATTTCAAGTACAGAGAACATATACTATCATGCATTGATTGTTGGGGATACATTCTGAGAAATGTGTCATCAGATGATTTCATCCTTGGGTGAACATCATAGTGGATACTTACACAAGCCTGCATGGCATAGCTTACTACACACCTAGGCTTATGGTATGGCTTATTGCTCCTAGGTTATACAACTGTATAGCACATTACTGTACTGAATAGTGTAGGCAATTTAAACACAATGATAAGGATATAGTATCTAAAAACATGTAAACGTAGATCCCCAGTCATCTAGTGGCTAGGAAAAGAAAATAAACAGAAATGGTACAGTAAGTCTGGGTGCAGTGGCTCACACCTGTAATCCCAGGACTTTGGGAGGCCGAGGTGGGTGGATCATCTGAGTTTAGGGGTTCAAGACCAGTCTGGCCAACATGGTGAAATTTTGTCTCTACTAAAAATACAAAAATTAGCTGGTGTCGTGGTGTGTGCCTGTAATCCTAGCTACTCAGGAGACTGAGGCAGGAGAATCGCTTGAACCCCAGGAGATGGAGGTTGCAGTGAGCCAAGATGGTGCCACTGCACTCCAGCCTGGACAACAGAGCAAGACTCCCTTGCAAAAAAAAAAAAAAAAAACGATACAGTTAAAATATAGTATAAAAGATTAAGAAGTGGCATACCTATATAGGGCATTTAGCATGAATGGAGCTTGCTTGACTGGAAGTTGCTCTAGATGAGGCAATGAGTGAGTGGTGAGTGAGTGTGAAGGCCTTGCTATACACTACTGTAGGCTTTATAAACAGTATACTTTTATGTTATAATAAGTTTTTTTTCAATTTTTAAAAATTTATTTATTTTTACTTTTTAAACTTTTAAAAATTATAAACTAAGACACAAACACAACCTAGGTCTACACAGGGTCAGGATCATGAATATTATTGTCTTCCACCTCCATATCTTGTCCTGCTGGAAGGTCTTCAGGGGCAATAACATGCATGGAGCTGTCATCTCCTGTGATCACAATGCTGTCTCCTGGAACACTTTCCGAAGGACTTGCCTGGGTCTCTTCTTTCGTTTCAGAAATATGTCCATCATGGTCTACTTAGTTTGTTTCTCCTTTTTTCATTATAGATTTGTGTGAATAATGCATTGAGCTACAATGTTATGATGGCTATGATGTCACTAGATGATAGGAAATTTTTACCTGTATTATAATCTTCTGGGACTACTGTTGGCATATGCAGTCTGTTGACAAAACATCACTATATGGCACATGACTGTGTTACCCTTTATCCCTCCAGTGTGTAGCATAGATTTGAATAGAGATATGAATAATAATTACTGAAAAATAATTATCTCAAGGGATTTTTTGTGAATGAAAATACACACTCTTTGGCTGGATGAATTAACCACTGAGTATCTATTACCTGTTCAGTGCTTTATACTATCTTGAACATTAAATTCACTTGGTAAAGATATTTGGAGAACTGCAGTTGTCATAAAATAAGAACACCTCTTTATTTAGGTAAATAATTAAAAATAAATGTCAGGTATGCCCCATTCCTACTCATTTAAGTCATTTTAATGATACATGAAATATAAAAGGAGACTCTGCTAAAGGTCTCTCAGGAGAAAAGGGCAACACCACTAAATAAAGAAGGATGATCATGCTGGGGCAAACTTGAAAGGAGATGGCATTTACACAAAATGCAATTTACTTTGACAGCAATTTTCTGAATTTCCCTGGTTATTATTGAAGATATATGTATGTTTGAATAAGAATGCTCTCTCTTTCCTCCCCAGCCAGCTGCTCTGTTTGATCCTGCAGTGAAGTCACCATCCTGTGTTAATGGCTTCACAGTTTGTTCCTAGAGAAAAAAAATTATTATGATGTCACAAATTTGTCATTTTGACTTCACTGCAGGGTCAGGCTGGGTGAGAATATGGGTTGTAAGGGATAAAATCTTTCAGGCAGAAACTTTTCTTCTTCTCCTAATAAGAAATAGGTAGCGTTGGGACAGGCACTTAAAGTCAAATAGATGAAAGGGTACATGACTTGAAACGTTCACAGGTATCGCTTTAGAAATAATCCATCTGAAATTCTCTTGCTTTTTAATGATGTCAGGATAACTTTTTTGCTCTACATGCAGGCCAGTGCTTTCTCTTGACTTCTCTGTTATACACCCTAAAGGCCCCAATTTCAAAAAGGAGAGTTTCTTTATTTGAAATTGTACTTTTTTCAACCTCCTAAGCTGTTTAAGGAATCACAATAACACAGTACTTCTTTGCATAATTATCAAAGTGCTCCATTGTCCCAGCACTTTCAAATTAATGCACACAAATTTCACGTTTAAGATGGCAGTGTTGAGGCATTTTTATTCTTTCTCTCTCCTGAAATCTACGAAAAATAATGAAAAGAAAGTTAAAAAAAACTTAAATGAAACAAAGAAATAGCTGTAATCTCAAACTGCAAACTATTTCCCCCAAATGATGTAAAATCTGAATCAAATCAGGGCAGGATGCTGAGAGCTAACACCTGCCTCCTTGAATATGGATGGATATAGAATGTCCAAAAGTAAATGTTACAGTCCAGGAAGGCATATACAATGGTTCTTTGATTAAAAAGGATAAGATCCGGAGGGTATAGTGGCTTCAGAAAAGTTCAGAAAATCTCTGTAGAATACAAGTGTAATAGTATAGAATGGCAGAGGAGGTGGCACCAAGTAAAAACCAAACTGATACTCCCTGTTCTATTGACTGCAGCCTACCCTCCTATGCAAGGTGAGTGCCGAGGGTAAGGCAGGCGACGAAGCAGCAGCCCAGGGAACACTGAACATAAAAGATTTTCTGTGAGTCTCAGTCACTACTTGAACATCAAATAGTCCTGCACTCAAAGGAAACAAACAATTTAGTGTGAGGTTTTTGAGATCACAAATTTAGTATGGGCTCTGGAATTCTATATTTTATAACTCATCCTCCCTAAACCTCTTATGTATTATTTTTCAGTGAGGTATCTAATCTCATTCAAACTTGAGTAAAACTTGGAAATCAGTAAATAAACTACAGATGAAAATGAAGGAAATAGACACAAGCATATGGAAAGTTAAGTAAACACATATCATAAGAATATTTACCATCAAAACTACAAAAAGAATTTAGATACACAACTTTTTTTTTCTATTTTCAAATAAGTCAAAAATAAATGTAAGGGCACAAATATGTAAACATATATAATAGAAGAAAGTTAAAAACAAGCTGTTAATGCTCAGAAGAGAAATGAAAGACCCTAACATATTGGAAATAAAGCCATATAATGAAGCAATTTAAAATATAATAAAAATGACTGAATGCATGGCCAAAGATATGGGAGTTTTAATGGGGTAAACACACAAAATCAGGTGAAAAATAACAAAGATATAAAAATAATAAACAATGAGATGATAGAGAATGCAAAAAAATCTAATTTTTACATATTTAATATTTCTGAAGAGGAGAACAATAGAGCAAAAAGAGGAGAAAACATTCAAATATATTTTAATAAAATGTTGTCGAACAAAATAAAGACTTCTATTTGTAGCTCAAAAAGGTATTTTATATCCTAGGAAAAAGTGATACAGAAATATCAATGCCAAACTTGGCAAAACTGTGGAATTTCAGTGTCAGTGAAAAAATCATATAAACAAACTAGAATAAAACAGGTTAAAAATAATACGTTTCTCGAACTTCCATAAAAGAAATCAAGGACAGAAGACAATAGAAATCATGTTAAAGTTTTAAGAAAAACATTGTGACACAAGATTTTATACCCAGCCCAGTTGTCCTTTAAGTATAAAGACAATAGGTAGACCCCCTCACGTATGGAAGAACTCAAGAAATGAAACAACAATGATTTGTTTTTAAAATTACTAAGTTTATCTTGTCAGCCAGAAGATGAAGCAAAATGTACCTGAGAATAATGAAACAATATCAAAAAAATAACAAAGTTAGCTCTGAATTTATTAAGACATAAAATTATGACTAACTGGTGGGGACTTACAGATAACAGACAGAATATACATACCATCAAGTAGACAATGAAAAAAATAAAGAAAAATCATATAAGATATAAGAAAGAAGATGGGAGAAAGCCCATGACTAGTTTATTCATTTACCATGATGGGTAGCCAACAGATTTGTGTAAATTTGAAACTTGTAGTTTAAAGTATAGGGTTGCATTTTTTAATTTTTTAAAAAATATATACTACTATATGTTTTAAGATATGTGGTAACAAAATAAATAACAAAATTCCAAATGTGATTTATTGTCATCAGAGAATATTAGTAGATACTCTACAGCTTGAGAAAAATTGAGATAAGATAGATTAAGGTAAAACAATTTTTTAAACATTTTAATTAAATATTTATTAAAATAAGTGAACTATTTTAGGAGCTAATATCTCTTTGTTGAAGAAACATTTATGTAAACTCTAGCATTACCCCTCTTAAAACAAAAAATTGAATTTTATATGCATATAAAAACAGCTTGTATAATATAATTACATTCTTCCAGAATTATTATTTAAAACTTGTGTATCTATCTATACCTAGCTGCTTAAGAATCAAGCCTCATAGGTCTCTTTAGATAATAAGTTCTCTAGCATCCAGCTCTAACTTTATATATCCTTATAATCTTCTGTCTATGTACAGATATAAAGAGATGGCTGAAATTACTTTTACCTAAAATTATTGATGATTATTTCTGGCTGGGGAGATTTGGAGTAATATTTTACTTTCCGTTCCTTTTTTCATCATTGCTTAACCTTTTGTTTTTATCATAAATTTTTTTTCAAAACTCATTCTGGCTAAGACAGCAGGAGAGTATTATCATCCACATTTCTAAAATATACAAATAAGAAAATCTTTTATTTAGCTTGAATACATAGTTCCTGAGTGGTGGTAATTGCAAATGGAGCACAATCTAAGAGTTTCTATATGTTTCTGTGGAAGTCTTCTTTCTTTTTAAAACTCATTCCTTCCTTGGTTTTAACCTTATGGTTCTACCTCTGCATTGGACTACTCTTCTATATCTTCACTTCTAGACTCCAGATTCAGCTCTAGTTTCTTTTTCTTATACATAAAATGCCACCAATACTCAATGTTGGGTTCCTTTCCCTTCTTTGGCCTATCGTTAGACAAAAGCTCATGTAGAACATTGATTCTCACCACTAAGATGATTAACCTATTTCTCCAGCCCTGTCCTTTCTCTTTCTTTTCTTGTATCTTTTCATTTTGAGTGTCTGCTATCTCCTCCCAAAAAAGTTGGGTAACACTAACTTCTCAGTGTTTCTTTAAAAACAAACCACACACACTCTCTCTCTTTCTGAACAAAAGCAATGACAAAATCTTCTTCCTTTCAAAATTTGTTTTTATTGAAGTCTGATAACTGCCAAATGTTTCACATGGAACTGTCTAATACTCTAGTTTTTCATCTCCTACTCACTTCTCATGGGATAATAATTTGGATTTTATTCCTTCTCATTTTTTCAAACTACTTTCTCCAAGGCGACCAATGCACATCATGTAACTAAATCCCATGACAGGTGTTTTTTAGCCACAAAGCAACATTCAGTACTATTAACCACTTCCCTAGCCAGAAGCAATCCCTTTCTTAACTCTCACACACAAACATCCTTATTATTTCTCTCTCTAACAGTCAACTTAACAGTCTTCTGTGCCAGCACATCATCCTTTACTAGACTTCTGAATATTGTAGACTTACAAGCTTACTCCAAGTCTCCCTGTCCATTTTCTTCCTAAAGGATCACGGTTATAGATTTGTGATCCGTGTCTATAACTAATGTGTTTTTTAGGGTCTCCCACAATTAGATTTGGAGTCTTGACATTCCCCTCAGTGTCAGACCCATATTTTTGCCTCTCTACTCAACATTTCCAATTGGATGTCTCCAAACCATATCAAAGTCAACTTGTCTAGAAACAAACTCCTGGTTGTCCCTTTCAAATGTGATCCCACACTGTTCCCTGTCCTTGGAATACTCTTTTCATTATTTACAGAGTTAGCAGAATTTTTTAGATAAACATCCTTGGATTAACCCACCTAATCTGGATACTCTTGTTGCATACATTCAAAAGCTTCCTCTATTTCCCATTATTTGTTCTTCACAGCTTATAATTATGTATTTGTTATTTGATTGCCATTAATTTATTGGTTATTTAAGTAATGTCAATCTTCCTTTAGAGAGTGTGCATGTATAGTTATACACACACACACACATACACACACACAAGATTATACGTATGCATATGTGTATGCATGCATATACATATAGAATATTCTGTAAATACATATGTTAATATAATTATGTATTAATTATTTGATTGTTTATCTTCCTCTTAAAATTGCAAGTGCCATTGGACCCTCATGCCCTTGTACAGTATATGGCAAATAATGTGCCCTCAATAGATATTTGTTGAAAAAATACAATTTTTGAATAAATGTTAGAGCATTCTTTTTAACACCCAGCCTTTAAGCCTTGCCATCTTTGTTTTTCCCTTCAGCCTCATACTGTATAACCAGCCATTATCAAGCACTTTTGAGATAAAACATCTCTCCCAGTTGTCATTTCTTTTCAATTTCTATTGATACCATTGTGGTCTAGGTGTTTATCACCTAGCTTTAGTCTATTGTAAAAGTCAAAATTTGATTTATGTCCCTTTAATCCATTCTTTATAATACTGTCAGATTAAACATCTAAGAATTATACTTTGTACCTACATGCTATCAATATAAAAATCTTGTAACACTTTTGATATCGATGGAAAGATGGTTTGGAATTGGAACTTATGTTTAAAAGGGAAGCAGAGCCTAAAAGTTGGAAAATTTTCAAACTGCCAATGCGATACAAAAGAAAACAAAACATTTTCCAAGGAGAAATTCAAGCTGGCCGTCAGCTCCAGAACTTTGCATAAGTGAGGAGGAGTCAAATGTTAATTGCCAAGAAAATGGATGTGAGACAGGGAGTCAGAGGAGATTCTTTTGGAACTTTAAGGTTTTATGACTCCCCTGTTGGATTTTGGACTTGCATGGGGCCTGTAGCCACTTTGTTTTGGCCAATTTCATTCCTTTTGGAATGATATCGTTTACCCTATGCTTGTAGCTCCATTGTACTTAGGAAGTAAATAACTTGCTTTTAATTTCACAGGCTTGTAGGTGGAAGGAACTTCCCTTATCTCTGATGAGACTTTGTTCTTAGACTTTTGGGTTAATGCTTGAATGAATTAAGACTTTGGGGGACTGTTGGGAAGGCATGATTGGTTTTGAATTGTGAAAGAGACATGAGATTTGGGAGGGGCCAGGGGCAGAATGATATGGTTCGGTTTTGTGTTCCCACCCAAATCTCATCTTGAATTGTAATCCCCATAATCCCCCACATGTCAAAGGAGAGAACAGGTGGAGATAATTAAATCATGGGGGCAGTTTCCTCCATTTTGTTCTTGTGATAGTGAGCTCTCCTGAGACCTGATGGTTTTATAAGGGGCTCTTCCCAATTTCGATTGGCACTTCTTCCTGCTGCTTTGTGAAGAAGGAAGGCACCTTGCTTTCCCTTCACCTTCTGCCATGATTGTAAGTTTCCTGAGGACTTCTCAGACATACTGAGCTGTGAGTCAATTAAACCTCTTCCCTTTATGAATAACCTAGTCTTGGGCAGTTTTTTATAGTAGTATGAAAATGGACTAATATAACTTCTAATTAAATACCAAATAAAACCCAGATTTCTTAGCTTGGAACATCCATGTTATCTCCTTGTTATCTCTTAAAAATTGTTTGTAGGGTTTAGTACCTTTGACCCCCACTGTTTCTCTTCCTGAAATATAGCCCATCCCACCACCACTGTGTACACACTACTCCATACCTGAGATTCCACCCAAATGTTAGGGTCAGCCAAAAAGTTACCTCCTATGAGAGATTCCCCCAATTACTCATCTAAAAATGCTTTCTCATTCATGTGACATTCAGGGTCTACTCCACACAATACAGTATATTATATTAATTCTGACTTTTAATCACACACATATGATTTTTCAGAAGCTCTTTTGCATAGGTATGTGCATTATGGCTTCCCAGTTAGATTTTTAGTTACTTCAGGGTAATTCTAATGTCTTCTACTTTATTTCTAAGAACCTAAAATTATAAGTGCCCAAACATTTTCTTGTTGACTTTAGGAGTAGAAGAATGACAGGTAAGGAACAGAGGCTGACCAGTGAAGGGCCATGATTATAATGGTGTACTTTTTAAATTATTGTTACTATTAATAGCAATAAAAATATTTGTAACAAATGTATATTTCTTTATACTGTTCCAAATAATATTCTAATTAATCATTTTATTATATCTCCTTGGAGGACTAGCTCAACACTAATAATAAGAGAACTGAAACAATCTATTCTTCAAATTTACGGAAATAAAATTAAACCCAATATATTTTGCTACCTAAGTCAGAAATAATAGTTTTATTTATTTATTTGTAGTTTCATACTTGAAGAGGTGAAAATTTTAAATGCACCTCGTAGGAGTTTCTAAAATAAGTTTGAAAACTAATGAACATGTAGCATGTGTACAGAAAGTTTGCATTGGTGTTCATGCTGATTTCAAGATTCAAAACTAATCCTTAATTTTCAAACAGCCTTTAAATTTGAAGAGGGATTGGAAATAAATTATAAATAAATCAGAACCTAAATTTAAGTGTAGAGAGTATAAGTGAGAGAAAGAGAGAGAGAGAGATAAGATAAAGAGAGAGAGGAAAACAACCCCTGGCTTTTAGACCAGTGTCATAAAATTAAATAGCTCTAATAAAAAATGTTTTAAGACTACATGAAAACGAGTTCCTTTTGCTCAAATCAAATCAGTTCAAGAAAATTTGGCCCTTTTAAAGTTGACCTCATTAATTTCATGATCTTTGGATTGCACATAGCCTCCCAACTGTGCAGATTAGTTTGTACCTTTGAAACCCACCAGCATCATGTATCTCTGAAGATTAAAAAAAAAATACAACATAGAACTCTGAACTTGTGTGATTAAAATGCAGGAATTTGTTCAAATAGCTCTTGCATGTGAGCTGTACATAATCATTTGAAAGTCTTCAAAAATAAAATAGGTGTAATATAGAGCAGTAACTAAGCTCTTATTGTTTAGAGATGGCTGCTCCTAAAGATTGGGCATGGGTAATGCTTCCTGTAAGATTGTTGGGATAAATGTGTATATCCTTTTTCCCAAGACCTTGACACTAACACAGACTAACAACCATTTTAAAACCATGATTACCAGCCTAGGCAACATGATAAAAACCTGTCTCTACAAAAATACAAAAAATAGCCAGGTGCATGGTGGTGGATGCCTGTAGTCCCAGCTACTCAGAAGGCTGAGGTGAGAGGACCACTTGAAACTTGGAGGTCGAGGCTGCAGCAAGCTATGATCCTGCCACTGCACTCTAGCCTGGGCAGTGCAACAAGGAGACCCTGTCTAAAAACAATAACTAAAACAGACAAACCCAAGATTGGTTAATATCAGTAATCCCTCTGCATTTCTTATGAGCAAAAAAATGGTCATTTCTGCTGCTTTGTTTTGGCAGAGCGGTGATAGCTAGATATTTACCATCACTCACTTTATTGTACCAACTTGATTAATGCTACACCTTCTGTCCCTTTAATGAGCGTTCATTCCAACTATATGCAAGTTTTCTGTCTTTAACTCATATTACCTTTGACGTTTTTCTCTAATATGCAATTTAAATTACTAGAAAATTGTTATGCAAAGACAAGTTTTAATTGAAGTATTCTGTGTGTAGCTTATCAGAAAGACTGATTCTACAACAGGTGGTTTTACAATCTCTGGTATCAGACTATTACGGCACATCAAACCTTAAAACCGGTTTTGCCTTTCATTTCTGAAATGAATTTGGATATTTTTTCCCCCACTGGATGTTGGATGTAAAGCTAGAAACCAACAAGAAATGTAAACATCACTCATGATTTGAGATTTGAAATATTTGAGGGGGTTCTCTGATTTATTTTGCTGGAAAAGTAATGCCAGTCTACCGAGCACTACCTTCCTGATAGTCATAGGAAGCACAATTTGCCTTCCTGCACTTATTCCTCTGTGATGGTTTCTGTGCTCCATGAATGATTACAGAAATGAGAAAATAAGTTTGGTATGTATAGAATAATGATGTAAAGGTTCAACTTCTAAGCTATGGCTTTGGATGCTGTGAATATTAAAGCCTGATGAATCTTTGCCAACAACTGCATTGCCGGAGTTCTGATTTCCTCTCTCAGAAATTCATCTTCTGATGAGAATTTTCTGTTTCATATGGAAATCTTGATTTGGGGGCTATAGGGATTTTTTTTTTCTAAGATAGAGAAACCATCAATCTGTGTTTACTTGTGTGTGTGATGATAATCCAGTACTGTGATCGCATGAAGAATAAATCCAATTTGTCTTTCAAGTGTAGGGGACTATTTCACTTATTTTATTTTGTAACTCATAGCTAAACAGGTAACTGGAAACATTTCTCATTGATCAAAAGAAAGAAAGGACCTCAGGCACAGACTTGGCGTCTTGCTAAGATGTCCTCATACATTAGGAGGCCTTAAATCCTTCCCTCTCAAGGAAGCTAAAAGTTGTATTTTTTTCATGACTCAATAAAATGCCATATTGTCCTCTAGAAATAAAACTCATACTACATGTCATCAAATTTGCAAAACACGAATGAAACACTAAATGAGTTTGGGTACTTGTATTTTCATTTTTTACAAAGTCAGTCATTTCTGATAGTGATGTGATAGTGTGGAGATTGAAAACAGAGGTCACTGAGAGAAGTCAGGCTGATGGGTCTGGTCAGGCCCTTTGGCTCTTGACCCAAAGAATTCTCTAGTATTTTTAAAATGTCTTGTCAGCCTTTTATACATAAATTCAGATTTACAGCTTTCTTGAAAAAATTATTGGAGCATTTGGCAACACTCGGCCCACATTTCTGTATTGAAAGAGTAGGTTAGAGCCAAGTGGGGCCCCTGCTCATATTTCTCTTGGCCTCTGCTTTGCCTAACATGATCTTAAGTCCAGGGTTTTTCACTTGTTTCCTTACTGTGTAGGCTTCTGTAGGCACCTATGTCTGTGGCCCTTGTGTTAAAGTGTTTCCTTATTTGGGATTTTTCCTTGAATATGTGTTCGTTATTTATAATAGTTCTCTAAAAACTTTAAAATGATGGCAGATGATTGAGATGTTTTCTACCATCATTTGTGAATAGACAGCACCCTACGTATGGTATATTAAATGTCAAAACCAGAAAGAGTCTTTCCAGGATAGACTGGAGTACCAGGCAGTGGAGTGACATGGTAAGTGGGGGATGATGCCTAGAGTCAGCAGGTAAGGCAAATGTTGGGTAAACTTGCCCTTAAAATGCTCTTAGGAGGTTTCACAAAACTGATATACATCCCTCAGTAAGTCCAGGACAGCCAGTTTTTCCCTCCAGCTTTGGAACAAATAGATCTTCCCCCCTTTTCAGTGGAGCACTAGATAACATAACTGTATTGAATTTAGGTATGATATTATGTGCAATACATATCTTTAAAGACTAGAATACTCATAACTGCAGTGAGATGATCACTAAGAGAGGTGTGTGGGAGGTGAACACAACAAAGGAATAGACAGAGTCCCATTTTTCCACACCGTGCTCACTCTGGGGTGTATGTGCAGTGAGTGGACTGACAAGTAAAACATTCTTTCTGTTAAATTTTCTCTCTCTCTCCCTTTCCTTTTCTGAGTATATGTACTTGGATCTGAGTACATTTGAGTTTATGAATATGGTGGAAATACACTGATTCACACTGCAAGATCACCAGGCAAACACACACTTCGGTCACTTACTAAATCATTAGAACTACGAAAAATGAAAATAAAGACTGGGGGGTTTGATTTCTGGTAAGAATTATTCACAGATAGAAAAATAGTTAAACCAGTTAAGATATTTGGTGAGCCTCCCTGTGTGTGAGATACTCTGATAGCTGTTTAGAATGAAGAGAGATATATTATGACTATCTTTATCAGTGTTTTAAACGCTTATACATTTTACAGTCTTTAAGAAAATCGAGAATCTGACAGAGAATTGCCAACTGTTTTATTTTGGCCACTGAGAGCATTTAAAGAGAAAATATATTTAAAAATAAAAAAGGAAGGAGGAGATAATCTTATAATAAAATATGTTTCTTTAAATTTAAAAGTAGTTTTATAAAAATCATTCCTGCCTCCTACCTTTTGGCTGTGAAAAACGTCTTCAAGAAACCAAAAACTTAAATGTGAAAATATGGCACATGCCTTTGAAAAGTTAATCAACTTGACAAGACAAGGGCAGGTTAAAAGTCAAATGAGCAGTGTAGAAGAGGCTTTTAGAAGCCAAAAGGGGAGCAAATAAGCATCGGAGGTTGACGAAAGATTTAGGTGTTCAATCACTATAATAGATGCTCCCTAAATATCTGCTGACTGAATACACACATTAATGTGTTGGGTTGGCCTAATCTAGGAAGGCTCAGAGAAGCTGCACAATTTGGGCTGGGCTTGGTGAATTAATGAATGATTTGAACAGGAGACCACGGCAAGGAGGAAATTCCAGTTTCTGGCAAGGATGAAATCACAGGTGCAATAATGTTCAAAATATTAGAAGAAGAAAGGTGCCCAAAAGGCGTCATGTCTCTCTTCTCTTCAACTCTTTCTTTGTCTTAAAATGGCAGAGATCGAATGAATAAAATGAATAAAAACTTAGCAATTATTTATTCCATGTTGAGATGTGCTACAGTTATGGACATGGAATCTTCATGTAAAAGTATCTGCAGAGAAACAAAAGCATATTTTACAACGTCAAATGTTTCATAATTATGGCTTTGCATCATAGCTATATTCACCTAGATAACTCTATATATAGAAGTAGGAAAATTATATAAATTGGTATAGTTGTGCTTTTTGGTGATCCTCAGGCAATGTCACCAGCTAGGGATATGTGTGTGGGGAGGGGTGTTGGTGATGAGGAGAAAAGTGTATGGTATCAGGAGAAAAAATAATTCCAGAACTGGATTATTTGTAAGTTACACATCTATATAGGGCATCTTCAAAATAAATTTTAGTCTTACTGCTTTATGAAACAGATCAGAGGATTTGAGAAACCTTTCACAACAATTTTAGTCTCTTAAGACACTTATGAAGGCAATTGTTTTTAAATATCCTCGATCCACTTTTAAAATTCTGAATTGAAATATAGAGGATAAAGAAAAATGTTTTGAGTATGTTCAGTTAACCACAGCGAGGTCTGACGGAAATGGCAAAGCCACACCCAAATTGTTCAGAGCCTGCTAATAAGCGATTAAAATTTGCATGTTAGCTACACCCCCTCTTCTGATTGGTGGTATTGTCAGTGACAAGACAAGCAGACTATGGTGTTTAGATGACTTTATGACTAGTAGTCTCCTTATGGGTTTTGCTCACTTCTTTTTATTATGTATTTCCACCTCATTCTTGCCTAAGATGTCTATGTAATAACTTGTTTTTTCCAATCTACTCTTGGAAGCCCCTCTAATTCTTTCTTTGCTTAGCAACCAAAGCAAATTTTTTCAAAAACATGCAAACTGAATCATGTCTCATTCTTACTATATGTTCTTCAAAGGGTTTTCAAGATTCTTGGGATAAAGTTCAGACCAATTATCTCTACTCTGAATGACTCAGTTCTTACCTCTATTTTGTTTCCTTGCCTACCACTCTTTCTACTCTAGGATTTATTGATGTATGGTATTTGATTGATCATATTATAATTACCTTGTTACATTAGATCTACTGTCTAAGAATTTTTATATGTGGGAATTCATAGTGTTCATTTTAAGGGAAATTCCTAGGCAATTTTGATATAAACTGGGATTAGAAAACCACTTCACAATTCCCTGTTGACATGACCTTTTCTCTGATCTTCAAATATGTCAATGTTTTCCTATTTCAGAATTTTTAAATGTGCAGTTTCCTTTGTCTAGAATGTACTATTTCCCTTTTGTTTACAAATTAATTTTTAATTATGCTTGCACTTGCAATTTATGTTACTCTTTCAGGAATATCTTCCCTTATACTCCTGGAATAAATTATATCTTCTTCTTCTTCTTCTTTTTGTATTTTAGGTTCTGGGGTATGTGTGCAGATCATGCAGGATTGTTGAATAGGTACATACACGGCAAGGTGGTTTGCTGCCTCCACCCCCCCCGTCACCTATATCTGGCATTTCTCCCCATGTTACCCCTCCCCAATCTCCCCACCCCATGCTGTCCCCTCCCTTAGCGAGCCCCGAACAGACCCCAGTGTATGATGCTCCCCTCCCTGTGCTCTTTTGTTCTCATTGTTCAACACCTGCCTAAGAGCTAGAACATGAGGTATTTGGTTTTCTGTTGTGTCAGTTTGCTGAAAATGATGGTTTCCAGATTCATCCATGTCCCTACAAAGAAAATGAACTCATCCTTTTTTTGGCTGCGTAGTATTCCATAGTGTATATGTGCCATATTTTCTTTGTCCAGTCTATCATTGATGGGCATTTGGGTTGGTTCCAAGTCTTTGCTATTGTAAACAGTGCCGCAACGAACATACGTGTGCATGTGTCTTTATAATAGAATGATTTATAATTCTTTGAGTATATACCCAGTAATGGGATTGCTGGGTCAAATGGAATTTCTATTTCTAGATCCTTGAGAAATCACCACACTGTCTTTCACAATGGTTGAGCTAATTTAGACTCCCACCAACAGTGTAAAAGTGTTCCTTTTTCTCCACATCCTCTCCAGCACCTGCTGTCTCCTGAATTTTTAACGATTGCCATTCTAACTGGCGTGAGATGGTATCTCAATGTGGTTTTAATTTGCATTTCTCTGATGACCAGTGATGATGAGCATTTTTTCATATGTTTATTGGTCACATAAATGACTTCTTTTGAAAAGTGTCTGTATATATCTTTCACCCACTTTTGAATGGGTTTGTTTGTTTTTTTTTCTTGTAAATCTGCTTTAGTTCTTTGTAGATTCTGGATATTAGTCCTTTGTCAGATGGGTAGATTGCAAAAACTTTTTCCCATTCCGTTGGTTGCTGGTTCACTCTAATGATTGTTTCTTTTGCTGTGCAGAGCTCTTAAGTTTAATTAGATCCCATTTGTCTATTTTGGCTTTTGTTGTCAATGCTTTTGGTGTTAGTCATGAAGTCCTTGACTATGCCTATGTCCTGAATGGTTTTGCCTAATTAAGAGCCTACCAACCAAAAAAAGTCCAGGACCAGATGGGTTTACAGCTGAATTCTACGAGACGTACAAAGAGGAGCTGGTACCATTCCTTCTGAAACTATTCCAAACAATACAAAAACAGGGAATCCTCCCTAACTCATTTAATGAGACCAACATCATCCAGATACCAAAACCCAGCAGAGACTCAACTAAAAAAGAAACTTCAGGCCAATATCCATGATGAACCTTGATGCAAACATCTTCAATAAAATACTGGCAAACCAAATGCAACAGCACATCTCAAAAAGCTTATTCATCACGATCAAGTAGGCTCATCCCGGGGATGCAAGCGTATTCAACATGCACAAATCTATAAATGTAATCCATCACATAAACAGAACCAAAGACAAAAACCACATGATCATCTCAATAGATGCAGAGAAGGCCTTCGACAAAATTCAACAACCTTTATGCTAAAAACTGTCAATAAACTAGGTACTGATGGAACGAATCTCAAAATAATAAAAGCTATTTATGACAAACCAACAGCCAATATCATACTGAATGGGCAAAAACTGGAAGCATTCCCTTTGAAAACTGGCACTAGAGAAGGATGCCCTCTGTCACCATTCTTATTCAATATATAGATATTGTAAGCTCTGGCCAGAGCAATGAGGCAAGAAAAAGAAATAAAGGGTATTCAATTAGGAAAAGAGGAAGTCAAATTGTCTCTATTTGCAGACTACATGATTGTATATTTAGAAGACCCCATTGTCTCAGCCCAAAATCTCCTTAAGCTGATAAGCAACTTTAGCAGAGTCTCCAGATACAAAATCAATATGCAGAAACCACAAGCATTACTATACACCAATAACAGACAAACAGAGAGCCAAATCATGAGCAAACTCACATTCACAACTGCTGCAAAGAGAATAAAATACCTGGGAATACAACTAACAAAGGATGTAAAGGACGTCTTCAGAGGAGAACCACAAACCACTGCTCAAGGAAATAAGAGAGGACACAACAGATGGAAAAACATTCCATGCTCATGGTTCCTTCCTTCCTTCCTTCCCTTCTTTCCTTCCTTCCTTCCTTCTTTCCTTCCTTCCTTCCTTCTTCCTTCCTTCCTTCCTTCCTTCCTTCCTTCCCTTCTTTCTCTCTTTATCTCTTTGTCTCTTTTTCTCTTTCTTGTCTCAACCTGTTGCCCAGGCTGGAGTGAAATGGAGCAATCTCTACCTCACTGCAACCTCCACCTCCCGGGTTTTAGCAATTCTCCTGCCTTAGCCTCCCGAGGAGCTGAGATTACAGGCACATGTCACCGCACCCAGCTAATTTGTTTAATCTTTAGTAGAGATGGGGTTTCACCATGTTGACCAGGCTGGTCTCAAACTCTGCCCTTGTGATCCACCTGCCTCCCAGAGTGCTGGGATTACAGGCATGAGCCACCACTCCCAGCCTATCAATTTCTTTCAGGCATTTGAAATGTTCACAATTAGTTATTTATGTATTTATAATTTTTATTTCCTCTTACTAAACAGTATGATCCCTGAAGGTTAGAATTTTATCTCTTTTCTTTTGAGAGGTTACTAGGTTTTATCATTCTGCATTAAGTGTTCTGTTTATACTCCTAGTGCAGCTGGTGACTGCCTTAATCTTAATCCTCATATCACATTGTGCTACAATTTTCTCTCTACTTCTCTTTGTCCTACGTTAGAGGACAAAGAAGTTAGTCTACTTCTTTAGGGAGAGATCAACCAGTTTTTCTTTATTATTCTGATAGAATATACATAACAAAATTTACCATTTTAACAATTAACCAATAAACCCTAATTCCTTTCTCCCACCAGCCCTATGAACTACCATTCTATTTTGAGTTTCTATAATCTTGAAGTACGTCATCTAAAGGAGATCAAACAGTATTTGTCTTTTATGTAACTGGCTTATTTCAGTTAGCATCATGTCTACAAGCTCATGTTGCAACATATGTCAGAATTTCCTTTTTTTCTAGAGCTGAATTATATATATGTTGTATTTTGTTTATCCATTCATCCCTTGATGAACACTTGGTTTGCTTTTACTTTTTGGATATTGTCACTAATGCTACAATGAACATGGATATACAACTATCCCTTTGAGGCCCACATTTCAATTTTTGGGATGTATACCCAGAAGTGTAATTTCTAGATCATACGATAATTCTGTTTTTAATTTTTTCAGGAAATGCCATAGTGTTTTCCACAGTGGCTTTACCATTTTATATTCCCACCAACAATGCACAAGTGTTCCAAGTTCTCCAGTAGATTCTGGATATTAGTCCTTTGTCAGATAGATAGATTGCAAAAAATTTCTCCCCTTCTGTAATTTACCTTTTCACTCTGATGCTAGTTTCTTTTGCTGTGCGGAAGCTCTTTAGTTAGATCCCATTTGTCCATTTTGGCTTTTGTTACTATTGCTTTTGGCGATTTAGTCATGAAGTCTTTGTCCGTACCTATGTCCTGAATGATACTGCCTAGGTTTTCTTCTCAGGTTTGTGTAGTTTTAGCTCTTATGTTTAAGTCTTTAATCCATCTCGAGTTAATTTTTGTATAAGGTGTAAGGAAGGCATCCAGTTTCAGTTTTCTGCATATGGCTAGCCAGTTTTCCCAACACCATTTATTAAATAGGGAATCCTTTAGCCATTGCTTGTTTTTTCAGGTTTGTCAAAGAGCAGATGGTTGTAGATATGTGGTGTTATTTCTAAGGCCTCTGTTCTGTTTCATTGGTCTATATATCTGCTTTGGTGCCAGTATCATGCTGTTTTGGTCACTGTAACCTTGTAGTATAGTTTGAAGTCAGGTAGCATGATACGTCCAGCTTTGTTCTTTTTGCTTAGGATTGTCTTGGCTATGCGGGCTCTTTCTTGATTCCATATAAAATTTAAAATAGTTTTTCTAATTTTGTGAAGAAAGTTAATGGTAGCTTGATGGGGATAGCATTGAATCTATAAATTACTTTTGGTGTTATGGCCATTTACATGATATTGATTCTTCATATCCATTGAGCATGGAATGTTTTCCTATTTGTTTGTGTCCTCTCTTATTTCCTTGAGCAGTGGTTTGTAATTCTCCTTAAAGAGGTCCTTCACATCCCTTGTGTTAAGTTGTATTCCTAGGTATTTTATTCTCTTTGTGGCAATTGTGAATGGGAATTCACTCATGATTTGGCTCTCTATTTGTCTATTATTGATGTGTAGGAATGCTTGTGATAATTGCACATCTATTTTATATCCTGAGACCTTGCTAAAGTTGCTTATCAGCTTAAGGAGATTTTGGGCTGAGACATTGGGGTGTCATGTCATCTGCAAACAGAGACAATCTGACTTCCTTTTGTCCTATTTGAATACACTTTATTTCTTTCTCTTGCCTGATTGCCCTGGCCAGAACTTCCAATACTGTTTTGAATAGGAGTGGTGAGAGAGGGCATCCTTGTCTAGTGCTGGTTTTCAAATAGAATGCTTCTAGTTTTTGTCCATTTAGTATGATATTGGCTGTGGGTTTGTCGAAAATAGCTCTTATTATTTTGAGATACAGTCCATCAGTACTTTATTGAATGCCTTTCTGCATCTATTGAGATAATCATGTGGCTTTTCTTGTTGGTTCTCTTTATGTAATGGATTCCGTATATTGATTTGCATATGTTGAACCAGCCTTGCATCCTAGGGATGAAGCCTACTTGATTGTGGTGAATAAACTTTTCAAGGTGCTACTGGATTTGGTTTGCCAAGTATTTTATTGAGGATTTTTTGCATCGATATTCATCAGAAATATTGGTCTAAAATTTTCTTCTTTTGTTGTGTCTCTGCCAGGTTTTGGTATCAAGATGATGCTGGCCTCATAAAATGAGTTAGGGAGGCAACCCTGTTTTCTATCATTTGGAATAGTTTCAGAAGGAATGGTACCAGCTTCTCTTTGTACCTCCAGTAGAATTTGGCTGTGAATACATCTGGTCCTGGACTTTTTTTGGTTGGTATGCTATTAATTACTGCCTCAATTTTAGAACTTGTTATTGGTCTCTTTAGGGATCAACTTCTTCCTGGTTTAGACTTGGGATGGTATATGTGTCCAGAAATTTATCCATTTCTTCTAGATTTTTTGGTTTATTTGGGTAGAAGTGTTTATACTCTGAGGGTAGTTTGTATTTCTGTGGGATCAGTGGTGATATCCCCTTTATCATTTTTTATTGTATCTATTTGATTCTTCTCTCTTTATGTTCTTCAAAGGGTTTTCAAGATTCTTAGGATAAAGTTCAGCCCAATTATCACTACTCTCAATGACCCAGTTCCTACCTCTACTTTGTTTCCTTGTCTACCACTCTCTTTCTACTCTAGGATTTATTGAAGTGTGGTACAGGATTTACCACATTAGAATTACTTTGTTATTTTAGATCTACTCTCTAAGAATTTCTTAATCCTGAGTTCCAATTTGATTGCACTGTGGTCTGAGAGACTGTTATGATTTCCATTTTTTTTTTTGCAGTTGCTGAGGGAGTGTTTTACTTCCAATTATGTGGTCAATTTTAGAATAAGTGTGTTGTGGTGCTGAGAAGAAATGTATATTCTGTTGATTTGGAGTGGAGATTTCTGTAGATGTGTATTAGGTCCACTTGGTTCAGAGCTGAGTTCAAGTCCTGAATATCCTTGTTAATTTTCTGTCTCCTTGATCTGTCTAATATTGACAGTGGGGTGTTAAAGTCTCGCAGTATTATTGTGTGGGAGTCTAAGTCCTTTGTAGGTCTCTGAACTTACTTTATGAATCTTCGTGTTCCTGTATTGGGTGCATATATATTTAAGATAGTTAGCTCTTCTCGTTGAATTGTTCCCTTTACCATTATGTAATGCCTTTGTCTCTTTTGACCTTTGTTGGTTTAAGGTCTATTTTATCAGAGACTAGGATTGCAACCCCTGCTTTTTTTTTTTTTTTTGCTTTCCAGTTGCTTGGTAAATCTTCCTCCATCCTTTTATTTTGAGCCTCTGTGTGTCTTTGCACAGGAGATAGGTCTCTTGAATACAGCACACCTATGGGTCTTGACTCTTCATCCAATTTGCCAGTCTGTGTCTTTTAATTGGAGCATTTAGCCTGTTTATATTTAAGGTTAATGTTGTTATGTGTGAATTTGATCCTGTCATCATGATGCTAGCTGGTGATTCTGTCCATTAGTTGATGTAGTTTCTTCATAGTGTTGATGGTCTTTACAATATGGTATGTTTTTGCAGTGGTTGGTACCGGTTGTTCCTTTCCATGATTGGTGCTTCCTTCAGAAGCTCTTATAAGGCAGGCCTGGTGGTTACAAAATCTCTCAGCATTTGCTTGTCTGTAAAGGTTTTTATTTCTTCTTCACTTATGAAGCTTAGTTTGGCTGGATATGAAATTCTGGGTTGAAAATTCTTGGCCCCCAGTCTCTTCTGGCTTGTAGAGTTTCTGCAGAGAGCTCTGCTGTTAGTCTGATGGACTTCCCTTTGTGGATAACATGACCTTTCTCTCTGGCTTCCCTTAACATGTTTCCTGCATTTCAAACTTGGTGAATTTGACAATTATGTGTCTTGGGGTTGCTCTTTTCAAGGGGTATCTTTGTGGTATTCTCTATATCCCAGGCTTTTTTTTTGTTGGGAGTTTTTGATCATTAATTTAATGTCTTTACTAGTTATAGATATATTCTGATTTTTAATATTTTATAATTTGGCTTGGGTAGATTGTGTGTTTTTAGAATGTTGTCCATCTCATCCAAGGTATACAATTTTTGCCATAAAATTGTTTGTAGTTCTTATAATCCTTTTTATTTTATCATCATTTTTATTTCTATAGTATCTGTTGTAATGTCCCATTTTTATTTCTGATTTTAGTAATTTGAGTCTTTTCCCTTTTCTTAGTTCATCTAACTAAAAGTTTGAAACTTAAAGAACAAGTTTTGACTTTTATTAATTTTCTATATTGTTTTTCTATTCTTTATCTCATTTACTCTGTGCTAATCTTTGTTATTTCCTTACTTCAGCTAGCTTTGGGTTTAGTTTGTTCTTATTTTTGTAATTCCTTAAGCTGTAAATTTAGTTTGTTGATTTCATATTGTTTTTGTTTATTAGTGAGTTTTTAGCTATACATTTTCCTCTTTGTCCTGCTTTTGTTACTTCTTATTTTTCTTATGTTGTGTTTTCATTTTTACTTATCTGTATTATTAATTTCCTGTGACTTCTGTTTTGATACATTGATTGTTTAAGAAAGTGTTGTCAACCTCCAAAATTTGTCAGTTATTCAGTTTTATTTCTCTTATTGATTTCTGTCTTTATTCAGTTGCTGTCAGAGAAGATAATTTGTATGATTATCTATCTTTTAAAATTTATTGAGACTTAATTTGTAGCCTAATGTGTGGTCTGTTCTGAAAAATGTCTCAAGCACACTGGAAAAGAATGTATATGTTATTTTTGTTGGATAGAATGGTCTGTATCTACTTCATAAATTTAGTGGGTTTATTGGGTTAAGTCTTCTGTTTCCTTACTTATCTCATGTCTGTTTGTTATATCCCTATTGAGAACAGAGTATTGACATCTCTAACCATTTTGGTAGCAATATCTATTTTTCTCTTCAATTCTATCAGTTTCTGTTTTATGTACTTTGATGGTCTGTTATTAGGTGCGATAGATCAGATGGTTGTAGGTGTGCAGTGTTATTTCTGAGTTCTCTATTCTGTTCCATTGGTCTTTGTGTCTCCAACCATAATAAATGCTTGATAAAGAAATGAATAAATATCTGATAAATGAATGAATAAATGACTATTGTCATACCATTAAAATGTGGTATGACATGTTTTGTTTTAGGAAATAGATTGTGATTTCAGAATTTCTAAATATGTGAAATATTGACAGCTCTTAATATTCTTCTAAATTTTTAAAAATTATTGTTCATTCTCTTTACTTATAGATACCACTGAGTTTAATTGGCATTAAATTTATTTTAAACTAGGTTTTGAATAATGTATGGATTAGAAGACAGCATAGAAGGAAATTTTGACCTTGGATTAGGCAGACATTTCTTAGATACAAAACCAAAATCACAATCTATTAAAAAAAGATTGACAAGTTATAATAGAATGATTTATTTTCTGTTGAGTATATACCAAGTAATTTGAGATTACTGGGACAAATTGTGTGTCTGCCTGTAGGTCATTGAGAAATTGCCACACTGTATTCCATAATGATTGCACTAATTTACACTCCCACCAGCAATGTAAAAATGTTACTTTTTGAAATGAAGCATTTCTTCATTGAAATGAAAACTCTTGCTCTATGTATGACACTGTTAAAAGAATTAAAAGACACAGACTGGAAAAATTTTGGAATCTCATACATGAAAGAGTATATCCAGTTAACATAAGAATTTCAAAGGCAATCATCAGAAAACTATGAGATTTTCTTAAAATGACCAAAATATTTGCACAGACACTTCACCAAAGAGAATATAGGAATGATAAGTAAACATATGAAAACACACTTAACATTGTTAGTTATTAGAAAAATTCAAATTTATACCTCTATGTGGTAACACGACACATCAATTAGAATAGCTAAATCAAACAAACACGCAAAATGCCTGATGATACCATATCCTGGAAAATATGTGGAGAAACTGAAACTTCTATACATTGCTTGCAGGTCTGTAAAATGGTACAGCAACTTGTCAAAATAATTTGGTAGTGTTTTTGTATAGTTAAACATAGATTTACCATATAACCCATTGATAACACTGCTAGGTATTTACCTAAGCTAAATGAAAGCTTATGTTCACACAAAAACTTGTATGTGAATGTTTATATCTGCTATATTAGTAATCATCAATCATCATTGGATTAGTAATTAATACAAACTGAGATATATCCATATAATTAAATTCTACTCAGCAATAAAGAGAATACATTACTGATGTATACAGCAATGTAGATGAATCTCAATCACATTTTTCTATGTGAAAGAAACAAGACTAAAATGCTAGTTACTGAATAATTCTGATTATAAGACATTGTGAAAAGACAAAACTATTGGGATGGAAAACAGATCAGTGGTTGCTAGGGGCTGAGGCTGTGGGAAACGGTTCTTACAGAGGGGAAGGAGGGGATTTGTGTGGATTATTGAACTGTTCTATGTTTTGACTGTGGTTATGTGGCTGTAATGTATTTGTCAAAACTCACAAAGGAGTACACTAAAAAAGAGTGAATTTTACTTTATGTAAATTATACCTTACAAAAATGAAAAGAAATGTCAGCAGCAGAAACTTTTTCCGAATAATTCATATGTTCAAAGCCCAGGTACTATAACCATTTACCTTCCTTGTTCTGAATATAAGCAATGCCAGCGTGTATAGCCTCATGTCTGTATAAGAAGAAATATAAGACAAATTATGGATTTAATAACCCTGACTGTTGTCTAAAAGTAGAAGTCATTAAAAGCTATTTGACTAATAGCAACCTTAAAAATCTAAATTCATGCTAGAGTATTACATTGCTGAATGACTAGATTTCAGATAAAATGATTGATTGCATTATTGAGGTACACATGTTTTACTGGTCTACCCATAAATTACGTTGAGCTCCAGGGCTATAGTAATAGGTTTTCATTTTAGAATAGTTTTCTCCATTTATAATCTCATAATTTTTTTTTGGTTTGATCCTCCGTTCATTTTTATCTTACTCATTTGTGAAAATAATTTTAGTTTTATCTTATTCTGTGAAAAGCTACCATCCTGTAGAAGTTCCTAAATGCTGGTAGTAACTATTTTGAATGACTAATTTCTGAGGGAAGAGTAAAGAATGTGAAGTCTTTCTTGGTACATTTTCATATCAAGAGAAATGGTCAATAATTACAGACAATTCCTATTTCACATCTCTATTGGGGGGTCACAGAGGGCCATCTAACTTATATAGTGAAAAAGTCTCACTCCATGCTATATTAAGGAACAAAACTTCTCACATATAGATATGACCTTTAACATTTGAGGTTAGATCATTTAATTGCACAATTACACACCCACTGCTAGTTATAAAACAGAGATAATTTGCTTTCTAAATGACAGTTTCAGTCTTCATTTCCCTTCCCTACAAAATTTCTACTGAAGTATGTGTACAATAACATTTGGTTATTTGAAGGAGGATATGGATGTTTTTGAAACTACATTGACAAACCTGTTATACACTGAACTACTAAAGTAGTAATTCAATTATCTCCACCAGACCATTGGACACTGATGGTGACTCTTTTGTCACAAGCTCTGCTTCCTTCAGTAATTTCCACAAGTGAACTTTCACCCTTCTGTGCTCTGACACATACTTATTCACAGCCATTTGAAGTAATTTCCTGCATGCAGATCTTGATTTGTTATCAGAAATCAAGTATTTTGAAGACTTTTTCTTCAAGGATTACTATCATTTCAAAATCAAAATATTTAGCAATTGCTGAAAGCTCTCAGAAATATTCTGTGCATGAGCTGACAGGAAACTTGTAATCAAATTGTCAAGCAATTGCTCTGACTGTGGCAAAGTGAGAATGTTAGATTACATGTGTCAGCATGGGAAGATAATGGCTGCACGGTGAGCTGGGTGCTGAAGGCTTGATAGCAGAAGGGAAGTTTATCGCTGTAAACTGCAACCTATTGTAGACAGTAGCGCCACCTCAGCATTCCTTCCTTTGCATTAGGAACTCTTTATGATCAATAACGTGTCTCAGTTTAACCATTTGGAAAGCATTCTGAAAATTCCAGGCAAAATGTGTTCTGTCAATTAATTTGTGCTAATCTGCAAGCCGGGCTTAAACAGCTAATGGTTTTGAATAGATAATATTGGTCTGTCTTTCTCAGACTGGATCTAATACAGCCTTAATATATTTCAAATGAGTGGCTGTGGTAGCAAGAAAGCAAATGCTCTTCAGGCTAAAAATGATATTTTTTTGTTGTTGTTGTTTAAATCTGGTAGCCTGTTAGGCATTGAAAGATTTATTGCCAATCTCTTCTCTGGTTTTCCCCCTGGTCAGTGCAAGACCTTTAAGGTTCTTCGACATCCTCCCCCTCCCGCTATGGCAGTTTTTCAGCCTCTACCAAGGGCTTCTAAGGCTATCCATTATTCAGTGCCTCAGAGTACTGTGGCTATCTCCAAGGCCTAATCACTCAGCATCCACTGTGCCTTCTCCTCCAGAGGCAGGGGAAGGCTGCAGAGTTTGAGGTCGTATGTGCTGGCTTCTTTGCTCTTTTATCTATCTTGGCAGTCAGGTATTTTAAGGCGCTGTATTTATTATTCACTTGCAAAACCAGGGTGGTGATTTTTGTAACTGACGTTGTGGTATACTTGGTGTTTATTAAATAAATACATATTTTATGGTGTGTTTATTAAGTTAAAATTTATTCTACTTAAGTGTAGCTTTTGGTATTTTCCTTTTCTTTCTTTTAAAAATTATTTTTTTCAGTTTGCTTTATAAATGTATTTCTGCATTGGGTTCACTATTCTGAACACCAAAGCTATTTTCTTGGATGAGTTTGGCATTTTGGGAAGTAACATGAGCTCTTAGCTCTTTTGGCTACCATTTCATAATTATCTATTTCAATACCCTAAAAAGATCTCAGCCACCAGAGAGTTGATGTAGCTCCACTGAGCATTAAACCTTCTCGCAGAAAGCAGTTAGGCTCTGTGAGGCAAGTTGATTTTAAAGCAAGTATCTGCAAAACTTCAAGATTTGGATGGAAGCGTTTTTCTTTTGGAGCACATGCTATGAGTAATCTCATCACCTGAAGGGGCAAAACGACGGGATACTCGTAGGGCTTATATTTGAGTGTATTGGCACCAGTTGCCCCTTCACTTCCATCCCCTACGTTCCCCCAAGCCCATGTTGCATTCAACACTCCTCCAACATTGCAGCAGCATAGGTAGCTTTGGGGAGTAGATGATTAACTTTTCTGTGTCTGTTTATATATATATTTTATTTATTTTATTTTATTTTTTTTGAGACGGAGTTTCACTCTTGTTACCTAGGCTGGAGTGCAATGGCGCGATCTCGGCTCACTGCAACCTCTGCCTCCTGGGTTCAAGCAATTCTCCTGCCTCAGCCTCCCTAGTAGCTGGGACTACAGGCATGCGCCACCATGCCCAGCTAATTTTTTGTATTTTTAGTTGAGACGGGATTTCACCATGTTGACCAGGATGGTCTCGATCTTTGACCTCGTGATCCGCCCGCCTCGGCCTCCCAAAGTGCTGGGATTACAGGCGTGAGCCACCGCGCCCAGCCTTTATATATTTTTAAAGCGAATGAGGGGCTTAATTACCCTTTCAGGCCTACAAACAGTAAATAAACTGGCACATGATATGTGTCCAAAACAGGCTCATGTCTTTTCAAATACTTATAGTAGTTGAAAGTTTTCCAAATACTTATGGAAGATGAGGTATCCTACTCCTTTACTCGAAAATATTTGTTATGTAAGAAAAAATACATTATTTAATAATTGTTACGTAAGCAGTACCTGCGATGTTGCTAGGGGACATCAAATGAACTGAAGAGTCAATCTTCTCTTTCATCTTTGTTTTTATAGCCTCCTTCAAAGCACCCATACAGTAGAACTACTGGGTCTCCTGCTTCTTAAGATGGATCACAAGAAATCCTTGGGCAACTGTGTTATGAGTCTCAGGCCAATAACAGGCCCACCCCTAATATTTGTGGTTTCTACCTAGGACCAAACGACAAACAGAGGACCCTGGACAGCATCCCAGGCCCTCTGATGCAGAAATCTACAGAAGGGATGCCAGCTTTACCCTGGATCAATGGACATTAAAGAAAATCAACAGCAACATTTAACTCTCTGTTGCCTTGCATTGCCTGCCTTGTGTATCCTGGAGTAGTTTATCTTTACCTTCCCAGTGTCTAAGATCTTCAAGGCAGCATTCACAGAGCTTTTGCAGACTTTACAGTGCTTGCCATAGGGCTGGGGACACAGCAGTAATTATGTAATTGTAATTTTACTGTGTAATGATTTAGGTTTTTATAAAACTCCTTGAACACACCCTGTGAAATAAATATTATGTACAGACACAAAGAAACCATATTTAAAGGGTTATGCATGACTTGGAAAATGCATCTCTGCAATTTAAATCCATTGTTTCTAATGCAGCCTTTCTCAATCCTCTCCTTTCTTAATTAGGCTTGATATCAACTTCTTCTGGGGTTAACAGCCATTAATCTCTGTTCCCTCTCTGTTTCCTTAACAATTTTTTATACTTTTTTAAAATAGCAATTCTTGCATTTTTTATATTACTGTTATGTCAGTGTCTCTTAGCTCCCCCTTCTGGTTTGTGAAATATTAGGACAGAAATCAAATTGTACTCACCTTTGCATTAACCTATACATTGCATAAAGCTTCATTTCTCTTGCAGGCACTCAGTAAATGTTTCTTTGAATTGAACTAGGAAATACCTAACTCAATGTCTCTTCATTAATTTCTCTTTAGAATGAGAAGAACTATTGCACATATAAATTGTCTTTTATGCTCTGTAGACCTTAAGGCCATACCCTCAAAAATGCACTATTATGTAGCCATGGGTACTGTCATATAAACAACACTTTTGCTCAATAATTATTTTAAGTGTGAAAACTGACATTTCATTACACATCACTATCCATAGCTTTGATAATTAAGTCTCTAGTCAGAGTTCCTTGATACAATTGCTAATATAAAATTAACACTTTAAAAGTTATAAATTGAAGAGGGTAAAATTTGCCCTCTCAAAACGTTGTTTAAGAAGTATTAGAATGCAACTCATAAGCTACTATATCAGTTTTCAGCAGAGCATTTGTTCTTTAGGCAATGGTGTTTAGATGGAGGAAGAGAGTACTGGGATGATTCATTACTTCAGTAATACAATGTGAACAGATTTTAGCTTCAACAAGTGTGTAGGAGATTTCCTGTCTCTTATAAAAAGCCCTTTTCACATTATGATAAGAAGTCCCCCGTCTACCTTTCCACCCACTTGTTATATTTCTTAACTTATTTTCTAGTGTATTTTGACAGTATCTCCCAGATGATGATTACACAGTGCTGTCTTTTTCCATATCACCTGAACTAGCTGATTCTAAAAAAATCATGTGATAGGGTCTTATAGCTATCAGTAGAGGAATTATAAATTAAAAGTGGAGATGAAAATGATGTTTATGGGAACCCTGATTACTGACATATCATTTGTGTTAAATGATTCATTTCCCAGGAGTGTCTGTAAGTTGTGGAAACTGCATCTCCTTATATTCTCTTTCCCCTGAACACCACATTATGCTTCTCAATCACTCCTATGCTTTTCATCTTCATTCTGCCAGATAGGGCCACACCCCTTCCTGAAGTGATGTGCCTTGTGAGAACTATTTTGTAGGTTACTGTTTTTCCTTTGGTTAGGAATTAAAACATAGTGAACTATTAAATACCACAAACTGTCTCTGTAAGCTGGGAAATAGCACTGAGTAGCTATGTTATTAATTTTGCTTTTAAATTGTGCTAGTACAAAGTAAACCAGATGATACTTAGCAAAGGTTACCTAATTATGTAAACATTTCTTGTTCTGCTTTCAGTTTTTGGAAAATCTGGTTAAAGTCGGCTGTCTAATATGCTGAGTACAAAGGTTGATGAATTTGGACATCAATTTTTTCGAGTCTTAAATGTCCTACCACTTTGTCCATTTTCTTCCAACCTCATTCCTAATAACCCATTCTCGGGTTCGTCCTCAATGACCTCTTAGCAAAGCATTACATTGCACTATTTTTTTTTCTTTAAAGCCACACTCTTTCTTGACTCTAGGCCTTTAAATATACATTTCCCTTTCAGTCTGAAATGTTTTTCTACTTTTATTTTGTTTTCTTCTTTTTCCTTCACCATGATGCCTTTTTCCATCTGTATAATATTCTACCTTCAAGTCCTAGTTTGAAAGTTATTTCTTCAAAAACTTGCTCTTAATGTTGGGTGTTAAAAGGTAATGGGTGGAGGAAAGTTTGACAGTAATAACACATAAAATTAATATTTGCCAAGAATTAGGGTAAAAAAAAATAACTGACCAGAAAGACAAAAGATATTTGAACCTTCCAGGCTGTCCACTCTACTGGGGAATCCCTCTCTCTCTCTTCAAATCTAGAAAGCTCTGCCTCTTTTCCTGACTTTCCATTCCCTGTTATTTCCAGCAACTACTTTGATCATCTCAGCTTTCTGACCTTCTTCTGAGAGAAACCCAGTCACTCTGGTGTATAAATTTTGATGGAAATTCTAAGAATAGTAATAGGTAATGGTTGACTATGTTTTAATTAATTTTAAAACATTTTTGTTTTTTTCTCTCTGAGGCAGTCTGAGAGAGTGACATTGCTTATTCTCCAAGGCCTATAGATGTCATGTAATGAAAACAGTCTCCTCTAATCCTCTAAGGTGAATGATCCCCTGCCCTCTTTCTTCCGTGTTAAATATTCTAGGACCACAGAATGATTCTCTAAGGAAGTGGCACATATTTTGGGGAGAGTTGGAGGGAGTAGAGGGAGGAGTGGAGGGTGTAGAGATTATGGGGGACTTTCATGGAGCTCCAGTAGTGGAAGAGAAGCTCATAGTATCAAGGTGATGTAAACAGACTAGATAAAGAAGTGATGGGGTATGAGAGAAATGTAAAGGACTCTCCCAGGGTTTTATTATTTGGTTTGTGATATAGAATTAATTATGAGGCCACTGAATATATAGTATCAGTATACATGCTTAAGATCAAATAAATGCTACAGGGATTAGGGAAAAAATAAAATCAGTATGACTCAAACAAGCTAAAATATTTTTATTCAATATTGTAGATATTTTTCTTCAATCATTTTTATTTCTTTAAATTTGTACTAGTTAGTGGCTGTGGAATAGGGGTTAAACCCCACTGCCTCATGATCTCCATCAGAATTTTAAACAAAATTTTAAATAAAAAAACTAAAATAAAAAAATAAAATATAAGTTTATAATAGTGCTTGCAATGGAAATTCCATTGCAAGAAAAGTGCCTTATCCTGGGTTTCAACTGGTGTGTCATGAATCCTACAAATTAGCAGTGACGGTAAATTTTTATATAGTGAAAGAAATATAAGCCATTAAAAGTATTATAAATTTACAAAGATAGGCATTATACCTGAATAGTATTCAAATGCTTATATGCTTTGACTCTGTGTCTACACTCAAATCTCACCTTGAATTGTAATCCTTATAATCACCATGTGTCAAGGGCAAGACCAGGTAGAAGTAATTGAATCTTAAGGGTAGTCCCCCCCATGCTGTTCTTGTGATAATGAGTCTCATGAGATCTGACTGTTTTATAAGTGTCTTGCATTTCTCCTCTTTGCACTCATTTCATGCTGCCACCCTGTGAAGAAGGTACCTTTTTTTCCTTACCTTCTCCTGTGATTGTAAGTTTCCTGAGGCTTCCCCATCAATGTGGAACTGTGAGTCAATTAAACCTCTTTCCTTTATTAATTAGCCAGTCTTGGGTATTTCTTCGTAGCAGTGTGAGATGAACTAATACAGTAAACTGGCACCAGGAGTAGGGTGCTACTATAAAGATAACTGAAACTGTGAAAGCAACTTTAAAACTAGGAAAAAGTCGAGAGGTTGGCACAGTTTGGAGGCTGCAGAAGAAGACAAGAAGAGGTGGGAAAGTTTGGAACTTCCTAGAGACTTGTTGAATGACTTTGAATAAAATGCTGATAGTGATATGGATGGTGAAGCCCAGGCTGGGATGGTCTCGGATGGAGATGAAGAACTTGTTGGCAACTGGAATAAAGGTGACTCCTGCTATGTTTTAGTGAAAGACTGGGGGCATTTTGCCCCTGCCCTAGAGATCTGTGGAACTTCCAACTTGAGAGACGTGATTTAGGGTATCTGGCAGAAGAAATTTCTAAGCAGCAAAGCATTCGAGAGGAAGCAGAGCATAAACATTTGGAAAATTTGCAGCCTGATAATGTGATAGAAAAGAAAATCCCATTTTCTGGGGGAGAAATTCTTAGAGAATAAGCAATGTCACACTCTAAACCTGCGGCAGAAATTCGCACAAGTAACAAGGAGCAGAATGTTAATCACTGAGACAGTGGGGGAAATGCCTCCAGGGCATGTCAGAGACCTTCATGGCATCCCTCTCATCACAGGCTGTGAAGCCTAGAAGGAAAAAATGGTTTTGTGGGCCAAGCCCAGGGCCTCCCTGCTCTGTGCAGCCTGAGACATTTGTCCTGCATCCGAGCTGCTTCGGCTCCTGCCATGGCTAAAAGAGGCCAAAGAACAACTTGGGTCATTGCTTCAGAAGATTCAAGCTCCAAACCTTGGTGGCTGCTAAGTGGTGTTGAGCCTGTGGGTGCACAGAAGTCAAGAATTAAAGTTTGGAAACCTTTGCCTAGATTTCAGAGGATGTATGGAAACGCCTGAATGTCCATGCAGAAATTAGTTGTAGGGGCAGTGTCCTGATGGGGAACCACTGCTAGGGTAGTGAGAAAGGAAAATGTGGGGTCTGAGTCCCCAGAGTCCCCCACTGGAACACTGCCTAGTGGAGCTGTGAGAAGAGGGCCATCGTCCTCCAGATCCCAGAATGGTATATTTGCTGTCAGCTTGCATCATGTGCCTGGTAAAGTCAGACTCAACACCAGCTTGTGAAAGCAGCTGGAAGGGGAGCTGTACCCTGCAAGGTACAGGGGCAGAGCTGCCCAAGGCCATGGGAGCCCACCTCTAGCAGCAGCATGACCTGGATTTGAGACATGGAGTCAAAGGAAATCATTTTGGAACTTTAAGGTTTAATGACTGCTCTATTGGATTTTGGACTTGCATGGGGCCCATAGTCCCTTTGTTTGGGTCAATTTCTCCCATTTGGAATGGATGTATTTACCCAATGACTCTACCCCAATTATATCTAGGAAATAGCTAACTTTCTTTTATTTTATAGGCTCATAGGCAGAAGGGACTTGCCTTGTTTCAGATGATACTTTGGACTTGGACTTTTGGGTTAATGCCAAGAATGAGCTAAGACTTTGGGGGACTGTGGGAAGGGCATGATTGTGTTTTGAAATGTGAGGACATGAGATTTGAGAGGGGCCAGGCATGGAATGATATGGTTTGGCTCTGTGTCCCTGCCCAAATCTTACCTTGAATTTTAATCTCCATAATCCCCATGTGTCAAGGGCAGGACCAGGTGAAGGTAATTGCATCATGGGGTTAGGTTTCCCCATGCCGTTTTTGTGAAAGTGAGTGAGTTCTTACGAGATCTGATGGTTCTATAAGCATCTGGCATTTCTCCTGCTGGCACTCACTCTGTCCTGCTGCCCTGTGAAGAAGATGTCTGCTCTTCCTTTGCCTTCCACTATTATTGTAAGCTTCATGAGACCTCCTCAGCAATGTGGAACTGTGAATCAATTTAACTTATTTCCTTTATAAATTATCCAGTTTGGGGTATTTCTTCCTAGCAGTGTGAGAATGGACTAATACAAATGCTAACTCTGCTAAGTTGCTGAATAGAGAAATTTTGGCTTGCTTCTTAAGGTTTGTGTATATGGCACCAATAGCTAGAGACTGCTGTCCAGGAGCCATAGCACCACATCACTTCCCTCTCACCTTCCTATTGAGTCACTCCCATTTGTCCAGTTAATTCTTTAGTTCGTGTTTTGTTTGTTTGTTTTTTAAGAGCACAGACCTTGACACTATACCTCTTGGGTTCAAACCTTCACTTTACCACTTGCTAGTTGTTTGACCTTAGGCAAAATTATTAAATTTTCTTCTTACACAGTTTTTCTTATCTGTAAAATGAAGATAATAGTATTTACCTCCCTGGATTATTGTGAAGATTATTTGTTTCTTTTCTCTTGCTGCTTTTGGGATCCTTTCTTTATCCTCGACATTTGGGAGTCTCATTAAATGCCTTGAGGTAGCCTTCTTTGGGCTAAATCTGCTTGGTGTTTTATAACCTTCTTATACATGGATATTGATGTCTTTTTCTAGGTTTTGAAAATTCTCTCTTATTACCCCTTTGAATAAAGGGGTAATCTTTCTCTACCTCCTCTTTAAGGCCTATAACTCTTACATTTGCCCTTTTGAGGCTATTTTCTACATCCTGTTTCCTCTTTTATTCTTTCTGCTTTTCTTTCCTCTGTGCATTTTCAAATAGCCTGTCTTCAATCTCACCAGTTCTTTCATCTACTTTTTCTGTTGTGCTAGTATGAGACTTGGACTCATTCTTCAGTATTTCAATTGCATTTTTCAGCTCTAGCATTTCTGCTTGATTAGTTTTTATAATTTCAATCTTTCTGTTGAATTTATCTGATAAAGTTTGGAATTCCTTATCTGTGTTGCTTTGAATTTCTCTGAGTTTCCTCAAAATACCTATTTTGAATTCTCTGTCTGAAAGGTCATACTTCTTCATTTTTCCAGGATGTGTCCCTGGTGTCTTGTTTAATTTGTTTGGTGCAGTCATGTTTTCCTGGATGATCTTGATACTTACAGAGGTTTATGGTGTCTGGGCATCAAAGAGCTAAATATTATAGACTTTGTAGTCTGGGCTTGTTTGTGCCTGCCCTTCTTGTGAAGACTTTGCAGATATTTGAAGGGACTTGTGCTCTAAGTTGTGGTTTATGCAGACTCATAGAGGTACTACCTTGGTGGTCTTGGGTAAGATCCAGAGGAATTATCTAGATTATTAGGGAAACTCTTGTTTTTTTCTCTCACATTCATGGAGACTCTCTCTGTGCTGAGCCACCTGGAACTGTGGTTGTGATGATGCCAGCACCCCTGCAGTCATCAACACTGGGACTGTGCTGGGTCAGACCTGAAACCAACACAGCACTGGGTTTTGCCCAAGGCCAGCTGGAACTACTACCTAGCTACCATTGATATTCACTCAACACCCTGGGAATCTACGCTCAGCAGATGGTAAAGCCAGGCAGGCTGTGTCCCTCCCTTCAAGACAGTGAGTTCCCTCAGACCCCAGGTGGGTTAGAGATGCTCTCTGGGAGTCAGGGATTGGAGTCAAAAACCTTAGTATTTTGTCTGATGTTCTATTCTACTGTGGCTAAGCTGGTACTCAAACCAAACACAAAGTTCTACCCACTCTCCCCTCCTCTTTCCACAGACAGAGGAGCCTCTCTAAGTGGCCACCACCATCACCCATAGGGGGTTCTGCCAGGCCACTGCTAATGTTCACTTAAAGTCTGAGGGCTCTTCCATCAGCTTGTGGTGAATGCTGCCAGGCCTGAGACTCACTCTACAGTGCAATGGGCTCTTCTCTGGCCCAGGGCAGGTCCAGAAATGCTGTACAACAACCTAGGCTTAGACTTGGGGACTGCAACACCTACTTGTTGCTTTACCTCACTATGGTCAAGCTGGTACCTAAGGTATAAGACAAATTCTCCTTTGTTTTTCCTCTGTTTTTCTCAAACAGAAGGAGTCGTTGTATCCAGCAGAACTGGGAATGTGCTTGGTTATACCTGAAGTCAGCACATCTCGACCCCAAATTCTATGGCATACTACCTGGGTTTGCTGCTGGTTATTCAGGGCCCAGGAGCTCTTTAGTCAGCAAGTGATGAATCCTGCCAGGACTGGGTCCTTCCCTTCAAGGCAATGGGTTCCATTTTGGCCAAAAGTGTGTCTAGAAATGTCGTCTGTGAGCTGTGGCCTGAGATGGGGCCTCGTGACTCTGCTGGGCGCTCTATTCTACCATGGCTGAGCTAATATCCAAGATATAAGATTGAAGTCCTCTTTACTCTTCACTCTCCTCTCCTTAAGCAGAAGGAAGGAGTCACTTTTGTTGCTGTAAGCTGCACTTCCCGGGGTTGAGGGAGGGGTGGTACAAGCCCTGCCTTAGCTGCTCTGGCTTGTGTCTCCCTAAGTCACATGCCACCCTAGTTCTTTTGCTCTCTGCCCAGCCCAACACTAGGTGTTGCCTTGGAATTGCAGTCCTTATGTCCCAGACTGCCTTTTAAGTTTACTTAGGATTCCAAAGCACTTTGGCCCATGGTGGTGAGGCTTGCTGAGAAACTCAAGTTCCCACCACTGATGGGCAATTCCCCTCTAGCTAGGGCTGGTCCAAATGCTCCAGGGTTACTGACTGAGCCCAGTGTGGCTTTGCTTTCCACTATCGATGGGCAGAACTGAGTTCAACGTAAACTTCCCAAGTTGCTGCACTCTCCCTCCCCCAATCATACAGACTCTCTGTACCTCAAGGCTTCTCCTGGAGGAGAGGTTGTGTCAAGGAATCCAGATGTTTCTCTGACACTCTTCAATGCCTCTTGCAGTTATACAAATTTAAAACCAAAACTGTGATTGCTTACCTGATTTTTGGTTATTTTGAAAGCATTTTCCTGTGTGTAGACAGTTGTTAAAATTTGCCATGGACATATTAACAAATATTGAGTTTATGGATTCAAAATGAAAATTAAATATGGAAAACATGGAGTGAAAAATAATGTACTGATGATATTTATTTCATACTACAATTTGAGTCTTAATAATTACTAAAGTCTGGTAGGGCAGTGTTTGGCTGTACATAGAAATAGTTTTATCATTATTTTGAAATAATATAATATCAGGATGATACTGCCCTAATAGAATGAGTTAGGGAGGAGTCTCTCATTTGCAATTATTTGGAATGGTTTCAGTAGGAATGGTACCAGCTCTTCTTTGTACAATGGGTAGGATCCAGCTGTGAATCCGTCTGGTCATGGGCTTTTTCTGTTAATACAATATATTATGTATCATATATGTACCAATTTATGACTGTTTCAATTTCAGAACTTGTTATTGGTTTGTTCAGAGATTCAATTTCTTTCTGGTTGAGTCTCGGGAGGGTGAATGTTTCCAGGACTTTATTTATTTCTTCTAGACTTTTTAGTTTATGTGTATAGAGGTGTTAATAATGTTTTCTGATGGTTGTTTGTATTTCTGTGCGGTCAGTGATAATACCCTCCTTACTGTTTCTCATTGTGTTTATTTGAATATTATTTCTTCTTTATTAATTTAGACAGCAGTCTATTTTATTAAGTTTTTCCAAAAGCAAGTTACTGGATTTGTTGATCTTTTGATTTTTTTTTTTTTGTCTCTAACTCTTTCAGTTCAGCTCTGATTTTGGCTATTTCTTGTCTTCTGCTAGCTTTGGAATTTGTTTGCTCTTGGTTCTCTAGTTCTTTTAGTTATGATGTTGGCTTGTTAACTTGAGATCTTTCTATTTTTTTCATGCAAGCATTTAGTGCTATCAATTTCCCCCTTAACAATGTCTTAGCTGTGTCCCAGAGATTCTTATAGAATGTAGCTTTGTTTTCAATAGTTTCAAAGAACTTCTTGATTTCTACGTGAGTTTTATTATTTACTCAAAAGTTATTCAGAAGTAGGTTATTCAATTTTCATGTAATTGTATGGTTTTGAGTGAGATTCTTTTTTTAATTTTTTTCAGATGGAGTCTCACTCTGTCACCTAGGTTGTAGTGCAGTGCCATGATCTCAGATCACTGCAACCTCTGCCTCTTGGGTTCAAGTGATTCTCCTACCTCAGCATCTTGAGTAGCTGGGATTACAGGTGCCTGCCACCATGCCAGGCCAATTTTTGTATTTTTAGTAAAGACAGGGTTTCACCACATTTCCAGGCAGGTCTTAAACTCCTGGTCTCAAGTGATCCATGCACCTTGGCCTTCCAAAGTGCTAAGATTACAGGTGTGAGCCACTGTGTCTGGTCTTTTGAGTGAGTTTTTTAGTCTTAAATTCTAACTTGATTGTACTGTGGTCTGAGAGACTGTTTGTTATGATTTTAGTTCTTTTGCATTTGCTGAGGAGTGTTTTACCTCTGATTATATGATTGATTTTAGTGTAAATGTTATGTGGCAATGAGAAGAACATGGATTCTTTTGTTTTTGGGTAAAGAGATCTGTAGGTATGTATTAGGTCCATTTGACCTACGGCTGAGTTTGTGTCCTAAATATCTTAATCTTCTGCTTTGATGATCTGTCTAATATTGTTAGTGGGGGGTTAAAGTCTCCCATTATTATTATGTGGTAGTTGAAATTTTGAAGGTCTCTAAGAACCTCCATTATGCATCTGGGGTGCTCTTGTGTTGGGTGCATATATATTTAGGATAGTTAGCTCTTCTTGTTGAATTAAACACTTTACCATTATGTGATGTTCTTCTTTGTCTTTTTTTATCTTTCTTGGTTTAGAATCCATTTTATCCAAAACTAGGATTGCAATCCCTGCTTTTTTCTGTTTTCCATTTACTGGGTAGATTTTTCTCCATCCCTTTATTTTGAACCTATATGTGTAACTGCATGTGAGATGGGTCTCTTGAAGACAGCATACCAATAGGTCTTGGTTCTTTATCCAGCTTGCTACTAAAAAAGAAAACTTCAGGCCAATATCCTTGATGAACATCATTGCAAAAATCCTCAAAAAATATCGAAAAACCAACATCAGCAGTACATCAAAAAGCTTATTCAGCATGATCAGGTAGGCTCATCCTTGGGATGCAAGGTTGGTTCAACATATACAAGTCAATAAATGTCATGCGTAACATAAACAACTAAAAACGAAAACCACATAATTATTGCAATAGATACAGAAAAGGCTTTCTATAAAATTCAACATCACTTCATGGCAAAAACTTTCAATAAACTAGGTACGGAAGGAACATATCTCAAAATACTAAGAGCCATATATGACAAACCCACAGCCAACATCACACTGAATGGGCAAAAGCTGAAAGCATTCACCTAAAAAGCCAGCACAAGACAAGGATGCCCTCTCTTACCACTTGTATTCAACATAGTATTGGAAGCTCTGGCCAGGCAAATCAGGCAAGAAAGAAAAATAAGGCCATTCAAATAGGAAAAGAGGAAGCCAAACCATCCCTGTTTGCAGATGACATGATCTTATATATAGAAAACCCCACTGTCTCAGCCCAAAAGCTTCTGAAACTGATAAGCAACTTCAGTAAAGTATCATGATACAAAATTAACGTGCAAAAATTGCTAGCATTCCTATATACCAGTAACAGTCAAGCCAAGAGCCAAATAATGAACAAAGTCTCATTCACAATTGCCACAAAAAGAGTAAACTATCTAGGAATTCAGCAAACTAGGGTGGCAAAAGATGACCATCGATGTTCTCTATAAGGAGAACTACAAGCCACTGCTCAAAGAAATGAGATATGACACAAATTGGAATAACATTCCATGCTCATAGATAGGAAGAATCAATATCATTTAAATGGCCACACTGCCCAAGGAACTCATAGATTCAATGCCATTCCCACTAAACTATCATAGACATTCTTCACAGAACTAGAAAAAAAAACTATTTTAAAATTCATATGGAACCAAAAAAGGGCCCAAACAGCCAAAGCAATCCTAAGAAAAAAGACCAAAGCTAGAGGCATCATGCTACCCAACTTCCAACTATATTAAAGGGCACAGTAACCAAAACAATATGGTACTAGTACAGGAACAAACACATAGACCAATGGAACAAAATGGAGAGCCCATAAATAAGAACAAATGCCTAAATCTATGTGATCTTTGACCAACTTGGCAAAAGCAAGCAATGGAGAAAGTATTCCCTATTCAATAAATGGTGCTGGGATAACTGGCTAGCTGTATGCAGATTATTGAAACTGGACCCCTTCCTTATACCACATACAAAAATTAACTCAAAATGGATTAAAGACTTAAATATAAAACCCAAAACTATTTTTAAAAAAACCCTGGGAGACAACTTAGGCAATAGCATTCAGGACAGGGGCATGGGCAAAGATTTCATGAGGAAGATGCCTAAAGCAATTACAAAAAACAAAAAATTGATAAATGAGATCTAATTAAACTAAAGAACTTCTGCACAGAAAAAAAAAACTATCAACAGAGTAAACAATAGTAAACAGACAACTACAGTATGGAAGAACGTTTTTACAATCTATCCATCTGACAAAGGTCTAATATCCAGCATCTATAAAAAACTTAAACAAATTTATGAGAAAAAACAAACAATCCCATTAAAAAATAGCCAAAGGACATGAACAGCCACTTCTCAAAAGAAGACATACATATGGCCAACAATAATATGAAAAAAGCTCAACATCACTGATCATTAGAGAAATGCAAATCAAAACCACAATGAGGTACCATCTCACACAAGTCAGAATGGCTATTATTAAAAGTCAAAAACAAAGATGCTGTTCCATTTGCAGAGAAAAAGGAATGCTTATACATCATTGGTGGAAGTGTAAAGTAGTTCTGTCATTGTGGAAGACAGTTTGGGAATTCCTCAAAAACCTAAAGACAGAAATACCATTTAACCCAGAAATCATATTACAGGGTATATACCCAAGGGAATATAAAGAGTTTTTTTTTTTTACAAAGATACAAGCATATGCATGTTTATTGTAACACTATTTATTGTAGCAAAGTGAGGGAATCAACCTAAATGCCCATCAATGATGGACTAGATTAAAAAAAAAAAAAAAACAGTGGTACGTATACACCATGGAATACTTTGCGGCAATACAAAAAGAATGAGATTATATTCTTTGCAAGGACATGAATGGAGCTGCAGGCCTTTATCCTTAGCAAAATAACACAGGGAAAGAAAACCAAATACTGCATGTTCTCACTTCTAAGTTGGAGCTAAATGTGAGAACACTTAGACACGTAGAGGGAAACAACACACAGTGGGGCCTATTGGAGGGTGAAGAGTAGGAGGAGGGGAGAGGATGAGGAAAAATAACTGATAGGTACTAAGCTTAATACCTGGATGGTTAGCCTCTTTTTCTGGCTGGAACCATGGAGGGTGTAGAAGAGAAGGTTCCTGCTGTGCCAGAAACCCTTAAGAGAAAACAAAGGAATTTAGCAGAGCTGAAGACAAAGCACCTGAGAAAGAAGTTTGCCCAAAAGATTCTTCGAAAGGCAAGGGGGAAGCTTATCTATGAAGAAACGTAGCACTATCACAAGGAGTATAGGCAGATGTACAGAAGTGAAATTCAAATGGCAAGGATGGCAGGAAAAGCTGGCAACTTCTATGTACCTGTAGAACCCAAACTGGTGTTTGTCATCAGGATCAGAGGAATCAATGGTGTGAGCTCAAGGTCTGAAAGGTGTTGCAGCTTCTTCGCTTTCATCAAATCTTCAATGGAACCTTTGTGAAGCTCAACGAGACTTCAATTAACATGCTGAGGATTGTAAAGCCATATATTGCATAGGGGTACCCAAATCTGAAGTCAGTAAATGTACTAATCTACAAGGGTGGTTATGACAAAATCAATAAGAAGCGAATTGCTTTGACAGATAATACTTTGATTGCTCTGTCTCTTGGTAAACATGGCATCATCTGCATGGAGGATCTGATTCATGAGATCTATACTATTGGAAAAGGCTTCAAAGAAGCCAATAACTTCCTGTGGCCCTTCAAATTTATCTTCTCCATGAGGCGGAATGAAGAAAAAGACCACTCATTTTGTAGAAGGTGGAGATGCTGGTAACAGGAAGGACCAGATCAACAGGCTTATTAGAAGATGAACTAAGGTGTCTTCCATGATTATTTTTCTGACCTGGTCAGTTAATAAACAGTACTGCTCTCAAATTGAAAAACAAATACCTGGATGATTAGATAAGCTGCACAACAAACCCCATGACACACGTTTACCTTTAACAGACCTTCACGTTTAACCCAGAACTTAAAAGTTAAAAGAATGAAATACTTGATATAAGAATCTGTATTTGTTTTAAGTCCAATCACATTATCATAATATTTCTTCAAAATTACATTGGTCAATGAATGAAAAAATAGAGCTGTTAGATTTTATGATGTATAAGTTAAAGAAAGTAAATGACCTAAATTTTGGCTGTGGTGAGAATTTTAGCTGTCAGTCAAAAACTATTAATAATCTTCTGATGTTTGCTGTCTTGACTTGTATGAACAAAGTTTCTCATCAATGATTGAGTATAAAAAAATCAAAGAGATCATATTCTGGTCATTTATTTTTCGATAGCAAACTATTCGAAAACATTGTGGCTCAAAGCAATAATTAATGAGTATTGTTGATAATTCTGTAGATTCACCAGATGCAGTGTGCAGTTTTTGCTTTGAAGCTCTCATGAGGTGGCATCAGATATCAACTGGGTCTACAATCATTAGAGGTTTGATTAGCCTGGGAATCCAGGAGGGCTGGAAGGTGATGCTGGCTATAAGCTGATAACTCAATCGGAGCTGTCAACTTCTTTGCCTTACGTTTGGTCTCTCCATGCAGCTTAGGCTTCTAAGACATGACAGCTAAGTTCTGAGAAGAGTCATTTTCAAAGCAAATGTTTCTTGATACCCATATATAAATGCCAATACTTCGTATAAAAAGTAGTTTTGAAAGTTTAAGAATGTTACTTCTCCTACATTCTGTTGGTTAGATAAGTCACTAACAAAGTTCCAAATTCAGGGTAAGGGGAATTCGATTCTACTTTGTAATGCGAGAAGCAGCATGCATACACAGAGGAGGAAATTATGGAGGCCATCTTGGAGATGCTCTAACACATACGGATTTTTTTTTTAAGGTATATTGTATTTCTTTGAAACAGTTTGAGATTTACCACAAAATTGAGCAGAAGGTACAGAGATTTCCTAAAACCCTGCTCCCACACATGCATAGTTTCCCCCATTACAAATATTCCCCACCAAACTGGTAATTTGTTACAACTGGTGAATTTAGACTGACACATCCATATCACTCAGAGTCCCTAGTTTACATTAGAGTTACTCTTGGTATTGTACCTTTTATAGGTTTGAATGAATGTGTGATAAAACATCTACCTACCATTACAGTATCATTCAGAGTAGTTTTACTGCTCTAAAAATCTTGTGTACTCTACCTACTCAAAAATATTTGATGAGAAATTGAATATAAACTTAAGATAAAATATAGTTTAAAATGTGCATATTTAAAAATTTTAAGATAAAAATAATATACAATATTTTTTAAATAAGATATACCTTATTAATAGGATTAATGAGTGTCTTTCTCATAAGATAGGCTCAGTAAGTGTTGGCTGTTACTGAATATTGCCTTTTCAGTATCAGATTTCTGGTTAAAGTTGTCAGAATAGCAATAATAACAACTAATATTTACATAGTAATTATTGGGTGCCAGGCACCATTCTAAGTACTTTGCAAATAGTAACTCATTTAAACTCTCACAATTCCCTGGTGAAATGTGTACTTTAGTGCTTGTTCTATTCTCTAGATAATAGAACTGAGGTACAAGAAGATCAAGGAACTTGCCCAATGATACACATCAAATGGGTGAACCCAGATTCTGGTTTCAGAGTCCCAGCTCTTAAGCATACACTGTGCTATGCATAGTATGCTTTTGGTGAAGAAAAATTAGAGAAGCACAAATTGTAGATCAAATCAAGCAATAGGCTGTTCAATTTCATGCTTGCTTATACTAAAATAAACTTTGTAAATACTTTATTGGGTTATTGGATATTGTTTCCACATAAAAGATAAGATAAAACCCAGAAAATCGGATCTTAAATGTCTAATATCATTCTTTGAAAAAGAAATGGAATGAGCCTAACTTACAATGCTCCTTGGAGAAATGGCTAATTCGAGGGCTGGGGTGACATAAGCATGAATCATCTCGTTGTGCTAGAAAGTAAAGAAATAATCACAAACAAAAAACAATTCAGAAATGGGACATTTCAAAAAGACACAAGAGCCACATGATAGAGCTCTAAATGGCTGAATTGGGATCACTTTGAGCAACAAAATAACACAATATAACCCAAAGTATAAAATAAATCTTTAGGTGTCCATACTGATATAAGCAAATAATAGAAAAAAATCAAATGAGAGACAAGAGGCAAATGGTAAATCATCATTAGAGAAGAATTCCAAATAATATGTGTAGCTACTCCTTTAGGATATGCAGCTTTATTAAGCTCACCTATGTCTTTAGGGTAAACTGAATGTAGTGAGTCACAAAAAACAAAGGATAACAAGGGAAGATTAGGAACTGACAGACACCACCTTGACCAAGTGGTCAAGGTTAACTTCACCAATGTTGAATTATGTTGCTCTCACGTACTCTCTGATATACTGTGATTAGAAGGGCTCTAATCACGAGAAAACATCAAAAAAGTCCAAACTGAGGGACACCCTAGGTAATACCTAATCAGTAGTCTTCAAAGATGTCAAGGCCATGAAAAACAAAGAAAGATTGAGGAACTGTCAGAGATCAGCAGACAGAGGAGACAGGGACCATATTCATATAAGATGTTAATTTTAGGGGAAGCTAGGTGAAGTTTTTGTAGAAACACTGTATTATTTTTGCAACTATTTTTAATATAAAATTATTCTAAAAAGTTAATTGAAATAATAATACAGGGTAACATAACTGTTTATAAAAAGTGTATTCCATAATAAAAATACTTGTACAAATGCAGAGAAACAGAAGGAAAATGGGCTAGAAGGAAATATATCATCAAATGTTAACTGTGGTTATTTCTGAGTTTTGAGGATATGGATTAATTTTTTTATCCCCTGAATATCTGTCCATATTTTTCAATTACCTATAATGAGCATATTTTACTTTCATAATTAAAAACGTAGAAAAAGGAAAAGCAGTGTAGTATAAACACAGCTTATGTACAGCATTTGTTAGAGTTCCCAGAATGTTAATTGATGCAAATGAGAACGTTAACTAATTTTTTCAAGTAGTTAAGAACAAGTACAGTGGGAGCTAGGATGATAGTTGTGTGAAGCATCTGGAGGGTGTAGAATTGCTTCCTGTTTTCTATTACTTCATCACTTTTAAGAAAGACATATCAGTGATATGATGTTTTCTTATTATTCCTAATGAAAAAGAATTGATTTTGCAAATTGTTGAGCTTAAACATCAGTTTCCTCATTTTTGCATTAAATAAAGACTATTACAGGGTAGCCTTAGAATGAAATGTGCAAAGCGCTATATACATGATAAGGACTATTATTATTAATATTAGTAATAGCAGCAGTGATAGTAGTAATACAGTGGTAACAGTAGTAACAATGGCTGTAATTTGCTGGTACTATTGCTCAGTGCAATGTGGTATCTTGTGTTGGATCCTGAAACAGAGAAAGAACATATATGGACCATCCAGTGTGCACACTGCATATAATGAACCCTTCACAAGTTCACTCATTTTACTTTCGTTTATTTTACTGTTTGTTCTTGCAGTAAGGTACAAAGTTCACGTGATGCTGATAACTCACCTGCTTAACTGTTTCACCTTCTGTAAGGTGTTTTTCTGTCTACCCTAGGAAGAACAGACTAGTCTTTCCTTTGTATCTTCACTAAGCCTTATGGTTATGACTATGACAGTAGTCATTATACTATAAAATGTTAAATTGCATGTCTGTTTCCTTCACTCTTCTGGGCCTTTTGAGGACAGGACCCGGTCTTAGACACCCTTGTATGCTCTACAGCATCCAAGACAATATTTGTCCAGCATATATCAAGTGTTAAAATATATTTACTATTTTGGATTATTTGTATGTTATTCAGACAGGTTTAGAGTTTTGTTTCAAGGCCCTTGAAAAATGACCAGATTTTAAAGGGTAACATCATATTCCAACCAAGTGATAATACATTTCAGAATATCTATTTGAATTGTAAAATAACTCTTCACATCATAAAGAAACACAAAGTATTTCTTAATGTGCGGTGAAATACTGGTAGAAATAAAGAATGGAATCTGCAGGCTATTACTTCTTATGGAAGTGATGGGGGAAAGTGATCAAATAACGAACCTTAATTTAGATTTTGCTACTTGCTGGATACTCTGTGAAGCATTTTGCTTCGTTTTGTTTGAACTTTCACACACTGGAAGGAGGCTGGTGTTGTTAGTCCCATCTTTTAGAAGAAGAAATAGGTTAAGACAAGTTAATAACTTGCTTAGGGTTATACAAAGGTAAGGCCAGTCTGCCCTCTTCATCCTAAACAAGAAAGCCTTCGTGTTATATCAGTTTCTTATTGATCATGCATATTTTTAGTCTACTCAAGCTGCAAAAACAAAATGCTATAGAGGTGGCTTAAACAAGAGAAATAGATTTTCTAGAGGCTGGGGAGTTCAAGATCAAGTGCTGGTCAATTCCGTTCCTGGTATGGGCTCTCTTCCTGGATTGCAGAAGTCTCCTTGATGTGTCATTTTCTGGCAGATGGAGAGATCTGAGAGAACAAGCTCTCTGGTGTCTTCTAAGGGCACTAATCCCGTCATGAAAGCCTATCTTCACAAACTTATCTATCCCTAGTTACCTCTCAAAGGCCCATCTCCAAATACCATCATTCTGGAGGTTAGAGATTCAACATGTGAATTGTCAAGAGACACAAACATTTAGGCTATAACATTATAATAATGAGTTTAGGGTGTTAGCCTTTTGTTTTGAGTTTTCTTATAGGCATTTATAAAGGCCTTATCTTTTCAAAAACCATCTTCAATTTTCTTGTCTAAGATACGGCTGTTTAAATTAGGGGGAAAAGCCCCTAACTGGAATAGTAAAACGTGGGATTTCATGAATTGAGTTAAAATCAGACAAAGAAAAACAAAGTTTATAAAATCATGTTTTAAAGGTTTTTTTCCCCTAATTTCTTCTAAAACCTGGGGTTATTACCAACTTGTAGCTGCTTTCATTAGTCAATTTGTATTCATGCTTGTTGATTGCCTTTCAATCCCCTGGGAGTCCCAGGCTCTACTGTGTCTGGCAAATGCACTCCTTTAATGAAAACGTGTTGAGTGGTGTTGTGCTTGACAACCATGGCATTTGACCACCTTCATGTATTTTCTGTGATTAGGTAATTAATTCCCATTGGTAGATCTCTCTGTGTCCTGATGTAAGATGCAGAAAAAAGTAAAATAAAAGAACTAACATGACTGCTTTCACCCTGGGATGAAGATTTCTTATGGAGATTTTGGTTTTTTAACATATATCATTAGCTTCTGCATAAAACTGTAGCCTAAAAATTAAATTCTGAATTTTGTGTCACCACTTAATGTCACATTTATTCCAGAGGCTGTTAGGGAATGCATGTGTGTGTGTGTGCACATGTGTATAAACAAGAGCAGTGAAAGAAAAATTTTTCCTCTTCACTTTTGTATATGCAATGAAGGAAGAGAGTCTCTGTATAATTCCCTCCTCTGTTCCTACTATACCGTTAAGCAAATTTACTTTCAGGTTTCAAAATAAATTTAAAGTGGCAAACATATTGTAGGAAAGAATCTCAAATATGTCTCTAGTCCTTCACTAATACACCACAAATAAAATTCAGTTTAAACTCTTCAAATACATACTTGCTTTTTGTGTTTTCTTTAAGAAGGAGGTTGGGCACAGTGGCTCATGCCTGTAATTGCAGCAATTTGGGAGGTCGGGGTGGGTGGATCGCTTGAGGTCAAGCCTTCCAGACAAGCCTGGCCAACATGGTGAAACCCTGTCTTTACTAAAATTACAAAAATTAGCTGACTGTGGTGGCGGGCGTCTGTAATCCCAGCTACGTGGGAAGCCGAGGCAGGAGAATCTCTTGAACTGGGAGGCAGAGGTTGCAACAAGCCGAGATCGTGCCACTGCACTCCAGCCTGGGTGACAGTGTGAGACTCTGTCCCCTGCCACCCAGGCAACCAAAAAGAAGGAATTTTGTCTCTCATTTTGTAATTTATTGAACTTTAGATACTAGTATTTCATAGGGTTAGAAAAAATGGCTCAAACTTATAATTACTTTGGAGGAATTTGATGCAGATTTTGTTCATTTTTCAACCATGAAATCAGTCTTTTATGTTCACGGCTTGTGAAACTGATCTACTGAAGCGTCATTCAGAGAAAGAACATCGTCAACTCTTCTATAAAATGACTCTTGTCTTAATTACATCGTACAACCCAGATTTCCATTCTCCCAGATATACAAACAAAAACCTATTATAACACCCAGGTGAGAACAACCAAATAAAGTCCCAGGTTGTTGCCTGCACATTTAAAAATAGAATTCCAACAAAAACAGAAAATACAAAATTATTTGATTAAAGTTAAACAAATAATAAAAGAAACCACTGGTTCCTACTCAAACCAGATGAAATTTAAAACTGTTTCCACACTGGATCTTAAGTGACATACATGTTACAATCTGGTTTTTAATTTTTGCCAAAGTGTTATGTTTACCTCAAGTAATTAACCAAGGTTGGGGGATAAAAAGAAAAGAATGAAATTGCTTGCGTGTTTATTAGCCAAAATGCAAGCTCCTCACTTACTTTTACATTGTTTTATAGCTTAAGATTTTGTTGTTTGCACTGTCTTTACTCCTTTACTGTCCGGTTTCCTGAATATTCTTTCTTTTCATACTTTTAAGTGTCTTGTTTCAATTCTCCATAAAGGAAGGGAAACGTAGTGTTGCCAGTCTTTCCTTTGGTTTGTTGGTCCTGGAATCTCTTTTGTGTATTTTGCTTAAAAGTGATAGGGTTATCACTGGCCAGGCGAGGTGGTTCACGCCTGTAATCCCAGCACTTCGGGAGGCCGACATGGATGTGGGAGGATTACAAAGTCAGGAGTTGGAGACCAGCCTGGCCAACATGGTGAAACCCTGTCTCTACTAAAAATACAAAAATTAGCTGGGCAGGGTGGCACGTGCCTGTAATCCTAGCTACTCAGGAGACTGAAGCAGGATAATTGCCTGAACCTGGGAGGTGGAGTTTGCAGTGAGACGAGATTGTGCCATTGCACTCCAGCCTGGGTGATGGAGCAAGACTCCATCTTAAAACAAAAAAAAAGTGATTGGGGGTGAGTAATGGTTTTGAGTATGTGTCTCATACTGGGTTTCTTGGAGTAGATAGAGTTAACTAAATGACTCTATTACTTCTCCTTTAGTATAAAAATGGAGCTCTTTATTAAAACAGTAAAACATTAACTGGGATTTCTAGAGACATCTTTAAAAGATTATACAAAGAAATAAAGATCTCGAAAAAAAATACCCAAACATCTAGGTGCAAAGCTACCATTTTCATTATCTGTAATTGTTACCTACTTATTCCAGACTCAATCTTATTAGACTCTGATGAGGATGCCCCTTTAAAACTCATCAATTTCTTTTAATGTAGAAGCAAAACAAGCCTTTCTAGATTGGAAATGTACACAGAGATTAAAAGTAGCTTCCCTCAACTTGCTTAGTTTCCTTTTTTCTGAAGTGAGAATTGTATTTTATAACTTATTTTTTGGTTTTACAAAGGCCTTTGTTTGCCTCACCAATATCATTGATTGGTTGTTTAGCTACGAGTTTATTCAAAAGCTAAAAAAAAAAAAAAAAACATAGTCATTGCTCCATGAAGTTATTTGATTACCACTTTCCAGTTTCTCTTAAATCGTATCTTTCTTATTTACTACTCCTTTCTCAATCCCAAATTGTTTAAAAAACTGCAACGCAAAAGCCTCGAAGAAAAAAAGACACGTTTGGATTTCCAAGAAAAATTGAGTATACTGTTTCAAGTTTTCAAGTTTATCAGCAAATAATTTCTATAGATTATAGAAAACATTATAAAGTATATATTAAATGCTAATTTTAATATTTATTCTCACTGTTTTCGAGACAATCTATCATTGGACTATGATTCTGTCAGTTGTCTAAATTTTGTAAACCTAGTCTCTACCAAAATTTTATTGCTTCACAGCAAAAGCCAAGGAAATACATTGTAAAGAGAAACTGTTATTAATATTCAAGCTATATTCTTAAGGAAAAAAGAAGAGCAAAGAGGAAATAATTTAATAAAATTATCAAATTTTTTCTTGGATGACTAGATAAGTTGAGTTCTTAAATTCCTAATTATAGTTGATATAAAAGTGAACATGTTATAGACATGTATAGAAATTTAGAGCTATTTATAAAGCCTGCCTTTCTCTCTCTTCCCTTTCTTCCCCTCCCTCCCTACTTCCCTCTCTCCCTCCTCCCACCCTCCCTCCCTCCCTTCCTCCCTTCCTCCCTTCCTTTCTTCCTTTCTTCCTTCCTGCCTTCCTGCCTTCCTACCTTCCTTCCTTCCTTCCTGCCTTCCTTCCTTCCTTCCTTCCTCCTTTTTTGTCTTATTCTCTCTCATTTCTTTCTGTCTTCCTATATGGAAACTTTAACAAATAGATAGACAGTGTAGATTGCTTTTCCAAAAGCCATCACTTTATCCCCCTTTCCTGACTAACAGAGTCCTGATTTTGTTCCCCTATCACCCAGAGGTTTCCCGATGTCAGGAGAGTCAGGCATAATATAGGGGTGAAAATGAGATAAAGGAGAAAGCTGATGGGTATCCATGAGAAGAGAGAGGCAATGCCCTGTGTTTTCTAACTTTGAAAATAGTAATGTGGTCCAAGATTCTTGATGCTGCTTTAGTCTCCTTGAAGCCAAAATGGAAAATTATAAACATCCAGTTCAGGACCTTGACGGGGCTGAACTTTGGAATGAAACTTAGAACTAACCCTCTCTCTACAAACATTTTCTTATTTAAAAAACTAGTCTATTTACAGGAGTAACATATTTAAAGTAACACAATTCTTTCTCCAAAATAAGTCAATGATTCATTTTAACTAAAATAATGATATTATTGTTTTAATAAAGCTAATGTGATATGGTATGGCTGTGTCCCCACCCAAATCTCATCTTGAACTCCCACATGTTTGGGAGGGACCCAGTGGGAGGTAACTGAATCGTGGGGGCAGGTCTTTCCTCTGTTGTTCTCATAATAGTGAATAAGCCTCATGAAATCTGATGGTTTTAAAACGGGAAGTTCCCTGCACATGCACTTTTCCCTTGTCTACTGCCATGTGAAACATGCCTTTCAACATCCGCCATGATTGTGAGGCCTCTCCAGCATGTGGAATGGTAGGTCGAATAAATGTCTTTTTTTATAAATTGCCCAGTCTTGGGTATGTCTTTATGAGCAGCATGAAAACAGACTAATACATCATCTTTCTGTAACAAAAAAATTACTAGTCATTAAAATGTGTAGAAAACTACTAAAATTATCCTACTACTAAGAGATAATTATTTAAAATAAATGAAAAGGATTCACATACATGTGAGTACATATATTAATATATACATGTTTATACTTAATAAAAGTGTTTTCAGTTGATTTTTTTTTCTGAAAAAAAAGAAGTTAAACTGAACCAGAAGGAATTCAAAACTTTCTATTGTATGTTTTCATCTAAAGAGATATTGTTTTCTTAACTACCTTTTCAGGTAGCTAGAAACTAAAAAACAAAACAAAACTCTGATTTTAAAAACTGAGAGTGTGAAGTCTTTTTTTTTTAATTGAATTGGGTGTCAAGAAGTGTGTACGGTGTCCATTGTCAGTGTCAAGGACAGAGATTCCCCTGAACAGGCTGTTCCTGGTCTTTCCCTTGGCTGTGGCTTCAACTGTTTATATTTTAATGATCCTTCCCCATTTTCTTTTTAGTATATTTTACATTTTTAAATTATTTTTTATTATACTTTAAGTTCTGGGATACATGTGCAGAATGTACCAGTATGTTACATAGGTATACCCATGCCATGGTGGTTTGCTGCACCAATCAATCCGTTGCCTACATTAGATATTTCTCCTAATGCTATCCCCTCCCCTAGCCCTCCACCCTCAACAGACCCTGGTGTGTGATGTTCCCCTCCCCATGTCCATGTGTTCTCATTGTTCAACTCCACTTATGAGTGAGAACATGTGTTGTTTGGTTTTCTATTCCTGTGATAGTTTGCTGAGAATGATGGTTTCCAGCTACATCCATGTCCCTGCAAAGGACATGAACTCATCCTCTTTTATAGCTGCATAGTATTCTGTGGTGTATATGTACCACATTTTCTTTATCCAGTCTATCATTGATGGGCATTTGGATTGGTTCCAAATCTTTGCTATTATGAATAGTGCTGCAATAAACATATGTGTGCAAGTGTCTTTATAGTAGCATGATTTATAATCCTTTGGGTATATATCCATTAATGAGATTGCTGGGTCAAATGGTATTTCCGGTTTTAGATCCTTGAGAAATTGCCACACTGTCTTCCACAATGTGAACTAAGTTACACTTCCACCAACAGTGTAAAAGCATTCCTATTTCTCCACATCCTCTCCAGCATCTGTTGTTTCCTGACTTTTTAATGATCACCATTCTAACTAGCATGAGATGGTATCTCTGTGGTTTTGATTTGCATTTCTCTAATGATCACTGTTGATAAGCTTTTTAAATTATATTTGTTGGCTGCATAAATGTCTTCTTTTGAGAAGTGTTTGTTCTTATACTTTCCTCACTTTTTGATGAGGTTGTTTTTTTTTTAAGTTCCTTATAGATTCTGGATATTAGCCCATTGTCAGATGGATAGATTGCAAAAATTTTCTCCCATTCTGTAGGTTGTCTGTTCACTCTGATAATAGTTTCTTTTGCTATACAGAAGCTCTTTAGTTTAATTAGATCCCATTTGTCAATTTTGGCTTTTGTTGCCATTGCTTTTGGTGTTTTAGTCATGAAGTCTTTGCTCATGCCTACTTCCTGAATGGTTTTGCCTAGGTTTTCTTCTATGATTTTCATATTTTTATGCCTTATGTTTAAGGCTTGAATGCATCTTGAGTTAATTTTTGTATAAGATATAAGGAAGGGGTCCAGTTTCTGTTTTCTGCATATAAACAGCCAGTTTTCCCAACACCATTTATTAAATAGGGAATCCTTTCCCCATTGCTTGTTTTCAGGTTTGTCAAAGATCAGATGGTTGCAGATGTGTGGTGTTATTTCTGAGGCCTCTTTTCTGTTCCATTGGTCTATTTATTTGTTTTGGTACCAGTACCATGCTGTTTTGGTTACTGTAGCCTTGCAGTATAGTTTGAAGTCAGGTAGCATGATGCCTCCAGTTTTATTCCTTTCACTTATGATTGTCTTGACTATGTAGACTCTTTTTGGTTCCATATGTAATTTAAAGTATTTTTTTCTAATTCCGTGAAGAAAGTCAATGGTAGCTTGATGAAAATAGCATGGAATCTATAAATTACTTCTGGTGGTATGGCCATTTTCAGCATGTTGATTCTTTCTATCCATGAGCATGGAATGTTTTCCTATTAGTATGTGTCCTCTCTTGTTTCCTTGAGCAGTGGTTTGTAGTTCTTCTTGAAGAGGTCTTTCACTTCCCTCATAAGTTATATTTCTAGGTATTTTATTCTCTTTGTAGGAATTATGAATGAGATTCACTCATGATTTGACTCTTTCTTTGTCTATTATTGGTGTATAGGAATACTTGTGATAATTGCACATTGATTTTGTATCCTGAGACTTTGCTGAAGTTGCTTATCACCTTAAGGAGATTTTGGGCTGAGATGATGGGATTCTCTAAATATACAATCCTGTCATCTGCAGATGACAAAGACAGACAATTTGACTTCCTCTCTTCCTATCTGAATACCTTTATTTCTTTCTTTTGCCTGTTGCCCTAGCCAGAACTTCCAATATTATGTTGAATAGGAGTGGTGAAATAGGGCATCTTTGTCTTGTGCCATTTCTCAAAGGGAATACTTGTAGTTTTGCCCATTCAGTATGATATTGGCTGTGGATTTGTCATAAATAATGCTTATTATTTTTAGATACATTCCATCTGTATCTAGTTTATTGAGAGTTTTTAGCATGAAGCAGTGTTGAATTTTGTCAAAAGTCTTTTCTGCATCTATTGAGATAATCATGTGTTTTTTGCCATTGGTTCTGTTTATGTGATGGGCTATGTTTATTGATTTGTGTATCTTCAACCAGCCTTGCATCCTTGGATGAAGCTGATGTGATTATGGTGAATCAACTTTTTGATGTGCTGCTGGATTATGTTTACCAGTATTTTATTGAGTGTAGATAATCAGCCCTACATCACCCGTGGGTACCCTGTGTTTGGTAGTGACAAAGGAATGAGAAAAAGACAGATTAAGAGAGATAGTGGGACCAGGGGACCATCACTCATTACTTTGGAGGAGACAGTGAAGGCCCAAGCCCTGATCATCCGCACTATTTATTGGTTACAATCACTTTGATCTACAGGGTAGGGGTAGATACATGGTGGAGTGAATCAGTGAGCTGGAAGTGAATCAGTGAGCTGGAAGTGAGTCAGTGAGCTGGAACTGGTGTGTCATTCTAAGGATTGATAACAGTGGCAGTTTGGGAGTTTCACAAAATAAGAACATGTGGTTATCTTTAGCTTATTATCTATGTGCAGCTGGTGGAACTCAGGCCTTACAAGAAGCCTACAAGTTTGGCTACGTCATAGTGCTGCGAAGGGGTTTTATGTCCTTGAGCACAATGTTTATAGTAATACAGCATAGGTCACCCAGCACTGGAACATGAGGCATGGAGAGGCCTTCCTCCTCAGGGACCTCCTCGGTTTTCCGCAGTTTGTTGTTCCTTGTTTATGTTTTATTCATAACCAATTTATGTAGGCATTCTATAAGTCCTTTCCCAACAACTGAAGATTTTTGCATCAATGTTCATCAGGGATATTGGCCTGACATTTTCTTTTTTTGTTGTATCTTTGCCAGGTTTTGGTATCAGGATGATCCTGGCCTCATAAAATGACTTATGGAGGAGTTCCTCTTCTTCTATTGTTTGGAATAGTTTCAGAAGGAATGAACCAGCTCCTCTCTGTACCTCTGGTAGAATTTGACTGTGAATCCATCTGGTCCTGGGCTTTTTTGATTGTTAGGTTATTAATCCCTGCCTCAATTTCAGAACTTGTTATTGGTCTCTTCAGGGATTCAACTTCTTCCTAGCTTAGTCCTGGAAGGGTTTATGTGTCCAGGAATTTATCCATTTCTTTTAGATTTTCTAGTTTATTTGCATAGAGGTATTTATAGTATTCTGTGATGGTAGTTTGTATTTCTGGTAGTTTGTATTTCTGGTGATATCTCCTTTATCATTTTTTATTATGTCTATTTGTTTCTTCTCTCTTTTCTTCTTATTAGTCTGGCTAGCAGTCTATCTATTTTGTTAATCTTTTCAAAAAACAACAGTTCCTAGATTTGTTGATTTTTTTTAAAGGATTTTTCATGTCTCTGTCTCTTTCGGTTGCTCTGATCTTAGTTGTTTCTTATCTTCTGGTAGCTTTTGAATTTGTTTTCTTTTGCTTCTTTATTTCTTTTAATTGTGATGTTAGGTTGTTGATTTTAGATCTTTCCCGCTTTCTCCTGTGGGCATTTAGTGCTATGAATTTCTGTCTAAACACTGCTTTAGCTGTGTCCGAGAGATTCTGGTACATTGTGTTTTTATTTTCATTGGTTTCAAAGAACTTATTTATTTCTGCCTTAATTTTGTTATTTAGCCAGTAATCATTCAGGAACATGTCATTCAGTTTCCATGTAGTTGTGCAGTTTTGAGTGATTTTCTTAATTTTGAATTCTAATTTGATTATACTGTGGTCTAAGAAAGTGTTATGATTTCCATTTTTTTTTTTTTTGCATTTGCTGAGGAGTGTTTTATTTTCAGTTATGTGGTCAATTTTAGAATAATGTGATGTGGTGCTGAGAAGAATGTATATTCTGTAGATTTGGGGTGGAGAGTTCTGTATGTGTCTATTAGGTCTGCTTGGTCTAGAGCTGAGTTCAAGTCCTGAATATCCTTGTTAATTTCCTGTCTCATTGATCTAATATTGACAGTGGGATGTTAAGTCTCCCAGTATTATTGTGTGGGAGTCTAAGTCTCTTTGTAGGTCTCTAAGAACTTGCTTTATGAATCTTGGTGTTCCTGTATTGAGTGCATATGTATTTAGGATAGTTGGCTCTTCTTGTTGAATTGCTTACCGTTCATTTTTTTTTTTTTTAATAATTAAGCGAATCCCTCAATAAGTTGAGCCCAGGTGTCCTGTTTCCTGAGCTTGGAGCATGTTTGGATAACAAAGACATCCCTAGGATATTTGAGTCTACTTTTTAGTTTCAACCTGAAGAGAAAACTGAGTAGGTGTTGGGCAGGAATTGGTGAGACTCCTGACTTGAGATCTTGCTAAATGGACATTTAACTGTGTGCTCCTTCCTACTAGTCTGTAAATGCGGTCCCCCCAACTGCTGTTTTCAGATTGCTTTGAAATAAAGCTTACTTTTCTATTAAAAAAAAAAAAAAAAAAGCTCACAAATAGCTAGGATTACAGGATGCCCAGCTAATGTTTGTATTTTTTAGTAGAGACAGGGTTTTGCCATGTTGGCCAGACTGGTCTCGACATTACCATTATGTAATGTCCTTTTTTGTCTCTTTTGATTTTTGTTAGTTTAAAGTCTGTTTTATCAGAGACTAGAATTCCAACCCCTGCTTCTTTTTGCTTTCCATTTGTTTGGTAAATATTCCTCCCTCTTTTTATTTTGAGCCTATGTGTGTCTTTGCATGTGAAATGGGTCTCCTAAATACAGCACACCAACAGGTCTTGACTCTCCTAAATACAGCACACCAGTGGGTCTTGACTCTATCCAATTTGCCAGTCTGTGTCTTTTAAATGGGTCATTTAGCCTGTCTACATTTAATTCTAATATTGTTATGTGTGATTTGATCCTGTCATTACGATACTAGCTGGTTATTTTATCTGTTAGTTGACGTGGTTTCTACATAGCGTTGATGGCCTTTTCAATGTGGTATGTTTTTGCAGTGGCTGGTAATGGTTATTCCTTTCTAGGTTTAGTGCTCCCTTCAGGAGCTATTGTAAGGGCAGGACTAATGGCGACAAAAATCTCTCAGCATTTGCTTGTCTGTAAAGGATTTTATTTCACCTTCACTTATGAGGCTTTATTTGGCTGGATATGAAATTCTGGGTTGAAAATTCTTTTCTTTAAGAATGTTGAATATTGGTCCCCACTCTCTTCTGGCTTATAGGGTTTCTGCAGAGAGATCCACTGTTCATCTAATGGGCTTTTCTTTGTGGGTAACATGACCTTTCTCTCTGGCTGCCCTTAGTATTTTTTCCTTCCTTTCAACCTTGGTGAATCTGACAATTATGTGTTCTGGGGTTGCTCTTCTCAAGGTGTATCTTTGTGGTGTTCTCTGTATTTCCTGAATTTGAATGTTGGCCTGTCATGCTAGGTTGGGGGAAGTTCTCCTGGATAATATCCTAAAGAATGTTTTCCAACTTGGTTCCATTCTCCCATCACTTTCAGGTACACCAATCAAAGGTGAATTTGGTTTTTTCACATAGTCCCATATTTCTTGGAGGCTTTGTTTCTTTTCACTCTTTTTTCTCTAATCTCGTCTTCTAGCTTCATTTCATTGAGTTGATCTTCAATCTCTGATATTCTTTCTTCTGCTTGATCACTTCAGCTATTGACACTTGTATATGATTCATGACATTCTCATGCTGTGTTTCTCAGCTCCTTCATGTCATTTATGTTCTTCTCTAAACTGGTTATTCTCGTTAGCAATTCTTCTAACTTTTTTTCAAGGTTCTTAACTTCCTTGAGTTAGAACATGCTTTATTAGCTTGGTGAAGTTTGTTGTTACTCACTTTCTGAAGCCTACTTCTGTCAATTCATCCAACTCATTCTCCATCCAGTTTTGCTGTCTTGTTGGTGAGGAGTTATCATCCTTTGGAGGAGAAGAGGTGTTCTGGTTTTTGGAATTTTCAGTCTTTTTGTGCTAGTTTTTCCTCATCTTCGTGGATTTATTGATCTTTGGTCTTTGATATTGGTGACCTTTGGATGGGGTTTTTGTGTGGATGTCCTTTTTGTTGACGTTGATGCAATACCTTTCTGATTGTTAGTTTTTCTTCTAACAGTCAGGCCCCTCTGCTGCTGGCCTGCTGGAGTTTGCTGGAGTTTGCTGGAGGTTCCCTTCAGACCCTCATTTCCTGGATAAGAAGTTTTTCCTATCCAAAGTTATATTTACATATCTATCTTTATGCATTTTATTTTATATTTAGTTTCTTAAACACATCTGGATTTATTTTTGTATCTCTCCATGTATGAGATACCAGTTCAACTTTATGTGTTGCCAGATGGATGGCCAGTTGTTCCCACCTTCTTCATGAAATAAACTATATTTGCTGATTATGAAAATGACCTTTGTCAAATAGTGGATCTCTACTTATGTTGTGATGTATTTCTAAACTACTAGTTTTGTTCCATTGATCTATTTTTTTTCCTGTGACAATACAATTGAATTGCAGAAAATGTATAATAACTTTTAATATCAGGTAGAATGAGTATTCTTCCATTACACTGTTTCTTTACACATTTCTATAATTCTGCTGTACTAACTTTAAGATAATTTATCCATATCCCTTTAAAAAATCTTTGGGATTGAAACTACAAAATATATATTAATTTTGGGGGAAATTAACATTTTAAAGATACTAAGTTTTCCCATCTAAGAATATAGTACAGATCTTCATTTGCTTGTTTGGGTTTTGTGTCCTTTAATAACAAGCTTTTCTATGTTGTTCTTCACATAGATCTTGAATTTTTTGTTAAATTAACACTTTAGTATTTGATAGTTTTTGTTGTTATTGTAAATGTATTATTTTGTACCATTTCAATTTCAAGCCACATTGCTATAAAAAGAGATATTGATTTTTGTATTATGTCTTGCATTTGTCCTCTTTGCCAATCTTTCTTAATCTTAGTTCTCTTACTGAAGAATTTTGTTTCTGCTTTTTGTTCTTTTTTGTTGTATGTTTAAGGGGCTTGAAATGGGCATTAGGATTGCTATAAAAGAAATTCATAGAGAAATGTAAATTTAATATAATGCTATAGCAGGTTAAATAGTATTTTAAAAGTGAAAAGTTGATTTGTTTTGTTTTTCTGTTTGTTTTTTAATCTTTTACCTCCCATTTGAAATACAAAGCACTGGGCTTTTGGATTTTTGGATCACATCATAGAATTTCTTCCATAATCAAGGGAAGCTACCTCAGGAAATAATGTAGAAGCAGTAAAAGGGAACTTTATTTCTTTTTTGTCCTGAGATAATTATGAGTAGAGACAACTGAAGATGAGACCAAAGTTGGTGAGATATTGGACAGAATATACAGATTCATGAGAACTTGTCAGCTTGAAAATTGTAGATCGGGAGAACCCTAGCTATAGTCCCCATTATTTATCTGAAGAGGTCACCATACAGAACAAATCCATGCTAACATAGGAATCATGGTCAACCACAAAGAGAATCTACTTTGTAGTTTAGGGGGTTCCTTTGGTCATATGTGGCATGGGCACATATACGAAATCCAGTAAGAATCCTATGGAGCCATAGTGGAAGCCAGGTGTCATTATACAATAGTTCTTGGTCATGCAGGTTTTTTCAGAGGCAGAGTTAAACCAGGTGCTAGATGAAGTGTTTCATAGAAACTCAAAATATCTTCAGAACTACTGAAGCCTAGCAAAGGCTTACCCAGCAGAGATGAGCCACCAGGTCTGAATCAAGCTGAAAGAAAATAGACCACAAATTTATCAGTCAAAGAGAGGTACCTAACAATTAAGGATAAGATAAAGCCTGCCAAACACTGGTGGTCTCAAGTAGGCACACAGGCAGAGATTAGCACAAGGTCAATAAGGCCTTTCTACACACTCAGGCACCATTCTAAGGGAACATAAGAAGACAGAAATAAAAAGATTAGGCTATATCTAAAGAGAATATTTAAATTTTTACTTTTTAATTAATGTAAGAGAATTTGACTAAAATTAGATATTTTTCTTGTCACTGTTAAAGAAAAAGTTTTTTCCCTGGACACTCAGTAAAAATTGCAAGAAATATTTTATTCAAGATTTGCAGTAGGGGTCAAAACTATTGTAAAAAAGAGATTGAACTCAACTCTTACTACAAAAGAACATATAGGGATTTAACGCCAACTGCAGGATGAGGGAGTGAATGGAAAAGTACTAAGAGGAACTTTGTTAGGTATCGATGATGGAGGAAGAGGGGTTTGATTGAATATCAAGGGTAGGGGATTCTTGCTAAGTTGGCTTAGCAGGATTCTTTGTTAAACTGACTTAGCAGAAGTTGGCAGTAATGTTGAGTTGACAATGTACAATCTCACCTGCTGATGCATAGCAATTTTTTCCTTTAATGTAAAACAAATTTCTCTGTTTTGTTGATATAATGTTATTCCTGTAATTATAAAATGTCCTTTTTTAATCATTCTCTAAATTTTTAATAAAAGATGACATAACATCCTATATACTTTTTTCTAACTTAATTTTAATTTTTAATTTTTGCATACATAGTTTAAAAAGTCAAATAGTTCTTGGCTGGGCGCGGTGGCTCATACCTGTAATCCCAGCACTTTGGAAGGCCGAAGCAGGTGGATCACAAGATCAGGAGTTTGAGTTCGAGACTAGCTTGACCAACACAGTGAAACCCCGTCTCTACTAAAAATACAGAAATTAGCTGGATGTGGTGGCGGGGTGCCTGTAGTCCCAGCTACTTGGGAGGCTGAGGCAGGAGAATCGCTTGAACCCCGGAGGTGGAGGTTGCAGTGAGCCGAGATCGTGCCACTGCACTCCAGCCTGGGCAAAAGGGTGAAACTTTGTCTCAAAAAAAAAAAAATAGTCAAATAGTTCTTAAAGGCTAATAATGAAAATAATGATTCCTGCCTCATTACAACATACCCTTGATCCACAGATTCTTTAACAAAGTCCGTATAGTCAATATTAATGATTTTTTGAATAATAATACAGTTGAAATAATCATTTTTCTTTCAAAGCTTAGATTTATTTAGAATTCACAAATGGGAATCTTAGGAATTTCTTAGGAACGTTGTGTTCCTTATGGTTATTTTGGTAAACATTTCAAATATTCCATTTCTTTTTCTGTTTTTGTTTGTTTGTTTGTTGTTGTTGTTTTTTGGTTTGTGAAAGAAACTGCTTTCTTGATTTTTACTGACCTATTCTTTCTCCCCTTTCTTTTTCTGTTTTTTCTATTAACTCTTCTTGGTGCAATTCAAATAGCAGCTCCTCCTGTAGCTAGTCACCTTCCCTTTTTGGTCTCAAATGTCTTTTTTGGAACTTACTTCATTATATTACAACTGTTTATGTACCTGTCTCTTCTTCTACCTTGTGAATTCATGAAGGGCAGAAGCTGAATCTGACAGACTTTTGTACATATAACACTAATACATGGCTGGACACAGAAAAGTGCTCAAAGACAATTTTGTATGTAAGTGCTACGGAAGAAGCAGAAATAAAAAAAATACTTGTGATATTTACAAACGATATCAAGAGATGACACAAGTAAGCCAGTTTTCTTTTTTCCTTTTTGTCACAGAAATAGGTTCTCTACATTACAATTTTTTAAAAATAATTACAGAACATTTTCTCCTTCTGTATGTTATTATTTAGTTATGTGGCTATCTGCAAAGAAAAAAGAGACAATTAGAAAAGATTTAAGAAGGAGATGGAAAAGAGAGTGATCAGAGTACTGGGAGGCAGGGGTGAAAGAAGAACCAAGGATTGTGGTCTCACTAGGAAGAATTTTAGTTTTATATTTTTTTACTTTTAATTTTTGTGGGTATATAGTAGGTATATATACATATATATATTTATTTTTTGTGGATAGCAGGAATATATATATATTATATGTATATTAAAGAGAGAGATATATATATAATATATATATGTATATTAAAGAGATGTCTGCACTCCTTTTGGGGGTTTGCGGATAGTAGGAATATACATATGTATACGTATGTATATTCCTACTATCCGCAAACCCCCAAAAGGAGTGCAGACATCTCTTTAATATACATATATATTCCTACTATCCCATTAACCATTCCCACCTTTCCCATACCCTTCTATTACCCTTCCTAGCCTCTGGAATATATATACATATATATTCCTACTATCTATGTACCCCCCCAAATTAAAAGTTATATGTATACATATATATGGTGCATGAGATGGTTTGATACAGGCATGCAATGTGAGATAAACACTTCATGGAGAATGCGTTGTCCATCCCCTCAAGCATTTGTTCTTTGAGTTACAAACAATCCAATTGCACTCTTTAAATTATTTCAAAATATATGATTAAGTTATTGATTATAGTTACCCTGTTGTATTATCAAATACTAGGTCTTATTCATTATTTCTAACTATATATATATATATATAGTACTCATTAACCATTCCCACCTTCCCCATACCCTTCTCTTACCCTTTCTAGCCTCTGATAACCATCCTTCTACTCTCTATGTCCATGAGTTTAATTGATTTGATTTTCAGATCCCACAAATAATTGAGAACATGTGATATTTGTTTTTTGTGCCTGGTTTATTTTCCTTAACATAATGATCTCAAATTTCATCCACATTATTGCAAATGACTGGATCTCATTCTTTATTATGGCTGAATACTACTCTGCTGTGTATATGTACCACATTTTCTTCATCAGTTCATCTGTTGATGAACACTTAGAATGCTTCCAAATTTTAACTTTGTTAACAGAGCTGCAACAAATATAGGAGTACAGACATCTCTTTAATATATTGATTTCCTTTTTTTAGATATATACCCAGAAGTAGAATTGCCAGATTATATGATAGCTCAGTATTTATTCTTTTGAGGAAGCTCCAAACTGTTCTCCATAGTAGTTGTACTAATTTACATACCTACCAACAGTGTACAATTGTTCCCTTCTCTCCACATCCTCACCAGCATTTGTTATTGCCTCTGTTTTGGATATAAGCCACTTTAACGGGAGCAAGACGATATCCCATTGTAGTTTTGATTTGCATTTCTCTGATTATCAGTGATGATGTTGAGTACCTTTACATAGTCCTATTTGCCATTTTTGTGTCTACTTTTAAGAAGTGTCTATTTGAATCTTTTGCCCATTTTTTTTCTCAGATTATCAGATTTTTTTCTATAGAGTTGTTTGAACTCCTTATACATTCTATCCCTTGTCAGATGGGTAGTTCACGAATATTTTCTCCCATTCTATTGGTTGTTTCTTCACTTTTTTGATTGTATCTTTTGCTTTGCAGAAGCTTTTTAACTTGACGTGATCTCATTTGTCCATTTTTGCTTTGGTTACTTGTGCTTGTGGGGTATTGCTCAGGAAATCTTTGCCCAAAGCAATGTCCTAGAGATTTTCCCCAATGTTTTCTTGTAGTAGTTTCGTAGTTTGAAATCTTAGATTTAAGCTTTTAATCCATTTTGATTTGATTTTTGTATATGGCAAGAGATAGTGGTCTAGTTTTGTTCTTCTGAGTATGGATATCCAGTTTTCCCCATACCATTTATTGAAGAGACTGTCTTTTCCTTAATGTATGTTCTTGGCACCTTTGTCAAAAATGAGTTCACTGTAGGTGTGTGGGTTTGTTAGTTTTATACTTAATCCAACTGTTATTTAATTATGTCAACTCAAGCCGAAATAACTCTAAGGAAGCAACATATTACTAGTAAATATATAACTACATCTAAGTAGTAAAGGCTATTTATAAATGAGAGATTTCATGTCAATGGTGGCATTTAAACTGGAGCCAAATGACTATGAATAATATTATGGAAGACTTGGTCTAGATCAATCGTTTACAAACTCAGGTCCTTATTGATGTTCCTTGCGTTCTAAGGTTTTGAGGGAGGGGGAGCTGATGAGGTGTTTATCATCCCCTTCAATTAGAACAGTTGTGCTTTTATTAGTTTTATATGTTGAGGTTTCAAGTAAAGAAGTTAAAGGAGTGTTCCACTGATTGAACAACTTTTGAAAACTGCTAGTCTATATTACATTGCTTCTCAAACTTGGCTGTGCATCAGAATCCCCTGGAGAGATTCATAAAAGCACTAATTTCTGGGTATTTTTCCATATCTACTAAATCTAAATCTATGGAGTTGGATTGTAATGTCTGTATTTTTACCAAGCTCCTCAGGCAAGTTTTATTTAGCTGGCTTTGAAAGTAATGTCCTCTAAGGATCTTTCCAAATTTTGTTTCTGTAATTCTTTTTAAATTTAGTTAGATTTATAACAAGAAAAAATATTCACCATCACAGATAGTATCTAATTCCATGCTTGTGGATTATCAAGAACACTGGATTAAAGAATAAAAACCACTAGATACCTAACATCACAGTAGCCTAAACTTGGTTTATGAAGTACAAAAAAATGGATTGCTTGAGTAAATATAGAAATGCCTAAGCAATACACAATCATATATATATGCTATATTTAGAATACTGAGAAGGAAAAATGTACACAATAAGTAATTTTCACATCTAATTATGGTGTCTTTTCAAGGCTGAAATATAGATATACAATTCTGGATAGAAAAAAGTCTTTAATGTTGGAGGAATTAGCTCGATCCTAAGAGTCTGGGGGATCATGGGATTTCATTAGAATATGTGCTAGTGACTTGCTAATTATGAAAGCTACTAGTAGTTACGGTTCCTACTCTAAAGCCTCAAAGCTGGAATTTCCTGGGTGAGGGTAAATATATTTCAAATTTTGTTTCAATGACAGACTTGTCAATAGTTAGCTGCTTATTGATGATATGCTGCAGGGGTGGTCCAGGAGCTAGTTTTCATTAATATTCATCAATACCTTGAGTGAAGGAAAAGCAAATTAGCTTCTTATGTTAGCAGAAGATTATAAAACGTGATGTGGAAAATGGCATCAGGGAACCAAATTGCACTTTAAATAACCATGATAGGCTTATTTGATAATGAAAATAAATAATCCAAGGTTTATTCTTTTTTGTTTTTTATAGAATATCCTGTAGAAGTAACAGTGGACTAACAACAACAGAAAGTCTAAAAGTCAGTTCAAAATGGAAAAAGCATAAAAGCAAAGGCCATGATTCACTATTCACCTATCTGCTTCCAGCCTCCCTCCTGACCCAAAATGACAGATTAGCCTCGTTCCCAGCAACCTGGCAGCCCGTGAATGGAAGCATAGCACAGCAAGTCTCTCACTTTCAATAGATTTGATGTCAAAAATAAAGAGTAATATGATAATAGCAAGAAGGTGAGAGCAATATAACAGGGCTTAATGGGTGAGTGTTTTCAGGATATGGGAAAAATTGCCACCTTTTAAAGATGTATCTGTACAAATGACACCTTCAGAGGAGCAACTAAAGGTTTTAGGGTGTTAGGGGTTTATAGGCACATCTGTAAATTTCAGGGATCTGTGGCTGCCATAAAACACAGAGGTAAAAGAGAAGCTCAATTTCACTCTGTGAATGAGCTGTCATTATTATGTTTGTGTTTCCTTTCTCTAAAAAAGACTTCAACAGTCTCATCGCATACATTCCTTTTACTCTAAGTTCCTTGCCCTAGTATTGGAAGAAGGGGCCATCAATAACTAGGAAATAAGCATTTACAATATTAAGGAAAGACCATAGAGAAGTAAAAAGACACAGGATAAATATGAAATTCATATTTATTCTAGGCTACCTTACAGTATATGCTGTATATCCTTTAATTTGAAGTTATTACTGAGGTAGCTCTGTTTCTTTATTCACTCATCATTCATTCATCCATTAACAATTTTTAAACATATAATAGTATCTTCTGGACACTTTGATAAATCCTGGAGATTTCGTGGTGAGCAAGATAAACACTTTCTTCTGAGATTCTAACTGAGTGGGGAAAAATTTTAACAACCTTTTTTTTTTTTTGAGATGGAATTTCACTCTTGTTGCCCAGGCTGGAGTGCAATGGCGCAGTCTTGGCTCACCACAACCTCTGCCTCCCGGGTTCCAGCGATTCTCCTGCCTCAACCTTCCAAGTAGCTGGGATTACAGGCATGTGCCCCCATGCCCGGCTAATTTTGTATTTTTAGTAGATACAGGGTTTCTCTACATTGGTCAGGCTGGTCTCAAACTCCCAACCTCAGGTGATCCACCTGCCTTGGCCTCCCAAAGTGCTGGGATTATAGGTGTGAGCCATCACACCTGGCCTAAACAAGTTTTACAAATAAAATAATAATGCTAGCTTAGAGGAGTATGTTTTTCTTTGATCACAGACAGAGGTCAAGTCCAAAAATGCTTGCATGTGAACAACATTTAAGATGATCCATAAAGGGAGGGAAGAATGATCAGTAGGAAAGAAAGGGACAGATAACATAGTCAGATCTTTAAAAATGTGAGAGCTTGGAGTTATTGCTATAAGTGGAAAGTGGTGGTAGCAGCAGTGGAGTGTGTGTGTGTGTGCACTGCTGCAACAATTTTTGAAATTTCAAAAGCAAGAATTGTTATGAATTTTAGATTCAGCAAGGACAACTCTGCTCAGCAAAAATAATGCATATGCTTTATTGTGTTGTGAAAATTGTTCCCTGGAATAGTAGCTTTTATTTAACTTTGACCCATGCTAAGAAACACATTTACCTCATTAGTAAGTACACATATATATGAAATAAATGTTTCATAAAATGATATTTACCTCACTCTAGTGTGAGGCACTCATATTTTTAATCTATTCTGTTTTATTTTTCCCATTTTTTTCTTCTTTTGGTAAAATAACAGCATAAAATAGATCAGTTTAACCATTTTTAAGAACGCAGTTCAGTAGCATTAAGTATATTCATATTACTGAGCAACTACCACCCCCATCCATCTCTAGAACATTTTTAATTTTCCTAAATTGAAACTTTGTACCCATTCAACAATAATTCCCCATTACTCCATTCCCTGGCAACCACCATTGTACTTGCTGTCTCTATGAACGAGGCTGCTCTTGACCTCATATAAGTGGAATCACATAATATTTATTCTCTTGTGATTGGTTAATTTCACTTAATATAATATCTTCTAGATTCATACATGTAGCGTGTGTCAGAATTTCCTTCCTTTATAAGGTTTTCTCCATTTTGAAAATTTAGTGTTCTAATGATTTATATATACAAACTCATTTAAACCTAAAAGAATATATATTTATTATTATATATAATACATATAGATACATTTTTCTATTACATTAAAGCAACACATTTTAGATCCACTGAAATATCTTTGTCTCACCTATGAGTCAAAGCTCATAGTTTGAAATCTCTGATCAATGGCATTTCCTGAAGCTAAGTCTTAGCTAAATGCAAGGCATGGATTCAGGGGTAACCTAAGATGAAGAAAAATAAAGATATTCAAAAAGGAACCAATTGATATGAGTCTACATTGTATGCATACTAAAAACTAAAAGCAGTAATACATTTTCATTGGTTAGGATCCAAAATAATGGTGACATTATGAAGTCTAAACACTGATGAAAGACCCTGAACCATGAGGTATAAAAAAATGACAAGAAGAATGCTTAGCCCAGCAAATATGATGGCTTTTTAAGTATCAAGGACTCCTTTAATCACAATTGCTCTAATTCCTATTATCACATGGCATGGTAATAATAATAACCTATACTTAACAGTGTGTGTTAGGCACTCTTCTCAGTTCTTGTGGCAGAGACATATATATTTCACTTAATATAATATCTTTTAGATTCCTACATGTTGTAGCATGTGTCAGAATTTCCTTCCTTTATTTTGAAAGCATAAGATAAAGAAAAATAGAGATATTGAAAAATGAGCCAATTGATATGTGTCTATGTTGCGTGCATACCGAAAACTAAAAGCAACATGCTTTGCACTGGTTAGGATCCAAAATGATGGTGACGTTATGAAGTCTAAGAACTGATGAAAGACCCTGAACCATGATGTAAGAGGAGCCACCAAACCAAACCCACTTACTATTCCTTATGCCAGCTATTTAGAAAAGAGTAGCGATCGAGTTTCCACCTGTGACTGGTACCAAACCCCCCTTACTATTCTTCCTAGGCAAATCACTGGCCTTCATTTTCCAGGACTTTCATGTGTGAGCGTGGCACATGACTGATGACTGGTTCTGAACAGTAGGATGTGAGTTGAAGAGATGTGGGACAGCTTCAGGCCATGGTGGCTAAGAGCCTGTGGCCTTCCTCATGCTTCTGCCTTGTGATTATCTGTACCAGAAACAGAGGATCCAGTGGAAGATGTCAAGGTCCTCAGGGACAATGATCCTCCCAGATAGAAGGAGACTGTATCCTTGAATTGTCCAATTTTCTAGTGAAAACAGCAAGAATAAGTCTTGGTTATCATAAGGATCTAGGATTTGGGGCTTTTCTTTTGATATAGCAATTAGCTTACCCTTATTAAAAGTGGACCTAACATATTAACATGAATCTTCTGAGATAAGAAATATTACTTTTCTTATAGCCATTGTAAATAGGATAAACATGAGACCAGAGAGTTTAAGTAACTTTCCCGAAGTCACACAGTTACTAAGTGTTAGGGGCTGAGGTTCCAGAGTTCATGCTCTTTACCATTGAAGTCAACCCATTGGCACTGGGTAGCACTTAACTCATTTAATTATTAGTAGCAATTCCATGAGGTATTATCCTCATTGTATAGGTGAGGAAATTGAGTTTGACAAATAATAAATGTTTACTAGGTCCAGAATTAACATTTGAGCTCATGTTTGTAAGATTCCAGAGCTCTTTTTAGTATGTCATATTTTCTACAACATGGCATACAATGAAGATAAAAGATTGATGAAATTCTGTAGAGCGGAGGAAGCCACAGGAGCAGAAGACACAGAGAACTCAATTTTGGTTTAACCATGGAAGATTTTTCTAGTGATTTATCTGTCCTAAAAACAGAATGAGGTTGCCTCATGACGTGGTGACTCCTCATCACGGGATTGTAACACAGGCTGGATGAGATTTTGAAACAGATTTTTAAAAGAGGATTGCTGTATGGGCTGTGTGTTTTACTTGGAAATAAAAAATGCCTTTGATATGTGAAATTCCGTGATAAGGACCTGTAAGAAGGTTGGGTACTTAGGATTCCACAGTGCAAAGCCTTGACTGCACCGCCATATGGGAAGTGACAATCTGTGGAACTTGAATGTGGCAGGTTAGATGGAGTTAATAATTAACAATGCATAAATTCCATTATCTATTTGATATTGTTAGAATTAGGTGCCAGTTGCAGTTGGAGACTTGATCGCTGCTGTTAGACCTCTCTTCTAATTAGCAGGCATAAGAATCTGGTTGTGAGCCTGGGATGTTGCTGAAGGCAAGGGAAACAACCTCAGAGAGAAGTGACAGAAGAAGAACAGATGTAAATGTTTTATGCCCTGATAGGCCATTTCCTTGCCCCTGCCTCTGTCTGGAGACTCGGTGTCCTGAGACACATCCACTCTCTTCAAGGAGGCTGCCTGACCCTGACCAGACGCTTCATCATTTAATGTATTCACTATGTCTGAGGTCGCTTCAATTTTTCAGGTCCTCATCTAGCTGCCTGGGGATAAGTGCATAAAAAGCCTATCATCAAAACATCATGCCCTCAACCCTACAAGTCTTCTGGTATCCTCTCCCGAATTTCAAAAACATAGATAAAATGCAAGTCTCATTTTACATCCAGTGTGGAATAATTTTTTTTCTTTGCTTTACAGTATGTGCCAAATCTGATTCCTGTGACAATTCATATTGTACAAAGTGCAAGGAAGCTTTTCAACCTGTTCTTTTTTTTTCTCCCTTCCATATGGCTGATTGATTCATCTCATACTACAAACTTTTTTTCTCCCTAAAATGTGATCTCTGGTGCTTTAAATGAATATATCATTGCTTAAATGGTGCAGCATGGCATAGTGTTTCCATTTCAAAGCACAGGCTATGGAGTTGGAGAGAACTGAGATTAAAATACAGCTCTGACGACTTATTAGCTATGAAACACTGAGCAAGTCAGTTAATATCTTTCGGTCTCCATTTTCTCAACTGAAAAACTGACATGAATCTGAAGCTGCAAATTTCTTCTCTTATCTAAGATTTTTTATATCCCTCAATTATGTTATTTACCATGTATTAATTTACAACAAATATTCATTTCATGATTTCTGTGTTTTGGTCAGTGTTAAGCACAGGACATATATCAGCGAACAGGAGCAGAGTGGTACTCTGCTCTCATGGAGCTCAAGGTATGGTAGAAAATATAAATTAAACAGCCAATTACCCAGTTTATAACTTAATTACATTGGTGAGTAGTGCCATGAAGGAGAAGAATGGGGATTTAAAGGTGATTAATAGGGGACAATGACCTATTATAAGGGATTCGGGAAGGCTGACATGAGCAAATGATACTTACGTTAACTTCATTCATTAATGTGTTTATTATTTATTCAACAAGCATTTATTGAATACTGGTAATATTCCCAGCATTAAAATAGGTTTTAGGGATATTGTGGAGAAAAAAGGTAGGCAAAATTCTCTCAAAGGGCTTAAAATCTAAAATGATGGGTTTTTTTTCTAACTTCATTCTCAGTACCAAAATACGCTATTGGAGACTTAGGAGAATTTCTTAAAAGACAATAAAATAGAGAAGTCACTTTGAGGTGAAAGCATTGGCATTTGTTTTACGGAAGAAAAGAAAAACAGGAAAGAAATTTAAAGTAAGTTAGAATAAAGCTTTGCCCGAGATAAATATGGAGAAGAAAAAATTTATGTGTAAAACTTAGTAATTTGTCTGGGGGAACTTAGTTCGATGCCAGAATGAGTTTTGATGAGACTATTACTGGAGCCGTTACTCAGCTCTCTGATTTGGTTGGGTGCTTATTCCTTTTAAAATAAATGGTTACATTATTCACTAGCTTGCAGACTCAATGACAGTGCAAAGCAAGTTACGTAATTTGTGAATTCTGTTGTGATATTCAAATAGCACCCTGATACCTACCTATTTAGAAAATCAGAAGACTTTTTCCTCATTATGAACATTCCGTCTGTTCTTAACGTTGGGGGAAATTCATGGTGTAATTCGTTGGTAGTAGTTTGTTAACATGTAAATATGACTATAGCATCCATACACACAGATGCAATAATCATCAACTTGCCTACCAAATCAAGTGAGTGTCACATATGAAATGTTCAATGTATCAGCAAGATTTTTGACTTTGCTTCTAAATATTTCTTAAGACTTACTGTTCTTGTCATCACTACCTTTTCTAAATCACAATCACCTCTATCCTGCAATAATTGCAATGACTTTTCTGTTGGTCTAAATTCTGTTTATTGTGACACCCCCTTAACATGAGTCTTCACATTGCAGCCAGAATGACCTCTTCAAAAATGTAAACCTGATCAAACTAGTTTCTATTATCTTCAGAATTATGACAAAATTTTCCTATGACGTGGACTGGTTTGACTCCTCTTTACCTTTACAGCCTCATCATGAATGAAGTCCCCACTAACATTTTTAGAAAATTTGATATATTTTATTTTTTTAGAGTAGCTTTAGATTCATAAAATAATTGAGACATTTTCCATATATCCTCTGTCCCTACACATTCATAGCCTCCCCCATCATCAACATTCGCAACCAAAGCGGTGCATTTGTTACAACTGATGATCAGCACTGACACATCATGATCAGTCAGTACACGTATTTTGCGTTAGGATTCATTCTCGGTGTTGTATATCATATGGGTTTGCACAAATGTATCATACAGAGTAGTTTCACTCCCTGAAGTAACTTCTCTACATCCCCTAAAATCCTATTAACTGCTGATCCTTTTGCTGTCTTCATAGTTTTGCCTTTTTCCAGCATGTTTTATAGTTAGAATCATACACTATGTAGCCTTCTCAGATTGGATTCTTTCACATAGTAATATATATTTAAAGTTTCCTTCATGTCTTTCCATGACTAGATAGATCATTTTTTAGTCTTAAATTATATTTCATTGGTTGGATTAATGAAAGATGTTTTGCGTTGCTTCTATGTTTTGGCAATTGTAAATCAAGCTGCTGTAAAGTTCAGGTTTTTGTGTGGACATACTTTTTCACCTCTGCAAGTACATATCAAGTAGTGTGATTTCTGGCTTATGTGGTAAGAATATGTTTAGTTTTATAAAAAACTGCCAACCTGCCTTCCCAAGTGGCTGCACCATTTGCATTCTCACCAGCAGTGAGCGAGAGTTCCTGTTGCTCCACATCCTCACTAGCATTTGGTGTTGTCAGTGTTTCTGGGTTTGGGTCATTGTAATAGATGTGTAGTGGTATCTTACTCTTGATTTAATTTGCATTTTCCTGATGACATATGTTTTTTCATACGCTTATTTGCCATCTGTATATCCTCTCTGGTGATATGTCTGTTATGGTACACACACATATATATACATACACACACACACACACATATCATATATATGTATTATACATATGTGTGTGTATGTGTATATATATATAATATATATATATATTTTTTTTTTTTGAGACAGAATTTTGCTCTGTCACCCAGGCTGGAGTGCACTGGTGTAATCATAGCTTACCACAGCCTTGGCCTCTTGGTATCAAGTGATCTCCCTGGGCTCAAGTGATCCTCCCACCACAGTCTCCTCAGTAGCTGGGACTAACGCACATGCAATCATACCTGGCTATTTTTTTTTTTTTTTTTTTTTTTTTTTTTTTTAGTAGAGACAAGGACTCACTATTTTGCACAGGTGGGTCTCAAACTCCTGAGCTCAAGAGATTCTCCTTACTTAGCCTCTCAAAATGCTAGGATTACAGACATGAGATACTGCACCCAGCCTGTTAAGGTCTTTGGTTTTCTTTTTTTCCTTCTTGTTGAATTTTAAGAGTTCTTTGTACATTTTTGACAAGTCCTTTTTCCAATAGATGTGTCTTCTGCAAATAATTTCTCCCAGTAAGTGGCTTATATTTTTGAATTTTTTAATATCTTGATTGCTTCACACAGAGCAGAAAATTTTAATTTTACTGAAGTCCAGTTTATCCATTCTTCTATAGATTTTGCCTTTGGCATTGTGTCTACAAAGTCATCATCAAATCAATGACATCTACATTTTCTCCTACATTATCTTCGTGGACTTTATAGTTCTGCATATTACATTAAGATCTGCAATCCATTCTGGGTTTTTGAGAAGGGCATCAAGATCTGTGTCTATACTCCTTTTTGCTTCTTTGCATGTGGATGCTTAATTGTTCCATTTTCATTTGTTGAAAATATTTTTTTTCTCCATTGCATTGCCTTTAACTCTTTGTCACATATTAGCTAATTATATTTATTTGAGTCCATTTCTAGGCTGTCTCTTTATTCCATAGATCAATTAATTTATTCTTTCTCCAATATCACACTGCCTTGATTACTGTAGCTCTATAGTAAGTCTTGAAATTTGGTTATATTGGTCCTTCAAATTTGTTCTTCAATGTTTTGCTGACTATGGGGGTCTTTTACCTTAACCACATAAACTTAAGAGGCATTTGTCAATATCCACAAAATAACTTTCTGTGAATTTTGTTTGGGATTGCATTAAATCTAGAAATAATCTAGGAAGAACTGAAACATTGATAATGTTGTTTCTATCTATGAATATGAGCTCTCTCTCCATTTATTTAGTTATTTAATTAAGAGATTTAGAGTTTTTTACATGTGCTTCTTATATGTTATTTTAGTTACCATTTAGGATAAACAGCATTGTTTCCTTAATTTCAAATTCTGCTTTTTTATTACTGGCATACAGGGAATTGGTTGAGTTTTGCAAACTAACCTCATATTCTGCAAGGTTACTATCATCACTTATTGATCTAGGTTTATTTGCTATTTTTGTAAATTCCTTCAGATTTTCTACATGGATAACCATGTCATCTGTGAACAGTTTTATTTCTTGTTTCACCTTTTTTTTTAATCTTTTTGACTCTGAATTATCTAGAACTTCCAATACCTTATTGAAGAACAGAGTGAGATAGGACATCTTTTCCTTATTCCTGATTTTAGTGGGAAAGCTTTGAGTGTGCCACCATTAAGTGTGATGTTAACTGTAAGTATTTTTTGTAAATGTTCTCAGTCAAGTTGAGGAAGTTTCCCTCTCTTCCTCGTTTACTGAGAATTGTTTACGGTGAATGATGTTGAATTTTGTCAACTGCTTTTTCTCTGTATCTATTAATATGATCCTGTGTTTTACTTCTTCAGCCTGTTGAGGGATAGATTACATTGATGAATTTTTCTATGTTGAACCAGGGTTGCATACCTGGGATCGGTTCCACTTAGTTATGATATATAATTCTCCTTACACATTATCAAATTTGATTTACTAATAATTTGTTGAAGATTTTTGCATCTATTTATGTATCTATCTATCATGAGAAATATTGGTATTTAGTTTTATTTCTTGTATTGTCTTAGTCTGGTTTTGATATTATTGGAAATACTGGTCTCAAAGAATTCATTAAAAAGTATTTCCTGTACCTCTATCTTCTGGAAGAAATTGCAGAGAAATGATATAATCTTTATTAAATGGTCTCCCTGACTTTTCAAATCGCCTTACTTTATCTTCCCATACATCACTCTCATATTTCCTTAAAGAACTCATAAATTTTAATGTTTTACATTCATTTTTGGCATTATTATTAATACCTTATTCCCCTTTTCTCCTTTCACACAGAATAGGCCTATAAGGTTAGAGGTTATGTCTACTTTTGCTCATTATTCTAACATATCACTTGGTTTGACGTAACTACCAACTAGTCAATGAACACTTACTTACTGAATTGGATTGAGGGATGAATCAATACATTTGATGGCAAGCCCAAAACATGAAACGTGCACTGTGGAACCTCGAATTATTAATCCTACTGATATATTTTAGAAATCTGTATTCCTTTACCTCTACCTCATAGTTGAAACTATGTGACAGCCTACTCTCACTAGCAGACTTGGAATCTGAGAAGACATGCTCTACTAACAGCATTTTACATTATAGCAGCTGGTTCAATAGATTTCTTTGCAACGTCTTCACTTTCAACACATTCTTTCATCCTTTCATTTATTTCAAATTACCAATGTGAAGTTCTTTTACCTTCTCTATCAATTTCCTGCTTCAATGGGATCTTCATAAATTGAATTTCCAGACTTGCATCACCTCTTCCTTCTTATGATTCGTCTAAAGATAACCTTTCTACCTGCTTTACGTCATTCTCTTCCCATCTCCTCAGGGACGTTACTTTATCTGTTAGTACATTTTCTTAATTGTCAAATAGTAAAAGCCTTTCTAATTTATTATCCTCTCTAATCTTTCTGCAGCATTCAACCATTTCCATTTCTTCCTCCTCCTTAAAATGCTCTCTCCTCCTATTTTTTCTTACACGCACTCTCCTGGTGCTTCTTCTATCTATCACGTCCATTTTGCATCTTCTTTTATTTTTTAATCCCCTGAATATGTATAATCCCCACAAACAAAGATATTGGACCAGCTTACTTCCTTCTATGCAGTTTCCCCCTTAAAAGTCTCATCAACTTAACTACTTAAAAAATTTTTTTAACCCTGTGCTTAAGACAAAGCACCTGCTATTATCTTAAAAGAAACTCCCAGAACCACGTGGTTGAGAGGTCGTCGGGCTCTACAATGGATATGTATCTTCTGATGCACAGCAGGAGGTAATGACAAGATTCAGTCTGATATCTCTTGCAACCAGACACACTGCCATGTTAGAATTAGACAGTGATTTTTTATTCTTTTATATTTAAATCCAAGAACTCTGATTGCACGTCACTTTGTGTGTGGTGCCATTTTCCGTGTGTTCCTTGGCATCTTGCGTGACAGTGATTGGGAGTTTGGGAAATATGAGAGTATACCAAAAGCTGAATATAACTTACCATCAAACTTCTCACCATTAAGAATGACTTTAGCTGTCTTTATTTTCTTCTTTCTTATCTTATTCTCTTCTTATTAATTTACTGACTGACTCATTTATTCAACAAATATTTATGGATCATCACTCAAGATACAGTGGTGAGTAAGAACAGACAACAATCAAATAGCTTCCTGCTCAATGGGGGGACAAATAGCAGTAACGTGAATTTTCTTAGGCATTTTCCCCATACAGATACAGATTGGATCACTTTAATATTTACAGTATATTAATAAATCTTCATGTAATTTTCTGCAATCTGCAAAGGATACCTAGGAACTTTCGGAATCTCCCTCAAGTAATTGAGAGTTTTGAGAGAGTGTTTCACATGTGTTCAGGAATCAGCCTCTTAGCACTGGCTGGGCTCCTTTTCACTGATACTCTTTGCTAGATAAGCTATTTAAAAGAGACTCATTTTACTAAAAGAATGTCAAAGTCCACACAAAAATTTATGTCCCAATGTTCTCAAGGCCTCCAAATACTTAAGGCGCCCAAATGATTTCATATCCACTCCAGACTCTTCATGTCAGTGTCGTAACATTATTCTACGAAAATATATCTTAAATTTCTTATGTAGATAACTCTACCTTCTGTCTATAGCAACTCCTCTTCTTAGGTAATTTGTGGATGGACAGAGAGCATGCGATTGTTAATTTTGTGCATCAACTAGGCTATGAGTACCACAGACTCACACCTAACTGATGCATAAAATTAAGGATCACAGACAATTGAGTCTATGGTACTCAGCTGCTGTTCAAACAGCAGTCTAGAAGTTACAGTCAATGTGTGTGAATGTATTTTTTAGATTTAAGTCAGTAGACTGAATAAAGCATATTATCCTCCACAATGTAAGTTGGCCTCAACCAATCAGATGAAAACCTTAAAAGACTGAGGACCTCGGTCCTCAGTCGAGGAAAGCATTCTGCCTCCAAACTGCCTTCAAATGAAGCCTGCAGCATTGAGTCCTGCTGGAATTCCCAGCCTGCCAGACTGCCCTGTATATTTTGAACTTGCCAGCCTCTAAAATTATGTGCACCAATTTTTTAAAATAAATCTTTTTCTCTTGCTCATTTCTTCTCTCATATTCTTCTGTCTCCATCCTATCGTTCCTGTTTCTGTGGAGAACCTGACTCATATACTGTCTTCTCTGTTAGCTCACTACCATGGCCAATTCATACCATTTCTCCCTTCCTGCTTAATTTAAAATCCAAAATCTTCACATAAATAGATTCTTATGTGATTTTTACACAGATTGCCAAATGTCATAAGCTGAAAAATTGTTCCTCAAAGATGTCCAAGCCCTGATTGTCAGGTGAATATGTTATATTATATGGCAAAAAGGACTTTGCATGTGCAATTAGGTTTTTGAGATGGGGGAAATTATCCTGGATTATCTGGGTGTTTCCAATGTAAACACGTTATCTTTATAAAGGGAGGTAGCAGGAGGAAAGTATGAAGAATGTGATGTGACAACAGAAGCAGAGATTAGAGTGACATGGCTGTGAGCCAAGGAATGTGGGCAGCCTTGAGAAGCCAGGAAAGACAAGGAAAGGATTCTGTCTGGAGCCTCCAGAATGAATTGTGCTGCCAACACTTTGATTGTAGCCCTGCAAGACTCATGTCAGACTTCTGACTTCCATAATTCTAACAGAATAAATTTGTGTTGTTTAGAGTTACTAAATTTGTGTTAATTTGTTACAGTACAAGAAAAACTAATACATCAAACATGCCTGAAGTTCAGCCCTGCATGTATCCTGTGCTCAAACTGAGATTCCTACTACACAAAAATGAGCAATTAAAATACAGTGTGATAGACTCCCACTTCTAGCCAACTGGTACCAGACTTGCCTTCCTGCCATAAATAACTGGAAAAATGGACCAGATATATTAGACAACTCTTTTCAGGCACTGGACAGCTGGCATCTCAGCAATGTGATCCTTTGGAGAAGGGAAACAAATGAGGGAAGTCCTATGTTTGTCCCAGCTTTCATTTTGTAGGAATTTTCTGTACTGTGGTAGAGAAAGGGGAATTAAGCAAAGTATAGTAGACTCTCTCAGTTGAAGAGATAGAGATTAACATTTGAGTAGCCTGAGATGGTTGAAATCTGGAATCTACATAGAAAAAGAGTCGTAGAAATATGTGTATAGGCCTTTGAGTTTTTAGCTGTATACTAGCCTGCGTAGGTATAGAGTAAAACTCGATGATGTAGAACAAAGGAAAACTTGGAGTTGTAAGCTGAACAATTCGCAGAGCTCATTTATGGCTGTGAGACATTTGAGTCCCAATCATGCAAAGCAGAGGCTGAACAACAGGGCACTTAGTAGACACCCCCGAATGGTGGTAGTGCTAAAGCAGGCTTAGAGAAAAATCTACTCTAGTCCCACCCTAAAAATCTTGTGAAGAGTTCTTTAAAGAATTAAGCCAACCCGCAAGTTATGTAAGTGTCTGCTAGAACAAAACCCAACATTTAAAAAAAAAATTAATGAAAACCTTCATTATTACTCATTTTGTATCTTACATCCTCAGAACTTATTTATCTTATGGTATATAAACCCTTTGACCAATATCTCCCAATTTCTCCCATCCCCCACAACCAGCCTTTGGCAACCACCATTCCACTCTCTGCTTCTATGAGTCTGAATTTGTTTGATTTCACATATAAGTGAGATTGTGCAGTATTTCTCTTTCTGTGTCTGGCTTATTTTATTTAGCATAATATCCTCCAGGTCACAAATGTCAGGAATTCCTTCTTTTTTATGGCTAGATAATACTCCTTTGTATGTGTATGTATTTATTTATACATACATAAATACATACCATGTTTTCTTTATCTGTTAATCCATTAATGGAAACTTAGATTGTTTCAATATCTTGGCTTTTGTTAACAATGCTACAGTGAACTTGAATGTGCATTTATCTTTTCAAGATACGGACTTCATTTCCTTTGGATATATACTTAGAATTGCTAGATCATACAGTAGTTCTATTTTTAAAGTTTTGAGGAAACTTCATACTGTTTTCTATAATGCCACTACTAGTTTACATTTCCACCAACAGTGTACAAGATTTACCTTTATCTACATTTTCATTAAAACTTATTATCTCTTATCTTTCTGACGATAACCTTCCTAAGGAATGTGAGGTGATATCTCATGGGGGCTTTGATTTGCATTTCCCTAATAATTAGTGATATTGAGCACCTTTTCATATATATGCTCAACACTTTTATGTCTTCTTTGAAAAAATGTTTATGTAAGTTGTTTGCTTATTTTAAAAAATAGGGTTATTTGGTTTTTTTTTTTTTTTTTTTGCAATTGAGTTGTGTGAATTCCTCATATAATCCTTATTAAATATAAAAGTTTGAAATATTTTAATTCATTTCATAGTTGCCTTTTCATTATTTGTCTTTTATTCTTTGCTTTACAGAGGCATTTTAGTTTGATATAGTTCCAGTTATTTTTGCTTTTGTTGTCTGTGCTTTTGTTATCATATATAAAAAATCAAAACATTAAAAATTCAAGGATCTTTCTATTTCTGTTATCTTCTAGAAGTTTTATGATTTTGAATCTTACATGTAAGTCTTTAGTCCATTTTGAGTTAGTTTTTGTATATGGTGTAAGACAAGGTTCCAATTTCATTCTTTCTCATGTGAATATCCAGTTTTCTCAACAACATTTTTTGAAGAGGCTATATTCCCATTGTAATCTTGGCACTCATGTCAAAGATTAGTTGAACATGTATGTGTGGGTATATGTCTGGATTCTTGGCTCTGCTCCATTGGCCTATGTGTCTGTTTTTATGTCAGTACCATGTTGTTTTGATTACTATCGCTTTGTAATATAGTTTGAAATCAGGGAGTGTGATGCCTTCAGCTTTGCTCTTGCTCATGTCTGCTTTGGCTATTCAGGATCTTTTGTGATTCCATATAAATTTTAAGATTTCTTTTTCTATTTCTATGAAAAATGTCATTGGAATTTTTATAAAGATTGCATTGGATCTGTAGATCACCTTGGGCAATATGGACATTTTAACAAAATTATTCTTCCTGTTCATGAATATAAGATAACTTTTCATTTATTTGTGTCTTCAATTTATTTCCTCAATGTCTCTTCAGTGTACAGATCTTTCACCTCATTGGTTAAATTTATTTCTAAGTATTTTATTCTTTTTGATATTATTGTAAATTGGAATGTTTTCTTAATTTCTCTTTTGAATAGATTTTTGTTAGTGATAGAAACCCAAGTAATTTTTGTGTGTTGATTTTGTATCCTGAAAAAGTTACTGAACTAGTTTTTCATTGTAAAAAATTTTTGGTGACGTCTTTAGGGTTTTCTATATATAAGATCATGTCATCTGTAGAGAAAATTTTACTTGTTCCCTTCCAATTTGAATACTTTTTATTTCTTTTTCTTGCCTAATTACTGTGGCCAAGACTTTTAGTACTATATTTAATAGAAGTGGCAAAAGTGAGAATCCTTTTCTTCTTTCTGATGTTACAGTAAAAGTTTTTAACTTTTCAACCTGGAGTATAATTTAGCTATATGTTTGTTATTTATGGCCTTCATTGTGTTGAGTTATATTTCTTCTATATATAATTTGTTGTGAGGTTTCATTATGAAAGAATATTGAATTTTGTCAAATGCTTTTTCTGCATCTAATAACATGATAATAAGTTTTATTAATTTTGTTAATGTGGTTTATTACACTTATTAATTTGCATATGTTGAATTAACTTTGCATCCTAAGGATGAATCTCACTTGATCATGATGTTTCATCATTCTTTTAATGTGAATTTTATTTGGTTTGCCCAATAATTTTTGTTGAGGATTTTTGCATCTATGTTCATCAGATATATTGGCCTGTAACTTTCTTTTCTTAGTGTTCTTATCTGGATTCTGTCTGAGGGTAATTCTAGACTCCTAAAATTAATGTGGAAGTGTTCTGTTCTCTTCAACTTTTTGGAAAAGTTTGAAGGATTGGCATTAGTTCTTTAAATGCTTGGTAGAATTCACCAGTAAAGTCATCTAGTCCTGAGCTTTGTTGCTGTTGTTGGGAGGTTTTTGATTACTGATTCAATAATCTAATTTGTTATTGTTCTGTTCAGATTTTTATTTTCTTTATGATTCAATCTTGGTAGACTGTATGTTTCTAGGAATTTATTCTTTTTTTCTAGGTTATCCAATTTGTTGGTGTATAATTATTATAATTGTTCATAATAATCTCTTGTGATCCTTTTTATTTCTGTGGTATTAATTGTAATGGCTTACCTTTCATTTATAATTTTATTCGAGTTATCTCTTTTTTTTTCTTGGTTAGCATAGCCAGATGCTTGCCAATTTTGTTTGTATTTTCAACCAAACTCTTAGGTTCATTGACTTTTTAAATTGTTTTTCTAGTCTCTATCTATGTTTGATCTTATTTTTTATTATTTCCTCCCTTCTGCTGCCCTTGGAATATTTGCTTTACTTTTTCTAGTTCCTTGAGGTGTGAAGTTGAGTTACTTGAAGTATTTTTTCTTAATGTAGGCTTTTATCGCTAGAAACTTCCATGTTAGAACTCCTTTAGCTGCAGCCTCTAAGTTTTGGTATGTTGTCATTTCCACTTTTGTTTTTCTCAAGATACTTCTTTTTATTTTTTTTCTTTGATCCAGTGGGTGTTCAGGAGTGTGTTGTTTTTAATTTTCACATATTAGTCAATTTTCCAAAATTTCTCCTGTTACTGATGTCTAGATTTTACCAATGTGATCAGTAAAGATTTGAGATGACTGTCTAATTTGTGAAGACTTGTTTTGTGGCCTAACATATGATCTGTCCTGAAGAATGTTTTCTGTATGCTGTAAAAGAATGTGTATTTCACTGCTATTGGATGGGACATTTTACATATATATATATATATATAAGTTAGATTGATTTGGCCTATACTGTTGAATTCAAGTCCACTATTTATTGATTTTCTGTCTGGATGGTATCTCTGGTGTTGAAATTGGAGTATTAAAATCATTTACTGTTATTGCATTGCTGTCTAGTTCTCCTGTTAATTCTATTAATATTTGCTTTACATATTTAGGTGATTCAGTGTTCATTAAAATAATATAATAATTATAAATATAAATGCATCCAACATTGGAAGTCCAACGTTCTTTATATAAAAAAAGATTAAACAATTTAAAAACTCAAAATTTACATTGTTCAGAATTTGATTTAAAAACAACAGTAAAAGTAGAAAAATATGACCCATTACAAGGAGAAAAATCTGTCAATGGAAACAGATCCAGAAATGACAAATGATAGAGTTATCAGACAATGACTTTAAGATAGTGATTATAAATATATGAAAAAACTTAATTCAAAATCTGAAACATAATGAAATGATTATTTAAGAGTTGTAAATGCAATAAATAAAGTGAAAATTTTAATTAGTTGTGTTAAAAGTCGATTAGAAACTGTGGAGAAAATAATAATCTTGATATGGTTTGGATTTGTGTCTCCACCCACAAATCCAGTCTTATTAAGTTATTATCTTAACATGATAAAGACTGTATATGACACATCCTGTTCAGCTAACATCTTACTGAACAGAAAGTTTTTGACTTTTCCTCCAGCTGGAAAAAACAAAAAACAAAAACAAAAACAAACAAGGATCCGCATTCTCACCATTTCTTTTCAACATAGTACTGGAAATCTTAGCCAGAGCAATTAGGCAAGAGAAAAAATAAAACACATCCAAATTGGAAAGGAGGAAGTCATATTTTCCCTGAAGACAACATGATAGTCTGTATAGAAAAACTTGAAGACTCTACCAAAAAACTCTTAGAACTAATACATGAATTCAGTAAAGTTGCAGTGTACTAAATTGATATACAAAAATCAGTAGTATTTTTAATACATAAACAACAAACTGGCTGAAATGAAGAAGAACCAAGAAGGCAATCACATTCAAAGTAGCTATAAAAGTATGGTATCTAGGATTAAATTTAACCAAGGAGGTGAAAGACCTTTACAAGAAAAACTACAAAACACTGATGGAAGCAATTGAAGAGGCTGGGCACAGTGGCTCATGCCTGTAATTCCAGTACTTTGGAAGGCCAAGGCAGGTGGATCACTTGAGGTCAGGAGTTCAAAACCAGCCTGGCCAATATGGTGAAACCTTGTCTCTACTTAAAAAAAAAAAATTAGCTGGGCATGATGGTGGGCACCTGTAATCCCAGCTACTGGGGAGGCTGAGGCAGGGGAATTGTTTGAACCTGGTAGGCAGAGGTTGCAGTGAGCTGAGATTGTGCCACTGCACTCCAGCCTGGGCAAGGGAGGGAGACTTTGAAAAAAGAAAGAAAAGAAAAGAAAAGAAGGAAGGAAGGAAAGAAAGAAAGAAAGAGAAAAAGAAAAGAGAGAAAGAAAAGAGAAGAAAGAAAGAAGAAAGAAAAAGGAAGGAAGGAAGCAAGGAAGGAAAGAAAAAAATTGTAGAGGGTACTACAAATGGAAAGACATCTCATGTTTATGAATTGGAAGAATTAATATTGTTAAAATGACAATACTATGTGAAGCAATCTACAGATTCAATGTCATCCTTATCAAAACACCAATAATGTTCTTCATAGAAACAGAAAAGAATCTCAAAATTTATACTGACCAACAAAATACCTCAAATAACCAAAGCAATCCTGAGCAAAAAGAACAGAGCTGCAGGTATCATACTATATGACCTCAAAATATACTACAAAGCTGTAATAACTAAAACAGCATGGTATTGGTGTAACAACAGATAAATAGACAAATTGAACAAAATAGAGAACCCAGAAATGAATCCACATATTTACAGCCAACTGATTTTTTTTTAATGAAGGTTATAAGAATACTCATTGGGGGAAGAACAATCTCTTTAATAAATAGTGCTGGGAAAGCTGGATATTCATATACAAAAGAATCAAACTAGACCCCTGCCTCTCACTCTCTACAAAAATCAACTCAAAATGTATCAAAGACCTAAATGTAATACCTGAAGCAATAGAAATAGTAAAAGAAAACAAGGGAAACAGTTCAGGACATTGGTCTGGGGAAAGATTTTCTAAAGAAGACCTCGAAAGCTCTGGCAACAAAAGCAAAAATATACAAAAATGATTATGTCTAACTGAAATGGTCTGCACAGCAAAGGAAACAATAAATAGTTCAAGACAACCTGCAGAATGGGATAAAATATTTACAAACTACTCATCCAACAAGGGATTAATATCCAGAAAATACAAGAAACTGAAACATCTCAACAGCAAAAAGTAAACAATTTAAAAATAGCCAAATAAACTTATCAGACATTTCTCAGAAGAAGACATATAAATGAACAATAAAGAAAAGAATTCTTAGCATTACTAAGCATCAGCAAAATGCAAATCAAAACTTTAATGAAGTATTGTCTTATTCCAGTTAGGATGGCTATTATCAAGAGACAAAAATTAGAAATGCTGGGGAGGATGTGGAGAAAAAGGAACTCTTACACACTGCTGGTGGGAATGTAAACCAGTATTGCCACTACAAAGAAAAGCATGGAAGCCCCTCAAAAAAAAGGAAATCATTACATTGAAGAGACATCTGTACCCCCATGTTTATTGCAGCACTTTCACTATAGCCAAAATATGGAATCAACCTGGGGTGTCCAAAAACAGATGAATGGGTAAAGAAAATTTGGTGTATATTTACACATGGAATACTATCCAGCCATAAAAAAGAATAAACTCTTATCATTTATGGCAATGTAGATGAAACTGGAGGACATATGTTAAGTGAGATAAGCTAGCAACATAAAGTTAAACACTGCATGTTCTCACTCATATGTGGAAGCTAAAAAAAGTTGATCTCATAGAAGTAAAAAGTAGAACATAAGATACTAGAGGCTGGGAAGGGTGAGGGAAGAGAGGGATAAAAAGAGATTTGTTAAAAGATACAAAATTACAGCTAGGTAGGAGGAATAAATTTTGATGTTCTATAGCACTGTAGGATGTCTATAGTTAAAAATAATATATACTTTCAAATAGCTAGGAGGATAATGAACATTCCCAACACAAAGAAGTGATAAATATTTGAGATGATGAGTATGATAATTATTTTGATCTGATCACTACACATTCTATGTATGGAAATATCACTACACATACCATGAGTATGTACAATTATTTCTTGTCAATTATAAAAAATAGACAAATAAGTACATAAGAGCAAAAAATTAAATTAAAAAGTACTATGTGAATGTGTTGTAAAAATAACATAAAGTATGTAACATTTAGAAATAAATTTAATTATATATATATGAACTGTGTACTGGAAATGAAAGAAATTAAATATCTAAATTAATGAAGAGATATACTATGTTTGCTTAAAATGCATGGCTCATATTTTAATGTAAGTTATGATTCAGTAAATTTGCTTTAAAATATATATATATATATATATATATATATATATATATATATATATGGTGCTAAATGTTATACTGAAGGTAAGGATTTCTAATTCAATTTTGTGTGTAGGCGGTATGTTCCAGAAATCCTCCCCAAATTTGCCAGCTGTAGGAAGAGTAGGATTTAGATAAACACAGGGAGAAGGGTATTTCTGAGAGTCATTTAGGAACCTCCAAGTTGTTCAGTAAACTTGGGATACAGTATGTGAGGCCTGGATTCTGAGAGATGAGATTGAGAAGGATAAGAACATGAAAAGCCTCATAGTATGACCTTGAGAATAAACGCCCTTTAAAATTTTGTACCATAGGTGCCTCTCTGGCTTCATCCTTGTAATCACCCTGCTTGTAAGCAGAGCTATGGGGTTTGAAACTTTCCTTAAGAATCCTTCATTGCTTTTCAGTGTGCAAAGATACATTAAAATGTTGATGCTCTGAGGGGAAGAGACAGATCTAACGGTTTCCCACTTGAATCTTCCAAGATACTCCTAGATTGGGTAGCAGTGTCCTTGGTAGGAGGAATGCAGAAATTAGAAATCTAAGAGGTCTGGGAGGAAAATAGCTTCTTGAAGCCTTTCTGAAGGTAGTAGAGGCTGTTTTGGGTAAATTTGTGGTTCAGATTCTTCTGTTTGGAGAGTGCCTTTGACTGAAGTGCTAAGAGGAACCCGGATGGGGATGTTGATTATGAGCAATTTAGTACTCCCATTTGCAGAGCTATGTTCATCTGTGGGTTTTCCTCTGTATTAATCACTTAGCTCCCAGTTGAGGAAGAATGACCGAAACCAACTCATAGAAATCTATCCCAGAATTTGGCTTTAATGGATGAGGTGCAGCAGCCCTGGGGTCGGGGGGATGGCGGGGGAGGATTTTGAAGATCGTCTCATTAAGCATAATCTCTCTTTCTTCTTTTTCGACAATGTTCCCAGCATCTTTAATCATTGCTCATTATGTTGATCCTCATTCAATTACCCTAGTTTGCCAGTGCTCTTCCGAAATTTTCTGTGCCTTTGTTTGTTAGTTAGGTAAATAGTATCTGGTTCCCAGGGGAACACCATTATCACTCATTTAGAGGGTCCTATGCAAAGCAGAGTATGACAAGTTCCACTGTTGACATGAAGGTACTGTAGCCCCCTACGTTTTCAATAATTGTTGTTTTTCCCCCTCTACCATTCAAAACAAACTTCATTCCACATACTAATTCCATGGAATAAAATAGATTTGAGAAAATAGAAATATAGACTATTACCATTTATAACGGAAATGTAGAAGATTCAATTACATGATCAAATGTTAAAATATTTTTAGCAGTACATACACTTATCTAAACTATATTACAAAAAAATTAAAAAATTTTACAAATGGATTTGATTTTTCATGTTTACTGACTTAAGTTCAATAAAAACAAACAGAAACCAATAGTTCTCACGACCACGCGAGAAAATATAGAAGTATCAGTATAAACGGCAGGATCAAACACCGTCACGAGGTTATCACTCAGCTGGAAACAAACTGAACATTACTTTCTTTTGCTTCTTTTGTTGCTGTCAAAAAGTAAAAGCCTACCTTTTTTATGCAGATTAAGAAAACATTTAGGTTAGGAAGCCTGGCACTTATTTCTTCTACTGAATTTCAGTCGTATATAAAAGTTGTATTTTTAACTCAAAGATACATTTGCTTTTTCCCTAGAAAATAATAACAAAAAGAAAATTTTAAGCTGAGAATAGTGCTCCTGAAATTAGAGTGTTCTTTTACTCTAGTCTAAAAATGTTGAGACATCAGATCATAATAATCGGTGATGAGTAAACCCATTGTAGATCATTTGATATCCTTTGTTATTTTACTTCTTTGATAAGCAAGCTTCTAGCAACAATCTTCATATGTGAATTTTCTTTGAAGGTTGCCTCAATACATTCAAGAAGGTTTTGAATAAAGCCCTATTATCTGGGCCATGTTTCTGAGGCCAGTCTGCCCTGATGGAAGACCCTCTTAGAACCAGAAAGTGAGGTCAATCTCACACTGGAGAGTCAAACCATGTAATGGTCAGGAAGCACCTGAAGAAGAAAAGTTACTTAACTGACACTGGTCAAGATGAAATTTGCCTTCAACCTCAGAAGCTGGAGACAAGTACATCTCTAAAAGCCCAATAAGAGGCAAATTAATCAGTCTTTATCTAGGCATTGTGCTGGCTGGTATTATTTTGGAAAACAAAATTCTGGTAGATTCAAATTCTAGAAATAGTTAAAAATGTTAATCCTTAATGTGCCGTAAAGCAATGGAGGTTTTTGTTCTGGTAGACATGGATGGCAGTCTGCAAGTCCAATTGATTAAAGTTGAAGTCATTTAAAGGACATGCAATGGCATTATGATTTTATTAAAACATCTTGACTACACTCTGCAGTGATGGTGAGAAAATTTTTGCAAGTAGCACCCCAAATTTCAAGCATTTTCCAACCTTTTATGGCTCAAAGTCACATGGGTACTAGCTGGCTATTGCTCACTACTGTCTCTCATCCCTGCTCGCACTCCATAATGCCAGAACACTTGCTTTATTTGGAGACGAATCAGTCAGACATGAGGGTCTGACAGGATGCCCTGTTGATAACAGTAAGTTTGTTCCAAGATTGAATGAGGATATTGAAGTCAAGGGATTGAGGATACAGGCTGGGTGATTCACTAGACCGTGTCAGATATCCTCTGTATATTTAGGTCAGAGCAAGATCCTCCTTGGTGAACTCCACTGAGCCATTGCTTTGGATTTAGTTGGCTTTGTCCAACTGCTTAGCTTCCACTGAGCTGAGCATGGTGGTTCTGGGATTCTCCTGCAGTTACCATGCTGTTGATTTCACACACACACACACACACACACACACACACACACACACATCGTTAGCTTAATCTTTCATCTTCTGAACAGATTTCAGGAGATTTTCCTTCATGGCAAGTTTTTTTCTTTTTTTTTTCCAAGAAGGTGTTTCTTTTATTGGTTTAATTTAGTTACAATTCTGACTCTTGCAGACATAACAGAGGCTCCTTTTGCTTGTTCCATAGAATCATTTGTTTGTTCAGCTCTCTGATATATTTTTGTAATTCATCTGTAATTCTTTTAGTTTTTAAAAGGCCATTCTCTACTGCTGAAATCTTCTGGATGATTCCAGAATGTTGCTTTTTGGAAGGATTCTAACTCCATCAGGAGGTGGTTATTTTCTGACCAGAGAATCCCTGTTCTATTTTTAATTTGTTGCAGCTGTGCCTCCCTCTCATTTTTTTTGCTTCCCTCTGGGGCTTTTTGCAGTTTCTCTGCATATTCTTTGCCCTTTGCTTCTTTGACATAGCTGGATCTTTTCAGTAGCAAGTTTCTTCCTCCTGTTGAACTAAAAATATTATCTTCCCTTTAAAGTGGAGGAAGAGTTTCTCACTTCTTGTGTCCTCGTATATAAGTTCTGATGATGACGGTGGGCTGGTTCCTGGGGTTACTTTGGGCCATAGCCATAAACCTGCATTAGTTTCCAAAGAAGCTGTTTCACACTGGCTCGTTTTGATCTTGTTGTGAACTATAATTCCCGAGAGATTTTTTTATGAATTGCAGTTTTGTCAATTTCCTTTCAGATCTATATTTGGGTATTTTATTAAAAAGTCTGAATAAAAGATTTGAAAATACCACTTATTAGATTTTAGCTTGATTTTAGAGATAACTTGGATTATTGATTTTGTATTCAATGCCTGAGCTGCCTGTCTCCCTAGCTTTATGTCATTCACAGATTTTATGAGCTTAATTTTGTGTATTCGTTTAAAAAATATTTATTGTGTGCCATGCACGAACTAAATATTTCGTCAAGCACAGTACAAAGGCTCATAAGATAAAATTCTTCTCTTTGAGTTGATTACAGGTTGGTGGAAATCAGGTTAAGTAACCAAATCATTGTAATGGTATGTGATATAAACCATAAATCATTGTTTTAGAACTTTGGACAAAACTAGAAATTCTTATTCTGTGTAGAAATAAAAACTAGAAGTTTTTGACTACTAAGAGAAAGAAGCCAATTCAAAAGGTTACTGTATTGTATGCTTATTCTCTATCTATAAGACAATGTTAACAACTTTAGTTATCAGCCATTGATTTTCAGCCCTATACCAGAGTTGTATATCTGAGCAATTCCAGATTCCTTGCTAGCAGAGTTTACTTGGAGGTAGAGAATTGATACAGAGATATTTTATCACAACCACACCCAAGCTCTGTGTGTAAGTGGATGACTTCTGTATAGGTAGAAAGATGTTCTGATTGTATCACTTCTGAGACATAAATAGTGCACCGTAATGCAAGCTCATCACATCTCCATAACAGCAACTGAGTAAGCTTTAACCAGGAGTTCCTTCACTGTTCAATAAAAGGGAATTCTCAGAATTGTTCAAATGTTGTCTGCAATATGTATACTCTATTTTGCATGTATACATAGTAATTCTCTTAAAAATAGTATGTAATAATCACACTTCCTTAATTTCATTTGTTTTCTTGAAAGAGAAAAAATTATTAATTGCATAGTGAGTGGTAAGCTGTTCTCAGATCCTTCAAAAGGTATTTTACCAAAGGTCTCCCAGGTTAGTTGTTTAAAATTCTACAGAAGTACAGAAGAGGTAGTGACCTGATTTCTAATTTTTTGTCAATGTTGTGAGAAAAAGAATGCATTGATCAGGGGTACAAAAGAAGAAAATGTGACATGACATCAGAAAATGCCTTTTGGTTTGACAAAATTTATCAACCATTTAGAGAATACTTATGAAATTATAGATTTTTTATTTAAATTTATTTTCTAGGTTGGATACTTACAAAAAAGTAGCGATCATTCAATGCCTTTGGCCTAAGCGACTATTTTCTGTTTCTCCTTATTTTATTTTATTTTTTCATAAGGTGACTAATGATTGCTTGGATAATTAAAGAGTGAGAAGGATATTGCTAGGGTCATTTTTAATCTATTTGAAAACTAATATCTTTGAAGGATCACATTTTGAAAATAATTAAATTTTTTGAATATGCAAAAGTGAATCTTCAACATAGCATTCCCTTACCATCAACATTCTTTATTTCTTTCGTAGTTCCTCTTAGTCAAGCACCAGGTCAGTTTTAAACTTCCATTGTCACTTTATCCAATACTATTTTCTTTATGTAAACTCATAAATTTATTTTATTTTAGTACCATTTATATGTATTGTATTATATAATGCATATTGTATAATATAGTATATTTTCATGCCATTTGATTTTGCTTTTTTTGGTTTGTTTTGCTTATTCTTTCTTTTGCGTTTGGTTACTCTGTCATTTGCTTAATTAAGTAGTAGTTTAAAAATAAATGTAAGTTAAAAGATACCTTAGAAAATGATTCCTAAGTAGGAGAACGGATATAATGTTGAAAAAGATGGGAAGGAGTGAGTTAGGGATTAGTGGTTTTAGATAGAGTGATAAAAAAGGACTTTATTCAGAAAATGATGGTTGAATAGCAAAATGATGGAAAGAGGGGACAGTAATGTGGATATCTGGAGGAAGAGTATCCTAAGTTAACTAAAGCAGTGTGTGCAAAGGACTTGAGTTTAGAGTGCTCTTCATGTTTTTAAGAAGCAACAGGGTTGCCAGTGTGTCTGGAAGTAACTGAGCAAGAGAAAGAGAGTGGTGGACCTGATTCTGTAGCGATTTATAGGTCCTCAGAGGAGTTTGGCTTTTACTCTGACAGATCTGGAAATATACAGAGGCTTTATGATTGACATGTTTGAACTTGCATTTTAATAAGATCACTGTGACTGCTTTGTTGAGAATGCAATGTATGGGGCATGACTGGAAGCAGGGGAAACAAGTCAGAAAGCTATTCTGATTATCAAAGTATTGAAAGAGGAAAGAAGTAATCTCAGCCTAGAAGGTAAAGCTGTACATTAATTCATTAGTACTTTCTTTTTCTGAGCCCTGGGATCAATGATTGGATCCTAGAACCAGGATCCTTGGCTTCTGTTAATGGAGAAGGGCATGTAGAAAGATCTGGATATTAGGCAAACTTATTGCTACTGAGCTATTTCAATGACAAGAAATAGATTATTATTACCATTTTAAAAATGTCATGAGTGCCTACCAAAACTTTTTTTTAAAATTCCAACCACAGAGGTTTTTCTTGCCTTTTCACATTCTCAGTTTGTGTTTCCTTCTCCCATAGTGAGAAGTAACGAGCCCCCCCCAAAATATCAGCATATTTACTCATCGGCTCAATATTACAACATACACAAAATCGTTTTAGAATTGCTACATCTATACCACTATCAAGATAAAAGTTGAAGATTTCTTTGCAATTTTCATTGTCTTTACTCTAAAGGTATATAATTAGTAATGTTTTCAAAATATTATTTGGATTATATATTTTTTCTGATGTGGTTATATAATCCATTTGATACACAGTATAGCTTATTTGTGTCTATTTGGATTAAATTTTAGTTTGTGTCACTTAATTTTGATTTGTTTTTTGAATACATAAAACAATAACATGGTATTCAAAGTGAAAACTACACAAAGAACTATTCTAACAGAAGTGCTGCTTCCTACCATCCAATTCCCATTCACTTCCTAGAGGTAGCCAGTTAATGTCGAGTATATTATCCTTGTTTTTTTTTTTTTTGCAGAAATAAGCTAATACCTGTATATGCCTCCTCCCACTTTTTCTTATTCAAGACACAGTAAATTATACATACACCAGCGTACATTGCTTTGTAATAGATACCAGAAATCATTCTATATCCCTTTATAGAGCTTCTCTCCATTCGTCTGTAGAGCTGCAGGTGCTCCACTGGGTGCATGACTCAGAGCTTACTCAACTCATTTTTATGTTTAGGTTTTTATTGTTCTCAATATTTTGTAGTTACAAAATATGCTACAATAAAAAACCTTTTGCATATATATTTCTCATATTGGAGCTATATCTTCAGAGAAATTCCTAGAAGTAAGATTTCTGGGTCAAAGGATAAATAAAAGTATAGAGTTTATTTTATTTAATTGACAAATAAAAATTAGACATTTATTATGTACATGTGATGTTTTCAAATGTGTATATATTGTGGAATGGATCTGTCGAGCTAATTAACATATGCATTACCTCACATCACATGTTTTTGCAGTGAAAACACTCAAAATCTATTATCTTAGTGATTTTCTAAATACAATACACTATTATTAACTGCTATCACCATGTTATACAATAGATCCCTGGAACTTATTCCTCAGAATAAGTTCTAACTGAAATTTTGTATCCCTTGACTTAATCTCCCCAACCCCCAAATCTTCCCAGCCTCTGGTAGTGAGCATTCTACTCTCTACTTCTATGAGTTCATCTTTTTTTATATTACACATATAAGTGAGATCACACAGTGTTTGCTTTTCTGTTCCTGGTTTATTTCACTTAACACAATGTTCTCAAGGTTCATTCATGTCATTGCAAACGACAGAATTTCTTTCTTCCGGGTGAATAGTATTCCACTGGGTATAAATAACAAATTATCTGTATTCATTCACTTGTTGATGGACAATTACATTCATTATATATTTTGGCTATCATGAATAAGGTGCAATAAACGTGGGAGTGGGGGATATCTCTTTGACACAGTAATTATTTTATTTTGGCTAGATATATCCAAAAGTAGGATTGCTGGTCACAGAGCAGTTCTATTTTTAATAGAGTAGTTCTATTTTTCATTTTTTGAGGGATCTCTGTACTGTTTTCTATAATGCCTGTACTAATTTACATTTCCAACAACAATGTGGCAGAATTCTCTTTACGTCCTTGCCAACATTTATCCTTCATATTTTTTATGATAACTATTCTAACAGGTGTAATATCTTGTTTTAATTTTCATTCTGGGATGATTAGTGATGTTGAGCAAATGCTCATATACTTGACCATTTGTGTTTCTTCTTTTGATTAATGTCTAGGTTATTTGCCCATATTTTAATTAGATTGTTTGTTTTCTTGCTATTTGTTTGAGTTTCTTATATGTTTTGAATATTAACCCCTAATGAAACGCATGGTCTGGAATTATTTTTCTCCCATTCCATAAGCTGTCTCTTCAATCTGTTGTTTCCTTTGACTTGTGGAAGCTTTTCTTGTTTGATATAATTCAATTTGTCTATTTCCATTTTTATTGACTATGCTTTTGAGGTCATTTTCAAAAAATGATTTCCCACATTGATATTGTAGAGCTTTTTCCCTGTGGTTTTCTCTAATGGTTTCATAGTTTCTGGTCTTCTTGTTTAGGCATTTTAATCCATTTTGAGTTGACTTTGTATATAGTGAGAGATAAGGTTCTATAATAATTTTATACTTTTGTATGTGGATATCTAGTTTTCTCATCAGCATTTATTGAAGAGACTCTCCAATTGGCCATAAATGTGTGGGTTTATTTCTGTGCTCTTTCTTTTGTTACATTGGTCTATGTGTCTAGTTTTATGCAAGTACTATGGTGTTTTGATTACTATAGCTTTGCATTGTGTTTTGAAGTCAAATACTACGATCTCCCACTTTGATCTTTTTGTTGAAAATTGTTTTGGCTATTCAGGATCTTTCTTGCTTCTATACACTTTTTAAAAATTTAAATTGTTTTTCTACTTCTGTGAAAAATGCCAGTAAAATTTTGATAGGGATTGCATTGACTCTATAAATCACTTTGGATAATATGAACATTTTAGAAATATTAATTCTTCCTATTCATGAATATGGGATATCTTTTATTCGTTATTTTTTTCTTCAATTCCTTTTATGAGTGTTATGAAGTTTTCAATGTAAGTCTTCCACTTCCTTGGTTGAATTTATTCCTAAGCATTTGCTTTTTGTAGCTGTTGTGAATAAGATTATTTTCATATTTTTTCAGATAGTTTATTGTTAGTATATAGAAATGCAACTCATTTTTGTATGTTGATTTTGTATCCTGCATCTTTGTTGAACTAGTTTATTAGTTCTAACAGTTTTTTTTTTAATAGCATCTTTAGAATTTTCTATATATAAGATTATGTTATCTGCCAATAGCAACAATTTCACTTCTTCCCTTCCAGTTTGGATGTGTTTTATTTCTTTTTCCTGCCTGGTTGCTCTGACTAGAACTTCCATTGCAGACAATCCCTGACATGACAGTTCAATGTAAAATTTTGACTTTAAGATGCTGCCAAAGCAATGCTCACTTAGTAGAAACCATATCTCAAAGATCGAGACACCCATGCTGTTTTTCACTTTCAGAATAGTGTTCATTAAATTACATGAGACGTTCAACACTTTATTAGAAAACTGGCTTTGTTTTAGATTACTTTGCCCAAGTGTAGGCTAAGGTAAGTAAGTGTTCTGAGCACATTTAAGATAGGTTAGGCAAAGTTCTGATGTTACATCAGTTGGGTGTATTAAATGCATTATCCACCTACAATATTTTTAACTTACAATGGGTTTATAAGGATGTAATCTCATTGTAAGTCAAGGAGCTTCTGTACTATGATGAATGGAAATGGCAAGAGTAAGCATCCTTGTTCCTGGTTTTAGAGGAAAAGCTTTCAACTTGTTACTATTGAGTGTGATGTTAACTGTGGGTGTGTCATACATGGCCTTCATTGTATTGAAGTACATTCCTTCTCTACCTCAATTTTTGAGAGTTCTTAATCATAAAAGGATATTAATTTTAGTTAAATGCTTTTTCTGCATCTATTGAGATGATCATATGGTATTTGTCCTTAACTCTTGATTTACAGAACCATTTTGCATTCTTGAAACAATTCCCGGTTTATCATGGATTTTTTTTAATGTGCTGTTGAATTTTACTAACATCTTACTGAGGATTTTTTTCATCTATGATTGTCAGACATATTCACCTACATAAAAAATACAATTTCTTAAAACTATCAAAATGTCTGTCAGAGTATTTGTATCATGTTGCTTTTCCATATCAATGTATGATAGTTCCTATCTTTCCTCAGCTGCTACCCTCCACCTAACAAAGGATGTGTTGTCAAATTTGGAGTATTTGCAAACCTTGCAATATCTCAGTATACTGTTAATTTGCATTTTTACTATTTTGAAAAGACAAATCCTTTTTTTTTTTTTTTAACCAGAGTAACTGTGAGAATGAAGATTGCCATTCACTGTGCTGTAGAATATTGTAAAAACAACAACAACAACAAACCCAGAAAACTCTATAGTCACTTTTGGAATTTTAGACATGTAATCTTAAGTTACCTATTAGAAATTCAAGTGAAGTTGTTGAGTATGTAGTTGATACATAAGTCTGAAGTTTAGGGGAATGGTATGGCCTGGAGATACAATTTTATGTTATTATAAAATTATGATATTTACATGCTTGAGATATATAAGATCACCAAAATAATGCATATAGTTAGAAAAGAGAAGACATACAAAACTTAGCCCATTGGCCCTCTAACACTGAGAGGTTTAGAAATTAAGGAAGAGCCAGATAAGAAGACTAACAAATGTTCAGAGAGGTAGGGGGAAAATGTAAAGTTGATGTCCTGGAAGTCACCCAAAGAAAGCATTTTAAGGTGGAGAGAGACAGATGCTGCAAATAGGTAAATTATTTGAGAACTGATTGTGGGATTTAAAAACATAAATGTCTTTAGTGACCTTGATAAGAGCAGTTTTTGTGGTTGTTGGAATAAAAGCCTAGTCGAATTGGGTTTGATAAAGAATTGGAAGAAAAAATAAACTGAATTGGAGACTAGTGGTATAGACTACTCTTTAATTTTTTTCTCCATAGAATGAAGTTGAGAAATGGGCAGCAATTTAAGTCTCTCAAGAACAGGCACCATATGTTTATTTTTTGTATGTTCAGAGCACTTATTACTGTAAATACATTCATAATAAAAGCATAAATTCCCAGTTAAAAATATTCCCAGTATATGAATTTCCTTTATACCTTCAGAGATAAACTGTTTGTTCACAGGAAGTATTGTCAAGATTGAGAAAGATGCAAATGCAAGTAATTCCAATCTAAGACAAACTTGAATATATTGCCTACTCACAAGGTTGACATGATTGCTTATTGTTGGATTGGTCTTCCGAAACATCGTGTCATTTTTAGTCAGTTGTAGTCTCAATCAGAATATACATCTTTTTCTAGCTTATTCATGGAAATAATATAACTTTTTGAGAAGCGTACATTGTGAGAAAAACTTTGAACATAAGGTGTGGGACATTCAGTTTCTCTGAATAGAATATAGACAAAAGTATAGTTGCCATGCTTGCTCAAACAAATTACTATTCTTTTTCCTTTTTTGATTCATTAACACATTTCCCTAGTCAGGCTAATTAGATTGTTGAGGTAGAATGCCTCCCAAGTAGAGATGCCTTCTATTTTTTCATTCAGATTTTTTTTTTTTGAATGGAGAAATTACCATAAATTACTGTAACATTCCAACCCCAAAATTATCATCCAAGTGAACGTTTGTCTTTTTGGAGATCTTACCAAAGACACATTGGAGGATGGGAATGATCTAGTGCCTCATCTTTACAAGGTTATTGGATACCTTTATTACTAACAAAATGCCGATGGGGGGGGTGGGGGGTCAATGTACCTTACCAAGTTTTATTATTATTTCGTAGATGGAAAAAATAAATGTAATGTAAATTTTAGTAGTGTCATATTTCAAACAATGAAGCAAAACAAATGCTTAGAAATAGGAAATTTTTCAATTAAATAGCCATCACTTTATGTTCATTTAATTACTTCATAAAGTTGTGATAAATTCTGTTGTTTCTTTTTATCTGTTTCTCCTTTGAAAATTTATATTTATTACATATACTTTATTTTTTTAATTAAAATAATTAATTTAATGAGAGAGGAACTCCTTGACATGTTTGGCTATATTTTATCTGTCTAGTGAAGGCAGATGATATGCTTTGTCTCTGTTCCCACCCAAATCTTACCTTGAATTGTAGTAATCCCATGTGTCAAGAGCAGGACCAGGTAGAGATAATTGAATCATGTGCGTGGTTTCCACCATGCTGTTCTCCTAATAGTGAGTGAGATTTCATGAGATCTGATGGTTTTATAAGGGGCTTCCCCCTTCACTCAGCACTCATTCTCTCTCCTGCCAACCTGTCAAGGCGTGCCTTCTGCCACGACTGTAAGTTTCCTGAGGCTTGCAAAACCATGTGGAACTTTAGTCAATTAAACCTTTTTCCTTTATAAGTTACCCAGTCTTGGGTATTTTTTCATATCATTTTTCATATCATATCATTTTTCATATCATATCATTCATGAGAATGAAATAATACAGTAAATTGGTACCAAAGGAATGGGGTGCTGCTTTAATAAGGATACCTGAAAATATGAAAATGACTTTGGGACTGGGTAACAGGCAGAGATTAGAACAGTTTGGAGGGCTCAAAAGAAAACAAGAAGAAAGGCGAAAGTTTGAAACTTCATAGAGACTTAAAAGGCTCAGAAGACAGGAATATGTAGGAAAGCTGGAACTCCCTAGAGACTTGTTGAATGACTTTGACCAAAATGCTTACAGTGATATGGACAATGAAGTCCAGGCTGAGGTGGTTTCACATAGAGATGAGGAACTTGTTGAAAACTGGAGCAAATATGACTCTTGTTATGTTTTAACAAAGAGACTGGCAGCATATTGCCCTTGCTCTAGAGATCTGTGGAACTTTAAAACTTGAGAAAGATGATTTAGGGTATTTGGTGTGAGATATTTCTATATGGCATAGCATTCAATAGAAAGCAGAGCATAAACTTTTGGGAAATTTGCAGCTTGATAATGTGCTAGAAAACAAAAATTCGTTTTCTGAGGAGAAATTCAAGCCTGCTGCAGAAATTTGCATAAGTAACGAGGAGCTGTATTAGTCTGTTTACTTGCTGCTAGTCTCAAAGACATACTTGAGACTAGGCAATTGACCAAAGAAACAGGTTTAGTGGGACTTACAGTTCCACATGGCTGGGAGGCCTCACAATCGTGGTGGAAGACAAAGAAGAGCAAGTCACATGTGGATGGCACCAGGCAAAAAGAGAGCTTGTGCAGAGAAACCCCCATTTTTAAAACCATTAGATCTCGTGAGACCTATTCACTATCAAGAGGACGGCATGGGAAAGACTCACCCCCATGATTCATTCATCTCCCATCTGGTCACTCCCACAACACATGGAAATTATGGGAGCTACAAGATGAGATTTGGGTGGGGACACAGAGCCAAACAATATCAGGAACCAAACCTTAATTCCAAGACAATGGGGAAAATGTCTACAGGGCATATCAGAGATCTTCATGGCAGCCCTTCCCATCACAGGCTTGGAGGACTAGGAGGAAAAAATTATTTCATGTGCTGGGCTCAGGGCCTTGCTGCTTTGTGCAGTCTCAGGACTTGGTCCCTTGTGTCCCAGGCATAGCTAAAAGGGGCCAAGGGACAACTGGGGCCATGGCTTCAGAGGATTCGAGCCCAAAGCCTTGGCGGCTTCCACATAGTGTTGAGCCTGCAGGTGCACAGGTGCAAGAATTGAGGTTTGTGAACCTCTGCCTAGATTTCAGAGGATGTATGGAAATGCCTGGATGTCCATCCAGGTAGAAGTTTGCTGCAGGGGCAAGGCCCTGATGGAGAACCTCTGCTAGGACAGTGCTGAAGTAAAATGTGGGATTGGAATCTCCACTGGGGCACTACCTAGTGGAGTTGTGAGAAGAGGGCCACTATCCTCCATACCCTAGAATGGTAGATCCACTGATGGCTTGCACCATGCCCCTGGAAAAGCCACAGACACTCAATGTCAGCATGAAGGAAGCTTGGAGGGGGGCTGTACCCTGCAAACCCACACGGGTGAGCTGCCCAAGGCCATGGGAGCCCACCTCTTGCATCAGCATGACCTGGTGTGACACCTGGAGTCAAAGGAGATCATTTTGGAACTTTAATGTTTAATGACTGCCCTACTGGATTTTGAACTTTCATGGGGCCTGTAGCCCCTTTGTTTTGGCCAATTTTTCCCATATGGAATGGGTGCATTTACCCAATGTCTGTACCTCCATTTTATCTAGGAAGTAACTAACTTGCTTTTGATTTTACAGGTTCATAAGCAGAAGAGACATGCCTTGTTTCTGATGAGTCTTTGGATTTGTACTTCTGGGTTAATGCTGGAATAAGATAAGACGTTGGGAGACTGTTGGAAGGGCATGACTGTGTTTTGCAATGTGAGGACATGATATTTGAGAGGGGCTGGGGTGGAATGCTATGGTTTGGCTCTGTGTCCCTGCCCAAATCTCACCTTGAATTGTAATAACTCTCACATGTCAAGGGTGGGATGAACTGGAGATAATTGAATCATGGGGGCAGTTACCCCCATGCTGCTGCCTTCATGAGAGTGAATGAGTTCTCACAAGAGATGATGGTTTTATAAGGGGCTTCCCCTTTGCTTGGCCCTCAGTCTCTCTCATCCACTCTGTGAAGAGGTGCCTTCTACCATGATTGCAAGTTTTCAGAGGCCTCCGCAGCCATTCAGAAATATGAATCAGTTAAACCTCCTTCCTTTATAAATTATGCAGTCTCAGGTATTTCTTCATAGCAGTGGGAGAATGGACTAATACAGCAGAATTTTCTAATTTTCTTTCTACAGCTTAAATATTCAGGATAGAAGCAATAATATAGTTAAAATATCACCTAGCTGTTTTGGTAACTGTTCATTTTTTCACTTATTAATTCAACATACTATTACCAAGCTTCTTATATGGAAAACACTAACAATGTAAAACAAGCCAGTAATTATTAGAGGCTTACTCTGTGTGAGGTACTTTGCTAAGTGTTTTCTTTCTCACAACACAATGAGGTATATACTGGTATTATTTCTTTTGTAAATATTTGAAAGCTGAGCCTCCTGAAGGTTATGAAACTTACTCAAAATCAACCAGTCACTGTACAACAGAGCTGAAACTTGAACTAAGCTCTCTGACTCTATAGTTCATGATCTCAGCCATAGATTCTGGAGAAAAATGTAATAAATTGTTGCTTTGGGGACAGTTGTTTGGAGATGAATGTCATGGTGGCAGCCTGACATACTTGTATACAGTCAGGAATTCTCTGTTGGTGAAGATGAGATGATGAAGAAACAGTTTTCTTCATTAACTGATTTTCAGAGATTTGTTTTTGCATGTTAAATACTGTTTTTATGGAACTATGACTGTATGGACACCTGATGGGCACTAGAAAAATTGTAGTAAATAATCTGCTTGTCAGGTGCTTAAGTCAAGTGCTACATAGTATCTGTGAGCATTTGGACATTGGTAAACTTTAATTTCAGGTCATATCTTCCTCTGGGGATTCCGTTTGGCCCCCTCTAAAGCAAAACGTTTGGTTTGCAAAGACACAATCACCAAGATGGTCTTAACATTTTCCTCAGCTTAACTAAATTTTAAATAGGTTTCTTCGGGACTATAGTCTCCTGACCTCACCTTTCTGAAAGCACTTGCTTTAGAAAACTTGCAATTGTAATTCTTTCTCTACCTATTTGAGATGTGAATCTTCTATAACTCAGGAATGTCTTTCTCAAGGACCTGGAGACATTTCTTTGAAATACAGTCATCAAGAAAGGTAGGGTCCCTATCTTTCAGTCTCTGTGGAAGGGCAAAATCTTAATTTTGATAAGTAACAATTAGTAAATGCTGATGGCCTACCCACCTTGACCAACTTCTTCCTAACATCCTCTAGTACTTTTCGATTAATCCCAGTAATAAAAAAAAATCCTTCTGTTCTTTCTTTTAGCAGAGTTGAGCTTAATCTCTCTCATCTATTGCAATAGCCTTAAATAAAATATTCTTCAATGTTTAACCTATCTGGTGCAACTTTACTTTGGCCCATATGCCATTCTATGGTGGAATCAGAAAAACCAGGACATGGCAACTGTGATGAAGACACTCAAGGAAGAAAGGGTTCACAGCATGTGTGTGACTTAAGTTGGAAGCCAGAAAATCCTGCTTATACCCCTTCTACTAAAATACATTTCTATTCTTAAAATAAATTTATTTGCAACTAGAGAATGTCAGGTTGAAATGGATACCTGATATCAGTAATTTCAATCCCTATGGTGTACCAGTGAGAAAAGACGTAATTTGCCCACAGTCACCCATGTGGTCAACATTGGTATTACAAGGCCTATCTTCCAAAAATCATCTCAGCCCATTTTGGGCAGTCTTGTGTTTTATATCTGCTGCAGATGCAGTTAAGAATCTTCAGGCTACCAGTCAAAAAAGTGGATCTGATCTACGTAAGATATTATTACTACCCCTGAAAAGAGTTTGATAACCATTGAGAGAAGACTACGTAAATTGTCATAATCCATTTTTCAGTCCATAAAATATTTGGGCTCATGAATTGGATTTAATATGAAATACTATATCATATACAGCCTCTTTATTTGAATTAAGACCTACCAATCAATGCCATATATGATTTTAATTTTAAAACATCCAATTTTGCTTCAAAGTGTTAGGAAAATTAAAATGCATTATTTTTAGCTTTTACAGCATTTTCAAGTAGTCTGTTACCATGAGATGAATATTGCAGCCTATCAGGTTTTTTAATTCATGATGTTATTTAAATAAATATCAGGTTTTTGTATGTGCTGTTCAATTTCTCATTACCATGCAGTAAATCTTTTTCCAAATTGCCTGAGGTTAGTGCCTTTGTTAGAAGCCAGGAGACTGGAAAACATAGCTTAAATCATGAGAACGTTAACTGACCTATATTTGAAATAACATACATAATTTAAAAATATTAGCATCAAGGTCATGTCACCAGATTTAGCCATTATCAGACTTCAATCACTAAAGATTAAAATTCACAATTTTGACCCAATATAATGTATCTGTCTGGTCATCTGCATTTAGCACCTGGCTCAAAAAAATTGGCTTTGGAAATGTCCTGGGTCACAGAGAATGTTTGGGGTTGCTTAGCTTTAAAGGCAGTTTAAAAAAGAACAACTGAAGCACATAAATAAATAGATTTACGGTCTAATGCTTATCAGCCATTTTACCTTTTTCCCCCGCTTACATTCATCAATCGATTGTTTTCAACTAACCACAGAGATGTCAGAATACTATACCTGCTATTCTGCACATGAGAGGGGGATAGTAGGCACCGCCTTAAGCCTTCTAATTCAACGAGGGTTGGGCTAACCAGGGTCTCTGCTAGAACATGATCAGACCTACAATGTTATTGTTCCTGCCCATGCTTTAATTATGATCTCCTTTATAGTAATACCAATCATGATTGGCGGTTTCGGCAACTGGCTATTCCCTCCGATAATTGGTGCACCCAATATGGCGTATCCCCAGATAAATAATATGAACTTCTGACTTCTTCCCCCATCTTTTCTACTCCTACTTGCATCCTCTATAGTAGAAGGCAGCACTGGAACCAGCTGGACAGTTTATCCCCCTTTAGCAGGAAACCTAGCACATGCAGGAGCCTCTGTGGACCTGACCATCTTCTCGCTCCACTTAGCAGGTGTTTCTTCTATTTTAGTGGCCATTAACTTTATTACCACAATTATTAACATAAAACCCCCAGCCATATCCCGGTATCAAACACCCCTTTTCATCTGATCAGTTCTCATTAACGCAGTCCTTCTGCTCCTTTCCCCTCCCAGTCCTAGCTGCCGGCATCACTATGGTATTAACTGACCGAAACTGCAACACTACTTTGTTTAAACCTTCTGGCAAAGGTGACCCTATGTTGTACCAACATTTATTCTGATTCTTTGGTCACCTTGAAATCTCGATCCTTATCTTACCAGCCTTCGGGATAATCTCCCACACCATAACATATTATTCTGGAAAAAGGAACCATTTGGGTACATGGGTATAGTATGAGCCATAATATCAATTGGCTTCTTAGGATTTATTGCATGGGCCCACCATATATTTACAGTAGGAAAAGACATAGACACATGAGCATACTTCACCTCTGCTACCATAATTATTGCTATCCTTACTGGCATCAAGGTCTTCAGCTGATTAGCTACGCTGCGTATCAAATGATCTCCTGCAATATTCTGAGCCCTGGGATTCATTTTCTTTTTCACCGTAGGAGGTTTAACTGGCATCGAATATACAGGCTATGAAGAATTAGGCTTCGATTCGTATATAGTCCCAACAGCAGACTTAAAGTCAGGAGAACTTTGACTCCTCAAAGTTGATAGACGAACAATTCTCGCGATAGACATCCACAGCCGTATGTTAGTCTCATCCGAAGACATCCTGCACTCATGAACTATCCCCTCACTGGGCCTCAAAACAGATGCAATCCCTGGACACTTAAACTACCTTAACCACCACATGACTAGGCCTTCCTATGGACAGTGCTCAGAAATGTGTGAGTCTAACACAGTTTTATACCTATTGTCCTAGAATTAATTCCTTAAAAATGCTTCAAAACTTGATCCGCGTCCAAACTATAATATTCCCTGCAACGCTATCCATTATTCACCCTTTAAGTTAGACTGAGAGGGTCCGCACCTCTCTGCAGTGAATGCCTCAACCAGATGCTTCCACGTGATCCCTTGTCATCCTGTCAATAATCACAACCTTCTTCTTCATTATTCAGTTAAAATTATCTAATTTCATTTATTATACACCCTTTACACCAAAACTAATCAAAATGCAGAAAAGCCCCCTGAGAATGAAAATGAATGAAAATTTATTCCCCTCTTTACTACCCCGACAATTCTAGGTCTACCCGAAGTAGTATTAATCATTTTATTTCCCACCATACTATTTCCAACCTCCAGTCTTCTAATTAGTAACCAATTGATTTCCATTCAACAATGACTAATTCAACTTGTACTAAACCAAATAATAGTTATCCATAACATTAAAGGACGAACCTGATCCCTTATACTGATCTCCCTAATTCTCTTCATTGCCTCAACCAATCTCCTCAGGTTTCTACCCCATTCATTTATACCAACTACTCAATTATCAACAAACCTAGGTACAGCAATCCCCTTATGAGCAGGATCAGTAATTATAGGCTTCCACTTTAAGACAAAAACCTCCTTAGCTCATTTTTTTACCACAAAGCACATTTATGCCACTTATCCCTCTACTAGTGATCATTGAAACTATTAGCCTATTCATTCACCAATGGCATTAGGTGTACAATTAACAGCCAATATTACAGCCAGACACCTACTAATGCATTTAATCGGGGGAGCTACACTAGTACTATTAACTGTCAGTCTCCCCCACAGTTTCAATTGCTTTCATTATTCTAACCCTACCGACCATCCTCAAATTCGCCATAGCCCTTCTTCAGGCCCATGTCTTTACCCTACTAGTAAGCCTTTACCTACATGGCAACACACAATGCCCCATCAAACACATACCTACCATATAGTTAAACCCAGCCCCTGACCACTAACAGGAGCTCTCTCAGCTCTCCTAATAACATTTGGCCTGGCTGTGTGATTTCACTTTAACACTATCTTATTTTGAATGTGAAAAGAGAAAAAAATGGAATGGCTGTACCACAAAGCTAGGCTAAGCTGCTCTGCTGGGCTAAAAGTTTTATGACTCATTTAAAAGTGCCTGTTGGTGATGACTACAGCTTTGTGGGAAGGACATTTTTATTATCAAAGTGTCAGTTTATCTATTTAGTTTTGTAAATGGAGAGAAAATGCTATGAAACAGCTGTTCTTTTGTGTGTAACAAATGAATAAGTACTTTTCTATCACTTGGCCTAGTAAACCTTTGCATTTAGAAATACAAAAAGATCAAAACATTTAAGTTGTTAAGGAGTGAAAGCACACAGTAACTGACCAGGCACATTTGACCTCCTTTCACTTGAGTGAGAGCTCTTCTACATGCTGCTAACAGCATCCAAGTCCTTCTCTTATGATTTTGTTGAATCATGTTTGTGTCCTGATGAAGGTTCACAATTTCTTGTAGGCAGTTCAAAACTTAAAGTTTGTTCATCACTGTATGTTTTTGGAAAGCCCTTTTTGTAACTTCAATCAAAGTGAGATTACTTATATTTTTATTTATTTAATATATGTATTCATTACACGTCAAATTATTGTGAAAATTAATTTGTTTCACTGAAGTAATATTACTCTGATTATAAGGATCTTTTCTAGACTCTACTGTGGATATTATATTATCTCCCTATAATCTAAAATTTTTGAATTCTAAAACCCAGCTGGCCCCAGAGGTTTTTTTAGGGAATTACAAATCCCTATCACTTATGATACATAGCATGCTCTGGTAACTAAGGCTAATAGTTGTTTCCCCGCCTACTATAGTGTGGAAACGTTCCTGAGGGTGAGTAATCATCTAACCATTACACTTTCCAGCTCATCTTGCAGCAGTTGTGATCCCATGACTAAATATAACCAATAGAATATTAAATATATATTCATAATTTTATCTCATTGTCGTGATAACTTTGAGAAGTCACTATGGTTAGCAGTATTGTTTTTGAAATCAAAACTATAGAGGCTCAGAAGTTCTTGCAACTCATAAATGAGAATCTTAGAGGTGTAAAATAATTCTTCTGAGGTCAAATCCCATGCTCGTCCTACCACAATAAAATCTTAAAATAGATAGTTTCTCTTTTTTCTATTCTATTCTTGGGCAAGTATTTGCAAATATGCTTCTATGTTTTCTTTTTTTTTTTTTTTGTAGATAAGGCCAGACATACTGTATAGACTGAGTATAAATCTTAAGCACATATTTATTTATGGATCTAGGCATAAGTTGGCTGGATCAGCCTAAATACATCTACAGTCATTTTTTGGGTGTTTATTAGAGCAGGTCTGTTGACATTGTGAAGACATATAGCAATAGTTATTACATCTTTGAGTGTTTACCATATACCAACTATTCTCTAAATGTTTCTCATACGTTAATGTATTTTCTATTCACAACAATCCTATGAATTATTGAACATAATTATCCTCATATTACAGATAAGAAAATTGAGACACAACACAATGAAGCAATTTTCTCGAGTTCACATGGCTCCAAGTGGCAGAGACAGCCTTTGGATCCAGTCTGCATCCAGAGACTACATTCTTAAATATCATGATATCATGTCTCTCAACATGTGTTAATATTTACCTAACTTATAACAATTTTTTATTCAAGGGAATGAATGATATGTAACTTAAAACTTGCTATCATAATTGAGTACCTAGGATGAGATTTTTAAAGTATTGAATATTGACTTTTGATCCAGACAATTACATTTAGTTTTGTTTTTAATACATCTTTCATAAAACAAGTTCTTGTCTCAATGAAGTTTGGAGATTCACATTTAATAACAAGTTCTAACAGGAGAAGAGATATTTAAATGGTGTCTAGAGGAGGAATATAAGAGAGAAAGGGCTTATGTTTAGAAGAAAAGAGATACTGAGTTAAGAGATACTAAGGAAAAGAGACACAGTATAGGGAATTCCTGAGAGACCCCAGATACCAGAAGAGTCAGCAGAAGGATTGGATGATATATGGTGCTAACAAGACTGGAGGTAGAGGGCTCCTGCATGCCCAAATCCTATTAAAGATGGGGTAGTTGGGAACAGTGAAGCCAAGCAGGTATAGAGAGGGACAAATACTGAGTGCATTAGCTATCCTGCAGGAGAGCTGCCCCTTCAAAACCAAATTGAATGCTGTTACTTAGCAACTGAATTTTATTGGCTTTGGCTATTGTCCCTTTCCATATTCCCATGAAGATGTCCACACAGTGGGATCCTTAAGGAAAACTCACAAAATCAGGATTACTATCACGTTAATACGTTTCTCCTCTAGAGATTTCAGAGTTCTCTTAAACATTCAATCATCATGCAATTTCAGCAAGTACCTTGTTCATCTTTTAAAAATTGACTGTCATTTATTTAGTCCTTTGTCTCTTTTCATGCATTAGTATGTGAGGTATTGTAATATATTAATTAAAGGGCAAACTCTGGGAGCTAGACAGATACGGAGTATAATCTTTGCTCATCCACTTCCTAGCTTTGTGACCTTGAACAAGTTACATAACCTTGCTAAATCTTAGTTACATCATTTGTAAGCAGGGGAATAATAAAAGTACCTACTTCATAAAGCTGTAGTGATAGTTTAATGAAATAATGTTTGTAAATCACTCAATGCAGTGCCTGGCCCATAATTAGTGTTCAATAAATATAGACTCTTATTAAACTGATGGTACATTTTGTGAAGTTGATTTACCTTTCCAAAATGAGCAATGTCACTCTCTTCTTCCTGGCAGGAATAAACTTACCAATATTTCTAACAGTGCCACTGTTGCTTTGGCCTAAGTATGAAACCACCTTTGAAAAGATTATAACAGCAAAATAAGTCTAACACAGCTGACTGTATCTTGCCTTCAGCCTGCAGGCTGGCTGTCCTCATTCATTCCTAGGCATAGGCCAAGCTAACCATTGGAGGAATTTTGTGTATAGTTTAACTTTGAAACAATAATGATAATAGTTCCTCCCTAAAATGAAGCCCCTCCTTGCTCAGAGACCAAAACTGCCTTTGTAAGACTAATGAAAGGCCATTAGCTTAGGATTATAGGAGGGGTCTGAAATCTGCTAAAACCTAGGAGTAAACAACCAGCCATTGTCCCTGGCTTCCCTTTCTATAATCCCTTGCTGTTCGGGAGTCATGTGGTCAGACTTCCCTAATTGGGCCTATAGATAACATCATTATTATAGAAACTAAGCTTGGTCTTTGGAGATGTTTTTCAGACACCTGCAGTCTGGCAACCAACTGACTCCTTCCAGACCTGGGACTTATGATTCACTCAACCAGTACTGAAGCCTCCACCTAGAGGTAAACTCGGTGCATGAGGCTCATTTTCCACAAGCACCATTTCCTGGCCCCCTGCCCACCAGATTATCCATAAAAACCCTAGCCTCTGAGTTCTTATGGTGGCTGATTTGAGTCATAACTGCAGTCCTACTGCTTGGGTAGCTGTGTGTTAATTACAGTCTTTCTCTACTGCAATACCATGATCTCAGTGAATTGGTTTTGTCTGTGAGTGGACAGAAAGAAACTGTCAGGTGATTACAAGTGCAGCAGCTAGAATGGGGATGAAGGAAAGTTGACCAGATTGGCCAAGAGTGCAGTATTGACAATGGATGGGTGAGCTCTGTGTAGATTATCCTGGTTGACACTGAGGAAATGCCCTCCTTACTGAAACTTGTCCCAGAAAAGGAAGAAAATCCAAATAGGTTTAACAAAAGCAATTAAATCCAATAAGAGATGTGAGCCTGAGGTTGCAAGCCAATTTACCAAAAAGTCTCAGTCAAGTGAGGGAAGATCATATAGAGTCTAATTTAAACAGGAGGAACTAGTTATCAGAAATATCCTAAAGCTTATGGCATACAGAAAAGCAAAGCAATGAGAATCTTTATTTCCCAAGCCTTGAATGGACTGAATGTAGTTTTGGAGAGAAATAAGGTAAAGGAAAAATCTTTGTGGCTTTCCTTTCCCTTTTGTAATTGTTAAATAACTGAGTCCTCAAAGAGAAAATAATCTCTACTCTTACTTTCTGGCCGCTTGGTGGATAGGAGACCAAGAAGTAATTATTTGTTAAATATTTACGTCCTTGGGCTTCATGTGAGCTATTACAATCACTTCAAGCCCACAGGCCTCCATCAATTTTATGAATGTCATTAATTTTGTCACTTAACCATCTTGGCCTTTGCTTTCTGCTCTCCTCCACCTTGTTTGTCCTTGATGTTGAAGAGCCAGGCGTGTTTGTTCGCAGAAGGGAAGATGAGTCTCTTTCCTCCTCCTGGTCAACACAACTCAGCTGTCTATATCATTTGTAGGTCAGTTTTCCTGTAAATTCTCATCACCTCTTTTACTAAAGTGCTTGAAACTAAGGCAACGTTTCTTTTCTTTTGTGCAAGTATTCTATTTTTTAAAAAATTTCAGAGTGATATCTCAGGGTTTCCTTGAGCACTAAGGGATCACAGAGCTCAAAGTAAAGGTTTGGGTTGTGGATTAGAATAAAGAAGTTTGAAGAGGGAAGGTTAGAAACAGGATCTGCAAGGGGATATTCATAATTGTTCCCAAGTTTATAGCCCTGAAGCCTAAATGGTGAAGGCCAAAAATGCAGAGTCACAATTACTGGTTAATCTAGAAGGTATGCTTTAGTGGTTCTTTTATTTATTTTTCATCTGTTCATTCAATAAACATTTGGTGAATTCCTACTATGTGCAGAGTTCTAAGGATGAAACAGTGATGAATAAGATAGAAACTCTACCTTACAGCAGTTTTTAGTCTCTCTGGAAAGGCAGATATGCAAATTATTGCTATAAAACAAGGATATATCTGTATATATTTAGATATATACTTGTATACATAAAACACATGTTAACAAAGATCTGAGGAAACCTCAAAGAAGAAGCAATTAATTCTCACTGGAAACACTGATAGCTTTATATCAGGGAAGGAAAGAGAGAAGTGGCGGGTGGCTCACGCCTGTAATCCCAGTACATTGGGAGGCCAAGGCAGGTAGATCACCTGAGGTCAGGAGTTTGAGACCAGCCTGGCCAACATAGTGAAACCCCATCTCTACCAAACAAAAAATTAAAAAAATAGCTGAGTGTGGTGGCTCATACTTGTAGTCCCAGCTACTCAGGAGGCTGAGGCATGAGAATGAGGGATGGGAGTCGCTTGAACCCAGGAGATGGCGGCTGCACTGAGTCAAGATTGCACCACTGCACTCCAGCCTGAGCGGCAGAGTGAGACTGTCTCAAAAAAACTGGGGTTGGGGGTGGCAGGGAGGAGAAGCCTATTGAAGTGATGAGACAGTTGATGATCAAAGTGCCTTGTGGCCAGTGGGTTCATGGCAGTCTCAAAGTCACCACTGGAGCAATAAGAAGCTCTCCCTCATAAGCTGATCACACATATTGTCTCGCCTGAGGATGCTTCTGGTTTATAACTTTGTACTGGTGTAATTGTTAATCCAGCTCCCTTTCATTTTGCAGACTAGACAACTGACTATCTACAGCTCCCTTGCCACTTGGTACCAAGAATTCTATCTCTTTCTGTCTGGCTCCAACTTTTACCCCAAGTCACAAAGAGTAATGGAGTTCAGGAAAACTCCTTAACCCTGAAACTTTAGGCAAGAACTGACAAAGAACTGAAGCAGAATGGTTGTGAGTATAGGTCTGGGGCTGAGGAGATACCTTGAACTGAGCAAAGGGCTGAAGTTATGGGCAATGTTGGATCTTCTGTGATCAGACTTTTGGCCAGGGTTTCCCAGTATTTGTTATGAGGAACCATTATACAACATATTAATAGTTCATGAATAAAAAGAATTTGGGGTTATTTCTTCTCAATAAATGCTGTATTAAGCATGGATAAACAGGCTTCTTTACTCTGGATTTCTTATGGCCTTTAAGGTGTTCAGCTATCATGCAACCTCTATAAAGTGCTATATATACTATGCTCTGTGTCCAGCCTTAGATATTTAATTATGGAGCCCTCTTTTTTACAGAACATTTCATAAGACAAGCACTAATTTTAGGAAACCCAGCTTTTGGCCCTGAACTCCATATGTTGCTTCCTTTAGAGAAGATTAACTTTTCTTTAATAATTTACAGGGTGTGTTTAGTTAAATTATTGGACTTTCCAAATGGGCTTCCCACTCGGTTGTCACATATATTTTGCTGTTGTTGCTTTGCTTGTTTTTCTGAATGGTCACTAGATTTGAAAAATATTTATATAAAGAATTCACAACACAACTGTCTCTTTCTACTAAAGAAGCAATACAGTAGGGTGGTGAAGAACACTGACTCTGCAGCCAGACTGCCTGGGTTCAAACCCCACCACCCCCTGGCTATGTGACACTGGACAAGTTGTAAAACCTCTTTGTGCCTCAGTTTTTTTTTTTAATCTACAAATTAAGCATAGTAGAGTGCATTCTCCCTCATAGGGTAGCTGAGAAGATTAAGTGGATAGTGCTGAGAGCAGTTTCTGCCACATAATAGGTGCCATGTATGTTTTCTTTCTGTAAAATGTGGATGACAAAGTACTTATCTTGCTGAGTCATTGTCAGTGTTAATGAGCTTATCCATAGGGAGCATAATTGCCTGGGCTTGATCAATGAGGATGCTCATGGAACCTGGGGATTGAGAAAGGCCAATGGAGATCATCCAACGTTTCTGTGCTTTAGCTCTTCATCTATCCAATGAAAGCAATGAGTGTCCCTGTCACTGGATTTCTCATAATAATATATAACAATATATGTAAAAGACAAAAACAATGGGCTTAATATGCAGTCAGAGCTGAATGAATGTTAGTGCTTAATCATTACTGCTAATCCAGCCTCTTGATTTTCTAGTTAAGGAAATAGAAGCTCTGAAATATGAAGGAAAGAGCCCCCATTTTTTTTATTAAAAATCTACATTTATTAATATTTATTTTTATTTGTTTTTTTGAGACGGAGTATGGCTCTGTCACCAGGCTGGAGTGCAGTGATGCCATCTCAGCTCACTGCAACCTTTGCCTCTTGGGTTCAAGTGATTCTCTTACCTCGGCTTCCTGAGTAGCTGAGACTCCAGGTGTGCCACCATGCCCAGCTAATTTTTTGTATTTTTAGTAGAGATGGGTTTCACCATGTTGGCCAAGATGGTCTCGATCTCTTGACTTCGTTATCTGCCTGCCTCAGTCTCCCAAAGTGCTGGGATTACAGTTGTGATCCACAGTGCCTGGTCTACATTTATTTTTTGCCATCATAGATTCCTCATGGGCTGTTTGGCTGATGATCAATATAGGATAACAGAAAAGCTCCTCATCTAGGAATGCCAGATACCTGGACTCTTCCACTCCATCATTTGCAAATTAGTCACATGACTTCACAAAAGCCTAGGGTGTCTAATGTTTCTTCCATAAAATGATAACATTGTGAAATTAACTGCATCCTTTGTTTTAGTTCCAAAATTTCATATTTATTCAATAATGTAAGTTTTACTTTGTTTTCAGTATGTAGAAGACAATTCTGGAACAATAAGAATTAAGCAATTGGACTTGGAGTAAATTGCATGTCAGGGGCAGAGATGGAAACCTGGAGGTTGTATTTCCAGTCAGTTCTTTAGCCCTCTAGCCTCTTTTGATAGTTTCTCTGCCTCCATTTTTATGTTCTTTGAAGTTTTTCAAGATATAAAATAACTTATGAAAATTAAGTCTAATGCCCTATACAAGCATTTCTCTCATACATAGTTCTCAAATTTCACTGGAGATTGGAGACTAAATTTCATAACATCTCTGTGACCCCCCCACCCACCCCAGATCTGAGAAACTCGGGTCAGTATATAATGCAAGTAGATACGAAGCTTTTGGGAGGGTGGAGAGGAAATACTGAATACATTAATGAACAGTCCTCTGTATTCCAAAGCCCTTTCCACTAAAGATCAAGCCCCAGTCTTTCTCTAATATTAATGAATTACTTTCAAAATTTACACAGATAAATAAAACACTCAGAGAATATGAAACTGAAAAAATATGGCAGCATGACAAACCCAAGCTTTGCAACTGCTTTGATTTATTTTGTCTCTGTGCCTGAGGGATAAAATAGGTAATTTTCCTATGCGAGGATAATTATCCTAGGCTGGCCAACCTGGTAAAGAACCCCTGGAGCTGCTGGCTAACCTTGGCACTTTTATCTTTTAGTTCATGCCGACACACCACAAAAAGAAGAGAAATCTTATATTGCAAAGAGCTGGTCTCTTATTTCCCCTACCCTTGCTTGAGGTCACTTGATTTCTTTCATTCTCCATAGTTTTCTCCTTACAGAATTAAAAGCCAGTAGTAAAAAGCAAAGAATCTAAAAAAAAATAATAGTGCACTCTGTTAAGTTAAACTTCAAATTCTAATGATGTATTTTGGTCATAGCCAAGAACTAAGTTCTGCTTAGATCTAAGTGAGGGCAGCTTTTAAACCTTAAACTTGTCATCTGTCTGGTGCTTGAGGTTTAAGTGACTAATAAAAAGTCAACTTGGATTAGTGAGAAGCAATGTCCTAATAGAGTTGATATGCAATCAAGCGGATCAGTAGAGGGGATATGAAATGATCTTCTCTTACCGGCTAAAGGGGCATTAGTGGACTTTCAGAATGTGGCATCTTCCAAACATAATTTAATGCTTTCTGTAATTAGTTGGGAATGTGCCAGAGAGTTTTCAACTGCCTCATTTTCTTTCTTAACTCTTGATTTTGTTCTACTCACTTTTTGGTTATAGCTCTACATTACATTTGCAAAAATAAGATAATTAGCATAAATACTGTTCAATGACCTGTCAATTTCATGTAATGGTGGGTTCTGGCCATCTCACTCTTACCATAGTTCAGTGCATAAATATTCAACTGCCTGAGTTTGAATCCCAGTTCTTCCACTTATGTAACTTTGAACAAGTTATTGCACATTTCTGTGGCTTTGTTGAATCACCTATAAAATAGGGTTGATGATAGTATATTACCCATAAGATGGTGATGAGAATTAAAATCATGTAAAGTCTGACACGAGGCACAGAAGATGTATACACACACACACACACACGCACACACACACACACACACACGCACATACACACAGATGCATTTCTAGCAACTGAGTGGTCTTACATTTTATGGATATACAATCATTTATCTAATTATTCTGGAACTGGTGGTCATTTGAGTCATTTGTTAGTATATAACGTTGTTTCCTTTACAAGCAATATCTTTCTATACACAATTGTATGCACACTAGGGAGTCTAACCATGAAGACCTTTCTTTCTCATTGAATTTTCTCATCCTCTTTTCTTATAATTATTAAATTATATTTCTTCCTTTTTCATCTTTCCTACCTCATACTACTTTCTCTCTCTAATTAAAATAACAAGTTACTTTCCAATGATAGAGACAGAAATCAGTTCACATATTTGCCCTTTTGAAAGCTCCAGTGTCTAGAAGCTTTCTTTTTCAGTATTACCATAGATGCATTTAATGGTTCCCTAGTGAATACACTACATTCCTTTATTCTGGGTTTGATTACACAGGTCATAAAGACAGTACAGCAATGGACATCCTTTTATCAGTTTGTTTTTATCATCAGATAATATCATCATCTATCCCATTTACATATGACTTTTTACATTCAGGGTCATTCTGACTCCAGCTTCTACAGCTTTACTTGCACAATTCTTTCTTGACCAAGCCCCCTCCTCCATATGTGCTGGGCACAGGATTACAGGAGAGAAATGAGAAACAGTCCTTGATCTCAATGAGCTCATGTAGGGGCAAGACAGCAAATATAGCCTGGCATGTCCCAAGCCTGACACAATTGCTATTTGAAAATGAGCAACAGAAGAAAGTCTGTGATTTCAACATAGTATGTGAACCCCTGTAACAAAGAATTTGTAGAAAATGAAGTGGAAACACTGAATGATTACATAATTGCTCATGGACTCTGCGTATATGAGGTGAAGGATCTCAGGCTGCAGGTACAGGTTGGAAATATCACCTTCTATGGGAAAGGAAATTTGGGCTTGACTTTTTAAAGAAGAAATGAATAGGAAAAATAAGGATAGTAAAAAATCAATACAATGAATACCTTTTAAAAGGTGAACATACGTTGAATATCTACTGTTTATAAAAAAGGGAATGTTTACCCAAATATCTGTCTGCTTAAAGCAGTCATTACCATGTTTAAAATGAAAAATAGAAGTGTATTTAAACATCAATATTTCAAATTAGTTTTCAAATAAAAACAACATCAATGATATGGTCACTAATAATTGCCTTTCAAGTGTTTTCTTCCCAAGAGATATAAATATGTTACCTCCAGGAAGAATTCTTAAATTATATAACAGAAAAGTAGATGATGTCAGGCAACCATAGGTTTGAATTTTTGACTCTTTATATGTGTTCAGGCAAGTTTTTTTGACGTGTTGGAACCTCTGTTTTCTTTTCTATGGAAAAAAGAGATTGAGAGAATAAAACATAAATTAAAAAAAAAACTCATTATCTTACCTGGCACCTGAAAATATTGATTTTCACTTCAAAATAATTCTTCAAAATGGCCAAATTTTCCACAATATATGTACCAAGTGAATAGCAAATCACTATTTTTCCAAAATAAAAATTATAATTTGTTGTCAATAAATGCTTAATTTCCTGTTGACTTCTAGTCCCCACATTCTGTCATCTAAGAAACCAAAAAGAATTCAATTGCATATTAAAAAAAAAAAATCACCATTCTAGAAGAAAGCCTTAACAAACGCATCTATGGGTTTTGTGAATTCCACCAACCTAAGATAAAAGACTACTAGAGGAGTATATCAATGTTTATCGTCATCTTCACCAAACTTCATGATTTACAATCCAGTAACTATAAATGCACCTGTGAACCAAAACTATGTACATTATTATAGCATGAACTGTCAATTGCCTACTGCAATTTATTCCTAGCCAAAAAAGTCCTGACATTGTACCCAGACTCTTCTCTGGGAGAGGAGTCATGATTAGCCTAAGTAAATTATTGCAGTTACATTTCCAACTTACATAGACTACCTTGTCTCTGGGGTTACCTGGTGAACTACTTCTGGCCTACGATACTTAAAGAGAAACCTGTTTTGAGGACAGTTAGGGGACTATCAGGCATGCAAGTGAAAAATGCATTAAATGCATTCCTCTCCTTCCTCGCATATGGCAGCCGTCTTATGACCATGAGATGTCAACCAGGATGGAAAGACCAGAGCTTTCCAGAGCCACAGGTCTCCAGGTGACAAGCCACTGAACCAACAGCCCCAGAAGTCACCCATTTCCAGAATTATTCTATGTGAGGAAAATTAATTCTTATGCATTTAAAAATTTGAATTTTCTATAACTTGCCATGAAGGCATTATTTATATGTATTTATAGTATTCAAATTTGAATTTGAATTATTTATTTTTACATTGCTTACTAGTAATGGATTCACTCAATGGGCATTGAGGAAATACCATTTATCTATCTTCTATCTATCTGTCTACCTCAGAAATTTTGAAGAAATTTACTAAGAAATTTTTATTCATTTAACTTGCCATGTTTAAGGCTGCAACTACACTGTCTGCAACTATGCTACCTACACTGTCTGTCCTTCATGCTTCAGCTCAGTCCTTGCATTTTTTCAGAGAAGTGTCACCTGATTTCTTGAAAATAGTAAATCCCTCTTCGGCATTTACCACATTTGCTCTTCTACATGGTCTTATATAATTTTCAAACTTAATTTTTAGCTCTAGGATAACAGAGAACATGTCTGTTTTTGCTCACATTTGTGTGCTCAATTCTAGCTTGAGACTTAAGAAACAAATATTAGACATATAACACATATTTACTGAATCCCTAATATGAGCCTAGCATTGGCATATCAAAGAGAAATAAAAGGCTTTCCTCTGTCTCTTTCATGCATTCTTCTCCTGCCTTGTGATGATCCATCATAATATATTCAAGACTCACATATTCTGGAATCTTCCCCTCCAGGTCACTCCGGAGAATAAGCCTATCAACATTCTTTTTTGCCCGGTGTCCAGCACTCAGCCAAATGTTTCAGACAAAGACTTTTTTTTCTTTCTTTGATGCTAATTCATTTATGATTACACTGGATGACTTGTGCTTGCAAGCAAAAAGAACAAAAACAACAGTAACACTAATTCAGTACTTAGTAGGTTTCAGGCATTTTTATAAACATTTTAAACATACAACTCATTTTATCACGAAAAACCTCTATGATATAGGTTGTTATTATTATCCCTAGGTTTCAAATAAGAAAGCTGAGGTTGGAGGTTAAATATATTACTCTAGGTCACATAGCTTGTAGTGCTGAATTTGGGTTTAAACTTAACCTTTACACTAGTGACTCTCAAAGTGAGATCTCAAACTAGCAGTATCAGCATCACCTGAGAATGTGTTAGTAATGCAAATTACTGGACCTCTTCCTAGGCCTACTGAATCAGAAACCTGTGGGTGGAAGCCCTGCAATCTGCTTTCAACAAATTGTCTAACTTATTCTGTTTGCACACTACAGTTTGAGAACTACTACATTACACCATGCTGCCTTACAAAGAGTGATCTAAACTAGAAAACTTCTATGAAGATTAATTCAAAGAACTAAGTACCTCCCTAAACTCCAGGGAAATGAAAGTTGGAATTACTCTTAGGTAGGAACTGGTTCACATCCAGCTTCTTTTAATCACAAGAGATGAATGGATGAATTTTTATTGTGATATCTGTGAGGATAATTTTTCTGTATGTGTTACAGATTGCAGGATATTAAAGCAATGTTGTGGGGGAATGTTTAGCTACAAAAATACAGAATACAAATTTGAAAATAGAAAAGAAATAGAAGACTATCACCAAATCCTTAAACTGGCTGAATTTTTCCAGTGCCTGATGTAAATCTAGACCTGTTTTCCCTGTCATTACCTGGGTGGAATAAGGAAATGCAAAGTAATTGCATTATTAAATTAAGCAAAGCATAATGAGGTAACTTAGCTGTGCCACAAACATATAATGCATTCATTAATTCAATGTACATGGGATTTGAATTTTTTGCTTATTTGTATTATTTCTGCCACACGTAACTACTTCTTTTAGCTCAGATAATCAAGTCTTGAAGGCATGTACATATACAGTTGGGAGTAATTGTTGTAATTAATGTATGTGTAACAACTTTAGCTGGGTAATGTCTGAAGGGAAAAGAAAAAAATAAGTAAATTTGTGAAGTAGGTTTTAGATTAGCATCATATCCAAGATGACTTTTTTTTTTCAGCAAAAAATTTAGCCTTAATAATGGCCTTTAGTTAATAAAGATGTAGTGGGTTTCACTTGTGAAATCCTAAGCATTTGCTTCACCCTAAGGAGTCCAGTTTTGCAAATACATTTAACATAAACCATTAGCTGCACAAAGCAGAAGACTTCACTTAAATGAAACTCTGATAATATAAGGTAAACTAGAAATATAATCACAAAAATGAATTTACCAATTTTCTTTTTCTCCCTCTGTGAAAACATTGAATTAATTTTGTTTAATCATTTTCCCCTGTTTTTATGTTCTGCATCATTCCAGAAAGTTTTGAGGCTATTTTCAGAAGTAAGTGCTTAATAATAGTAATAATGATAATAATAAGAAGAAAACAAAAAGAAATGGAAGAGAAAGGAAAATGAAGAATGGTTTAAAAATTGATAGCTTTGCTCTTGTTCTAAGTAAACTTAAATGTTACAGTGAAATTCAAATTCAAGAGACACATTTGGAGCCTCTAATCATTGCAAGGTATAGCTCCTCCTCTGTCCTGCAGAATCTTTCAGTTCTACACGTAGGTGAGGTGGTGGTGGGAATAAACACTTTTAAGTGTTTATTTTTAAATATGGGCTTCTCCTCAGTTCTTTCCAAGTGTCTATGAGTATAATCAAGGGTTAACTGATCAACCAAAAGGCACAGCTGTTCATATGTTATAAAGGGAGATATTAGAAACTATCCTCAAGAAAACAGAATTCTTTTTCTTGATTATCAGCTTTTATTTTATTTACCACACTCTTCCTTTTCAAATCTGCCAAAGCGTGTGTTCATATTGTGTTAATATTTAGGTTAATCTAGAATCTTGTAACTCAGTGTTCTTACTAGCACATGTTAATCTTTCTTTCTCTATATGAAACCGACAAATTTATCTGAACATCAATCACCCTCAGTAGGATCCTGGGGAAAACAATCACAGAGTAGAAGATAGGAGAACAACAATTAATACGCAGCTTTAAATCAGAAGAGTATGAACAGAACACTCAGTCATTCTACAGGATTTAATTTGCTCAGAGAAACAGCCTTTAAACCTGAGTCACAGTCACAGCTTGGTTTTCTCTCAATTAAACCCATGCTTGTCTGAAGCAATGAAGGCTTGGAGGACAAGATCAGGAAACATGCTAATGAAATTCCCTGCAGAACAAGGGCATTAGGCAGAAAGCCTTGCGAAGGAAGAATCACATAATCTGTATTTAAAATTCCCTATTAAGCAAGCATTTAAGACTTCATTGTGTGCCACACAAAACCAGCCATAAAAATCAGGAACTATTACAGGTTGTGATCTGAGTGCAGACCATAGTAAGATTATTATAAAATATGTTTTTTAATTAAAACATGGAAATTCTATAAGGTTTCAGGTTTGCAGTAAATGTGGCTTGATCTATCAATTCTCAGCTTAGTGTTGTGCAAGCTTATGTTTATAAATGACATTATTTTAAAGGACCAACCAAATGTTAGTCTGTGGTATAATGTACAGCCTCATAAGGCCAGAGTATTTAAAACAAGTTTATCTCTCTAGCCACTGAGCAAGGGAAAAAAAAAGCTACTTACTAATGTTTCTCAAGAACCATAATTACACCTTTGCACCTGCTGAGCCCTGGATTACCTTCTGATACATGACTTTTTAAAATAGAAATAGAATTTCAGTTCCTGCCAAACTAATGTAAAATAATGTTCTGTTACTTCTCTTTGATTTTGAGCATCATTGCTTTGGGTAAAATATTTATTATTGTTAATGATGCATTTTTATGAATAAATGCTTTATTTAATATATTGGGCATGTACTATGTTAGGTGTTGGTTTATATATTAGGGATGTCAAAATAATATAGCAAACTGCGTCTGCTATTAAAACTCTTGTAGTCTTGTAGAGGAGATCCATGAACATACCCAGTGTGGCAAATGCTGACACAGAAGGATGTGGAAGAGTCCACAGGAACACAGAGAGCATTAAGAGGGAGTAGGAACCCTTCCAACCTTCTTAGAGAAGTATAGAAGGACCAGCAGGAAAGACTGAAAGAAGGAAGAAGCATTTAGGGGTGGCAGAAGGAAGCAGAGAAGCAGAACTGGCAGAGACAGTCTTTTAGGCAATGGGAATAGTTTGTGCAAGGCAGACTTTGTGAACCACCATGATACTTTCAGGTAACTCTCAGTTTTAGATTATGAAGTGTGAAATGTTTGTGTACATGTGGTGTGTCCCTCAGGGTGGGTAGGATATATGGCAGAAATAGAGCTAGAAGCCCATAGTTAGTGGTTAAATGATTAAAAGTGGCAAGAAACAAAGAACTCACAGACTTTTTAAACCACAGCTAAAGAATTTAGGCTTATTCTTTGGGTGACAGGAAACCACTGAAAATGTTTAAGCAGGGGAATGATCATACTGCATTTTAGAAATACGGTAAGTGAGTGAAAGGAACGGGTAAGTTCGAGGATCCCTTCAACCATTTTCTTGCTCAAGTGAGAACATTGCTGAGATTTTTAGAGTTAACAGAGTCAGTTAAAAAATTTAAAGTCAATTTTTTAAGGGCAGAATATTCAATCATCAAATCAATATGTTAAAAACTTTTGTCCTTTATACTGTCATTTATTTATTTTGTGTGATACACTGAAAGTTTCTGTTCCTTCCAAATTCGCACGCTGAAACCTAATCCCCAGTGCTATGGTATTTGAAGGTAGGGTGTCTGAGAGATAATTAGGTCATGAGGGCAGAGCCTGTATAAAGAGACTCCAGAGATGTCCTTCATTTCTCCTGCTATGTGACAAGACAGTAGGAAGATTGCTCTCATCAGGCATTGCCCCTGTCAGGGCCTTGATCTCGAGCTCCCCAGCCTCTAGTATGTGCGAAATACATTTCCGTTGTTTATAAGTTACCCAGCCTATGGCATTTTGTTATAGCAACCTGAACAGACCAAGCTATTTGAGAATTAAAACTCAGTTTTATTTCCCTGCTGGACTATAAGAAATATGCAGGTTGGGTCCATGTACTCTTAGGAATCAGTATAGTACCTATTTATTGAAATAATAAATGTTTATTGAGATGATTGGAACTGATTTAAATTTTGGTCCCCCAGATTTTCGTTGAAAGGTATTGTTAGGTCACCTTCAAGAAAAACAGAATTAAATGGTATGTATTTTTATCCCATATAGTTATTACACAATTCATACTGAGAATAACTGGGAGGTTCTCTTTCTGGCTATCTTTAAAAAAGTTTAGCAGCAAACCACTATAGATAAAACATCATTCACTTCCTTGGAAGTGGGACTCATTGATCTCTTCAGTTCACTTTGAGGTTCTTCAAAGAGTAAACAGTTCACAGTACTCATGCTGGGAAACAAAGTGTCACTGATTTATGTGCTGAGCAGTGTTCCATAAGGCAGTGGGACATTTTAGGGCAGCAAGCCAGGAGTGAGGCAGCCAAGGAAAACTTGGAAACACAAATTAGAGGCATATAAGAAATATGCTGATTATGGGAAGTTACCAAAAGTTGGTGGTCAGACAACTAGGGAACATCACATTAAAAGTCAAAATTAGGCATTTACTCTTTTTTTCTCTCTCCCTAAAGCCCACTCTCACTATGAGCACTTGACTGATGAGCTATAATTTTTCCTAATTATGTTTGCTTAAGTTCTTCTTCATGTAAAATTACTATCATTAGATATATTTGAGATAAGTCTCTTCCAATCAACTTCTCTCATTTCTAACCAAGAGGCTGTGAAGTGTGATCTAGAAGCATCTACAGTGTACCAAATACTGTCCGCATTTAAAAAGACATGTAGCATCCTTGCTTCCAAGAGCCTGTATTTTTTGTTAAGAAAATAAATAAGATCAGCCATCTAAGGTATTAAATAAAATGCATGACAGAGGATTGTACAGTGTATTATCAGAGGACAGTAGCACAATTGCATTTTAGTGGGGGGTAGCAGGTGGGCAAGAGTAAGTGTGAGCAGAGGCTAGCCAGGAAGAAGACGGAAAAAAAGATGCTTCATCCAGGCTAGTAGAATCACAATTTGAAAAGCAGAAAGAAATACTAAGTCCTTCTACTAGTCCTTCTGTTTTCAATATCTCAGTAGGTTTTATTTCACCTCTTCTCTGATTTTCAAACCATTTGTTTTTGACCTCGTTGTATTTGATGGTGTCATTTGCATCTGTTGTTCTACTTCTGCCTCTCTGTTTGTTGGAAGCTCCTCATTTCCACTTTTCTCCCCTTGCTTATAGGGTTAACCAAGGAATCTGCCTTTAGCGTTCTTGTATTCTTGCCCACCTATGTCTCCGTGGGTTGTCTCATCTGCTTCCACGATTTCAGGTGGCATAAAGTGTTGGTTCCCACATTTATACAGCTAGGTCTGAGCATTTCTAAGCTCAATATATCAACTGCCTCCTAGATATATCCAACAAGGTGTTCTACATGCTTTTCACATGTAACAGAAATTTTGTCTTATCCCCTTCATCCAAAATACAGTCTGTTCAGCTTCCTGTAGTCTAAGTTCGCATTACAACATCATTTAAATAATCTTATAATCTAGAAATCTCTGTACCCTTTTTAATTCTCTTTGTCTTCCACCATATCATTCACTAAAATCTTTTTCAGGTGATCCAGCTTCCTTTTTTCATTACTAATCTTAAGTTGCCCTGTGTCACCTCAGTGTCACTGACATCACTTTTGCCTTAATGCAGAAATGAAGCCACCAAATACATATCCCAGAATTCTCTTCCCTGCATGAATCTAATTTAGAGTTTGCCAAGAAGAAGTACAAATACAAGATTTGGAAGGCTTAAAAGAAAGCAGAGTTATTATTCTTCCAGCACAGTTGCAGCCAAATATGTGAATGGCATGCCTGTGAGAATTTTCCCCACCTCCATCTAATGCCAGTGGCTTCTTTATTTTTTGATTCCAGGTTTTCCATTGGCTGCATAAGCCTGTGTTTCCTATATTAAACATGTCACACTTGATACATGGAAAGTGGCTTTTGTTTTTTTAGCTGACAGCTCACTGACTCATCCGGTATGCCTTTTCTCTTACAACTCTCTCTCTCTAATAATTACCCACTATTCAAGTTGTACCCACTATTCACTCTTCCCCTTCCTGATTTTCCAACTTATTTGATTTGCTTCCCTTCTTTCCTCATTCCTTCCTTCATCTCTTCTTTCTGCATTTGTCTCTCTTTCTGTCACTCTATCCTCTCTGCCTCTCAATTTGTGTCTGTTGCTCTTTCTCATGTTTTACCTCTCTCTCTCCTCCCTCCATCCCTTTGTCACTCTTTTCATTCCTTCCATTGTTTCTAACTTCCTTCCTCAAATACTTATCAAGTGTCTACCTTTTTTTTTCTGGTTGTCTATTACTGTGTACCAAACCACCTCAAAGTCAGCAATACAAAATAATATCTATTTATTATACTCATGGATTTTGTGAGTCAGGAATGTGGACAGGGCATAGATGTTTCTTACCACAATTACTGGAGACTCATAAGGGAAGATTCAAATGTCTGAGCATCCTGGAGACTTCCTTAATCAAATGTCTGTTCTCAGCTGGGACAGTGTCCATGTGTCCTGACAAATGGCTGTAGGGTTATGAGAGGGAGCATCCTAAGAATGATAGTTAAGAGGCTGAGTTTTCCAAGAGAACTAACAAGTAGCAGATGACCTTTTATGGCTTAGCCTCAGCATGTACATAGAATCACTTCTGCCGTATCCTATTGGTTAAATCAGGCACGAGTCTGTGTGGATTCAAGGTGTGGAGATAATGACCCCATTTCTTGATGAAAATAGGTCAAAGAACTCTAGGATTATGTTTTAAAACTGCTTCATAAATACCAATTCCCAGTAAGATACTATGTTTAAAAAATATGAACAATAGACTCTCCTTCCTCAAGGTCTTTTTTTTTTTTTTGGCTACCATGAAACAATAGCACCTTCATTAACATTTTAAACAGGTTCAGTTATTACCAAAACTGGTAATTTCTTTACTTAAATGGGGAGAATGGCTGCAGGGCAGACTAATGTCATCATCGGACATTGCGAATATAAGGTTGAAGAACTGACGGCTCTCTCTCGGATGCAGGATCCGGGGGTAGCATTGACTCTTTCTTCATGTCATAATCAGAAAACTATGGCCAATTCCAGCTGCTTGTCTTCAGAAATAAACCCCTGTTAGTCAGAGGCTGTGCCTTCTTTATCCTGGGTCTTGATCTTTACATTCATAATGGTAAAACTGGGCTTCGTTTTCAAAGTAATTGTCTTGCTGGTTTGGATTATTAAGTGGCTAAGTGCTCTAACATGTTACAATAATCTTTTCTCTTTCTGTAGTTGTATATTTTTGTGAATTTTCTCATAGCATGCACCCCATTGTCTATTGCACTGTTATTTATTATATATAGCATTTTTCTTACTAGCTGTTTCAGGGAACTTGAGGGAATTTATATATTTGAGGGTAGCTTACACAGTGTTTTGTACCTACTATGATTTTCACAAACGTTAATCGAATTGGATTTTCTCTATGTATAATTAAAATTTTAAATTTTGTTTCATGAGAATGGCTCCACATCAAATGGGTTATAGAATGTTAACCAACATTATTGAAATTCACATTTAAAGTTAGTGAGTCTCTTAGAAGTTCTACAGTGTATTGCAAATCCATTTCTTTAACAAGATACATTGAGCCCTTTACCACACTGTGCTAGCCACCACAGGGATTAAACTGTGAGGCTGGCAGAGGTGGAGTCCTATCTTTCCAGAGCATATGATATTGAGGCAAGTATAAATAAGAGACTTGCAAGTGCTTTACAATGTTATATTTGTCAAGTTCTGGGTGCAGTAGGAACAAAGATGAGGTGGTCACTAATCTGAACACAGAAAGAGGATGGCTTCTAAGAGTAGATGATATCAAAGAGGAAGCATGTAGGATAGGTAGGAGTCATCTCTGTGAAGTGCAGATTCAGATAGGACAAAGTGTTCCAGGCAGAAGAATAACTTACAATCAGTGATCTGGAGCTGGGAGAGCTCATAAAACTGTTTGGTTCACTAAGGAAATGGGAAAAAGGCATTTTGTAGCAATAAATAAGGTTTAAGAGGAAGCAGAGTAAACTTGTAATATAAAAGTTCGATTTTATGTTAAGGGAAATAGAGAATAAGAGAATTAATAGATTTTCAGCAGTTAATTGATGAATAAAATTATTTTAGAAATATAGAACAGATAATGAGAGACAACTTGTAGGGAGATCTGTTGAAAGGTCAAAAAGTGATCACGCCCTTACTTTTATAAGCAACAGTGAATGTATAGAAAGATGGATTCGTTTGAAAAATATTTGAATATAGAATCAATAGAACTTGGAGACTGAATCTGTAAAGAAGAAGGGTGAAGAAAATAAGGATGATCCCAGTAAGTCTGTGAGTTGAACAACTATTATATGACATTATAATTCAGTATCAATAAATATTGGAGAAAGAATAGTCTTAAGGGGAAAAAAAGGGGTTCAGCTTTGCACATTGTGGTCAATAGAATACTGGTACCCCAAAGTTGTGCATATTCTCATTGCCCCAAAGCCTTTGCAGATGCAATTAAATTAAGAACCTTGATTTGAGAGAAATTATCTTGGGCAATTCAGTTCGGCCCTACATAATCATAACTAACTTCATAAGAAAGTGAAGTTAGGAAAATGAAAGTCTGAAAAGGATATATGGCAACAGAAGCAGAGGTTGTAGTGATATAAGGAAAAAACTGAAAGCTGGAAAAGGCCAGAAAATGGGTTTTCTCCTATAGCCCCAGAAAAATTAGCCTGGCTAACACTTTATTTTTACAACTTCTGACCTCCAGAATGATAAGATAATAAATACTTTTGTGTTTTTTCAAGCTCCTATATTTGTGTCTGTTATAACAGCAATAAAAGGTAACACACACATAAGGTTTTCTTAAAATATATATTTATTCATTACTGTATATATTTATGGGATACAATTTGATGTTTTGATACATATCTATGCTACATAATAATCAGGATAGTTAGTATCCGGCACCTTATGCAATTATCTTGTCTTTGTGGTGAGAACATTCAAAATTCTCTCTTCTAGCTATTTTGTAATATACAAGATTTTACTGTTAACCAAGTCACCTACTGTGCAAAAGAACTCTACTGTGCAATAGAACATCAAAATTTATTCCTCCTGTTTTATTGTGACTTTATACACATTGATCAACCTTTCCTATTTTCTCTTTTCCCATTGCCCAGCATTTTTCCTATACTATATTCTGGTAGTTTTATAGTTTTAGGTTATTACATTTACGTCGTCAATCCACTTTGAGTTTATTTTTGCATATGGTGAGAGGCACAGGACTAGTCTCATTCTTCTGCATGTGTGTATCCCATTTCCCATCACCATTTTTGGAAATTATTCCTTACCAAATGTGTGTTCTTGGCATCTTTGCCAAAAATCACCTGGCAGTAGGCCTGTGAATTTTTTTCTCGGCACTCTGTTCCATTGGTCTATGTATGCGTCTACTCTTATGCCAGTAATATGCTATCTTGGTTTCTATGGCTTTATAGTGTATTTTGAGGTTAGGCAGTGTGATGCTTTCAGCTTTTTTTTTTTTTTTTTTTTTGCTGATGATTGCTTTGGCTATGGGGATCTTTTCTTTTATCATAAACATTTTAGGACTCTTTTCCTATTTTTCTAAAGAGTGTAATTGGCACTTTGACAGGGGTTACATTAAATTTGTAGATTGCTTTGGGTCATATGACCATTTAGCAATATTAATTCTTTGTGAATATGTGATATATTTATTTGTGTCCTCTTCAATTTCTTTCAATAAGTTTATAGTTTTCAGAGTAGATCTTTATACCTCCTTAATTAAGTTTATTTCTAGATATTTTATTTTTTGCAGCTATTGCAAATGGAAATGTTTTTGGGATGGCTTTTTTCAGAGTTCACTATTAGTGCATGCAAATGCTATTGATTATTATGTTAGTTCTGTGTCCTGCAGCTTCACTAAATTTGCTTGCTAGTTCTAACAGGATTTTTTTTTTTTTCCTGGTGGAGTCTTGGATTTTTTGCATATAAAATTATGTTATCCGCAAGCAGGAACAATTTCACCTTTTCCTTTCCAATCTGGATTCCTTTTATTTATTTCTCTTGGTGAAGTGCTTTGGCTATGTTTCTAATACTGTGTTAAATACAAGAGATAAAAATGGGCATTCTTGTCTTGTTCTTGATCTCAGAGTAAAAGTTTTAAGCTTTTCCCTGTTTGGATATTGGCTGTGGATTTGTCAAGTATAACCTTTATTGTGTTGAGTTATATATATGTCTTCTGCACTTAATTTGTTTAGAATTTTTGTTATGAAGGGATGTTAAATTTTGTGAAATGCTTTTTCTGCATCTATTTAAATGATTGTATGATTTTATCTTTCTGTTAATATGACATGTCAAATGTATTGACATGTGCGTGTTAAATCAAACCTGGGATGAATCCCCACCAGAATCACAGTGAATAATCTTTTCAATGTGATTTTGAATTTGCTTAGCTAACATCTCTGTGAGAATTTTTGCAGCTATGTTCAATTAGGGATACTGGGCTGTGATTTCTTTTTTTATTGTGTCCTTGTCCAGTTTTGAAATCAGGGTAACATTGGCTTTGTAAAAATGTGTTTGGAAGTGTTCTACCCTCCTACATTTTTTGAAATGGTTTGATAAAAATTAGTTTTGTTGATCTTTTGAATTATTTTTTAATTTCTATTTTGTTTAATTTTGCTTTAAGCCTTATTATTTCCTTCCTTATACCAATTCAGCTTTAGTTTATTTTTGTTTTTCTAGTTCCTTGAAGTACAGAGTGAGATCATTTATTAGAAATCCTTCTTTTTTTGATGTAAATTTTTATTGATATACGTTTCTCTCTAACAACAGCTTTTGCTGATTTTGGCATAAAGTGTTTCCATTTTTGTTCTCAAAGAATATTTTAAATTTTTCTTTTAATTTCTTCATTAATTCATTTGTTGTTCAGGAGCATGTGGTTTAATTTTTATGTACATGTAAAATTGTAAGAGTTTGTCTTCTTAATTTCTAGTTGTATGCCATTGTAGTCAGGGAAAAAGTACTTGATATGATTTATGTATTTTAAAATGTATTAAGCTTGTTTTGTAGCCTAATGTGCGATCTATCTTGGAAAATGTTTCATGTGCAGTTGAGAAAAATGTGTATTCTGCAGCTGTTGGATGATATATTCTGTAAACGTCTGTTAGGTCTATTTTGTCTGTGGTATAGCTTAACTCTACTTTTGTTGTTGCTGTTGATGATGATTTTTGTCTAGATGATGTGTCTTTTGTTGAAAGTAAGGTGTTAAAGTCTGCTACTATTACTGTTTTGCAGTATATCTCTCCCTTTAGGTCTGATTGTTTGTTTGTTTGTTTGTTTGTTTATTTATTTATTTATTTTTGAGACAGAGTCTCACTCTGTCACTCAGCCTGGAGTGCAGTGGTGTGATCTTGGCTCACTGCAACCTCCACCTCCTGGGTTCAAGTGATTATCATGCATCAGCCTCTTAAGTAAGTGGAATTATAGGTGCACACCAGCATGCCCAACTAATTTTTATATTTTTAGTAGAGAGTGGATATTGCCATGTTGACCAGGCTGGTCTCAAACTCCTGACCCCAAGTGATCCTCCCTTGTTGGCCTCCCAGAATTGCTCAGATTAGAGGCATGAGCCACTACGTCCAGCCTCTGCTGATAGTTTAATGAGGATTCCCTTATACATGACTTCATAGTTTTCTCTTGCAGCTTTTAGAAATCTCTTCTTGTCTTTGACTTTTCATAGTTTGATTATAATGTATCCTACAGAATATCTTCATGGCAAATTAATTGGAAACTCTTGAATTTTCTGAATATGGATGTCCATATCTCTCTCAATACTTAAGAATTTTTCAGCTGTTATTTAATTGAATGCATTTTCTGTGTCTCTTTTCATATCTTTCCTTCAACTACTCCTATAACGCAAATATTTGTTAGTTTAATGATGTCCAAAGAGTTCCATATCATTTCTTCGTTCTTTTCTACTCTTCTTCTTGTTCGTATTTGCCTGACTGGGTTGTTACAAAAGACCTGTCTTCAAGTTCAGAAATTATTTCTTCTGCTTGATCTTCACTATTGTTGAAATTCTCAATTATATTTTTTATTTAATGCATTGAATTCTTCAGCTCAAGTTTATCTGTTTGGTTCTTTTAAAATAAAATCTATCTCTTTGCTGAATTTATCATTCACATCATATGTTGTTTTTCTGATTTCCTTGAATTGTTTCTGTTCTCTTGTTTCTTGCTGAGTTTCCTTAACATTATTATTTTGAACACCTTCTAAAGCGTCTTGTTAATGTCCTTTTCTTTCAGATCTGTCACTGGAGACTTACTGTGTTCCTTTGGGGGTGTCAGGTTTTCTACTTTTCTATGTTTCTTGTGTTCCCATGTTGATATCTATCATCTAGGGGAATTCTTGTTTTTCTCCAATTTAAAGAAGGAGTTTTCATAGTGAGAGATATTTTCCTGTATATGTTGTCTTAGGTTATCTATCGGGTATTATGCCTTGGCTTTGTTTCTGGGTGGACTTAGTGGCATGGTCTCCATATAGTTTCTTCAGCTGAAATCCTTGTCAATGACATCTGTGATTATCTCAGGGGGCTAGGCTATAGGAAGTTGTAATGGTGGTGGCATGGTTTTCCTAAGGGTAGGAGTGCTGGGCTGATTGTCTAGCCAAGTGCATTTAGGCATAGAGGATCAATAGGCTATCTGGCAGTATCTCCCCAGGAGGTGGTGTCCACCACTGGACTTGCTTTCATGGCAGGATTGGGTGTGTGTGAGCACAGCCCAACAGGTGGCTAAGTACTGCTGCTGCCAAACTGTCAACTCTGGTGTGCAAATAGGCACAGAGGTGCCAGGCAACGCTGCGGCAGTCTGATTATGTTGACAGGGCCACCACTGGACTGGCTTTTGGACTGAGCTTGGGTATATGTGGGCTTGATGAGCCAGCCAGCTCTGCAGCACACGTGTAGGCAGTTGAGGTGACTGGAGAGCTCTTTGGTGGATTCCCTACCATAGAAATTCACCTGGTGTGGGGATACTGTATGGGTTTGAACATTGAGGTCTCAGTAGTTCTTTCTGTAGCATTTTCTGTGCAGCCTCATGTAATGCAGCAGGCACCCATGTGAACATGATAGGATTATGGTAGAGCCTCAGAAATGTAGAGAGTCAGTTGCCACTGGTCCCCAGGGCTAGACATACTGTAGGAGTGGGTCCAATTTCAAAATGGCACTGAGCCATAGCAACTAGGGTTGTGAGAGTGAAGGTTTATGAAGATGGGCTCCTACTTTGAGGTAATACAGCTGGGTAAACTACAGTTAACCTCCAAATTGGAATTGGGTTCTGTGAAGACTAGGGAACTATCCTATAGCAAAGGCTGCTGGCCTTTGTGGTAGCAATGGGGGCTGCAAGGGATCTCTAGCTTATCTTTTCTCCATAGAAAGAGTCCCCACTGACTTCTTCAGCATACTTCTTCAGTCTATCTAGTTGAAATATATGGGGGATAATTGCCAGACCATTTTGCTGACATCTTATGATGAATTATATCTATGGGATTTTCACATCAGAGATCTGGTAGGTTATTGGACATTTGGTTCTCATGCTTAGGAGAGGGAATGGCCTGATAAACAAGTTTAAATCAATAAGTATTGAAAGATGCCTAATGGATTGAAAGGAAAAAGTTATAAATGGAAGATAGAGAAAACACCAAATGAACAAGAGGCAGACCACTACCATCCCCACCCCCATTGGAGGAATATGTGTATACATTAGCAAAGTGGAATGTAGAACAATGCCTTAGAAATGGAAGAAAATTCATTCCTCACTCTGCTATAATTTTAAAATCCTTATTGTGGCAACTACTGATTATGTAAGTTTTGATGAATATAATAATAGGTGATTCATGGAGTTTCAAATTTAAATATTCAAAGAAAAACATGTTACTTTATAAGAAAAAGAAAATTGGCAAAAGAGGTGTAAGTAAAAGTCTCAAAACAATAGAACAGTTGAAAATATTTGATTAGATTCTAAATGAGTTTAAAAAGGTAACAGAAATCCTTAATACAAAAAAATAAATAAATAAAACCAATACCAAAAAAAAAAAAGAAAAACGGAAACAGAACAATACTGGCATTATGCTAATTATAAGAGAAAAAAAATTAAGCAAGAATATAATTCTGGGTGAACTAGTAAATGATGAAAGGTTTTAGTTCAACACTGATGACAAAAGATAAGGTTAATGTTTTAGAAAGTTCAGAGTTTTCCATTTATTCAGTTCATTGTCAATATATATCAATCACCTACTATGTACCAGGAACTTTGCCAAATAAAAAAGGATAAAGCATTAAGAAACAGAATATGAATGTCACAATGTTTATTATTTAGCTCCCACTGAAGTCGTCTTTGACTTCGGAACACAGGCTGGAATGGACCAGGCTGGTGGATATGAGTGAAACAAGATGTGATTATTAGCGCCCCCACAGAAACTCCTCATACTGGCAGCGAGAGAAGCAAAGGAAAAAGAACTAAATGTTCATTCAAACCAAATGTAAACATATGGTTTCTTAAAGGGGGGTGGAGGTAAGAGGGAAGTGTTTAGTCTCAAAGTGTGAGCATGAACCCATTTTAAAGAAGCAAGTTAGCAGCGTAAAAGCTCAATTTGTCTTGAGCTTCGGTGGTAAAATCATAAAGATTTCACCTGTCTATATAGCATTAATTATTATGGAAATATCTGGGCCTGGAGTGTCATTGTCATTGGGTTCAGTAAGTGCCGCTCACTAACAGGCTCTATCGTCTTCTTTTCAGTTGTCTCTTACTGTATTTTCTCTCTCCCCACCCCTCCCCAAACCCCAGATATCCACCTTCTCTAGCCCAAAAGGTGTCTCCAAGTTCTTTGTGGGCGCTAAGAACCATACCAATGTTTGTTGTTATTTTCCTTATTTTTGTTCCACTTCCTAGCCACAAGCTGATTGTCCCTTTCCCTCACCACTCTGCCAGCATATCCCCTTCATGCTCTGAAAGTATTTTTCCTCTCATATCCATGTGGTATTTCTCATTAGCTACAATAAATTTGATCGAAAATAAAATTTTTGAGACGGAGCCTTGCTCTGTTGCCCAGGCTGGAGTGCAATGGCATGATCTCCACTCACTGCAACCTCCCCCTCCCGGGTTCAAGTGATTCTCCCTGCTCAGCCTCCCGAGTAGCTGGGATTACAGGCATGCAGCACCAGGCCCAAATGATTCTTGTATTTTTAGTAGAGAGGGGACTTCACCATGTTGGCTAGGGTGGTCTCAAACTCCTGACCTCAGGTGATCCGCCCACCTCAGCCTCCCAAAGTGCTGGGATTACAGGCATGAGCCACTGCTCCTAGCCTGGTAAGCCATTTTTTTTTCTTTCTTCCTTTTTTTTTGAGACGGAGTCTGGCTCTGTCACCAGGCTGAAATGCAGTGGCTCACTGCAACCTCTGCCTGCCGGGTTCAAGAGATTCTGCTGCCTCAGCCTCCCGAGTAGCTGAAACTACAGGCGTGCACCACCACACCCAACTAATTTTTGTATTTTTAGTAGACACGGGGTTTCACCATGTTGATTAGGATGGTCTGATCTAACCTCGTGGTCCGCCCGCCTCGGCCTCCCAAAGTGCTGGGATTACAGGCCCAGTAATACATATATTAAGAAATGGCTTAAATGATAGAATATTTTACCTATTGAGCAATAAACCAAAATAAATTATATGATAACAACAGAAAGGTACACGCACACAGGCACACACAAAATAGCTTAGATTACCTAAAAGATAAGTAAGCAAATGACTGAAATGGAGGTAATTTTACTTATGTGCAGCAAGCTGAGAGGGCACATGTTTATGTATCTGAATACAGATGTGGAGATATAGATACTGATATATAGATATGGATATAGGAAAGTGATCTATATATTTATTATAATAGATATATGATGTCTTTAATATAATCAAAGTTTCTTTTATTTGTCTAAGCTTTTCTAAATAGTGTATTTGATCAATCCACATGTACAAGTATTCCATGAAACAGAAACCAACCTGTGAATTACACTGTAAAGCATCAGAGATTAAATTGATTTGCTCTGCAATTCTAGTAAAGTACACACAGGAGAAATAATGCGGAAGTATTTAGGGAGGTGAATGATAATAGGAGGGTCTTGACAGTTTGCTTGTGAAAGCGGTGAAGCAAAGCTAAAGGGAAGATTTGGATACTCTCTAGCATAAAAAAATTTTCTTTTAAGTAATCGAAAGTTTAATTTTTCCCTCTGGCAAAGTAGGCAACTTCATTAAATCCTTCCTGAAATAATGATGAATTATAAATAGGTGAACTTGAATAGTGATGATCAATAAAATGAAAAGTATATGATCAATAAAAATGTGTAAGCAGATATAGTTCATTGAGTTTAGCTAGTTTTTAAGCTAGTTTAGCTACTGAACCAAAGGTCATGTTGCAAGTTTAAAAACACATAACAAAGATGAGCCACCTTAAAATAAGAATTAGATGCATGCATAGATATAAGTATACATTCTATACATATATAAACACATTTCTTTAAAAGTTTATCAAGTCTTTTTGTTCAGAGGCAGTATTTAAATGTCATAGCACTCTTATGGTTAATACTGTATAACTGGAACACTTAAAAACATTTTTTTTCATTATTTATAAATCCATCCCACAAAAACTTCTAATAAGTAAACCTAATTGTGCAGTCTTGGAATTTTGTTTAGCAAATAATACTCATCAGAAATTTATTTTGTCAATTTTTAGAATACCTTTCCTGACAATATTTCCTAGACTTAAATGTTCTTAAGAAGTAAATTTCTCTTCAGCATTACTCTGAGTGTCCCACCAACGGCCTCTGGCTCAGGAAGAGGAAATGAGTAAGAGTTCGGAAGCCTATGCTTAAAATTAAATGCCATTTTGAAAAAATAACTTAAAAAAAAAAACCCTTTTCCTTGAGAAATAATGACCACATTACCTGCCTGGAAGGAAGCCTTGGGATAATGAGCTGTACCTGACGAGTATCTGCTCAGTTCACGTCAAGGAGGAAAGTGGTAAGATAGGAAGGTTTTAGTCTACTTGAATGCAAGTTCTGTACTTCAGACTAGGTCAGATATTATTTCAATTGAAAATAAGGAGTGCTCAAGAGCCAGAAATTTTCTGGAAGAATGCTTAGAAATGTGTGACATGCAGACACACTCCTGATGAATGTTGTGATGGCTTTACAGATGGCCTGCCTTAACTTCCATTAGCAGTAGCCACACAATGATGCTGGACATTACTCTTTTAGAATTCCCTCTTTCATCCCAGTCCTGTTGTTGCTTGTTGTTTGGAGATAATAATGTTATCACCTTCTATGTTCTGGCATACGTAAATACTATTAAAAATACTTGTGTCCTATTTTATCAAGTGTTTAAAAAATGAATAATAGGGTGGTAGGTAGATATTTAAGAATGCTGCTTGCACCTATCTCACCTTTCCACTCCACAGTGTATAATGGTTTATTCCTAATAATGTAAATTCAGGTGTAGGCTAATCATAGTTGATTCTAAGATTTTTTTATGCTACATTTACCACATACTTTCCATTTAAAAAATTTTTATTTCTCTGAGCCTAAAAATATGAATATTTTTCTTATGCATAAAAAAATTACTGCCCTGTAGACTAATTAGGATGGTTTTCCTTATTTTTTCTATATGAGTTTGGAAAAAAATAAAGGGCTGATAATGACTAATATACATTCAGAAATAGTTCAATTCAAAGTGAAAGTTCTTATGTCTTAAAAAGGAAGCATTGCTTAGAAATAGATTCTTATATAAGTCTGTCTCTGTGGTAATGACACTTACATGGCTTCTACAATGGAACCTTTTCTTTCTTTTTCTAGGATATTCATTAGGATTTGTTTAAATAAATCATTCCCTACTCTCAACTAATTTGTTAAGAATAAAAGATTGATTTAGTGGTGCTTATATTAACTTTTATAATTCCATTGTGTAACAGCAGAAAGCCTAAGTTCTATTTTACTGTAATAGGGTTTGCAAAGTTTTAGGTATCCATGGGGTTTTGAAATGCTTTTTCTGGCAATTTGTACAGCACTTTTTGTTATAGAAAGAAGTTGGAGTGGAGATTAAAAGATTGAGGAAACTGGTAAATACATTTTTAAGTAAAAATATAGGCTGTTATGAGACTAATATGATTATGGAAATATTAATAATAAGAAGAATGTCTACTTTGGACATATATTTCAACAGAATTAGTAAAGTGTTGAAAAGGAAACACATGGGGCTGTAAGGTAAGATGATTTTTTTGATCTGAAGTTGAGCAAGGTGTTCTAACATTTTGCCTTGGTATTGAAAACAGCAGGGTTGACTACACGCCGGATAAAAATATTTCACTATTTTCCCTCAGACAGGCTTTACCAGGGCACTATCAAAGACAAGCTCAACACTTTGTGGTCAAGTTTGGAAAGTATCATTGCAAAATGACAAAAATCTTTTCATAAATTCCAAGTGAATCATGGTTTAACCATTTACCAAGTAGCCTTCTGTAATATATTACAACATCAATCATATCAAACAGAGAAAAGAATTGAAAGCTAGTCCTATTTTTTTTATTTGTCAATTGAAATACTTGGTTCGATTTCATTGATCTCACCACATTTTGATGGGAGGCTAGGGAGAGTTAGAGGAAACTGCTTGGTGCGTTATTAATTGTCTACATCTTTATCGTAGTGCCAACACTATTTATCCCATTTTGAATTCTCCAGGTCCCCATATCTGGCAGTGACAGTGGTCATGGCTTTTGCGGCTACTTTTTTATTTCTTTTTCTCCTGACTCAAAGAGCAGGGTGCAGCTGCTGTTTTTTCCAAGGCTGAGTAAGGGATCAGTTTTTGGAGGTACTCCAGTGGCTGAGAAAGTGTCCCTCTCTCCTTTATCGTCAAATGTCTCTCCTTGAGGAAATGATCAAGTTCTAGTCACTCAAGAAGCTGAGACTTCGAGATTGTTCTTTGGCCTGACAATGTGAAATCCTTTGCTGCCTTCTTGGATGAGCCGGTCTTGACCTATTTTTAAAGTCAAAATTTTAACTCTTGCTTAAATCATTTGAGCACAGCTTCTGAGTTGTAGCTTTTGGGCATTCGTAGGGTTTTGTTTGTTGTTTGTATAGAATTCTGGGGATGTTAATGCCCATTTTTTGACTCTGTCATATTGTATTTCTACATATTTCCAGGTGTGCATATTTATACAAATTAAAATAGTGTAAAAGATCACTTTCAGGTAACCATCAGTAATCAAGTTATTACATGACATTTTCTTACCTAGAATAATCATTTTTCTTTTAATCCCAATAAAACTCAGCCATTCTTTTATACAAGTGAAGTTTTCATGCTTCTCACATTTTTATTCTATTGATTGCCAGTGCCAGATTTCTCTTTATCAAGAGACACTCCCCATCAATTGCAAACTGTCAACCAAGTTTACAAAATATTACATCCTTTCCATCACTGAGTTCCATTCAATTAAATACATCATACAGGCACATCAGAAGTAGGAAGAATACCAGAGAAAAATAATACAGAAGCAGGGATTTTTTTATTGCCTGCCTTGAGAGTTCATCGAAATGAGCTAGATTAAAATGACTGTGCTGAGACATGTCTTTTCAAAAATAATCTCTGCAACTGGATGAGTATAATTCACACTTTTTGTAGAGTTGCACTTAAATATTTATTTTGTCAAAAAGTATGATTCAAAGTTTTGTAGTGCTTTCTTGAAATACATTCCATCATTATTTCCAACTCCTTCAGCTTATTTGCATAATTCTTTGTACCATAAATCATTATAGAAGTAAATCTTTCAAATCCTCGTATTGAGGCTGAATGAACCAAGTCTTATAACTGTCAAATAACTTGCTCATGGAATCATATAACCTGTGAGGGACAGAGCTGGAATTTCTATTTGGACTTCTAAATAAGCATAGTATTTTTTTCCTACCGTATCCTAACTTGTTTGCTCTAATATAAGGATCATATGTTTCATGATGTGTCTTTAAATGGTTAAAAAGGAAAATGAGTAACAAGAATGGGTTCTATTGTAGTCCCAGGATTAAAAGTAATTTATGTAATTGTTCCCAACAAGGTAAAAAGTTGGGTTCATTAGCTTTAAAATTTCCACTAAACAATTTAAAATTTTCACTAAACAATTTAAAATTTCCTTTAAACAATCTGGGAAATAGGTACGCATTATGGTGAGACTTCTGACACATCTGTGCTTCATAAAGAAAACCTATGAAGTTGAGATGTTTAATTAGTAAAACAGAAGACAAAGAAGAGACATATTTGTTTTAAAGCATTCAAAGGACTACAATGTGTAAGAAAGTGTTGTATTTTGTTTCTGTTGAAGAAATAAAACACGATGATTTTGTAGAAGTCACAGGAGGTAAATCTGAGTTCAAATATCTATATAGGTATAAATGATAGATGATAGATAAATGGATAGACAAATAGGAGTTACACATTACAGGAAGAATTCAAGCAAGAGACTCTTAGAGGAAATTTTGCACTGAGTGTGAGTTTGAATAAGCTTCTCTTCTACACTGATTTTCTATAATTTTATTGCTTATTGGTTTTTTTTGGCAAAGCAAGCCATCTAGTCACAACTGAGTTCACAGAATAATGAATGAAAACGCTTCTTCAGAGAGGAGAAGCAAATATAGTATGAACAATTCTATGTTCTAAATATACTCACTGTAGAATTTTCTTTTAAAATTTTTATTGCATTTATTTTATTTGATACCAGTGTTACTGGCTTTTTAATATGCGTGTTTTTCATATGTTTTGAAATTTTGGTTTACTGACTCCCTTTCACATGTTTGGAAATTTTGGTTTACTGACTCCCACCTTAAGATTTTTTTCTTTTCTCTTTGTTTTCAGGCTCAGTCCAGTCTCAGACTGTGCAAGTGTTTTCAGTTGCCTGCACCTAAACTGGTCAGAACTGGCTCATTTTGCTTCTGCCTCATAGTGATAGGGGAGATATTGCATATTCCAGTGATGAGCCAGTGTTCAAGTCTTGGTAATATGAATGAGTTTGTATTTGTCATATCTTAAGTATCAGAAAGCATTTGGTAATTAAAATTACTTTTCAAAAATGCTCCCACTTTTCCTCACACCAGTCATGTTTAAGAATATGGGTCACAAACGCTACAAAGTAAAATGTTTCCAAATTTTCTATTAAGATATTAGAAAACATACAGAGATTCGAATTAGCTCTTCTCTTCATCTGCTCATATTTCTCCATGAAGGACTCTCCTGTTTTATTTGTTTCCCACTTCACCAATGCCGTTCTTTTCCTTTTCCTCTCTATTACCATAAACACTTTTTCTTGTTGATCTGAAATATATTCTTTTGTCTCCTTGAATATGTACTTATCCTTTACAGTTTTGAAATATATCCTTCTGTCTTTTTGAGTATGTACTTCTCCTTTACAGTGTCATTTTATGTGTATAAATTTGTAAATAATATAAATATATACTTTGCAGGGACGTGGATGAAGCTGGAAACCATCATTCTCAGCAAACCAACACAGGAACAGAAAACCAAACACTGCATGTTCTCACTCATAAGTGGGAGATGAACAATGAGAACACATGTACACAGGGAGGGGGGAACATCACACACCGGGACCTGTTGTGGGGTAGGGGACTAAGGGGAGGGGACAGCATTAGGAGAAATACCTAATGTAAATGGCGAGTCGATGGGTACAGCAAACCACCATGGCACGTGTATACCTATATAACAAACCTGCACATTCTGCACATTTATCATAGAACTTAAGGTATAATAGAAATATATATATATATAGTTATAAATCTAGTCATCTTTGTTTAAAAGGCCAACAGTGTATTTTTAAGATATTCAATTTGCTGCATTGAGTTCTAGTTTATTATTGCTGTACAGTATTTCAGAGTGTGTAACAACTATAAAGGAAACACTGCACTGACTACCCTGGAAGTAGAATTAATGAGTTTTAGTGTATACTGTATTTAAGTTAATTGTATTAGGTCTTCTCTGGATATGTCTATCAGTAGCATGTGAAGATTTTATTTTCTCATATTCTAACGTGATATTTTCTGATATTCTATTTTTTGTTATTTTTTGATAAGTTTAGGGGATACCACTTGTATTTCACATGTATTTTAATTTGTCTTCTGTAATAATCGTTATAATTGACCTATTCCTAGTCTTTGTCCATTTCTATATTGGGTTTTGGTACAATTATTTCCCTTTTCCTGGAGTCCCACTTAAATTCCAGCTATTAATATATTTTTAGACTGTAATAATATTCCTCCAATATATTATATTTGTTTTCAGTACTTATGATAACTTGCATTGAACACAAAATTTTGTTGTCTTGTTGTTGCTGTATATTTTGTGGGGTTTTTTAAGATTAAAAAATACTTTCCCATCAGAAGGTTACAGACATATTCTGAAATTTCTTCTATTATTTTATTTTTTCTACAATCAAAATTTTAATCTATCTGCACTTTATTTATGTATAAATCTGTTTGATTTTTTTTTCTCTATAAATATAAAACAAAGCAGTTTTCTCAATACAAAGTAAGCTACTCTCAATTTTCAGTTTCTCATTACAATTTTGTCAGTTTTTTTCTGGGTATATTTTGAGGCTATGGAGTGAGGTTCATAAGTACGTTTGAGTCCTGTATTGATTTCTTTTACCAGAACCCTGCATTCTTCTTCCTTTGCGTGTATGTGTGTACCTTTGAATTATATTTACTTTCTGATATTAAAGTGGTTACCTTATCTTTGTTTGGTTCATAACTGTGTAGTATATTTTTTCTTTTCTCTTTAATTTCAACCTATGACATTTTAGTTTTAATCCATAACATATATGACATATAGTAAATACTAGTTTTATTATTCAGTATGATAGTTTATAACTTTTAATTGATGAATTAAAAATTAGTTATTGTTACATTCATCTCTCTTGTCATATGCATTTATTTGCTTCTTTTTCTCCTTTACTGCATATTTTCTGTTGATTTATATACTGCTATGAAAGTTACACATTGTATTTGTATTCTTGCCTTAAATAAGTCTCTCATATATATATATATGCATTTTATATATATATACACATTATATATATATATACACACATTATATATATATATATACACACACATTATATATATATATGTTTATAGTTTCATCCCAAATAAGACATCCCGTTTTCTCATTCCCTTTGAATTTTCTCCATGGTAATCTGTTTCCCATGCTCTTCCAGCAGCTATCATAGATAATTTTAGTTCTAGATTATTTGGATTTACTTCAGTAGTATTCTTTTTGATTGATTGATTCCATAATAACACACTTTACTAAATTATTCACATGGCTTTAGCAAACCCCTGGATTTGTTTGTGTTTCTCCAAGGGTATTTTCAAAGATGGCGTCTGTTTGCAAAACCATTGCAAGCTTTGTATTCTTAGGTCTATCTATATATAGACATATTTAAATCAGACTTTAGCTAGATACAGTGTTCAGAGTTCAAAGTTTCTTTCCTCAAAATGTTACTCCATTGTCTCTTTTGCTCTAGAGGTGTTTGTTCCCAATCTAATTTGCCTTCTTTTTTGGCAATCTACTCTTTCTAAAAAAATTTGAATTGTTCTTTTTGTCTTTAATGTGTTCTTAAATCTTTTGCTATAATATATCTAGCCTCCATCTAGTATAGATCATTGAATTGTCTTTTTATTGTATATTTTGCCTTTATAAGTTGTATAGTTTTTTTCTTGCTCTGTAAGAATATTATTTAATAGCTACATTGACTGGTAATGTGTAAATCAGGTTGAAAAGACAAAACTCAAACCTTAGCTTACACATCTCTTGGTAACTTTATGTTGTGCAGGTCAAAGGAAGATGTAACATAAAGTAGAGAGTTTGTGCTTGATCACTTTACTTCTCCTCTATCCCAGGAATTACATTCTCTAACCATTCTATTAAGGTTATATATAGTTACCTAACCCTCATTGGTAAAGGGAGTGAAGGATAGCAGAGGGAGTGTTCAGGGGCTTACTATTTTTCATTGCTTACTTACTATTTTTTCTCCTTTCTAGCTGGTCTTATTGTGCCATGTCTCTGGTTGTATATGGCTGATGTCATAATTTTTCTACCTCTACTGGTGATGGGAGTGAGGGAAGAGAAAACAATCATCTATCCAGGATAGTATTCAGACAGAAAAATAATATAACTAAAATGTTTCCCCATAACCCATTCTCTTCTGTAGCACCTTGGAGGTTGGGCTGAGGTGGGAGTGAAGGAACACAGGAGCTTGGGTTAGTTCATCATCTTGTCAGGAACTAAAATTGTTCCACTCAACTTGGCACAATATTATATGTTGAAGAAGTTCTCTAGGAGTCAAGTAGGCCTTATGGTTTGTGAACCTCATATTTTTCACATAGATCTAATTTGCTTCAGCAAACAAAGTATATGCAAATTGTGAGTTTTAAACCAGTTAAATTAGTGATTACTTATTTGTCTTGCAAAACAATTTGTCATAATATTACTATAAATGATAAATTACCCTAGTATATTTAAATGTGATATGATTCAAAAATTTCAACGTATATTTAGTTTTGAGGAATGCAGGTATTAGAGTGCATTATAGAGAACCTGGAAGGAAGATAACTTTGATTCCAACTCAGCCAATAAATAAATAATTCATGTCTTCATTTTTTTTCTCTGTTTTTTCATTCTTTCACTTAGTCTGCCATTTGTATATTTGATCCAGTTGTGAAGCTGTGGTGTCAGCTCTATATCCACCCCGTTTATGCTCTGCTTTGTTATGCTAGGGCTGGGACTCTTCATGCCCCATTTCTACTCTGCTAGCTGACTCTATGTTAGGCTAAGCCAATATGGAATGTGAAAGAAAGACTGAAAAGCTGGAGAAGAAGAGATATGCTATGCCTCCTCAAAGGTCTCATACCCCTCCTCATCCCCCTGCAAGGCTTGCAGATTCCAGCATCATTCAAGGAGTTCCTCATCCTCAGAAATCTGAGTGTCAGATGCATGTACTTCTTCTCTAGCATCTGAGTTGAAATAATTCCAACCTAGTCCCTTTGAATGATGGCTACTTTTGCAATTATATTCTACCTTTACCTCCGTGACACCTTAGTGTTCACTTTGTACACTTTTAATTCTTCACTACAACTCTGTTAAGATAGTTAGTGTGGTTTATATCTCCTGATTGGAGTCTGACAGGTACAATATTTATTCGACATATTTTTATTTTTAAAAAACTATGATATGTATAAATATCTGCATTGTGTGTAGTCACTATTAATGCTGGTCATTGTCACTCATGCTCTTTGCATTAAGGCTTTTAGTATATATTAATTATATTTCCACAAACTATTTTTAGAGTTTTGTATTTTTGTGTATGAGGGAGAATTTTGGATGAGGCAATGGAACTGTACTATGAAAATAGGAATATTTTACATCCATATGGTATTCTACAGATTGAAAGTACCTTTATGTTTATTATACCTTGTAAAAGTACAAGGCAGCTATTATCTACATTTAGAAATGACAAAACTTGATGTTAAGAATTTTCCTCAAACATTTTTTTGAAACTTAAGTTTATCATTATCAAAACTGTTTAAAATCTTCAAAGTTTTAAAATGCAAAAGCAATAAATACTAAATTCACGCACAGTCTCAAATTCCAAAATTTCTGTTTCTTCTACAATACCGGAAAATGGAAGTCATATATTTAAGAAAAAATATACATGAAAAAAATGTGGTAGGAGGTTGGGATAATTTTGGTGAGCCAGTGATATTTGTGTGTTTTTGAGAGAGTGTATGTAATTTTAAAAAGAGATTCAGGAGAAAAATCTGTAAATTTCACCTCTGAAAAAACACCAGTCTTGATGATTACGGCAATACCATAATTTATGGTATTTCCTTTAATTCAACGCAGTGTTAATATCATGAGCCTTTTCACAACACACAAGTACAAAATTTGACAATCACTTGCTGCCCATAAAAAGTTCTACTTTCTAGGCTTCCACCCAAAAACTAATTTTGGTTGTAAGTGGGTGTGACAAAACCTCTTAAGAATAAAAACAAAAAAAGAAAAAAAACTTTTCCCCAAAATTATTCAGTAAAATTGCTTCTACAGGGTGATGCCATAGTTTTATATCCGTGGCTATCCTTTTTCCCTGATATATTGCTGCAAACCTCTTGGTGGGGCCTAGATTAAAAATTACAACCTTAATGCATTTTTAAAAAAATAGGGCTCAAAAGAATTGCAGTGAAACAAACATCCTATTTGTATATTGTAAAAATTTTATTTCAAAGAGATACTTTATAGTTTTAGTAGGGATAAATGCAGTAGGAGTAAGGGTTCGGCACATCTCTAACGCTGGCTTTCTTTGTTAAGTGGTTTTGTGATTATGCAGATTATTCATTTAAGAACTGAATATCTCTAAATATGTCAAGTGTTTTCTGTGTGTTTTCCCTAACAGGTGAATCAGGTTGTCAGTGTCCCATAGAGCCTCAGAGAGTGCACTGGGGACATTTGAAACACTACCTCACTAGCTCTGATGAATGTAGCTTTGCAAATGACATTGACTGTGACAAACTAAGATGAGGAGAGAGAATGAGCTGTCCTCCACCTTCTTTCTCAAATTATGTTCTGTAAGTGATTTTTTTCTTTTAAATTGGCCAAAATATTTTCAACATTCTACGTGAAACTGGATTCTTTGCTTTTCCATTCCCCTTTGATGTTTTGAACATTTTTCCTGCTGTATTGTTTGTACCAGAATCTGACTTCAAAGTAGGACATGACTTTGACATAAATTACAGCATGCTAGAATGCTTAATCTTCTTGGTCTCATTTTATTGCTGTCCTGTATAAATAACACACAATAATTTTGTTTCATTAATACAGTAATCCATCTTTATTGCCTTGTGCTTGTTAATGAAGATTGAAAATGAAGGTCCCTAACTATAAATTAGAGGTGTTTAAACAACTGACAAAAAAAATCAAGGTTTCAGTTATTAGATAAAGCTTTTGTTTATTGGATATCTATACACATAGAATTTTGAATCCTCTTTGTTTGAAGAGAATTATGTTGTCATATGCTGATATGCTTGGAAATACAATATCCATTTATTCGGTGAATTAATCAATCAGAACATACTAATTTCAGATGAAAGGTCTAAGGTGAGCTTTGCTGAGCCACTAGGACTTGATTAATGCAATTTCATGGGTCAAGAAAACTTCAAACTAAACTGTTCAGTATGGAGAGTAATGGAGAGTTTGAGTGGATTCCTTAGGGTTAGCATCTAAAAGAAAGAAAGAAAAAGATAATGAGAAACATTTCCTCCTTCATTTGTCTGTTACCATTGACCTTCTTCTATACTTCTGTAGGTTAACAATGAACAAATGAAAATTTCTGAAGTCTACCAAACTTCCCTTTGCCTCACGTTTTCTGCATGTGCCTTTACCTTTGACTATAATATTTTCTCATGTCCGTCTTCCTCTAGACACCTCAGTGCCATGAGTCTATCACCTTAACCTGTTTGCAGAAGCTCTTTCAGACTTCAGCTTAGGTGATATTTCCTCTGCAAAGTCTTTTCAGTCCCAAGACTGCGATAGGTTTCCTTCCTATGTGCTTCCGTAACATCTTCTTCTTGTTCCTATTATAATAGTAATACTTATCAATATGTTTGGTTACATGTTCATTTATTTTTCTGAATTCTCCCTTGTAACATAGCCTTCTTGAAAGCACAGACGGAGTTTTATTCTGGGTTATATTCCTAGTGCATATTACAATAGCTGACACATATTAAATAAGGAATATTTATTGATTGGATTGACATCAGTAGTTGGAAAATGCATGTAGTATATCTGAAATGCAGAAATGATGAGGCAGTACACTGTGATGGTTTTATCTTGGCTCAGAATACAGACTATGGAGCCAGATTGCTTGCGTTTGATTCTCAACTCTGCTACGTACTCAGTCTATGACTTTGGGCAAGTTGTTTTACCCCTCTGTGCCTTAGTTCCCCCACCTGTAATATAAAGACAGTAAAGGGATTCTACCTCAAACATTTTCATGAAGTTTAAAAGAACCAGTATGTGTGTAGAAGACTCACTAGATCATAGCAAGTATTAGATGAGTGTTTAGTTAAAGATAAAAGTCTGGACAGGAAGTTTAATTGTAGGATTGTCAAGCGAGGAATTGGAGACATTGTAATTAGAAAGAGATGGAAAGGCTGAGAGTCCAAAATTCCAGACTATAATTTACAGGAAGTGGGAGATTACCTCTGAATGCCTGGCTGCAGCCTGTGTTTCTCTTCTTCCTGCTCAGTCTGAGTTCGCAGGATATATAGTTTTATTATTTTATCCCTAGAGCAATATTTTTCACAAGATTGTCCTTCAACTTTCTGCCTAAGAATCACTGGATTGCCTTGGTAAAATGTAAGTTACCAAGCATCACGACAGAATCCTTGCAGGAGGAATCTGATGAGCTGCATTTAAACAGCCTCACAGATGTATGAAGTCTGAGAACTACACATTGAGGTTCACAACTCCGGTCATATTTCTAGAAGTATGGTTGTGTAGAAGACGTTTGAAAAAGACTTCCTTTGCATGCTTTTAATCCCCCTAGGGCTTTCAGTCATAATATTTATACAGCTTTTATGGCATTTCTTATTTATTACCTGTGCTTTGATGTTTGCAAAAAAATATAAGATACAATTTTTGCCTCAAGTAGTTTAAGGTACAGTTAGTTGAGAGACTGGTGTCAAATATATTAATAAAACTGTTAAAATTTAGAAATTTAGGTTTTCATATTGACTTTACATTCATACAATGTAAAAGTGAAGGGCTTTGTAGGCTGGAGTGGTCTGGAAAGATTTTGAAAAGTACATCAGCCATGACACATGAATGGAGATTGGCTGGGCAGGAAGGGGTGGGAATAGTTGAGCAAGAGTGAGAATGTGAGCAAAGGAATAAAGATGGACTTGAGGATGTAATACTTAGGGAAGAGAAGAGAGCCCAGACTCTGATCTTTCATGTTAAGGAGTAGAAGAGTGCGAGTCAAAACACACAGCATCATCTCCAATTGTTTCCCATACTTTTAAAAACAAATAAACAAACAGAAGAAACATAAGGGAAGTCAGAGTTTGACTAGATTATAGAGAATCGTAAGAAAGTCTTTAGGGATTGAACACGACACCTGGAATCTAGGCAGATTATGACAGTGGAATAAACCCTCCACTTTCTCTAATATAAATGTAGAATGCTTTCCTGGAGTATGTATAAACTAGTTGGAAAAATAGGCATTAGTAATTGAATTACATAACCCAAATCAGTGCAAATTACAGGAAGAGCTAGTTGCTAGTAGGTTATGGCTACACTGATTCCTGATGAAAGGAATACAAATCGGTATTTCTTAAATATGTTTGTGTTGTTCATTCATGTGTGTGGCTGCAGGAAGAAAAGGAGTTGGTTTGAGAAAAAGCTTTCAATGAAACAGAGGAATCATAGTAGTGGTCTCACGTATAAAAATGGAGGAGGGAGAAGAGAGAAAATGATAAAGATGGTAGAATCCAGATTCAGCTAATGGAAAATGGAAAGGTTGGGATAATCAGCTGCTAGAACAGTATTTAAAATAATGATAGGAGAAATAAAAGGAAAAAAGAAGAAAGAGATTCCTTCTTCCTCATTTCAAATTTGCCCTCCTCCACTTTTATATTACAGTGGAAAATTTCTCATCCATTCAACAACTCTAAAAATATATCTACTATTAGGATGATAAACTTGGCTCAGAGAGTTTGGGCAATTTGCCCAAAAGCAAGTTTTCTGAGGGAGCATGTACACTGAGGTCCATCTTACTGTGAAGGTCTCATTTTCTAGTCATTCAGTGGCATTATATAAGCTGAAATAATTTTGATTATAATTATTTTTTTGCATTTTCTTAAGCTAAAGGCCTCTTATATTCTCTTGAACTCACTTGGTTTATTTCTTCAATTCTCACTATTCTTTTGCTTTCTTTCTTTTTTTTTTTTTTTTTGCTTGAATTTTGGAATTTCTGCTTTGTTCTGACACTCTATCACCTCTCTCTCCACACCAGCGATAAGCCATTTTTTTGACAGGTGGCCAGAGACATCCTTCAAAAAGACAAATTCGATCATATCATTTTCTGAAGAAAAACCCTTTAGTGGCCCTTAGGGATTGGGAGATGTCAGCCTTTGCCTAATTCTTTACCCTCATGTCCAGTTACTCACCCCCTATTTCTGTACGATCCAGCCTCGCTTGCTTTTCTCTTTTCTTTTCTTTCTTCTTTTATTTTTATTTTTTTAGTTACTCAGATAACTCAAAACTTTTATATTAGTTTCCTAGAACTGCCCTAACGAATGATCACAAAATTAATGGCTTAAAACCTTAGAAGTAGATTTTTTTTTCCTAATCTGGAAGGCCAATATCCAAAGTCAAGGTGTCAGCAAGGCTGTATCCTTTTAGGGGTTGTGAGGGAGATTGCATTCCATCCCTTATCTCCTAGCATCTGGTGCTTGCAGGCAATCTTTGGCATTCCTTGGCTTTTATATGCATCACTTAAATTTCTGCCTTAGTCTTCCTGTGGCCTTCTCTGCTGTGTGTGTCTGTGTTTTCCCCTCTTCTGTCTTGTATTAGGATATTTACCATTATATTGAGGGCTAACTCTAATATAGGATTATCTCATCTCAAAATCCTTGCTTAATTTATCTGCAAAATACTCTTATTCCAAATAAGCTAATACACTGAACTTCCAAGTGGATATATACCTTTTATAAGGACACAATTTGACCTACTACCATCTGTCCTCTGGCACTTGAATCTTTATATCCATTCCACATGCAAAATACATTCACTTCAACCCAACATCCTCAAAAGTCTCAGTCCATTATAGCATTAACTCTAAGTCCAAAATCTCATTGGAATATTATAAACTCAAAAAGTCCCAAATCTCATCACTGAAATCATCTACATTAGATATAGGTGAGACTATAGGCATAATCCATCCTAACAAAATTCCTCTTCATCTGTGAACCTGTAAAACTTGAAAATAAGTTACTTGCTTCCAAAATACAATGGTGATATAGGCATGAGATAGATAGTTCCATTCCAAAAGAGAGGAAACGGAAGGAATAAAAGAGTCTAAATAAGTGTGAAATACAGGAAGGTAAATTATTTTAGATTGGAAGACCTGAGAATAATCTTATGCCTCATGTTTCTGCGTCCTGTGCTCTAAGTGGCAGCTTCTTCACCCTCCGTGCCCTTGACAGCAGCTCCATCGTCCTCTGAGTCATTCTTCCTTTTTCTTGAACAAGAGCAGATGTTTGCAGTCAGGTAGCTCTATCAGCATGTTTTTTGCCTGCAGAATTTTGGAAGTCTGATAACCTTCCTTCATTTCATCTGGTCTCTGTTCCTTTTTGTCCAGGCTGACAGTGTTCTGCTGGTATCACATTCTCAGAAATCTTATAGGCCTCCCCCTCTATATCAAGGTGATTCATGCATGCTATTGGACAAAAGGATTCTCCACAGGTCTTTCCTAGATTATTCCATAACTATACCTGGCTTTTGTCCAGAAAGTTGATTGGACTCATGAGTCACAAATACAATCTCTTTAGCAAACATTTGTTTAGCCACACCCTTGGACTTCTCTCCAGAATGTACTTTTTCAACCATGATTTTCTTAATTTTAACATCCTTTGCAATCTGGATAGGCTAAGAATCTCCCAACCATCAAGTGCTTATTTCTCTCTTCTTAACAGTTCCTTCCTCAATTTATCTTCTTCCTATTGCATTCAAATAAAAGCAGTAAGAAGAAGCCAGCCTACAGCTTCCACATTTTTCCTGGAAATATCCTCAACTGAATATTCAAGTTCATTGCTTGCAAGTTCTGCTTTTCACCTACCTGTAGAATAAAATTCAGTCATATTTTCTGCTACTTTATAGCAAGAATTTACTCTTCTCCAGTTGCCAATAACTTTATTCATTATCTTCTAAAAGCTTACCTTTAACGTATTTTCACCAACAATCTCTTTAAAGTAAGCTTCTTCTATTATGTTCCTCAAAAAAATTTTAGCCTTTATTCATTCCTCCATTCCAAAGCCACTTCTACATTTTAAAGTATTTGTTACAGTAATAACCCTCTTCCTAGGAAAAAAATTTCCATCAGTCAGCATTTTAATGTATTTACACTAGATACAGATATAGTTTATATATAGAGAGAGACTTATGGGGAAGTAGTGTGTGTATATGTTTATGTGTGTCTCTGTGTGTACATATATATGATTTATTGAGGAACTGGCTCACACAATTGTGGGGCTGGCAAGCAATGTGTAGGTAGCCCAAGGGCTGAACTCTCAGGCAAAAGTTGAAGCTGCAGTCCACAAATGAAATTTCTTCTTCCTCAGTGAAACCTCAGTTTTTGTCTTAAAACCTTTCAACTAATTGAATGAGACCCATCCATGTTATCAAAGAAAATATTCTTAAAGTCATTTGATGGTAGATGTTAACCACATCTACAAAATACTCTCACAGCAATGCTTAGGTTAGTGTATAATTAAATAACTGGATACTATAACCTAGCCAGGTTGATACATACAACTAATGATCCCGCCATTGAATATATTTTTTCAGCTACCTGAATCTGCTCTATTCCAGCTAACTTGCATGCATACTGCAGGTTGCAGCATTAATATCTTCTCACTCTTGGAGGATAGCTTACTCTGAGTCCCAGACTAATCTCACTCCCTGGTAAATGTCCCCAACAGTATCCTGTTATCATACTTTTTACTATTTAGTCAATATCTAAGTCACCTGCCTGATTTCAAATTCCATGAATTTCCATGAGTCTATGTTGTTCCCCCACATAGCTGGCACTCAATAAAGTCTGTTGAGTGAGAAAGTGAATAAATCACAGGTTAGGCTGATCCAGATGGCAGTCTCTCTGTCCACAGCTCAGGGATTTAGGGCCAGCACTTGCTATTTTAATAGGAGCCAAAAAAATAAATTAAGAAAAGCTGTTTCTTCCTCAATCCTACTTGGCTTTTAAGAACATTGTGTCTAGGGACTAAATAAAATAAAATGAAATTTTAAAAGCAAGATTTAACAATTAAAGTTGAGCAATAGCTTCCATTTCTACTCAGTATCTACCCTTCTCTAAGAGTACAGAAAACCACTGGGACAATGGGTGGGATAACAAGAATTTTAGGATATGACATTAAATCTGAAAATATATTTTAAAACATGTTTGAAGAATGGGCTTTGAAATAATACAGACATGCATTCATGTCTTGATTATAAAACTTACCATCAAGTCATCTTGACAAAATTACTTTCTTTAGCCTCTATCTCTTTACAATGTTAGTCAAGAAATTTCAGTAGATTCAGTCTGTTGGAACTGAATTATATTTGAGGTGATATCAATTTCAACAGAAGTAAAGGACAAACTTAGGGACCTAATGAAAAGGGCCTCTATTTTCCCAGGACCTAGACTGCACAAGAGAATGAAGGTGTTCAACATAGGCCTACAGGTGGAAGAACAATGACCCAGTGGGGAAGTGGAGACTCCACTGTTGTTAATGGAAAATAGTAAAATACCGTTAAACACCATTTGCTAAACACGTTCTTTGGGCCAGGCAAAATTTTCATACTACTCTCTGATGTGCAAAACACTGTAGTTTCTTCAGTTTCGTTTAGAGAAAATAGAGCAAATTAACTGGGATCATTATGCTTATACAATTTAAATCCTACTTATTATCTTCATTTGTAAAATAAATACAATAATACTTGCTCTACTGATAGTCCAGAGCTTGTTGGGAAAATCAGAATAAAAATGAGATAATATGTTTGAAATTGGTTTGTTCCCTGTGAAGAAAATAAAAGGTATGATTGTTAAGGAGCGTGTATCTGCATGCTTCAACAACTAAACAAATTTGTACTTAAAAATCAAATCACTCAAACTGGTTATTTGGCATCATGTGGACAAAACAATTGTTGATTTGACAATCCTTCACTTTTTAACTGGTTGTCATGGCATCGTGTTGACTGAAAAGAAAACTGATTCTCTCTCCTCCACAGTTTTCAGATTCCATGAAACATTAAATAAAGAGATCTGAAAATAGAGGACAGTTTTAAAGTCTCCACTTGAGGCTTAGTCATAGGATAAATTTTAGAACATTCCTTTTGTTGTGTCCTGAATAAGCTGATATTGAACATGCCCCATGCTGTTTGTCTTTTGCAGATGCCCTAATTTAGACTCTGCTTTTGACCTTCTGGACAGATGTAGAAAAGGAATGGCATGCAACTGGCCAAAAAATGAACAATGGTGGTTTCTCTTTTAGTTATCAAGAATATAACTCAAGAATGATATAATGTTATAATTGAAAATGCCTTAAAAACATTATTTATACTAGCCTTTCTAAAGATCACATTTCAATTTAATGAAAGAGTTAGGTCGGTAGTCCTGGTTTTCTGGGGCCAAGTTAAGTATCCCTCACTCCCTCTTCTTGCCCTCAACTGTGCTGCGCTGTAAAATAAATGAAAATTGTGTTGGCTTTAATCTTCCTTCCCTTTGATTTGAATCTTATACAAAAACAGCATGTAAAGTCTTTAAAATTCTTAATAACCTCACGCATATTTTGTCTAGATAAACTTGACAGAAGATGGCATGCACCTTCCCCATTTCTCAGAAATGCTGGATGACCTGTGGTTTCAGTCTGCCTACTATGGACACTGTTGGGTTTGTGCCTCATCCACCATTATACCCTCTGATAAGTTCTTAAAAAAAGTTATTAGCTCATTAAACAGAGAGACAGAAGGTAAGGCCTGCTGTATGCCTATCTATTGATAGGAAGGCTGATCAGTCCCCATTTCAGAGCCCATTTATCTGGGTCAGTTATTCTGAGTGGAAAGATCAGTTTGCTGCCAAAAGTACTTATTTTCCTTTTACCCTACATTTCCCAGAGGCAATCAGGACATGAGTCTTAATCTTTGTTAACAGAAGGAAGCATGAGCCTAATTTAAATGTTGCAGAAGTAACCAGTAGACCTACATAGCTAAACAAAACAAAACAAAATAACTTTGATCTTCAACCAACGCAGTATGATGAAAATAGCCAAATGGCTCTCTACAAAACCACTTAAAAGTTTCAACTAAAACCAGAAATATAATTTTAATTACTGGCTATGTTATGGGCTTGAAGAAATGAGGGTTCATTGAAGCTTAAACTTGAAGTTGAAAAATGGCTACCATGTTATCCATTATATAAACAATTGACTATCTTCTATTACCGCTGATTAAAGTCCATTTAAAATCACCAATGTAGTTATCTGTTTTCACCAAATTATATTTGAAGAGCATTCTACAGCATACTCCCGACCCCCAGTCCCTACTAATTACATATATGTGTTTTAAAAGTGCTTGTGGATGTTATCTCAAAAGGTATTTTTATTAAAATATTGGAGAAGTCTCAGGGATTTAAATGGAGCATCTAAAGCTACATAGCTAGTATATAGGGAGACCAAACCTTCTGATTGAAGAGCTGTTTCCAACATGTTACACTGCATCTAGCAGAGCTAGTCCTGGACAACTCGTGGTTTTGTTTTGTTTTTTTCCTTACCAGACACTGCATTGCTTTTTCCAACTGATGTAGCATAACTCCTGATTTCATCTTCTTTCTGTGTTCTATTGACCAGGTATTCTTTCATGGTGGCCATACAACTACACAGTTTACATAAATAAATTCTAACTTTTTGAAGGATTCCTTCCAGAGTGCTCATTGTAAATGTAATGTATATGCTAGCTTATGTTGGACACTTCATGCCTGGATTTAAAAAAGAATCAATGTTTAAAACATAAGCTTATTTGTCAATATTATGCGTAGGATGAAGTATAGGCTTCTGGTATAGTCCTGGGCAACCTAGGAGCTCTGGAGCTGGCATCGGCTAGAATCTAGAATGAAGAAATTAATCTTATTTTTCTTCCTGGTGTCTATGTTTAGGAGAATTAATGGTGCTTCCCTTTGTAGACAGTATAGTCTCCACAAAGACAAACATTGAATGTGTGATTAGAGTGTGAGTTTCACAAAAGGGCATCTGTAGGGAGAATTCTACATTGCTTTTGACCCACTTATTCTGAAAGGCTCATATCTCCTCTTCTCAGTGCAATGCTATACATATTTCATGCAGATACGCACTGCCTGTTGTAACGTGTTGGAAAGGCCCAATAGATCATAGCTACTGTGTATAGTGCCTGTTCTCACTGATGTTAATCTATATCTTACTTTTAAACTGCAATTTCTCTAACTTTCATTGGATAACAAGAAAGTTTGGGGAAATGATATGGATTTATTAAACGTGGTTAAAAATCTCAATTTTGCCATTTACTAGGTATGTGACCTTGGGTGAGTTACTTAACCTGTTAAAGCCTTACTCTTAACATGTAAATTTAAGTAGAGATTGATAATTACTTCACTCCATTTTAATATGAGTATTATGTGAAATATTGTACATGAGAATGCTTTCATATATATTGCTTTATAGCAAGTTTTAGAATGCCTCAAGAAAGGCGGTTACAGAGCTCATGTACAGTTCCCTGTGTTTTTATTTCTGATCTCTCTTTGTTCTTCATCAATAATAAACTTATATTCCATCCTTGTCATAGTACAAAAGACTTGGGAAACTTTCAAAATACAACCATAGGCAGAGATACTACATAGCAAAAATAATGGTTTCGGAGGAAATGAGGCTAGAAACCCTGAAAATCTGATGTCTAGAATTGAACAGAATACAGAAAATCACACTACTTCTTAGTTCATTAGTAGGGGGAAAGGAGAAAGAATATTCAGAATTCTCCCTTTAAATTCTTGGGCAAATCGGGGAAGAGAAAACTACAGAGGCAGGATTCTGAGAAAGTGGAAGGAAAAAGCCATTGGGCCAACATCAGAAATGAAATGTAGATTTTGAACTGGCTTTTCTTCTCCTTCAGCATTTCTTGTTTTGAGTGGTATTTGACCAAATGAACTGAAAAATCAAACGTGTGGTGTGATGTGGCTGTGATGGAGACAAACGTCCGTTGAAACACGTGGGACCTAAAATGAAAGTAAGGGGATACAGAATTAATCCAATATATCACCATTCTCCCGTATGTCAGCTTTAAAGATTTGGTCTCTCAGAAACTGAAGAAGTGAGAGGCTAGTGAATTAAGCCAAGACATCATTACAAGATCCCCTGGTATCTATCTGTAAATTTTGGTCTCTAAAGGTACAGGGGACAAGTTTAGTCATGTTAGAGTATTTATGGATTTTGCAAGTTTCCCTTTAGCTCATTCATTGGAAGTTTTTCATAAAATACAAATGCATAGACTAAATCAACAGCAGCATTAAATTGGAATCATAAACTAAAAATAGAAAAAAAATTACACAAAAAACAGGAAAAGCTCCATCCCCATATTAGAAGAATAAATTCTAACCCAATTATCTTCTCCTACTCAATTCAGTTACCATATTTTGTCCTTGGGATGATAATGAGAATTTTACTTTCCTTTTTTTTTTTTTTTGGTGGCTCTGCCTGTCAAAGGAGAGCCTCATGGGAGTGGAAAGTACTATGTCTTATATTTGTGCCTACAACCTGTATTTACTCCTGATGAGGCTGCTGTGTATGGCTCTGCTTTCCATTTAAAATCTAGCTTCTCATTAAATAGTTTGTTTTTAATCAGCCAGTCAGCAAGCCATAATAGCTAATCTTGTAAAAGGGTTTTTTATCTGATTCATATTTATTTGAATCTCACAATTCAAATAAGAGAGAAAAACATATCCAACTTTTCTTGGGTTGGAGACATTGAGTGGGATATGAGATATTACATAGTCATGAGACAGTTGCTCTGAATAATAAGTGAAAACCATAAAGCCTACAATATTTTGGCTTGAATAATAAGATCATAGGTACTTACAAAAGAAGGATCCTGATGATAGATTTAAACAGGACTCCTAAAAATATATTTAGATAGATAATTTCCTTATAGTAAGAAACTAAATCTTCCTTTCTTCATATGCGTAATCCTAAAAACAATATTTTGTTTTAATTTAAACCTAAAATTACAAAACTAAGCCATGCCTGATGCTGGAAAAGGCAACTATTTTCATAAACGCAGTAAAACCATTTTGGCTTGACAGTTTTGCAGACATTCATTTGGAAGCTGAGGTTATTAGCCTTTACTCCTGGTACCAGAATGACAGCATAAATCCTCAGACCAATGTGCGCTGTAGTACATTCATTAACATACCCCCCAATTTTTGTATTGCCTGGTTATTAGGTGACAATGCTATGCCATTGGATGTCAAGGGGCAGTAGCAGCTGTCACAAAGACCAGCAGGTGGCCATGCAATTGCTGTATCTCTACTTTAACTTTTCACAGCTGTTTGAGTTAGGAGTGACCAGTAGCAAAAGAACACCCACGTTATTCTCATTTATTTAATAAATTTGAAAGGTGTATTAAGGTGAATTACTGTCCCCTGTCAAAGTGGTCTAATGGCTGCTACGGTTACCTTTAAAAGGGTAGGAGTCAGTGGCCTGAGGGACTGAGTGGAAACCACATTGGTTTTAGTGGTAAAAGATATTTGCCAAGAAAGAAAGGACAGTGAAGGACTTATGTCGATCCTTTGTCTAGGACTTAAAGTGCTATAAAGAATTCTTATAACTCAGTTGGCAATCACATGGGGGGAGGAAATAAAACTGTTTGGTTTTCCTTCAGTGGTAACCTAAGGTAAATTATGTTTTAATGGAGGCTATTTGGGAATGGATGCAATTATATAAACCCATGAGAATTTTTATTTGTTACTTTACTTTTGGATGGCTGTCCAGTTCCAACTTGAAGTCCTTAAGAATTTTGTTATGGGACTCAGAATAATATTTCTTTAATTACTACTCAGCACAGTTTTCTGTGCAAATTTTGAGTACTGGGTCACTGGCATGTCCTGATTCAGTAGCAGACATGTATTTCGGTGTGGTCTTTAATGCTTTGTCCTCTCCTTCAATTTCTCAGAAGGTTGGAAAACATTTATTAAATTTTTTTCTAACTTATTAGAATCATATACTTGAAGTATTTAGATATTCGGAGATACTTTAAGGTATTCACAGACTGAAAGTATCTCCAAATCTTGCATCAAAAGGTACGGTGTCCCCCGAGGTCAGTGGTCCCTATCTTTTTTGGCACCAGGGACCGGTGTAGAGGACCATTTTTCTTCCAGAGGAGGTGGTGGGGATCATCAGATATATTAGATCATCAGACATTAGACCACCATAAGGAGCTCTCAAGTTAGATCCCTCGAATGCACAGTTAACAATAAGGTTCATGCTCCTGTGAGAATCTAAGGCCCTAGCTGATCTGACAGGAGGCGAAGCTCAGGCAGTGATGCTCTCTTGCTGCCACTCATCTCCCGCTGTGTGGCCTGGTTACTATAAAGGCCAAGTATGGGCTGGGCGTGGTGGCTCATGCCTATAATCCCAGCACTTTGGGAGGCCAAGGCAGGTGGATCACCAGAGATCAGGAATTTGAGACCAGCCTGGCCAACATCGTGAAAACAAACAAACAAACAAACAGAAATTAGCTGGGTGTGGTGGTGTGTGCCTGTAATCCAGCTACTAGGGAGGCTGAGGCTGGAGAATCTCTAGAACCTGGGAGGCAGAAGTTGCAGTGAGCAGAGATTACACCACTGCACTCCAGCCTGGGCAATAAGAGCCAGACCCTGTCTCCAAATAAATAAATAAATAAATAATGCTAAGAATGGTACTGGTTCAGGGCCTGGGGGAAGCAGAAAGGAAATTATCTTAAGATTGTGAGTTTCTTTCTTTTTCTTCTGCTGAGAACCAGCTGTTCCTTTGAAAATCACTTGCTTCTCCTCAGTAAAGTTGGCTGCATTCTCTTTCTACTAGAATATTCTGTAACCATTTGAGTAGTGAGTGTAATGGGTCAGGAACTAAGAGATTGAATCAATCCAAAGGCGTTCTACAAAAACTTACAATATGCCAGTACTTTCTAGGTTAGTCGGTGTTACCACAGAGAGGGAAGATTCTGTTTTATCTCCAAGAACAATTAAAGACTTATCTTTAATTAAGTGCTGGATTGAGTGATTCAAGCAGTAGACACTGCAGAGGCTCAGAGAAGGAAAACACTGAAAATATACAAGACGAGAATCATTTACTTGAAATTAGTAACCATAGCGTTCATTTACAACCTGAGAAAAGTCCAAATAATAGAGTCAAATTGGTAACAAGATGAAAAAGCTGACACGAGTACTCCGTGTTCACATGAAAATGGTAGACTAAATAGTAGGTTGCTCTGATCCAGCTGTGATATTGAAAATGTCACTTTTACTTGTTAAGTATTATTGCCTCTGACTTCTTTTCTATGTAAAGCTCGAAGGTCACCTGACACCATCAGGCAATTACTTCCTCTTTCATTGTGCATGTCAATGGCTGGTAAAGCACATATCATTACAGCTTAGGAATGCTCTATTCTTTTCCTCTTACACTGGCACCTCCTTGGTGATATGCATGATTTGGCTGGGGCAGAGAAATGAAGTTAGTAGGAGTAATCACACAGTTGCATGCTGAGAAGAAGAGTGAGCTTTATTTACAGCACAGCACTCTGATTTGGCTTTAAGAGAATTACATCAACTAAAAATGATACATAAGAGACTTGGCAGAAACACAAGCTGGTGGTCAGGCCTGATTATATCAAATAGAAACACTTGGAAAGTAATGTTTCCAGGTTCTTACTCAGATTTATAACAGGTGTCCACAGGACAGTAATCCTTACAGATCCTTAAATGCTTTCTAAATGCTAAGGTTTTGAGCTAGAGATATCCTGTGGCTGCTTGACAAAAAGCGTTATGCTAATTAAGATCTATCCAAGTCTCCTGATCTAAGATAAGTCAGAGCCTAAAAGGAAATCATGTCGTGAATTGATTCTCTCACTGTGATATTGTTGCCATAAATTTGGGAGGAATTTTTAGGCTACAGATATAAATCAACTCACAGGAAGAATTTAAAAATAATATTAGCCAGAAAACATAGATATTGAAAAAACTCACTGATAAATAATTCGTATATACAATCATTAGTATTGTTTGGGTTAAATTTGCCATTGTTTTCTTCAAAATAATATGTTTAGGGCTTAATGTAATTGCTTTCAAAGGACTGGTTTGTATGAGCGGCTATAACATATGAGCCTTTGTTGTAGCAAATAAATTCTAAGAAAAATAATAATTTGTCTGCTTGATTGTTTTTTGTTCCGGATTGTGAATTTGATAAAGGCAAAGAATGTCACTTACTTCCACCTATATTGCCAGTACCTAGCAGAATTCTTGTCTCATATTACATACTCAGGAAATGTTGGGTGACATGCTGAACAAAAATACTTTCAATTATGAGTTTTCTTAGGAATAACAAGAACATTAAGGAAAACAAACACAAAATGGATAGGGACTAGAAAATTGTTAAGGCATTTAGTTGTCTGAGCAAAACAAGTCCTGATATTCCATCAGATTCATTTTTAATTAAACTAGAAAGGTAAACTAAAGTAGCAGTGTTGCAGGGTTAATTCGGTAATTCTTTTGTTTTCTTTACATAGCAATAAGTATGTTTTCAAGATCTATTTAGATATGATCATGGATTTGTTTTGGATTTATCATTTGAGCAACTTCTGCCACCTAGACTTCCGCATTTAGATTCTAGGAAATCATTTTGCCATGCGGTCAGAACCTTTTAGAGTTGGTCAATAACAACCTGAAAGGTCAATAATAATGAAAATAAATTTGCAACTGTTGAGGAGAAGTCTTTCATAAGAAAAAATGTAGCCAGGGATAGGCAGTTGTTGTAATCATATATGACAAAAAGTGTTCCGTGTAATTATTCTAGCAGATAGAAACACAGTTTATTAAATTTGCGTTGAATTTTACATTTGAGGATCTCAGAGATATTTACTTTTGTCTGAAAGATATTCTAACCTATGACGACATAACTAAATTCAATGACTAAACTACATATACACCTTTAAATTGATACAGTTATTTTTTATTTTCAGATCATGGTATATAGTATATATAAATTATCAGCTATAATAAGAAATATGGTATGATATGGAAATATAAAATACATATTTGGAGAGTGGGACTGTATGTTTTCTATCTAAATATTCTGCTTTATAACATCAGGATTGAATTTTTACAAATTATTTACATGCCCAAGAAGCCGGCCCTGCCTATTAGGTAGGTGTATTATTAACATTTTATAGATGAGCTGCAGAGGGTAATATATTGCCAAGTTCACACAAGTAGTACATGGCAGAGAGAGAATTGAAACTCTGGTATTGGGCTGAGAGATTTCTGTTTTTAAATCAAACATTACTTAAATAGAAAAAAATGCTAAAGTTCAGTTTAATGACCGCCATCCCAATCCCAGTCTATGCCTTGATTCTCCTCAAAGGGAATTAGTGACCTCTCCATATGCTACATATTCTTCCAGATCTTTCACTATGTCTTTGCATATATATATGTACTCTTAGAGAATATTTAGTATCAGGTCCAGGATACTAAATTTTATAGCCTTAATACGTAAGTGATATAATATAGTTTTTGTCATTTTGAGACAGTTTTTAATTCAACCATATGGTCTAGAGACACTTCAATTTTAACATATTTAGTTCTACCTCTTCTTTCTAACTTGCGCATAGCATTCGGCAGTGTGACCATATTTCCCTTATTTTAACCATTTATTTTTGTGACGGTTAATGCTGAGTGTCAACTTGATTGGATTGAAGTATACAAAGTATTGTTCCTGGGTGTGTCTCTGTGGGTGTTGCCAAAAGAGATCAACATTTGAGTCAGTGGGCTGGGAAAGTAGATCCACTCTTAATCTGAAGGGCACAATCTAATCAGCTGTCAGCAAATATAAAACAGGCAGTAAAACATAAAAAGCAGAGACTGGCCTAGCCTCCCAGCCTACACACTGCATGCTTCCTGCCCTTGAACGTCAGACTCCAAGTCCTTCCATTTTGGGACTCGGACTGGCTCTCCTTGCTCCTCAGCTTATAGACAGCCTATGGTGGGACCTTGTGATCGCGTAAGTTAATAAACTTCCATATATATATCTTATTAGTTCTGTCCCTCTAGAGAACCCTGAGTAATATACTTTCTTATGAACAATAAGGTTATTTTGATTTAGGGGAGAAAACATGACATACCATATTTATGGTAATAACTTGATTTCTATTAATTTCTCAATTTTTAACTAGACGGGCATTGATATCACTTGCTCTTCCATGTATACATGGATCTATAGATTTGTTTTCAAAAGTATAATGTTTTATAAATATTGAGTGATACCGTTATTACATCAATTCAACTCATTGTGTATTTATTGAATATTTGCTATGAAGAATACTCTGATTTAGGTATTATGAAAATTAAAATAGATATTTTATCTAAAAGCATATGTTATAATCAGAGTGAAAGACACAGATATATTATGAAAAATGAATACATGACTTAAGTTTTAGAAAAAACGCAATGTTCAACTGGATTGCAGGGGGAGAAAAAAGAATAAGGGAGCTGAGAAATGCTTCTTGAGAGAGATGAAAATCTGAGACACACATTAATTAGAGTATGAGAGGAGGAGATTAACGGATTGGTCTAATTCCCTCTCGTATGAAGTGGGCTTGGATGCTTTGTTTAGGCTGTCGTTCCAGAGCTGATGAGTCCTTCTGGCATGAGGATCTTTCCAGAGCGTTACTAAGGAAACTAAAAGCCCTTGTTATGTGGCAGAACTGTATTGGAAAAGAAGCATGCAGTCATAGTAAAGTGTCAATCCAAGGAATCCTCAGATAAGTAGAAGGCAGCTTTGATGTAGTGCTCTAGCAAGAGAGGCACACCAGAATGCACGGTAGGAATTCTGGAAGAAGAAAATATGAGTCAGTGTCTGGGGAAATATCACAACGCACTAGAATTCTGAATCTGGTGTCTCTTTATGGGGTATTGTTAGCTGCACCATAAATAGAAGAAGGGATTTATTTTTTTGAGGCAGAGTCTTGCTCTGTTGCCCAGGCTAAAGTATAGTGACATGAACATGGCTTACTGTAAACTCAACTTGCTAGGCTCAAGCAATTCTCCCACCTCAGACTCCCAAGTAGCTGAGACTACAGGCACATACCACCACGCCTGGCTAATTTTTAATTTTTTTTTTTGCGGAAATGAGGTCTTACCATGTTGCCCAGGCTTGTGTCAAATTTCTGGGCTCAAGTGATCCTCCTGCCTCAGCATCCCAAAATGTTGGGATTACAGGTACGAGCCACCAAGCTCAGCCAGAAGGAAGGATTTTAAGGTCAAACCAAGGTTGTGGATTGGGAAAATTCAGATGTTTTCATTAAGCAGATGGTATGTTTTAGAATGTATTTTGGGGTGACGCATGAAGGGAGGAAGAGGTACAGGAGGTATAGGAGGTGGTAAGGATGCTGGAAATGTGGATCACAGCACATTGTGACCAAATGCTAAGGTCGGTGAGATTCCGATTTGAATGATAAATGATGAAGTATTAAATATTTTCTTCCATGAGGAGACACATGATCAACTCTCTCCTTAAAAGAATTCTCTTGCAGGACCTGTGGTTGAACTATAGAAGGAAAGATTGGAGAAAATAACAGTTATGAGACTCTTAAAATAGACTAGGAAGTGGTACTGTAGTCTCAGGTAAGAATAGTGGAAGTGAAAAGAAGACTAGACAATTTGAGAGACACTACAGAAATTGACTCCTTGGGATGATTTTTCAGCTGATTTGACATAAGATGAGGGAAAGAAAGGAATCAAAGATGGTAATAACAACTATAGTGCAACTATTATTTCGTTAGGTCTGCGCAAGTCATGTATGCATATACTTATATATTTAATGTATATTCATATTTTTATTTACATATTATTACTCCAAGCCCTTTTTTATTCTGAAGGAAACTGAGACTCAAAGAGGTAAAGTAACTTGCTGAAAGTCATGATCAAAGTCCTTGGCCCATGTTATTAACAATAGTATTTTAATTATGACTCCCTGATGCCATGTGTCAATATTGAACATCTATTCAGGAAGACAGCAAATTTTTGTGCAACATTTTTGTATTAACTGAGTTTATGAATTTCTTTTAAGACTGTTACAATAGCATAGGCATATAATATACAAGAATGAAACTTTTATGTCTTATATATTCTTATGTCTTAAAATGTTTTTCACAGCCACTAAGTTTCAGGGATACAATAGAATACAAGTCTTATAATCAATAAAGTACTAAAAAGAGACTGACAATCTTTCTGATTTATTGTTTTCTTGATGCTTGAAACACTTTATGTCAGCTTTTTCAAAGAAAAGGAAAAAGAACAATAATGTAATTTCCTAAATTCCCTTCAGTCTTTGAAAATGAAAGTCCAGTTCCAGATAATGAAGTTGTGCATGGTGGGGTTTAAATTCTACCCAAAATAGTTACATTAATTTGCAGTTATTTATTCCAACAGAGGAGAAAGATCCCTGAATAATTGAAATCCATAGATAATTGAAAAACTGCAGTTAGCAATATTTCTCAACTTCAACCCATACCAGATTTATTTATTGGCATTATAATCAAGTAATAAAAGCATCTCATTTAAATTTTACTTCCTCTGCCTTTTCTTCTCACTTAATGTGAAGGAAAATGCCTAAATTAATAAACAGCAGAAAGTAAAAGGTACCCAGTTACTATCTGACAGAAAGTCAGAACCCAGATAGCTGAAGTATTTATAGTATGTAAAACAATGATAAAATCAAAAACTTTTAAGTATAGTGGTTAAGGAAATTTTAATACTTTGAAATAAGATAATTGATTTTTAACTAGTTTTTATTATCAAGTAGAGGCTAAAGGTTATAATTCTTTGAACTAAAAAAATAGTTGTCATATTCAACTTCTGCTGCTTTTTATTAGGTAATATGGTCTCATCAACACAGTGGTAGCTTATAACCTGTCACTTATTATTTGGTAAATTTCTTAACATATCTACATTTCAATGTGATATCACAGGTAATGAAATCTATAGCAAGTTGGAAAATAGACATTATGCCTTGTTCAACTAATTAAGAGTTGCAAGGCGTATTTGCAACACTGGGTTTGTTTGGTATTGTGTTTTAGTAACTCCAATATTTCATTAAATCGTACAACATGTATTTTTTAGAACCTAATCTATTCCTGGGAGTAGAATTATGCATGATAAAGTCCTTGGTGACCCTTCTAAAACTGATACGCGGTTGGTCTCATGTGGTGAATAAGCACAGGGCGCTAAGGCCGTAGGTCAATGAAAAATTCCTGAGGAGATGACCTATAAGATCAATTAGGAAATAATGTGGTTAAAACATATTGGCACAATCAATGTGAGTATTCAGAAGTATTCAGACACTGTTTATTTGTTTATCATAGGAAATTTTTAAAAGTGAAAACATAGCTACCTTAACACGAATTCAGATAGTAATGATCTCCTTTGATAGAAGCACGGGTGGAGACCTGGAGCCTATTCTTTTTAGCTTTCCATCCTTCTTTCCTTCCATTTTTTCCTAGGTAGAAATGGATTTGATTTGGGATAGATGGTGCTAAAGTCATCACCAATTTGATAATCAGAGCTAACCCCAGATAAGATTTGTCTCTAATTTCCTATCACCTGCATTTCATGTGTTTGCCACGCCTTCTCTCCCTCTTAGTGCATGGGAAACTTACAGAGATCCATGGCTGCTTAGTGCTCCCGCTCTGTTGCCACTACCAATGGGCAAGGTGCCTTTCCCTGTTTCCTGTGGGATTTTTACTGATTGATTGATTGATTGATCCATTCATTCATTCATTCACCTAATCAGCATTATTAAAACATGCTATGTGCTAGGCACTGTGTACAATATAGGGGTTTTATTTTCATTTTTGTTTTTTCAAATAATTTTAACTTTTGTCTTAGGTACAGGGGGGTACATGTGCAGGTTCGTTACATGGGTATATTATGTGATGCTAAGGTTTGGGGTATGGACCTTGTCACCCAGGTAGCAAGCCTAGTACCCAATAGTTAGTTTTTCAACCCCTGTGCTCCTTGCTCCTTCCCTGCTCTAAGAGTCCACAGTGTCTATTGTTCTGATTTTTATGTCCATGTGCATGCAATATGCACTCAATTTATAAGTGAAAATATGTGGTATTTGGTTTTCTGTTCCTGCATTGCTTCACTTATAATGGCCTCTAGCTGCATCCATGTTGCTGCAAAGGACATTGTTTCATTCTTTTTTATGGCTCTGTACTATTCCATGGTTTATATGTACCACATTTTTTTTTATCCAATCCACTGTTGATGGGCACCTGGGTTGACTCCCTGTGTAAATAGCACTGTGTTGAACACATGAATACATGTATATTTTTGATAGACTGATTTATTTTCCTTTAGTTATATACCCAGTAAGGGAATTGCTGGGTCAAACAGTAGCTCAGTTTTAAGTTCTTTGAGAAATCTCCAAACTGCTTTTCATAGTGACTGAACTAATTTACATTGCTACCAACAGTTTTAAGCATTCCATTTTCTCTAAAGCCTTGCCAGCATCTGTTATTTTTTTACTTTTTAAAAATAGCCATTCTGACTGGTGTAAGATAGTATCTCACTGTGATTTTGATTTGCATCTCTCTGATTATTAGGGATGATGATCATTTTTTCATATGTTTTTGGCCTCATAAGTATTCTTTTGAGAAATGTCTGTAAACAACTTCAGTGAAGGTTCAGGATGTAAAATCAATGGACAAAACTCAGTAGCATTTTTATGCACCAATAATGTTCAAGCTGAGCCTCAAATGAAGAACACAATCCCATTTGCAATGGCCATAAAAAGGAAAATACTTGGGAATACAGCCAAACAAGCATGTTAAATATCTTACAAGGAGAGTTACAAAATACTGCTGAAAGAAATCAGAGATGACACAAGTAAATGAAAAAACATCCCATGATCATGGATTGGAAGAATCAATATTGTTAGCATGGACATATTGCCCAAAGTAACTTACAGATTCAATGCTATTCTTATCAAAATAACAATGTTGTTTTTCACAGAATTAGAAAAAAAAAAATATTCTAAAATTCTTATGAAGCCAAAAAAGAGCTACATGGCCGAAACAATTCTAAGCAAAAAGAACAAAACTGAAGGCATCACACTACCCAACTTTAAGTATACCATAAGGCTACAGTAGACCAAATGCATAGTAATGGTACAAAAACAGACATACAGACTACGTGGAACGGAATAGGAAACCCAGAAATAAAGCCATCTACAACACATCTGCGACCATTTGATCTTCTACAAAGCTGACAAAAACAACCAATGGAGAAAGGACTCCCTTTTTAATAATTGTGCTGAGATAACTGGCTAACCATATGCAGAAGAATGTACTTGGACCCCTACCTTTCAACATATGCAACAACTAACTCAAAATGGATTGAAGATTTAAATATATGTTCTCAAACGATAAAAATCCTTGAAGACCTAGGAAATACTCTCTCAACATTGACTTTGGCAGAGAATTTTTGGCTAAGACCTCAAAAGCAATTGCAAGAAAAAAATCAGCAAGTGGGAACTCATCAAACTAAAGAGCTTATGCACAGCGAAAGAAATTATCAGTAGAGTCAACAGACAAGCTACAGAATGGGAGGAAATATTTGTAACATATGCCTCTGACAAAGGTCTAATATGAAGAATCTATAAGAAATGTAAGCAAATCAACAAGGAAAAAACAACCCCATTATAAATGGGAAAATATTAGTTTTTTAGAGACAAATAAGACAATCATATTTTAACAGCTCTATGAAGGTATAATTTTCATACCTTATATTTAGCCATGTAAAGAGATTTTTAGTAAATTTACACAATTATGCAACCATCAACCAAATTCAATTTTGAACATTTCCGTCATCCCAAAATGGTCTCTGGTCCACTTGCAGTCAATATCTGTTCCCTCTCCCAATTCCAGACAACCACTAACCTGCTTCTGTCTTAATAGATTTGTCTTTTCTGAACATTTTATATAAATGGAATTATGCAAAATGTCATATTTTGCATTTGGTTTCTTTTTGCACAAAGTTTTAAGGTTTATTCATGTTGAAACATGAATTAGTAATGCGAATCCACTACAAAATAACATTTTATTGTGTTGTATATGTTACATTTTCTTTATCAATTAAGCAATCATGTTTTATCATTAATATAAGCTAAATATTTTAATATCCTGTCTATAGAAAAAAAATTACTGCTTATTTTCACATTTTAAAACATTGGAAAGTTGCTAAAAGTCGTATTTGCTATTTAAGTCAGATCTTGGGGAGGCTGAGATTCTTTCCTGAGAAAATTCTGAGGGAGAAGGAAAAGCTCCAAAGCTGTAGACACCAAAATAGAGCTCTTACAATATCGTATTCTTGTAACGGTTAAAAGAAAGAACATGATTAGAGGGTACAGCTACCACCTATGATAGTTTAGCAAGACTGGCTCAAAAACTAATAATAAGAGCAGATGTCCCACTTCTGGCATGGCAGCATGTGGAGCCCCATAAAAATGTTCCCCAGTGAAATAAGTCCTGTATATATATATGTATTTATGGATGCAGTTGTGTACGTGTGTGTATAAACACACCCCTCCACCACACACCGAAAGTTTCTGGAAACTATCGTAAGGGTATATAATAAATAAATGAAATGTCATTTGTTCTGAAATTTGAGCCACATCCACTTCCTTCTTCTGCCTTCCCTTGACTCCCTCACCAGACCTTCCCCCAGCAGCTCAGCTTGGCAGAAAGGCCACCACGCTGGGTGAGTATTGCTACAAGAGAGTGTTTCTGCTCTTTCCAGCTCCCTATCAAGGGATAGGGTATCTGATAGGAGGTGTGGGCAATCAGTATTTCTCATCCCCTCTAACTTTTGAGTTGTAGAGGCTAAATTGTTGGATGAGTTGCTAGGGGTTTCATTCCTCTATCTGGCCTCTATTCATAGAGCTCTAACCAGGTGAGACAAGCCAAGAATATTAGGGCCCTGATTACTTTCTCCCTACTTCAATCATAGGGCAGACTCTCAATGTCAGGGGGAGGCAAATTGAAAAGAACAAAGCCTACAGCCCCCACCCAGTATCCAGAGCAGCAGCTTGGAGACTAAGAGAGCTCTCAAAAACAAAGAAGATTTAGATGATAAACTAAGAGGATGCTGTGAGTTCTATGAGAGAAACAAGCTAAACTGTAGGCCGGCTATTTCACCAGAGACAACCAGGGAAATAGACAACTAAGAAAAGCCCTTCTAGAGTCAAAACAAACTTTTAAGACAGTACTGAAAACCCGCTCCTGCCCAAATTTAATTGGATCGGACTGCAGAGTAATTTATGCCCCAAGACATTGTCAAAAACAATAAAGCAATTAGCTTACAATTAGTGGAGTTGGGTGTAATACCAATAGAGGCAAGATAGCTTAACAAGATCAGAAAAAGATACAAAGAGAGCCCTACTAAAACACCTGTAATTCCATGACGATTATGCACATAGCTGAGACTATCCCCTAGGAAGAATGAAATCAGAGTCTTCACACAGCAGGGATAATAGACTTCACTAAAATATTCCACCCAAATCATTTAACAAATAAATAGCAAACAACAATAAAAATGAACTCTAGAGAAAAAGATGGAAATCAATATTCAGGGGAGTGACAATATATCACCTAAAATATCCAGTTTTTAACAAAAATTATGAGAGATGGAAAGAACAGAAAAATGTAACTCATACATGGGGGTGGTGGAAATAGGCAAATTGTCTATGAGAGGGGCCAGATGTCAGATTCAGACAAAACAGTAATCCCTCTGGAAGGAACCAACTCCTGTCTAGCCAGAATGGAAAGGCTTTCCAGAGGTTCAGGGCTTTAGGTTCCTGGCAAAAGACTCCTGGAGAGGAACCGGAGTGACAGTAATAAAAAGACCTGTGACTGTGAGTAATAAGAAACTGTAATATGTTCTGTAGTTTACCTTTTTTAAATAATACTTTGCTTTGCAGATGTGCATATATATGTAATATAAAATTAGAAAATAATAGAAAAATAAAATATATTTGCATCTGGAAAGTTAATTTACTCCTAAACCTTAAAAATGTTCCACCTTTTTCTAAATGCTAAATGGAATACTAAATAGAAACATTATTGGTCAGATTAAATTTAATGATTTAAGAAAATACATCACTTAAAATCCTCATCTTTATTATTGTATATTGAACCCTAAATACTTTGCTGCACTTATATCAAGAATAGAAACACAATTTATAAGATCATTTCCCACTTAAACTGATTTTCCTTCTTTCCTACCAAGAGATTGTTTTAATCTATTTTTTTCAAACTACTACCATAGATATTTATAGAGATGCCACAACCATCTTGCATATTTGAGAGTTTTGTTGTAATATGTTTATTGTGGAAAATAATTACATCTATAAAATAAGTTATTTGTTGCTTCATTGCTTCTAAAACCCTCTGGTACAGGAGTTTCCTCCGTATTTGACACTTTGTGATGATAATACCAGATGTTAAACTAATAAATCCATACAGAAGTTCAAAGAACACAAATTAAAAGAGAGTTCCTAATTTTTCCACAAGTCACCAAATTAATAATTAAATAGAAACATGACGGCTGTTCACTTAAGATTGGAAATAGTGGATTCTAAAATGTTTTTGTATCTTACCGCAGAAAAAAGCCACGTAAGAGACTCTTAATGCTATCTGCACACATGTAAAACATCATCTATGAACCCAAATTGGATAAAACAGAAATAAAAATAAATTTGATAAGTATGTTTAGGAATTCTTCCAAAGCAAAAATATAATATTATTCGAATATATTGTGTATTAATTCAAAGAATCATGTAGATTACCTGTGAAATTAAAAAAGAAAATACTTTCAATCAAGATACAACTATACTTTAAGTTCCTATCATTCTTTTTTTTAAATCATGAAGATCTATACCACAAAGGTTAAAGATTTTAAATATTTAGCAAAATGTACCTTTTAACCTTCTCTCTCTCAGAAGGCAATCCAAACTCTGTTTAATTCATTAAATTAATCCTTTGTGGCCACAGTAGAAAAATTTCATTTCTTTAGCATACAAATGGTGTTATTAATGTGCAGAAATATACAGCACAAAAGTCATTTACTTGTCTGGGTTAATTTTGTTCTAAAACCTATGATATATTTCATATATAAGAAATCAAAATCAAAATCAATGTACAATTTAATCTGTCAGAAAATGCCAAACATGAGTTTTGATTTCATGGATAAAAATATTGTTTTAAAAATTGTTTTGGTTGCATCATGGGTATCTTCTTTCGCACAAATGAGAATGGACTGTCTACTTAGATTTACAGAATTATTTCAAAGAGAGTAAAGAGTATTTTTTCTCTTTACCCAGTTTTCCCTGTAATTAACAACTAGAATTAGTGTGGTCCATTTGTCACAACTCATGAAATGATACTGGTACGTTATTATTAACCCACATTCATGCTTTATTTAACTTTCTTCAATTTTCCCTGTCCTTCCCAAAATCATATCTTGCCACATTAAATTAGTCATTGTATTTCTTTGAGCTCCTCTTGGTTGTAACAAGTTTTCAGACTTTCCTTGTTTTTGATGATCTTGTCAGTTTGAAAAGTACTGGTCATGTATTTTGTAGAATAGTCTTCAACTGGGATTTGTTTGATGCTTTTCTCAAGATTAGCATGTGGTCGTGGTTTTGGAGAGGAAGACTTTAGGGGTGCAGTACCATCCTCATCACATCACACCTAGGGTACATACTATCACTTTGACATAGCTTTTCATGTTAATCTTGATCATGTGGCTTGGGTAATGTTCGTCAGGTTTCTGTACTGTAAAGTAATTCTTTTTTTCTCTGTTTCCAAAGTGTACGCTTTGGAAGAAAGTTGCTGTGTATGAGTTTATACTTAAGGAGTGGGGGAGTAGTGCCTCATCTCTTAAGTGTGGAGTAATTACCTAAATTATTTGAAATTCTTTTGCTCCAGAATTTGCCTGTTCTCCCTCATGAATTTATTTTTTCAATTATTTTTAATATCAGGAGGCACACATGGGTATTTAATTTATACTTTGGGTTCTAACCCAATACTACTTCATTTTCTTGCTCAATTGTTTCAGATTTGGCCATTAAGAGCTCTTTCACTTGACCCTTGTGTCCCTTTGACATAACCTCATTTTCCCCCCTCTTTTTGAGCACTTCCATATTTTCTGGTACTGCAAGATACTCTAGGCTTATCTTGTATATTTCCTGTCTCATTCCTAGAATCAACAATTTTGTCAAGGAGCCTCGGTTCTTTTTATTGGAGAATGACATTGAAAACCAAGATCTGTGCACTAGGTGTGCTCATTACTACTTGGTTCTTATTGCTTCTATGCTCTCTAAGCTGGACAAATAGATATATGTATATATACTAACCCATGTATATATGCACATATACAAATATAGATACATACACATACAGATATATATATTTATCTGTATCTATATTAAAGTAAATGAGTTCATTAGATTCTCTTAATTCATTGCCACATAGGTCATTCTAACCTCCTTTGCTTGCTTGTATTCCTATTCCAACTGTGAGAAACCTGGCTCTCACCATCTGCTGTTCATTTACTTAATCATTCAATTCCAATATCCATGGATAGAAGTTTCAGAATTGCTAATACATATGCCAGTGGGAAATAACTTTACTGAATAGAGAACAGTGCTAGGTAGAGTCACTTTTGACTTTAGTCTTATAGATTCCATTCATTTTTAAAGTTACTAGGTTAGAATCTTTGTAAACCCTTCAGTGAGGTTGCTTTATGCCTTTAAAATATATTTAGATTATTTTCTCGCCTTGTCCATTCCATCTGAGGATCTACCAACTTTCTATATATGTATATTAGATGTATACATGTTAAGATTCACTCTTTGTGCTATAAAGTTATAGGATTTTTAACGAATGCAAAATGTTATGTATTCACTATTACGGTATGGTACAGAATACTTCCACTGCCATAAAAATGTCCTATGTTTCACCTATTCAGCTCTGTCCTACCCTGAACCCCTGTGAACCACAGGTCTTTTTCCCTATCTCTTGTTTTTTCTTTGGCGAAATGACATATAATTGGAATCATATGGTACGTAGATTTTTCAGACTACTTTCTTTCCCCTCAGCAACATGCATTTCAGATTTATTCATGCCTTGATAGCACATTTCTTATAATCACTGAATAATATTCCCTCATATGAATGTACCATTGTTTGTTTATCCATTCATCTTTTAAGGATATCTTGGTTGTTTCCAGGTTTTGGAGATATGAATAAAGGTGCTATAAACATTCATGTGCAGATTTTTTTCAAATTAGTTGGTTAAATGACTAGTAACGTATTCTTGTATTTTATGGTAAGATTATGTTTATGTTTAGCTTTGTAAGAAACTCTCAAACCATATCTGAAAGTGGCTTTATCATTTTGCATTCCCACCAGTGATGAATTAGAGTACATGTTGCTCTGTTTTTCACTGCTAATTGCTATTTTCAAGTTTTTTAATTCTAGAATTTCTAATAAGTGTGCAACAGTATCTCATTGTTGATTTCATTTGCATTTCTCTAATGACAATTATGTTAAACATCTTTTTATATTCCTAAGTGTCATCTGCATATCTTCTTTGATGAGGTGTTTGTTGAGATCATTTGCCCTTTTTCTTATTGAGTGTTTTATTTTCTATTGCTAAGTCTTAAAAGATCTTTGTATATTCTGGCTATGGTATTTTCCTGTATGTGTGATTTATAATATTTTCTCCATTGTCTTTTACAGAACAGACATTTTGATAAAATCCAATTTCTCATTTTTTCCTTTCATGAATCACTATTTTAGTGTTGTATCTAAAATCTCACTTCAAAACACACAATTATGCGATTTTTTCTGTGTTTTCCTCTAGAAGCTTTTGAGATCTAGATCCATTTTGTTTCAATATTTATTTAAATAGTAAGGTTGTGTTTGAGTTCATTTTTTTTTAATGGACATCTAAGTATTCTGGAATCATTTGTCGAAAAGATTTTCTTTTCTTCATGGAATTGTATTTGTACTTTTGTAAAAAATCAGTTGACTATGTTTGTCTGGGTTTATATTTTAGGTCTCTGTTATTTTCCATTGATCGACGTGTCTTTATTTTTCCAGTCAATACCATGGTATCTTAACTACTGTAGACTTGTATGAACTCTTAATATTTTTGTAAAATGAGTCCTCTAACTTTGCTCTTCCTTTTTAATGTTGTGTTGGCTATTCTAGACCTTTTACCTTTCCAAATACACTTTAAAATAAATTTGTTGATGTCTAAAAAAATAGCTTGCTGATATTTTATTGGAATTATCTTAAATCTACAGATCAAATTGAGCAATTGTCATCTGAACAATATTGAATCTTCCAATAGATAAACATGTCATATGTCTTTGTTTATTTAGATATTATTTGATTTTTTTTTCTCCATCAGTATTTTGTAATTTCCTGCATATAGGCTTATAGAATTTATATTTGGAGATGCTGTTGTAAATTATATTTTCTAAAATTCCAAATACCTATTGTTCTTTGTTGATATGTAGATAAGCAATAAAATTCTGTCTATTAACTTTGTATCCTATGATCTTGCTATATTTTTATTTTATTTTTTCTTTTAGTTCCAGGAGTCTTTATTAATTTTTATAAATTCTTTGGATTTTCTGCAGGGACAAACCTGCTATTTGTGATTAGAGATGTTTTATTTTTCTTTTCCAATCTGTGTGTACTATTTATTAATTGACAAATAATAATTCTATATATTCATGGGGCACATTGTAAATATATTATACACATAATGTATAATGATCAGATCAGGGTAATTAACATATCCATTCTCTCAAACATTTATCTAATTTGTGTTGGGAACATTCAATATCCTCCTTCTAGCAATTTGTAACCATATAATATATTATCGTTAACTATAATCATTCTACAGTGATATAGAACGATAGAATGCATCTCTTCTATCTAGGTATAAGTTTCTATCCTTTAACAAATTTCTCCCTATTCTTGCCTTTCCCTCAACCCTTACAGCCTCTAGTATCCTCTGTTCTACTTCTTACTTCTAAGATCAACTTTTTTTTAGCTTCCACATGTGAGTCAGAACATGTGCTGTTAAATTTTATTTCCTTTTATTGTCTCAGTGAACTACCTAGAACTTTCAGTATGAAGAATGATGCCATGTTCTTGACCTTAATAGAGGAAAAGAGTCTAGTTTCTTACCAAGAAGTATAATAAGTTATGATGTTAGCTGTTTTAATAGATTTTTAATCAAGTTAGGGAAGTTCCCCCCCTGTTTCTAATTTGCTCAATGTTTTTGTAATAAATGTTTACTGAATTTTATCATGTGCCTTCATACACCAATTGGCATGCTCATATGATACTTCTTCTTTAGTTTGTTGATGTGGTGGATCACACTGGTTGATTTTTGAATATTTGAACCAGGCTTGCGTTAACTGGAACAAAGTTCATTTTTGGGCCCATATATTTTAAACTGTATATTTAATGTCCAAATGTTTGTGAACTGTTTAGCTATCTTTCTGTTATGGATTTCTGTTTTAATTTAATTGTGGTCTGAGAACAAACTTTGTATTACTTCTATTCTTTAAATTCTGTTGTGTTTTATACTTTGTAATGTGGTCTATCTCAGTGCTTGTTTTATATGAGCCTGATAGAAATGTATATTTTTCTGTTTTTCTAAGGATTGCCCTAAAAATGTCTATTCGATCAATCTGGTTGATGTTGCTATTCAGATCAACTATACCCTCATATCCATTCTGTCTGCTTGATTTATCAGCTACTGAGAAGGTGTTAAAGTCTCCAACTATAATTTCTCCTTTCAGTTCTGTCTTTTTTGCCTTATGTATTTTGCTTCCTATTGCCAGGGGCACATATGTTTAAGGTTGTTACGTCTTCTTAAGGAATTGCTCCTTTTATTATTATGTAGTGATCCTCCCCTTTCCTATTAATTTTCTTTATTCTGAAGTGCTTATTGTCTAAACTGGATAAATATGTGAGCTTTCTTTTAATTAAAGCTAATTTTAAAAAGTTTCTTTTAATTAGATTTATAAGTTTCTCCATCATCTTTTAACATATCAGAGCCTTATACATAAAGTAGGTTCTTGAAGATAACTTATAGTTGAGTCTTTTTTTTCTGTCTACTCTGAAAATTTCTGTCTTGGAATTAGTATATTCAGGTCATTAATATTTAAAACTATTTCATATATTTGGATTAATATCTACCATGCTTATATGTTTATAATTGTTTTATATTCATTGTATTTGTTTGTTTTTATCTATTTCTATTTTTTTTTATTTCTTTGAGTTTATTGAGCATTTAAGTGACTACACTTTATCATCTGTCTTAGTGTATCAATTATACTCTTTTTGGAAGTTTTTTAATGATTGCACTGGGTTTTAAATACACAGTTTAATCTAAGCCCACCTTCAAACAACACTAATCCACTCTCAGGTAGTGGCCTTACTTTTTAATAGAGTATTACCAATTCCTCCTTCTTTTCCCTTGTGATATTACTTGTCAAACATTTCATTTATTCATATGCTATAATTACCCATGTATTGTTGCTATTATTGCTTTAAACAATGGTTACCTTTTACATCAATTAAGAGTAATAAAATATTTTAACCTTGATTTATTCCTTATCCAACACCCTTGGTATTAGAACCTATATAATTTTTTCTCCTGCCCTAAGAAATCTTTTAATATTTCTAGCAGTACATGTCTTCTGATGGTTACTTCCCTTAGTTTTTATTGTCTGAGAAAGCCCTTCTCATTAACTTTTGAAAGGTATTGTATTCCATTCTCTTCTTGCTTGCAAGTTTTCTATTAAGAAGTGTGCTAAACCAACCCAAATGCCCATCGATGATAGACTGGACAGGGAAAATGTGGCACATATACACCATGGAATATTATGCAGCCATCAAAAACGATGAGTTCGTGTCCTTTGTAGGGACATGGATGAACCTGAAAACCATCATTCTCAGCAAACTGACACAAGACAGAAAATCAAACACCGCATGTTCTCACTCATAGGCGGGGTGTTGAACAACGCGAACACATGGACACAGGGAGGGGGAGTATCACGCACTGGGGTCTGTTGGGGGGAGAGGGGAGGGATAGTGGGGGGGTGGGGGAGTGGGGAGGGGGTATAGCATGGGGAGAGATGCAGATATAGGTGATGGGGAGGAAGGCAACACATCACACTGCCATGTGTGTACCTATGCAACAATCTTCCATGTTCTTCACATGTACCCCCAAACCTAAAATGCAATTAAAAAATAAATAAATAAATTAATTAATTAAAAAAAAAAGAGAGTGTGCTATAATTCTTATTTGTTTGTCTATAGGTAGGTGTTTGTCTATAGGTAGGTGTTTCTTCCCTCTGGTTTCTTCAAGATTTTCTGTGTCTTTGGTTTTATGTAGTTGGAACATAATATGTCTAGGAATAAATTTTTTTTTTGGTACAAATTCCACAGCATTTTCATCACATTTTCTGTATCTGTGGTTTGAAGTGATTTTCATTTTTGAAAATATTTTACCCATTATTACTGCACAGATTTCTGCTGAGCTCTCCTTTTTTCTCTGCATGGTATTCCAGTTGCCTCTGTATTATACATTTTGAAAATTTCCTACAGTTCTTGGATGTTCTCTTATTTTTTTAAAGGTGCTTTTTCTTTCACATTAAGTTTGGAGGTTCTACTGACCTGTCTTTAAGCATACTGATTCTTTCCTGGGCCATGTTGAATCTATTGGTAAGTCCATCAAAAGCATCTTCATTTCTCTTCCAGTTTTAAACATTTATATTATTTCTTTTTGATTTTTTTAGTTTTATTTATCTGCTTTTATAACTCAGCTGCTCTTGTAAGTTGTCTCTCTTTTTTTTTTTTACGTTAGAGACCTTAGCATATTAATGATGGTTATTTTCTGTCTGATGATTCCAAAATCTGTCTCAAATCTGAGTCTGGATCTGCTGCTTTTCTTTTCTATTCAATGTGTTTCTCTTTTCCTTTTAGCAGGACTCATATTTTTTTTAGTTGAAATCTGGATGCAATGTATCAGGTAACAGAAATTAAAGTAATGGGCATCTAGGGTGAGGTTCTCTGTTAATATGGTTAGGATTTGAGCTGTTTTTATTTTTTATTTTATTTTTTATTATACTTTAAGTTCTGGGGTACATGTGTAGAACATGCAGGTTTGTTACATAGTTATATACACGCCATGGTGGTTCACTGTGAAGAAACTGCATCAACCAATGGGCAAAACAAGCAGCTAGCATCAAAATGGCAGGATCAAATTCACACATAACAATATTAACCTTAAATGTAAATAGGCTAACTGCCCCAATTAAAAGACACAGACTGGCAAATTGGATAGAGTTAAGACCCATCAGTGTGCTGTATTCAGGAGACCATCTCACATGCAAAGACACACATAGGCTCAAAATAAAGGGATGGAGGAATATTTACCAAGCCAATGGAGAGCAAATAAAAGCAGGAGTTGCAATCCTAGTCTCTGATAAACAGAATTTAAACCAACAAAGATCAAAAGAGACAAAAAAGGGCACTACGTAATGATACTGGGATCAATGCACCAAGAAGAGCTAACTATCCTGAATATATATGAGCTGTTTTTAATATTTATTGTACTGGTAGTTCTGATTCCTACTTTGTCACCTCAGAATATGATTTTCCTTGCCTTTTGGTGTGCCTTGTCATTTTTTTCATTGTTGATTTTGGAAAACCAGATGTGTTGTACTAAGAAATAGAAAGTGAATTAAATGGGCCTTTGGTTTATGTGGCTATGTGTTGGGCTTTGTTTAATGTTTGCTATAGGTAGAAGTGGCAATGTCTTCACATTTCTCTGTCATTTTTGTTTCCATTTTCTCTCTTGACTTGTGGACTCACTAAGTTATTCTAGTTAAGAAGAAAGTCTGTGCCTTGAAACTTTTTAAATGGCAATTCACAATTATTATACTGAAACCCTATTGGTGAGATGATGAGAAGAAAAACAACTTACAATCTTTCAATTAAGTCTCAGCCTTTTACTGGACCTGTATTTCTGGCTGTGACTTTCATATATGTTTCTTTTTAAACAGCTTCCCAACCTTCCATCTAAACCACCCATACCTGTTGCGACAGAAAGGCTAGAAGAAGCTAGAATAAAGAAATGGCTTTCCTTCATGGTCCTGGAAGAAGGCTCTGATAAATTCTTTCCCCGTAGGAAATAGGTTTTGTTATGTAGAAGACACTTAGCAGGTTTCACAATGATTGCTCCTGTCCTCTCCCCTAGAATGGCATCTTAGATTTTCACTGTGAGAATCTGGTGGACTTCAGACAGGAAATCAAAGTGTGAGATCCCCTTAAGCCTGAGGCTCCCAAGACTCTCACACTTGTGGTAGTTCACACTCAACCTCCAGTAATTAATCAAAATATTTTTTATTTGACATTTTTTATTTTTATTTTTCAGGGTACATAGTAGGCATATATATTTATGGGGTACATGAGTTGTTTTGATATAGGCATGCAATGCGCAATGATCACATCATAGGAAATAGGGTATCTACCACTCAAGCATTTATCCTTTGTGTTACAAATAATCCATTTATACTCTTTCAGTTATTTTTAAATGTACAATCAAGTTATTACTGACTGTAGTCACCCTGTTGTATTATCAGATAGAGCAGGTCTTATTCATTCTTTCTAACTAGTTTTTTGTACTCATTACCCTCCACCTTCCCACCACAACTCCCTGCTATTCTTCCCAGTCTCTGGTAACCATCCTTCTACTCTCTATGTCCATGAGGTTAATTGTTTTGATTTTTAGATTCCACATATAAGTGAGAACTTGTGATGTTTGTTTTTCTGTACCTGGCTTATTTCACTTACCATAATGATCTCCAGTTCCATCCATGTTTTTGCAAATGACAGAATTCTTTTGTTATAGGTGAATAGTTCTTCACTGTGTATACGTAGTACTTCATTGTGTACATGTATTACGTTTTCTTTATCCATTCATCTGTTGATGGGCACATAGGTTGCTTCCAAATCTTAGATATTGTGAACGGTGCTGCAACAAACATGGGAGTGCAGATATCTCTTTGATGTAATATTTTCTTTCTTTTCGGTACATACCCAGCAGTGGGATTGCTGGATCATATGGTACCTATATTTTTAGTTTTTTTCGAGAAACCTCCAAACTGTTTTCCATAGTACTTGTACTAACTTACATTTCCACAGCAGTGTACCAGTGTTCCCTTTTCTCTGCATCTTCACCAGAATTTGTTATTGTCTGTCTTTTGGCAATAAATCATTGCCAATAAAATAAGCCATTTTAACTGTGGAGAGAGATATCCCATTGTAGTTTTGATTTGCATTTCTCTGGTGAGCAGTGATGGTCAGCACCTTTGCATATGCCTGTTGGCTATTTGTATGTTTTTTTTGGTGAAATGTCTATTTGAATCTTTTAGCCATTTTTTGATGTGATTATTAGATTTTTTCCAAAGTTGTTTGTGCTCCTTATATGTTCTCATTATTAATCCCTTGTTACACGAGTAGTTTGGAAATATTTTCTTTCATTCTGTGCATTGTCTCTTCACTTTGTTGAATGTATCCTTTGCTATACAGAAGCTTTATTACTTGATGTGACCCAATTTGTCCACTTTTGGTTTGATTAGCTGGGCTTGTGGGGTATTGCTCAATAAATTTTTGCCCAAACCAATGTCCTGGAGATTTTCTTCAATGTTTTCTTGTCATAGTTTCACAGTTTGGGATCTTAGATTTAAGTCCTGTATCCATTTTGATTTAATTTGGTATCTGTCAAGAGATGGGGGTCTAGTTTCATTCTTTGCATATAGATCCAGTTTACCCAGCACCATTCACTGAAGAGACTTTTTTCCTTAATGTATGTTTTTGGCAACTTTGTAAAAAACGAGTTCACTGTAGGTGTGCGAATATTTTCTTAGTTCTCTCTTCTGTTCCACTGGAGTTCTCTCTTCTGTTCCATTGGTCTCTGTGTCTGTTTTTATTCCAAATTTGTCTGTCTGTTCTTTATGCCATGCTGTTTTGGTTTTTACAGATCTGTAGTATAATTTGAAGTTAAGTAATATGATTCCTCCAGTTTTGTTCTTTGCATAGAATAGCTTTGGCTTCTTTTTGCTTAGGCTTTGGCTATTTTAGGATATTTTTTATTAATCAAACAAAATCAATGTAAGTGTCTCTACAAGACTGTGGTTCTACTGCTTCTGCTATAGGAAAGTAGATTTCATCTGACTCTGAAGTCACCTGTCTCTCCAGATTTTGGCGTGGCTGTTTGTGATGAATCTAAGAAAAGTCATTTATTTTTCAGTGTGTCAAGCTTTTTCTTATTCTTCCAAAGGTTTTATATGTGGGGAGTTAAAACTAGAAGTCTCTGGTAGGTGTTTAACACAGTTTAATTTCAGAAAATTATTAGAAATTTTACTAATTTTTTCCCAAGTGCCCATATGGTAAAATGTATAGTCTTGTAAAGATCTCCAGTTTCAAATTTGTAATATATTCTCACCTTGGAAAAGGTGTGGAAGAAGTTGTTAATTACCTTAGGGTGAGGAGGGGGACTTCAAACTCAGTGGTTACCCTCAACATCTGAGATATTGTCTTCCACAATTCTGAATTTCAGTTTTGTTTTGAGTTAGATTTATATTAAATATTTACTGAACAGATTTGAATCCACTTTAGCTAATGTAATGTTTCAAATAAGATTAGATTTGTATGATGCAATTAACCATAGAAGCAGTATGTCCAAAGAATTGTTAATTGGAACAATATAGAAGAATTTTTTTCGCATTCAAGGAATATAATTTTATCTAAAATATAAATGTTTAATTAGGGTATGGTTTAAAAATGTATTCCAGTTACCTTAATCCCTTGTTTCTGGAAGTGGTTTATCTAAATACAGAACAAAATTAGTCCATTTCTTGATTTCCCATTTATCTTCTAAAATTGAGTTAACAAGGCTAGTAATGAGAATCTATTACTTAGATGTGACTTAAGTAGCCCAACAGACCAGTGATCTCTCAGATTATGTTATGCTGTTACAAAGACAGTTCTCAGAGCTTTACTTACAAAAGGAAGAATTATATGATTCTATTGTATGAGATTTAAGGCATTTTATATTATAGCACTAACCCTTTGCCTGCAAAACATTTTCTTCTACATTCCCCAAGTGGAGCATTACATACGCCAGCTGACTTGTTGTGCAATCAGTCCAACACCTTTCTCTTACCTTGGAAAGACCTTTATAGAACTGACACTCATCTTTTAAGGTATGGATAATTTACATCTTAATCCACCTAAAGACTAGAAGATTGTCTGTAATAAACAGTACCTGCTCTCATTTGAAAAAAAAAAAAAAAAAAAAAAGAAGATTGTCTGTTAGCTCACAACTCTGTAGTAGGCATAGGAAATACTGAGCTGGAGACTTAATTCATCTCACCAGCCCACTTGTATAAATTCACAGCTTAGTGGGAGAGACAGAGAAGGAACAGACAGTTACACTACTCTGAGATAAATATTATGTTTGAGGTTAATATAAAATCTTCCCCAATCTCTATGTTTGGAGTGATTTGATCATTTTTCTTTGCTTATACTAACCTTATTTTACTTATTTCATTTTATTTTGTATTATGATAAATTATTTTCATAATCTGTTAATTCAATATAACATTCATGAAGACACATAAAATGTTATTTATTGCTTTAAGTATAATGATTTAACCAGAGAACAGCTTTGAACAGACAACAGCTGTTCAAAAAGTTTTGCAAAATAAACCTTTAATATTTTACTATTATATAAATAACACTTCCTATCAAAATAATCTTTCTACTATAAAGCATATCAAAATTTTTGGAAGTCCTTACATTTGGTACTACATGATATAGCTGGTAGGTAACTATTTTGTGTTTACAGTCCAATAGCTCCTTTAAATTAAAGTTTATGATTTTTTACTGGAGCATGATTAGACAATGTATAAAAAATAGAATAATGTCTCAAATGTAAAATGCTTCTAAAGAATATGACAATCATGAAATCTAAAGATGCTTGGTGAGCATTTATCAGGCTTTAAAGTTTTAATATAACTAAAAATGGAAAAAAGTCAAATCTGAAGTAAATATTAAGAAAATGTTGACCAAATCAAGTTCTTTTGAAGGTCAAAAATGAGTAAATATAGATATAAATCATGATATTGTTTGAATATTTAAAAGGTTATATCAAAACACATATTTAATCACTGATTTTAAGACCCCGTTAACATTACTAGGTACAGGCCAATGAAAGCTAAAAAATAATGAGTTTACTAAAGATATTTCACTTTTATTCATTTTTGTTTGCATTCGTTTTCATTCAAAGGAAGTAAAATCCAATTGCCTGCATTGTATTGTTTAAGAACAGTAAACTTCCTCCGAAGTGTGAAATATACCTACACAAATTGGCTGTTGCTGTGAGCTGCCATTCAGCAACTGTTTGGGGTGAAGAGGAGGAGGAAGAAAAGGAAGGTTATAATTCAATCAGAGCTCTGCCTTGAAGAAGTGGGCAGTTTTGTGTAAAGATCACAGAAACAGCATCATTAACTTGAATGACATCTTAATGAATGATAGCTAACAGGCATGAGTGAGGCAAACCTTGAAGACGTTTAGAATTAAGTAATATACGCATTTTTCAATGGAATTGAGTGGGAAATCTCTTTTTTTAATCATTTATTCACTCAGCATGTATCTACTGAATGCATCTATGTGCAAGGCATGATGTCTTGTGAGAAGAGGTTTATGAAAATGTTACGTCATCCTTCTCTTTCTCTCTACTTTGCTCTTTTCCTTTGTTCAGAAAATGTGTAATGTAATATTTATTCTAGAATTTTATGTGGATATTTGCTTTATTTGTCCATCTTATTTTGATAGTTGAAATAACTTTGTACAGCAGAGTGTCAGCCAGAACACTCCCTTCAGAGAAGAGGCACTCCAGGCTATGGCTGGCAGGCAGCTCACAGTTGCATTCATTCAACTGCCCTCACCTAAATGCTATATCCCTTCCTCTGGAGCAGCCTGCATCCAATGTCTGGTTGAGGTAGGCATGACAATGCCTGGTCCCGTACCTCCATTTGGAAAAACCCTAAAGTATCAGCTTAGCTCCTGTGCTGTCTGTAGTAATGCCTGAAGGCCTGAGCCCTCTGTTGCAACTACATTGAACTTAAACTTATCCCTCTGCCAGTCACTTCCTGTCAAGGGTTGTCCCCAAGTATACGTCAGTATAATCTGCACACATGGCTCCTCAGTTTCTATATAGAGATGACCTGGAAGAGTTAGTACTAGAAGTGACCTAGAAAGAAGGCTCTAAAAGGAGATTTTGGAGCTACATCACCTCTGGTCAACTGGCATGAAGTACAGCTACTGGACTGTTGAGATGGTGTAATTGTTAAGAATTTTACTGGTGGCAAACTGGATAGAAAGATGTGTGTTAATAATTGCACTATTTTGAGTATTTCAAAGATACAAGAAAATTAATAAATGTAGAGACTACTGAATTAAATTGCTGTTTCTGAGTAGTACTGATGTCTTAGAGAAAGACAAGCTGAGAGTGATTAATAATTACATGAAGCTCAGAAGTGAACATTTGACGGTTTCCTCGGCAGCACATAAAGAGACTTCCGTCTTCCGCATTCAGAGAACAGAAAAAGCTGAGGAAAAGGTGAGCTCCAGAGGAGATTCAATTCTCAATCCCAGGAATTTTCTTGTAGCAGAGTAAGGGCTCCAACTAGAAGAAACAGGACTCTAACACTTGGATGGAGATAGCTGATAGGATGCACTTCAGACCTTAAAACTCAGAATGCATCCATGAACTTCCATAAATGGAACTGTCTTCCTTGGTAAAGTCTAGCAAGCCCCTTTTCTTGAGGCTAACGTAGAGAATTCTGTCTCATAAGACAACAGAAGGGTTGTTCTGAGCCTGCTGATACAGGAGAGGGACTATGTGCAGATGGAGCTACGGGATCTAGCCAACACGTGCCAGCCATAGCTGTAAGAGCACATATGAAACTGGTTCTTGAAGTGCTCAATCAAGGTTGGGGGCAGCGGGGGTTGGAATATAAAACTTGAGAAAAGAAAGTGCATTGATATGAAAACACTCTGCCTAGAAAAGAATTTAAAGTCCTATATAAGACCTCTAATGGTATCGTGCTGTGAGGACGGCTTTTGCAAGCTGGGAAAAGTGATGGCCTATACTATATTAAGTAGAAATGTATGGCCGGGTGTGGTGTCTCACACCTGTAGCACTTTGGGAGGCCGAAGCGGGTGGATCACTAGAGGTCAGGAGTCTGAAACCAGCCTGGCCAACATGGTGAAAACTCAGTCTCTACTAAAAATACAAAAAAAATTAGCAGCGAGTGGTGGTGGGTGCCTGTAAACCCAGCTACTTGGAAGGCTGAGGCAGGAGAATTGCTTGAACCCAGGAGGCGGAAGTTGCAGTGAGCCAAGATCGCCCCATTGCACTCCAGCCTGGGAGACAGAGTGAAACTCTATCTCGAAATAAATAAATACATAAATAAATAAATGTATATATCAGATAGTAGAGAAAGGAATCAAAATGCTTAGAGAGTGGGCATTCTAGATAAACTATGTAGCTCTGGAAAACCCACAAGCTGGCCATAATTCAAAGAGAGCCCGAAGGTCATGCCAGTTACCAACTTGGTAAAGAATGATACCAGTGTTATTGAGAAGCTCAATGGTAGCTCTCTTCTGTAGGCCAGGGATAAAGTTGGGAGATGCTATTATGGAAATGGGCTTCATAAAACAGTGAATATCATGGGACCTCAATGAGAGAAGACTGGAAGCAATGTAGAAACAACTATTACAATCAGTGGCAAGCTTAAGGTGTCAGCCAGAGGACCTTTCCTACAGAAAGCTGTGAAAATACTTAATAGAGAGTTTTCAGAGGAGCAAGGTATATGGTCAGTCAATAAAGTTATTTCTTAATTTATAACATCAAAATTGTTGAGAACCAGCCCAACCCTCTACGTGGGTGCCCTGTGTCCCGGCATTGATGAGAGAGTGAGAAAATAAATAAAGACAAAGACATAAGAATAGAATTTTACAGCATGGGTCCAGGGGTCCAATGCACTCTCGCTGGGTGATCCTGTTGGCACTGAGCTCTGGGCTGCATGCGCTTTTATTGAGTGCATTATCTTGTTAATCTTGCAGGCTGTGGGGAGGCGGGTTGAGAAGGAGCTAGCTGGAGGAAGAGCACATTTCTGCAACATTCAATAGCAAATGTGGTTCGCCTAAGAAATGCTAACTAAGCCAACCCAAATGCCCATCGATGATAGACTGGACAGGGAAAATGTGGCACATATACACCATGGAATATTATGCAGCCATCAAAAACGATGAGTTCGTGTCCTTTGTAGGGACATGGATGAATCTGGAAACCATCATTCTCAGCAAACTGACACAAAACAGAAAATCATACACCGCATGTTCTCACTCATAGGTGGGTGTTGAACAATGAGAACACATGGACACAGGGAGGGGGAGCATCACACACTGGGGTCTGTCGGGGGGAAATAGGGGAGGGACAGCAGGGTTGGGGAGTTGGGGGAGAGGTAGCATGGGGGAGAAATGCCTGATATAGGTGATGGGGAGGAAGGCAGCAAATCACACTGCCATGTGTGTACCTATGCAACAATCTTGCATGTTCTTCACATGTACCCCAAAGCCTAAAATGCAATAAAATTATATATATATATATATATATATATATATATATATATATATATATATAAAAGAAATGCTAACTAAGGACACAGATTTTACCACTCATTGTCTATCTAGGTATTTTGGCAAGAAAGATGCAGTGGATAAGGCACCATAAAGTCTGACCACACACAATGCATCAAGGGGCTTTTATCTCCCGAGCATTGTGCACACAGAGCAATCAGAATTGTTCCATATTCTGAGAACATAGGCAGAGCCGTGGCATTCCAATGATCTCTGCCCTGTAAGGCCTTCTGGCCTTACCAGCTCCCATCTGCAAAGACCCTCCCAAGTCTTGTGAGCAGAGGTTGCATTACTTCCCGGAGTCTTTTGCATAAGCTGCTTTTATGAGATCCTCACACACACTCTATGTTGGGAAGAGTTGTGGGACCAAAGCAGTGTTTTCTGCTCTGCAACCACATGGCAGTGTTCTGCAGTTGTAGGGCGCTCTCAGGTGGTCTGTACCATAGGCCTCATGTTACCTCTTGATCTCTGCTTTTATTTTACTGCACCGTAGTTTGGATATGATCCTTGGCACAAATCTCAGTGTATAAAAAGCAAAGCAAGCTTGTAATCATTTAACCATAAGTAACACAGGTCTGTCCCTGGCCATCTCTTCCCGCATCAATGAACTAGAATTTCTAACTAGGAGAAAGAAGGCAATCATCCTAATAAAATTTAAGAGTTTATATTCTTTTTCTTTTAAGAGTTTATATTCTTAACTCAGTTCTCAGATCTAGAACCTATTGACCAAAGAGGATGAGACCCCGTGAGAGAAGATCCTAAAATACTACAGAAATCATGTAAAATAATTATTTCTCCAGTCTTTTTCTGAAGGGAATTATGGCTACTTGCTCAGATAAGGATTTACTGGAGAAAGAGGAATGCCTGGACATTTAGAGAACTATTAGGCACAGTATCCTAGTTGACACTAATAACTTGATTCAAAATGCCATCATGGTCCCATGTTAGAAAGATTATAGGTGTCAATTGCGGCTGCTGAGATAGAAACTGTTCTTTATTCAACTGTATTTTTTCCTGTAAATTTTCATAACAAACAAGACAAACTGGAGTCTTGATGTCCAAACACGCTATTAGAAGATAATTAGCGGCATAAGAATGTAATAAGCAAATTGAAAGTGATATACTTCTCTGATCCCCTATTTAGTACTGAGACATTCACTCAGCTTCTGGAAGTATGGGTTGCTGAGAGCTCACATTAGTAATCCTCACTAGGATTTGTCTTTGCCTTATAGAAACTTTTCTCCCTTTTGCTTTCATTTCATTCCTAAAGTCAGAATGTAGATATGTCAATTTAGAACTTGAGAAATATACAATTGCAATCACATGCTGTCTGTTCCAAAACATGCTGCCGCACTACTGCTGTGAAACAAGCCAGAGGCCCTGGCGATGCCAGTGCAAATCAGACAGTTCAAAGAAATGCTTTTGTTTAGTGCTGCAGCTGCTGCTATTGATGTTGAATTGTGTGTCTTGGATGGTCCTTTTTGGCACTAGACCTGAAACTCACACATAGTCCCTTGAGGTTGCAAGACCACCAAATTGCTACCAGATACTGATTGGTCAAGAGCCTACCTGGCTTTTTTCATGACACAACTTAAAAACACACATACACACCATGCAGCCAACCATTTTCCCACTATTTGCTTTTAGATCTGCGTACTGGACTTTATACTAGACCAGATCATTTGTCCAGGCTATTTCTAAAACGGACAGGTTGGGATCCAAATCATTTTCTTTCCAGTTGGATGTTCATGCCTTATGTTAACTTTCTCCCATATTGCCCAGAAAATTTGAATTCTACATACTAAAAAATTGCGGTGAAGTTGTTAAAAAACAACAAACAAAAAAGGAACAACAACAACAACAACAAAAATAAATAAATAAATAAAATCTGTTAAACATTCTCCAAAGCTATGAGTACTCACTGTCTTATATCTGTTTTTTAAAAGAAGTTACATGACAGATTCTTCCCAACGCAAAAACAGTAATACCAAGGGGTCTTATCTCTCTGTGTTAGATCTAGAAGTTTAAATGTCAGGTTTTTACTAATAATACTAATAAAATGTTTAACAGACTGCCTTACCAGACATGCTTTAACATATATGTGAACTTTATCGGTGATAAAGGAAAGACAAAGTAGATACATGTTTGAAAGTATATTAATCAATGTTGTTATGCTGTTAAATTAATCAAAAATAAAATCCAATCTAATGGCTTGTTTCATTTAACAATTTCATATATTTGCAGTCTAATTGTCATCTAATGTTCGCTATAAAGTTGGATTTTTTTTTAAGGCAGAATAGTGGTAAGTTGGCAATAGAAATGAAATGTTAGAACTTTGGCTATAAAGACAGATAAGTGAAGTCAAAGTTTAAATAAAGGATTTTCCCTTGAAATACACAGATTGGCTGTCTGCATTTGATAAATATATTTTTATAATTGAGCCAGTCATATTTCAAGCTGCCTTTATGAATGCAGTCTCCTGGAATATTTTAAATCTTTCAATGCTTTTATTAGGTGCATATATTATAAAGTGTGAAATGATTATTTAATGAACTTTCTCTTCTGCTTCAGTTCCTACTACGATGAACCCACCCACAAAACTATATTGAAATTAAAGTAATGTGTCATATATAGAACATTCCTAAAGACTATGATACAGAATAATTTTAAAACTTTAAGTTGCTAACTGGTAATAAATGAGGTTTCAGATGGAAATAAAAAAACTTCAGTTGATATTTCATTGGATGTCCATGGGTAGCCTATTTGATATTTCGCTGGATGTCCATGGGTAACCTATCTGACACGGGAAAACAGTGTTTAAAAATAAAGCCTGGGGCTGCTGTAGCCAGAGAGGACTGTGTGTTACACAGGGAGTGTAAGGAGGTTCAGGACTTCTGCATGGACAGTGGTTAGTTTTTTGGTTCAAATACAGAATGGAAGTTCCTCATAAAAGGGCAGACACTATAAAAATTTTCCAGTTACTTTAATGAAATTCAGAAACAGCAATTAAAGAAAGGCAGAAAGCTACACCCCCATGCAAAAAGAGATTCCATTCTGTAGTAGCAACTTGGCCTTGCATTTTGCCGAGAGTACTGGAAGAATAATCTCCTTGATATTGTAGCTAAAGCTTCTTGATTCTTATTTATACCTCTACTTTGTAATTTTTTTTTTTTACAGAGGTGGGAATTTCAGCAAATGAAAAGAATTATACAGAGGGAAGTCCATAGGTGGCCATTGATCTGTACACTGAATGCCATACTAAGATGTTTTAATGGAATACGGGTAGAAAAAGAGAAGTGATCAGAATCATATTCTATGCAACACTCTGCCATATATATTGCTATTGGCAATACCAATAATTTACTTTATATATTCCTCTCTCAGGTTTTTGTTGTTCATACAAGAAAATTAACTGTCTCCGCAGAATCAGCGGTGGTTGTGCATTAGAAAGGGCACACAGACAGGGTAATTCTTTTGGTCTTGCTAAATCTCTGGCATGATATCCTTTCCCCAAGCAAAACAAGCCAGTCATTTCAGGTTTACATAATAGTGTCCAAGCCAAACAATGAACAAAGCCCATTTTAGTTCAGAATAATTAATGATCTTTCAGTGTGACAACTTCTGACTTACTCTTTAAATCTTTTTTCAACATTAAGGATATAAGACTGAAAATACAAATTAGATCAGAACCATACTCATTAATAAAAGACACACATTTCTGAAATTATACTGCATCTGAGTTGACCCTTTTAATGGGCTTGTTGGAGAATCAAAACTAGAATAGGAAGAAAATTGCTATTGAAATGAAATTGCAAATTTATTTTTTGTTACATTATAAAGTATACTATTACTGGATCCAGAATTCATTTAATTTCAACAAACAAATGTTAAACATTTATTATATGCCAAGAACTGTACAAGTTGCTCAGGGTAAAAATGTAAAAAAGACACTCTGTCCTGCCCTCAACTTGCTTACCTTGCAGCTGTGAAGACAGAGACGTGTAAAACAGATCAATAAATGATATCTAGCTTCCATTCATACTGGTAATGTCATAAACTAACCTGACTGTACATATGGAAGCAAAAAAGCCATTTTTTAAGCCATAGCTCTTGAAAATTATGAATATATAGTCTGGGAAGGAAGAGGTACTGTCAATTACTAGTCTGAAGATCGAGCAGAAACAGGTAAGAGGAACAGAAGAGGGACTGCAAACTTGTATCGGGTTTTAACAATGTAGTTTCATTATTTAAAAGGTAGTGAATTTTTGAGATTATTAGAAATACCTACATAGTAAAGCTATACTCATCCCCCAACAAAACCATAAACATTTTGAATTATCTGATACTTTGTACTAGTTACACTTCAGCTCCTCTCTATTAAAGTAAAGACTGCATGTTGAATACTGGTGGACTTGCTTTCCTTTTCCCCTCTGTCAGTGTGATTAAAAGGTGAACACAAATTATTCAGCCCCAGGCAACATCTTGCACAGGATCTCTGGCATTCAGTGGGGAATTATTTTGCAGTTAATGAACTACTGAAAACATTTCCAGCCAAGCAAAATGTTTTATCAAATTCGTTTTCTACTTTTAAAATATTTGCTCATAATCTTGGCACATGAAGAAAATGCCAATTAAAAAAAAAAGTCATTTAAAGTTAAAAACGGTTTCTAACCGAACACTGTTGGAGGGCTGAGATGAAGTAAAGAGCAAAATGTTACAGCAGCACTGCCCCAGACAGAAGCATGAGACCTCCTCGCTGCTAAATGCTCCTGTGATTACCTGAGAAAGCAGATGACTTTGAACTTCACTTAGAAAGTCTGATTGTGTACTTTTAGGAAACTCAGCATTGCTAATATTCACTGGAGAGAAGGTAATTAAAAAGAGAGTAACGTTATTTTCATCTTTCCAAATGAAATATTTTTGCTGTTTTCTATTGTAAAAGTACATCATGCTAATTGCAAAAATCCAAACCATAATGAACGTGTCCAAGTATGAAAAACAAACCAATGCCCACGAATCCTGCCTTGTATGACCAGTTGGGTGGTAATTCACTCCGCCCCAGACACCCTAGTCTGCTGGGCCTCCTAGAACCATAAGAACATGCTCCAGCCTCAGGCTGTTTCATACACAGTTCCCTCTGCTTGGATATATGAAGCGCTCACTCCCTCACTTTTTGCAGTTTTCTTCTTAAGCCTTTGGGAGGTCTCCTATAACCACTCTAACTGAAAGACCGCTTCTCATACTGTCTCTCTTTATTATCCTTACTCCATTACACTTTTTTTCATTGCACTCTATCACTGAGAGAGTATAAGTAACTTACCCAAGTCCACACAGCTAGTGAGTGGCAGACCCCAGATTCACTTCAGCCATCTGGCTGAAGTGCGTATAATAACTATGCTATGCAGTTCTTCTGTACTAGGCACTTAATCAATATTTACGGAGTGAATTTAAAATATTTCCAGACACATTCCAATGTATATATACTTTATTTTATAGATGGAAGCATATAAAATACACTGTAGTCTAATTTCTTAAAATAGATAAAATTAACAAATTTATATGCCTATGTGTGAATAGCTCTCTATCTCTAGTCTAGCTATACATTATAATTATTTTAATCAACACATACTTGTTGGATACTTAAATGTGTTAATGTTTTCACAGTTGTAGTTTTCTAAAATACTCTTTTGAATAGTTATCTGATTATTTCCTTAAAGTAAATTTCTAAATATGAGATTATTATATCAAAGAAAGGATAAGCACATATTAAAGGCATTTTAAACATTTTTACAAATTTCTGTTCAGTCCTTAGTCCTGTCTTGCCCATATGGCTAGCACTTTGCCATTTGTTACATGTACTGTGAACCACGCTGTACATGTTTACTCAGCAAACAGTAAAATTCCAAACTTGTCATACTGCTTTCTTAGCTATATAATCTTAGGCAAACAATTTAAACTCCTCACTTTTTCTCTTTTGTGTATTTAAATATTATATTTAAATATAATTTAGATATTATTATATTTAAATATAATTTAGATATTATTATATTTAGATGTTACACATTTTTTGTTCCTTCAGTTTCTTTGTTTTCTGTACATTTCTGTCTTTTTTTTTTTTTTAACTGGGGGAACTACTTTTGTAGTCTTGTTTTAGATTTTTAATAGTCAAATTTACTAAACATCATAATTTCTGCCAATATATAAGAATAAGAACTTTTGGTTAATCTGTTTAACTTTTTGCCTAACATTTGTTTGTAAACAAAAAACTAGCCTAATATCAAGCTATTCCTTCTCTACTGATTATAAGTGCTATTTCATTATGTACTTAATATAAGCATACATGTGGGGCTTTTGGATTCTTCAGTTCCTCTCTGTTGATGAACCTGTATGTATCTGAAATTGTTTTACACTATTTTATTTGCAAAAACCTTCTAAAATGTTTTGATATTTAGTGGAGGAAAAGTCCTTTATTACTACATGTTTTCAGCAATTTTGGGCTATTCTTATACATGAAACTATATCCTTTATTAATGAATATCTTTTAGCATAACTTAAAAAAATTATAACAGAAGGACTTGCTCCTTATGAGAAAATCAAATATTAAACAAATACAGAGAATGGAAATTCTCATCTCCATTTTTCCTTTCTCCCCTTATCTATTTTAGGATTGTTATTAACAATTTTTTGTGTATCTTCCGTGCATACATAAACTCCATTATTCTGCAACTTCTCACTTAACTACACAATGTGCTCTTTCTATATCAGTACATTTGGATATAACATATTCTTTTAATTGCCTACATAGTTTTCCATATTATAAAAATATTGAAAATTATTTAATTATTCATAAGTGATAAATTTCTAGGCTAACTCCAGTTTTTGCTATTTACATAGTGAAGCATTTTTTTTAACATATGTCCTTGCATATTTGTGCCAATATTTATGAAGTATAGATACCTGGATATTCAACTGGTCACTCAAAGAATATGCACATTTAACAGTTTGTAGAAATTGTCTGTTTACTCTGTTGATAGTTTCTTTTGCTGTGTAGAAGCTCTTTAGTTTAATTAGACCCCATTTGTCAACTTTTGCTTTTGTTGCAATTGCTTTTGGCATCTTTGTCACAAAATCTTTGCCAGTTCCTCTGTCTAGAATGATACTGCCTAGGTTGTCTTCCAGGATTTTTATAGTTTTGTGTTTTACATTTAAGTCTTTAATCCACCTTGAGTTGAGTTTTTGTATATGGTATAAACAAGGTGTCAGTTTCAATCTTCTGCATATGGCTAGCTAGTTATCCCAGCACCATTTATTGAATAAAGAATCCTGGCCTCATTGCTTGTTTTTGTCAATGTTACAGAAGATCACATGGTTATAGGTGTGTGGCCTTATTTCTGAGCTCTCTATTCTGTTCCATTAGTCTATGTACAGAATAGGAGACAATATTTGCAAACTATGCATCTGACAAAAGTCTAATATCCAGCATCTGTAAGGAACTTAAACAAATTTACATGTAAAAAACAAACAACCCTATTAAAAAGTGGGCAAACAACATGAACAATCATAAGAAGGAACAAGCCACAGAGCAACACTGAAGAATTATCGGAAAATATAAAGAAAATGGCAGATTAATAAGAGAACCTTAGAGTACAAAAGAACACGCAATTTCATCAGGAAAATGGGAGAAATTATAAATAAAATGCAATTATCTTAGGAGACTTGAGACCCAAGTTCTCTGCGAAATAGAATGAGAATAAGACAAGAAGTAGTCAGCAATGTCCTTCATACCAGACAAATATGCACATGCACTGTTGTGATGTTTATCTCCAGGGAACACCATGAAATCAACTTTTGAAATAATGTGGAACATGTTTCTTGATAGAGTTAAACAATAGACTGCAACTAGAGAGATGGGAGTTCTTCAGCTAACCTCAGCTGTTGTGACAAATGAAAAGCCTCACATATCGGTGTTCTCATAGTCTTTGAAAGGAAAGACCCACCAGACTACAAGTCTCCACCCAAATTCTTATTATAATTAGGATCATTAATCCAAGTAGGAGAATGATAATTACGGTTGTGAAGGAAAATTACATGATTAACTAAACTTAAACATAATCTTATAAAAAGGAACAGAAGATGAAATTAGCCACCATAAAGAAAGGAAATATTGAGATGAAAAAGATAAAGGTGTTCCGGCAGGAAACATCACCCTAAAGGAATTCTCAGGAATATTCCAAAACATTGAAAGTGCAAAGAATAAAATATTGGAAGCTGATTCAAACTTAAATAGGAGTACAACATTCTAACAACACAGAATTAAAAATACAAGAAGAAAAACACAAATAAGCCAAGCACACAAAGACGAATATCAAATTATCTAACTTAAGTGTGGAATCTAAAAAAGTTGAACCCATAGAAGCTGAGAGTGACGCTCAACATCACTAATTTTCAGGGAAATGCTAATTAAAATCACAATGAGATATCACCTCACACCTGTTCGAATAGCTATGGTCAAAAAGACAAAAGGTAAGTGTTGCTGAGAGTGTAGAGGAAGGGTAAGTTTGGTACACTGTTGGTTGGGATGTAAATCAGTATAGATACAATGCAAAATAACATGGACGTTCCTCAAAAAACTAAAAATAGAATTATTATATGCTCCAGCAATCTCACTGCTAGGTATATATAGGAAATAAAATCAATATGTTGGAACAATGTCTGTACTTCATATTCATTGCAGCATTACTAATGATAGCCAAGATAGAGTCAACCTATGTGTCCCATCAATGGTTGAAGAAAATGTGAGAGAGAGATAAATAACTCTACCATAAAGACACATGTACTTGTGGGTTCATTGCAGCAATATTCACAATAACAAGGACATGGAATCAACCCAGGTACCTATCAATGGTAGATTAGATAAAGAAAATGTGGTATATATACATCATGAATACTATACAGCCAGAAAAGAGAATAAAAGTATGTTCTTTACAATAATATGGATGGTGCCAGGGGCCATAACCTTAAGCAAATCAATGCAGAAACAGAAAACCAAATACTACATGTTCTCACTTATAAGTGGGAGCTAAACCTTGAGCATGCATGGGTATGAATATGGGAACAACAGACACTATGGACTGCTAGAGGGGAGGTAAGGAGAGGTGGTTTAAAAACTACCTATCAGGTACTATGCTCACCACTTGGGTGACAAGATTCATACTCTAAAATCTCAGCAAAACTCAACATTCCCATGTTACAAACCTGCAGATGCACCACCTGAATCTAAAATAAGAGTTTAAATTTAAAAATATAAAATCAAGTAAATAAATAAGGGTAAAACTATTTTTTTAAAGAAATTGCATTTGTCACATAAATATAAATCTAAATAATAATTATTTTGATAGTGCTATTTTAGATAAAGACGTTAAATGAAAAGAAAATTGGGCTTAGGAGTCAAACAGGTGTTAGTTTTAATGTCCCCTCCACTTTTTATTAGCTATAAGACCTTGGGTATATATATGTTAATATCTGTCTATCTCAATTTGCTTACATGTAAAATGGACATTAAATATCTTTTTTTTCTTTTTCCTTTTTTTTTCTTTTTTTTTTTTTTGCGATAAGGTCTTGCTACATTGTGCAGGCTGATCTCAAACTCTTGGGCTCAAGCAGTTTTTCCACGTCATCCTCCCAACTAGCTAAGATTACAGCCACATGCCAATGTACCTTGCATACATTATAACGTCTCGCTATGGGATTGTTGTGAAGATTATATGAGATACTGCATTCAGATTATTCTGTGCTTGATTAATAATGATTTATCAGTTATATTTAGGTGTATAGGTTGCATATTGCAGTTGTATAGCACACGCCTGTGTGATTGTACATGTAAACACTGGCCAAAAGTAAATTATTGCTCTATTTATTAATATATCTTATTATTAAAAATATCAAAGTTTTCTAATTTTTTTCATTAGTGTCCTAAACTAAAGCATCTAATCAATTATCTCAGTTTTCTTCAAGTTATAGTTTCTTGGTATACATTTGACACTTTTACTGAAAACTTAATTTTCACATAGTTCTATTTGATGAAGTTCATAATGGAAAATAATTTGATTAAATTTTGTCCTGAACTTTTTGAAGAGGAAGCTCTGCTTTATGAAACTGTCTTCATGCACATTCCTTCCTTATGGAATTTCGTGTCTTTAGAAAGCTTGTAGCTGTTTTCCCCATTCCTCCAGGATTTGTGCAGATTGTTGGAGAGAACAGCGTTCACTTTGTGAGTAGTTTTGCATTTTGATCTTTTAGACAATAGTTTCTTGGGTTTTTTTGTTTGTTTGTTTTGTGTGTGTGTGTGTGTGTGTGTGTGTGTGTGTGTGTGTGTGTGTTGGCAAAAATCAAACAGGATAACCCTTGAGACAAAAAACATATATAGCAACAAGAATGCATGTTGCCAAAGTAAGAGAATAGACGAAACATGTAGGCTAGCACCCAATTCTGAAGCAAATACGAATATCTACCCTGTGGCAGACTTTCTTCTAAGTGCTGGTAAACAAGACACATATGGTATAAGAGATTCAAAAACTTTCCAGAGCCAAAATGTTTCATTTCTCATTGAATACATACATAAATATTAAATTATTCTCAAAGGAATTACCAATTAGGAGACATCCAAATCAATGGCATATTTAATGAAACTCACACAAAGAGAAACCTGATAGTCAGTAGCAATTCTCTCTCATTATCTACATATACATGAGAAACACATCAAGAGCTTTCCTCTCAGCTTTCTACGTACATACCAGCCTTTAAAAGTGTAGAGATGGCTGAACAGCTCTGCCAATGCAATTGCTTTGTATGAGCATTCATATGAGTTTTTGACAATAAAAATGATAATAAAATAACCATCTTTAAAAAATGGAAAATTCCATGTGGAGTCAGATCAACTTTCTATTTCAATGACCTGTGGTAATGAATGAGCATTTATGTTATTATTAGTTAACTGTACTTTATATTTGCAACTCTGAAATGAGTATGACACAATATGATTGGTGGAAATGACAAAAACTCTGCCTATGTACAGATGATCAAAGAGATGCTTAAGGGCTTTGCAGATATTCAGTTGCAGTATAAGACAATTAATCTAAACCTGTTGAGGGGCATTCCAATTAACTGTCTGTCATATCATACTGTTCTAAAATATCCTTGACTTCCTTATGAGATTCATTAAGAAAGTCTCAATTTTATTTTTTTGTTTATTTTTAACTTTTAAGCATAGGAGGTACAAGTACAGGTTTGTTATATAGGTAAAGTTGTGTCATGGAGGTTTGTTGTATAGATCATTTCATCACCTTGGTATTAAGCCTTGTACCCATTTGACTCAGCAATCCCATTACTGGCATATACCCAAAGGAATCTAAATCATTCTATTATAAAGACACATGCACATATATGTTCATTGCAGCACCATTCACAATAGCAAAGACATGGAATCAACCTAAATGCCCAACAATGATAGACTAGATAAAGAAAATATGGCATATATACACCATGGAATACTATGCAGGTATAACATAAAAATAAATGAGATTATGTTCTTTGCAGGGATACGGATGGTGCTGGAGGCCATCATGCTTAGCAAACTAACAAATGAACAGAAGCCCAAAAACCATATGTCTTCACTTACAAATGGGAGTGAAATGATGAGAACGCATGGACACATAGAGGGGAACGACACACACTGCAGCCTTTTGGAGGATGGAGGGTAGGAGGAGAGAGGGAATCAGGAGAAATAACTAATGGGTACTAGGCTTAATACCTAGGTGATGAAATAATCTGTACAACAAACCATCATGACACAAGTTTACCTGTGTAACAAACCAATTTTAAATTTATCTGAACAAGTTTAGTATTTTTTTGCAGATATAACCAGTATAACTTTTGTTATGATATTTTCATAATCATGACCTATTTAATAAATGTATTTTATCTTTTCAAACAATATTTTCTTACAAGTTGCAAAATGTGGTGTCTAGTATTTGAGAATTTAGTGCATATTCTGAAACGTTTTGTGATAATTTTTTTAGGTATCAGTGTATGTCCCCGGCTGTTGTCTCCCAAATACTCTTTATTTCTGGGTGGTGTACCAAGCATGATGCACTAAAAAAATTTTAATCCTTTACTGAACATCCATCTTGTGCCAGACACGATTGGGCATTTTCACATTTATTTTCTCATTGAATTAATTTAATATTTAGACATACATCTATGAAGTAGCCATTTAGGATAGGAAGACAGAAGTTTAATTGAGTGGATAAATGGCACGGTCAATTTTTGGCCAGATTACTTTTGATTACAAGTTCAGAGCATTTTCCACTACAGTTCTAAAACCTTATTATTAACTAATTCTGAATTAAAGCTATGGACCTACTAAAGAACAGTAGAAAGTCAAATAAATACTACATAGAGTAAACCTTTATCCCCACTGGTAGAAATGCTTTCTTCCTCTTTTGGTTTAAACAAAATTCAGCTTTTCACTTATGGTATGTATCACTTTATACCATTGCACTATAGACATTGCCTGCATGCCTCCTGTCTTTTATTACATGAAGTACTGAAGACTCCTCGAAGGTAAGGTCTGTATGTAACTGATATCTGTAACCTCTCACAGTTTCTAGTCCATTGCTTGTTCCAGTGGGAACTAACTAGACATTCATTGAATATATTGGGAAAAGGTGGGATTAACAAAACTAATCTCTTAAAATCTCTGCGTTCCACATTCTGTGCTATATACTTTCCATAAATTGCACCATTTATTTATTTATTTTCTATTTTCCTCAGATTGCCTTAATGGAATGTAAGTATCCTAAAAGCTAGATAAATGTCTGCCTTGCTGTTAGCTGCATCTCTCCTTCCCAGATCTCTGGTAATCACAAGCCCTTCGTAGGTATCTACTGAATGAATGAATGAAAGTATAATAGCTTAGAGTGACTGTGGATTGGCAGGACCCACAAGAATGGAAATTAAACTCAGATGTTACTGATTAAATATTTGAAAGTGGTTGGCTGGAGCACAAAGTGCATTAAGGATGTCAGGATGTAAAGTAGGACGTTTTGATATAGCTATTTTTAGACTGCAGTTTTTTCTGATGCATTTGCATCAGAATGGTTCTGGCAAAATGTACGTGACCGCGGCAAGAATGTCACATGGCAAATATACGTAGTCTTTTCTTCCCTTATGCTGGCAAAAGAAGAACCTACATTTTGATGTTTTACATTCTATCCTTTGTTGTGCTGATCAGCCAGTGGGAGTCATCTAGCATTAGAGAGCTATCTTCATTGTCTCTGTCCCCCAATAGAGAATAATTGGAGTGAGGTAAGAAGAGCTGTGATTTATTTACATTAGAAAGGTGTTGCAGTAACTCATAAAAGAAAATAATTTATCAGGAAGGTAAGGAGTGGTAGAAAGGGAGTTAATGTTCACAGACAGAAAAAAGGAGTAGCAGCCTTCAGGCAAAGAGGTGTTTTGAGGAGTTGGATGGATAAACAGGATTGAGTGGGACTTTTGAAGTGTCCCACTCAAATTTGTGTGATGTGCTTCTCCTATTTGACCATCTCTCCAAGGTACTCCAGTAAAGAATTGTATGATTTCTCAAGGTTACTGGAGTTGGATTTTTGTTTCTCACTTTTTGACCTCTCACTTAAAAACTTCATTTCCAAATATGAACAAGTAGACTAAAAATAGACCTAATGATGGTGCTTTTCCTACCTGTATATATGGGAAACTGTTTCTGGTAAGATTCCGGATTCTGCCAACACCATTTTACTGAGAATATTTATTCAAAAAGGAGAATTTATGGGAAACACAGCAGAGAGTTAGGACATAATATGATTACCTATCTCAGCCTCAAATTGCACAGAAATTTCTCGATAATGTTTTTATTATTTCTTTTAATAACCAAGGGCATAAATATGTTTCATTTTATTTTGTCAGACATTTTTATAATAGTAAAAAAGCATTTAGTGCGGCAGGAACAGAGGTCAGGAAGGAAGTCATCATCAGGGAATCATGTTGCAGTATGGCTTACTAACAAAAATAAACATATCATGCAGCTTAAATAAATAAATATAAGTACATTTCCAAGCTCTAGAGCCTCTAGGACCATCAAAGATTACTGACTTTACACATAAATGTCTCATAGGAGAGGCAGTTGGCAATGTTTCTTCAACTTGGGGTACTTGTGCTCTCTGCAATACTGGACTATGAAATGCAAATAATTTTGAGAGTACAGATACTGAAGTTATAAAGAATACTAAAATAATCAAAATAAGCTAGATGGGAGATAATAATATCCTGCCTTAAAAGCAGGGGAATGATAGTTTAGGGAAAAAATTCTCAATGCCGTAGTATGTATGAAATGTTCAAAAGATTTAGTATAAAATAGACATTCTTGAGATATTAATTATCCCCTGCACAGATCTATAAATCTGCATCCCTAGTACTGTATTAGCCTATATTTCTAAGTATAATTGAATATTTTCATCTTTAATTAAATGTGACATGTGTCAAACTAATTACAGCTTACTCTACCTATTCTCTTTTCTGTTGGTTTCATGCCTCAATCTCTCAAGCTCTAAATAAGTGTTCAACTTTCAAATATTTTTGAAATATACATTTTTATTAACTGTAGTCATCTCACTGCACAATAGATCTCAAGACTTATTCCTCCCGTCTATCTGAAACTTTGGAGCCTTTCACCAACAAGTCCCCATTCCCCCCTCCTCACCCTAGGCTCTTGTAACCATAATTCTATTCTCTGCTTCTATGAATTTAACTTTTTAAGGTTCTACATATAAGTGAGATCATGCAGCATTTTATTTTCTGGGCCTAGCTTACTTCATTTAGCCTAATATCCTCCAGGTTTATCTACTGAACTAAAAAGTTCTTCTTTGTACAGATTGAATTTTATTCCATTGTGTATATATGCCACCTTTTCTTTATCCATTTATGTATTGGTGGTCACAGGTTGATTCCAGTGCTTGGCTATTGTGAATAATACTGCAATATGCATGAGAATACAGATATTCTCCAACATATTGATTTCAACTTCTTTGGCTATATGCCCAGAAATGGGATTACTTGATCAAATGGTAGTTATATTTTTAGGTTTTTGAGGAACCTCCATATCATCTTCCATTGTAGCTGTAATAATTTACATTCCCACCAACAATGGACAAGAATTCCCTTTGTTTTTGCATCCTTACCAACACTTGTTATCTTACATCTTTTTGATAATAGCTATTCTGCTAGGTTTGAGGTGATGCCTTATTGTGGTTATAATTTGCATTTCCTTAGCAATTGATGATGCTGAATATTTTTTCAAGGACCTATTGGCCATTTGTGTGTTTTCTTTTGAGAGATGTCTGTTCAAGTCTTTTGCCCATTTTTAGTTGAGATATTTGTGTTTTTGCTATTGAGTTGTCTGACTTCCTTATGAATTTTGAATCTTGACTCATCAGATGTATAGTTTGCGAATATTTTCTTCCATTCTATAGATTTTCTCTTTACTTTATTAATGTTTCATTTGCTATGCAGAAGCCTTTTACTGTGATGCCATCTTATTTGTCTATTTTTGCTTTTGCTGCCTGTGCTCTCAGGGTCTTATACAAAAAAAATTTTACTTCCTCACACCAGACTTCCCACTCATCCAGCCAGATTCATCTTTGATTCTTCTTTATAACTACCAGAAAATTTACCAAAAACTTGTCACTTTCACCTTCTAGTTAGGTTGCTAATCTCTTTCTACATCTCCCATTTCCTCCGACTTCTTTTAGTATTCTATTTCCAAAATTATTTTCTTAAGAACAAGTCTAACGGGGCCACATACACATTGTGCTAGCAATACTGTAATAGTTCCTGGCTGCCTAAAGGATGGAGTCATACTTCTAAGTGAGGGCTCATGTGGCTTTGCGTAGACTCCACTCTTGCCATGTCTTCCTTATCTGAGCCGAGGCAGTTCCCCTGATAGGACCCAGGAGTTAGGTCTCTGCATTCTTTCTGCATGTTGTCTCCTCTACCCAGAGTGTTCCTTCTCTCTTTTCTCTATGTGATGAAGGCTCACTCATTATTTAAAATTGCTTGCCTGCTTTTTAAAATCAGTTATGAAGATATTATATATAGCTGTCATCATCTCTGACATACTTTAATGTCATCATTTAAATAAAGAAAAACAAGATAGTTCTATCTCTGTATTCTCAGATTCAGTTTCCTCTTCATGAGTAAGCATTTTCTCCAATTTTCTGGTGAATTTATTGACCTGGAACTTTCCCAAGACTTTCTAAAATCTGACATAAATTATTCCCATTGGTTTCTTTGTTGTCCCTCATTCATCAAAATATAAGTATCATTCAGTTAAATTTAATTTCATTCTTTGACCCATTTTACCTTTTTAAAAACAACTTAAAACTACTTATTTTGTTACTAATATCTACCATATAATTTGCTAATTTCTAACTCTGAAACATCAGCTCAATTCCAAGGTCACTTTCCAAGTCTTTTTGAAAAACAAGATGGCAATGAGCCAATGGTTTGGTGCAGTCTCCAATTCTAATGAAAGATTAAACATTTAGGGAGCATTCCAGTGTCCTCTGACTGCTTTATAAACATTTGGTTGGATGCCATCTGTTCTTGGTGATTTATTCATGTTTTGTTTGTCAATTTGTTCTCAAATATATTCTCCATTTATTTATTTATTGATCAATTCCATTGGCTTATGCACTATGAAAGACAATAATGTATTAAACAGTTAAACTGTGCCTAGCATAGTGCTGCCTAATGTGGAAAAATACAAAACTTTTGAGACATGCATCTATTCTCAGTAGTTCATCTTTAGTTAAGAAAATAAAAACAAAAATATGGGAATCATGTAACTAAAATGACCCAGACATTGTGAACTGCAGGTACAAAATACATTAAGCTTCAGATTTCAATGTCTCCTCAGATCTTTCTTGCAGCCATCTCCACTTTCCTGCCAAGCCCTTCCATTTTCTGTAGAATTTCTAATAGGTTGTTCTCATGTGCTTCAGAAAATTCTACTTATATTTTTTTGTGTTAGCATCTCATGGGCATTTATTACTCAAAAGTCTTTTGAAAAATATCTCCCTATGGCCACTGCAGTCCATGGATTGTCTAGTCTGGTCTTGAGGTACTTGTCTCTGTCCAAAGTGGTTGGCACTGCTGATGCTTCTGGTCTGCTTAACACTCTGGCCTGACTCTGCTACTTCATTTGATAAAGAAATGGGAAGAGCTTAGTTCTTCCTACCACTGCGTCTCTTGAGTTTTGAAGTGTGGCTGACTGCACGTCTAGTCTCTGACTGTCCCTTTTCAAAATGCTCCTTCATCTTCTTTGAACCTTTTACAGAATTTGAAGTGAGTGCAGAATGGACTTTATTAGCATTTTCTGCTTCCCCACCTTGATTTCTTCTGCCTCTAGTGATTGTGAACCACCCTTTTCCTTCTTGCTTTAATCCAAAATAAAAGTTCTCATTCATACAGACTCATTTAAAAAAATACTAGGAGATATCACTGACCCTACATGTCCGATCTTCATTTGCTGCTGAAGGAACCCACAGTGCATTCAATCCTGACAAAAATCCTACAAGGTAGGCACTATTGTTCAGGTTTTACAGTAGAATATACAAAATACAGAGAAAACTGAAGCTCAAGGGCACACAACTAGTAAATCCATTATTAGAAAGGGTTAGCAGCCCATTCCATGAGTGGAAAACTTCAACAATTTGATTGCTTTGATTTTCATCACTTTTTACTACTAAAAATTATAAAAGCCATATTTTGATTACAGAGAAACCAACAAAGTAAATTTAAGACGTGATGGGAGCTTACACTAAATTCACAGAGCCTAATTGTTTCCTCTCTCAAAATTGTTTTTTTTTTAACTCTAATATAGCCCTCAAAGCCAAATTTGAAATAAATAAACAATAAGGCCACTGCTCAAATCAGACATCATCTGCCTCAGAACTTGTCATGTCTCAGTTTCTGATTGGCAAGTAAATCACAGCCAAGTATTTGTTAGACTGTTAGGCCTCCTTCCAGTGCAGTCTTCAATTATCTTTGTTATTGTACAGCAATGAACATTTGCTTGATGAAGTAGGGCTGATTTGCTTATTGTATGTCGCCACATTCTCCTTAATCTCTCTAATTCTGCAATTTGTACTGGTTTTCTAGTTATTAGTGTGAATTCATGAGAGCATGCTTTATTATTAGTGCTGCCTCCTACCAGTATCTAAGCCTTTGGAATACAGAGAAAATGTGACAAATTTGTTTTGCAGGCTGAGTATGGATGGCTGCACTACAGCAAACAGATGGGGAAGAGTGCTGATGTTTTAACTGGTAGCACAAAATGGTGAATAGGAATTCATTAACATTCGTAGACATTCCTGTGTCTTAAAGGTAGCTTAAAAATGTATCTCCACATGTTTGTGGGGTATCACTTCTTCATTTTCTTCCTTCAACCTTTTGGTAGTATATTCCATAGTGATGCTAGACCCAGGCTCAATTACATCATAGGGCTTTAATTAGAGATTCAATTGAAGATCCTAACAAAGAGCTCTAAATTTGAGTCAACATATTAACTCTCCAGCTTATAATTAAATCTTTAATAAACATTTTTATTATGTCTCCTCAGAAAATCTCATATTTCTAGACTGTGGGGAAAATTTGTCTTTTCCATTCATTGGATTTCCCTAAGGAATTTTCATGTAGTACATGTCTAAGGGCAAATTGGATAGGGCTCCTGACTTCCCTTAAACTTTACTCTAGGGGAAAAATGAAACACTACGAAAATTCAGAGTTTTTCTAATCAATTCTCTTCTTCAAAGTAGTATTCTGTTTCCCCAAAACTGTAGAACTCTTGCTTTAAGGCTTGAAAAACATAAATTTGCCCCAGGATTTGGGGATTCACACATAGCATGTCATGTTGTAGCATATATACAATATCCAAATGGCAACTTACTGGCAATAACTTTTTTGAAATGCAATTAAAAGGTTTTGTTAAGTAGATTTTTAGAAGAGGAGTAATTGGGAAAATGAAATTTTTTTAGAGGAAGATGATAATAATCAAAACATATATATTTTTTTTACACAGGGAAAATGCCTTTCTGTTTAATGTCTCTGAAAATTAGAGCCCCATTCTTTCTAGGTAAATATCCTGAAGCAAAACAAACATCACTCTTTAATTTATGTATCTTATATATTTTGTATTTTGGTAGCTGATCATGCATGGTCTTGTGTCTTTCTTTGGTGTTGACTAGTATGCTGGTACTGTATTACCTAAAGGAACTATGCTGTAAAGCAGATCTACAATAAGTCAATTTTATGAGAAAGAAAACAAACTACAAATTTATTGAAGTGGTAAATAGAAGATGTCAATGGGATATGACCAGTTCCCCCATTTCTGATCAAGTCTTATGATAATATTGTGCAAAGATGCCCTGGTAGGCAAAGTGCATGAATAATTATGCTTTATGGCTACAATTATTTCCCAGTTGATTATTCATTACTCATAGTGTGAACCGTGAGTGAAATTTACATTCTCTTTCTATAGTTAAATGTGACTATCAATTTAGTGTTATAAATTTCTGCCGGATGTAGAGTAATCATGCCTCATTTCCAATATCGAATTGCCTTTAAATGAGTGATCATATGTCTGTACCAAGCCAATTTCTATTAATTACTAATATTTTCAAGCTTATATAGTACCATAAATCTTACTCATTAAATGAGAAATTATGGCTAGTTCTGACCCATTAAATGAAAATTAATGACTAAATCTAACTCAATTCATGATAGTATTTTTCTAAATTCCATGTTTGCCCTAATGTCTATGAAACCAGATATATTTATGTGTTTACTTCACATTTGTGTTTTAGCCTTTATAGTAATTAATTGTCTCCCCAGACAGTTCTATATTTGTACCTTGCCTTCTTCCAAAAGGTTTTAAGCAGGTTTCTACATGGTTCAGTATGGATTGAATGTCTTTCTCAAATTACTTTTTGAATCTGTCTTCCTAGGAAAATCTCAACATTTTGATCTTTATTTTCTCTTCAAAATACTTTGAATCAATTTTATTGTTTGTTTTTAATATCACAATTTGGTTGTTTTTAATACCACAATGTGTTCACATGCTTGTCCAAAAACATTTTTAAAATGATTATATAAGACATTCAAGATAAACAGGGAATAATTTTGGTTATGACTTTTTTCTTCATTTTTTTGCTATTTTAAATAAATAATGCTCTGTATCTTTATTCATATCTGCATCTATGTCCTGTATTTATGTCCTTATACATATCTTTTTAGGCATTTTTCTGCTTCTTTCCTTGGGATAAATCTTTAGAAATTGTATTGCCAAGAAATTTCCTAAGTAGGCAATTTCTATCTTTGCTAAATTTGCTAGTTGAAAAATATTCTGTGTGTGTGTGATTTGATAGAATTGTTTTTTACATATTTACTAATCACCAATACCTCTTCATTTAATGAGTTGTCTGTTTATTGCCCTTTGTTCCTGTGCGTATTGGAGTTTGTAATCTTTTAGATTTGTAGAAAACATTAATAAATTTGGGGCATTAATCACCTTATACATACTCTAGTTTGTTATTTGTCCTTTTATAATGCCTTTCATACACAAATTTTATTTGGTGAAATTTATAAATCTTTCTTTACAGTTTTTTTCTTTTAAACAAATAACTTACTTAGCAATGTCATACTAATATTTACCCATATCTTCTTTCAGATTTTTTTCACTTTTTTTCTACTTATCGCTTTAAAAATGTGTAGTTTGTTTAGTTTCTCCAACTAGTTATTGTAGATCTGCTTTACAATATAGTACCTATACAGTACCATGCATGTCAACATTTATTAACAGCAGAGGGCATGTGTCTTTGTCCATTTGTGCTGCTATAACAAAATACCTGAGACTGGGTAACTTATAAGCAATAGGAATTTGTTTCTTACAGTTCTGGAAACTGGGAAATTCAAGGGCAAGGCATCAGTGGGTTTGGTGTCTGGTAAGGACGTGGTCTCTGCTTCCAAGATGGCAACTTGTTGCTGCATACTCCATAGGGGACTAACACTGTGTCCTTATGTGACAGAACACGGAACGCTAAAAAGGCCTGCCTAATTCCCTCTTGCTCTTTTATGAGGTTACTAATCCCATCAATGAAGGCAGAGCCCTCATAGCCTCCTAATGGCCCCACCTCTTAATACTGTTGCACTGGGGAATAAGTTTCAACATGTATTCGGGGGACTACACAAACATTCAAACCACAGCATGATGTTAAGTGTTCTTTTCACTCTCCCCCACACAAAAACATCACAAAAACCATACAAACAGAAGAAACAAAAAGACACAAGAAAAGTTTGGGAGGTATGACATATGTCTTTTACCTTGAATGTGCTGATGGTATCATAGGTGTTTATATGTTCAAACTCATCAAATTGTACACTTTAAATATGTGGAATTCTTAGTATAACAACTATATATCAATAAAGCTGTTAAAAACAAATTATCTATTTTACCTATCCTCTTTCTTTCACCATTGACCGTCCCCCCCCCTGCTGGTTAGTATGCAAGTCAATTTGCCCTTTAGAAAGCTTGATTAATTTTACACTCTTGTTTATAATACTCATTCTTCTCCTTTTCTGTCACTAGCAACTTTATTGCTGTGACTCCAGCTGGTCCTCAGAACAAATCAGAGGTGCTGCAACGTGGTAGGGAGAATGGTGGCCTACAAAAGATGCACAGGTATATTGGTTCATTCACACGTTGCTACAAAGAGCTACCCGAGACTGGGTAATTTATAAAGAAAAGAGGTTTAATCAACTCACAGTTCCACAGGCTATACAGGAAACATGTCTGAGAGGCCTCAGGAAACTGACTATTATGACAAAGGGGAAGCAGGTATGTCCTACATGTCTGGAGTAGGAGGAAGAGAGTGAAGGGAGAGGTGCTACATACCTTTAACCAACCAGATCTCCTGAGAACTCTATCACAAGACAGCACTAAGGAGATGGTGCTAAACCATCAGAAACCACCCTGGTCTAATCATCTCACACCAGGTCCCACCTCCAACACAGGGGATTGCAGTTCAACATGAGATTTAGGTGGGACACAGAGCCAAATTATATTAACATGCCTTCATCTCTGGAACACATGAACATGTTCCATTACATGGCTAAAGGAACTTAGAAGGGGGAATTGAGGTCATGGGCTTTAAAATATGGAGATTCTCTTGTATTATCTGGGATGGCCCAATGTAATCACATTAGCAGTATATGAGGAGGGCAGAAGGGTTGATGAGAGAGATGTGACAGAGAATAGACAAGAGACATTTGAGACAAGAGAGGAATTTGACCCCCACCATTGCTCATTTTGATGATGAAAGAAGGAAGCCATGAGAAAAGGATGTGGTTGGTCTTCAGAAGTTGGGAGTGGCCCTGAGTGAACAGCCAACAAGAAAACAGGGATCTCAGTCTGACAACCATAAGGAGCTGAGTTTTGCCAAGAATTAGCATGAGCAAGAAAATAGATTCTCTCCAAGAAGCAGGAAGGAATGCAGCCCTGGCAATCTTTGGTTTTAGCCTGATGAGACCCGCCCTAGACTTCTAACCCACAGAATTATAAAATAATGCATTCGTGTTGTTCGAGCTACCAAATTTGTGGTAATTTGTTACAGGGGCAACAACATTAGGAAACTAACACACAAGACCTACTAGATATTGATATTAGACATATTTGGTTTAAATTCTCACTTAGTCCCATAATAGCTAAGGAACTATAGAGCTTTATTCACCACATGCCTTACAGGACTATTATGAGCCACAGAATAGTTATGATAATGATAGTGATAATGATAACAATACTAATACTAATTATCTTTTAACAATATGAAAATACATATACATATTTTAAAATAGTGATTATAGGTAACACTTATTGAATATTTATATGCCAGATCATTTTAAGTACTTAAATATATATATTTTAATTCTTGTAATAGATCCCTATTAGATGGTATTATAATTCTCTCATATATATACATATGAGCTGTAGCATGATGATTAATATTGAAATAACAACAATAGCAACAGTGATAATAGAGTGACTGTAGCAAGGTGGTTAAGCCTACAGGCTGTGGATCACACTGCCTATTTATATCCTAGCCCCAATGCTCTCCTCTCTCCCTTTCTCTCTCTCTCTCTCTATATATATATATATATGTGTGTGTGTGTGTGTGTGTGTGTATGTGTGTGTGTATATAAAACAGTGTATTAGGCAGTTCTTGCATTGCTATGTGGAAATACCTGAGACTGGGTAATTTATAATGAAATAGGTTTAATTGGCTTATGGTTCTGTAGGCTGTACAGATAACATAGCAGCATCTGCTTCTGCAGAGGCCTCAGGAAGCTTCCAATCATATTGGAAGCCAAAGTGGGAACAGGCATATCACATGACAAGAATGTGAGCAAGAAAAAAGAGTTTGGGGAGAGGTGACACACCAGATCCCATGAGAAGTCAGAGTGAGAGCTCATGTATCATCAAGGGAATAGCCCAACCCACTGATGAGAAATCCACTCCCCTGATCCAAACACCTCCCACCAACCTCCATCTCCTCATCCTGCTCAGTACGCATTGGCTTTTCAATTAGCATTTAATTTCTTTGGCATACTATTTACTCTGCTCATGGTGTACATGTATGGTTCTCAGTTACTTTCAGTCATGGGTCTTGGGTAATTCAGCAAAAGCTCAGCATTGGTATTATAATTCAACATGAGATTTGGGTGGAAACAAATATCCAAACTACATCGGAGAGTTATTTATTACTTTTGTTTTAAAAAGGGGGCAGAGGAACAGAGAGGGTAAGTAACTTGCCTAAGCTCATACAGTCAAAGAACTTCGGGGCCCTACCAGGTATAGTGGCTCACGCCTGTAATCCCAGCACTTTGGGAGGCTGAGGCAGGCAAATCACTTGAGGTCAGAAGTTTGAGACCAGCCTGGCCATCATGGTAAAACCCCATTTCTACCCAAAATACAAAAATTAGCCAGTCATGTTGGTGTGCGCCTGTAGTCCCAGCTACTTGGGAGGCTGAGGTGTGGGAATCACTTGAACACGGGAGGTGGATGGTGCAGTGAGCCCAGATCATGCCACTGCGCTCCAGCCTGGGAGACAGAGCGAGACTCCATCTCAAGAAAAAAAAAAAAAAGAGCATTGCGCTAGGATATAAATAGACATGTGATTGACAGGCTGAATCACCTTGCTATTATCACTGTTGCTGTTGTTGTTATTTCAACATTAATCATTATGCTACATTTGTTTTTGATTTTGTTATCCTAATATCAATAAAAAGCCCACAGATGATAGAAAGGATAGTGGTGGGAATAAAAATGCTTTTGCAAAAATTATATCAGTGAAAGAGATCTAAACTAACTCATCATCTTGGGTTTCCCTTAATTATTCTTCGGCGAAGCTAACTTGGGAAGACACTTATAGTTTAAATGATAATAGGCCTCCTTTAAAAGTCAATCACTTTTGTAAAGCTAATGGAGGTTATCAGGCTGGGGTTAGGGGTAGAGGAGGCTGCCTCCTGCTAATGCACAGACATAAATGATTATCAGCTATTATTCCGGATGTTATAAGACTTGCAATTTCACCAGTTACCCCTGCAGATAACACCACTGTTGTGGATGGGCCTTTTGAAGTATCTTTGCAGATTTTTTGCATGTCTGACACCAGTGGTTCCACCGGGACCCACTTAGACCCAACAACCCAGCACTTCTGATCCTATCCAGAAGTGATTAAGCATGCAGGAAGACAGCTTTGAAATCCCAAGATTTCATCTCTACTCCAACCAGTCAGCAGCAAGCCTAGTCACCCCACCCCTTTCCCCAAAATGCCTTTGAAAAACCCCTAACCTAGAAACTTCAGAGAAGACAATATGAGTACTAAGTCTGTCTCCCACATGGCGGGGCTGGCCTTGTGTCTATTAAACTCTTTCTTTACTGCAATGCCATCTGCAAAGCCATGATCTTTCTCTATGCAGCAGGCAGTTAGAACCTCTTGGATGATTACAAGAGTACAGTCAAAATATGGAATTTTGACTGTAAATAAAGGTTCCTGTGGAGTTTACTCTGTGGCTTAATCAAGGGGCCAGTTCAGAGCCTTTAAACCTGATCTACAAGTTGGCAATTCATCCTGGAACCTGGAGACTTGCCTCAGTAATTACTAAATTGCTGTGTAAATTTGAATAGTCTATTTAACTTCCATGTTCTGGCTGCATAATTGATCTCCCTAGTCACACATGTTTTTGGTCACAAACTAACTCAGAGAGATGACTGTTAAAACTATGAAAATATAAGATATATCATTCAAATATGAGAATTTATATCAGCTTAAAGACTTTCCTTTTTAGGATTTCTTTTAGAAAAGAACAGAACAATGTTGGATTTGTCACTTATATCCAGAGGGTTTGTATGTTTTGTTCATCAGTATTGTTGCTTTTATAACACATTTCCTCTGGTTTTCACAGTGTTTAGTCATGGGACTTGTGACTGATAAAGCAGAAATGTGTGAGGAATGAGAGAGTGAGAAGCAGTGACCAGCTGTTCAATATGATGATACCACTGAAAGGAATAAATCTATCTTCCTGTAGGAGACAAAAAGTGCCTTGCTCTAAAGCAGTAATGTGTGCAGAGAGGAGACACTCAGCGTGTTACGGATGCAATAAGGACAAGACTCAGCTGCAAGTGAATTCTCGGTCAGATAAGACTCCTCCCTGACCCACTACGTAAAAGCTGTACCCAACTGCACTTCTGCATTCCATAGATGGTGCTTGCATATTTGCCTTGCTGAAAATGTAGCAGTCACACTTTTTTCCCCAGTCTGAACCAAAAGAATAATTAAGAGCTCTTAACAGTTGTAAGAGAGTTTGGTGGGGTGGAAGTTTGAGGAGGATGTGGAGAATACTTTAATCAAACCTGGAAGTATGACAAGCCTGGGCCAAAGGAAACAATTTTCTTCACCTCCAAGACCCCTCCTCATCCTGCTCAGTACGCATTCGGCTTTTCAATTAGCATTTAACTTCTTTGGCATACTATTTACTCTGCTCATGGTGTACACGTATAGTTCTCAGTTACTTTCAGTCATGGGTCTTGGGTAATTCAGCAAAAGCTCAGCTTATCGATTTTAACATCCTCCTAATTAGCCTCCTGATTAAACTACCAACCCATTGTCCACCCAGAAGCCACCAGGGTATAGCTAAAGAGCAGATTGGGTGGTGACTTTCCTTGTCTGACTTCAAAATCAAAATTAAAGTCAAAGCCCCTTTATATCAGTCACTTTACTCTGAGAAGAAATTCCACATTCCTTAATACAATCAAGAGTCTTTATTCCCAAAGTACTTCTCTCTCGTTGAGGTCTCCAGTTTCAGATTTTGCTGCAAAGAAAATCCAGTTTCAGTTTGCTCCAGTTTAAGTTTTTCCTCTAGTTTACGCTCTGCATGTCACGTGCTAGCCGTAATGAACTGGGTTCTAGTTACTAGTGTTTTCCACTTGCTTTTGCTTCCTTGTGTTTGCACCGTGACTTCTCTCCATTCTCATACCAACAAGTACTCTCCTTTACCAGGAAATTGCTTTTTTATGCCCCAGTCCTCAGGTTAAACAAGAGGATGAATTTGTGCTTGGAATCTGTATTCTCATTGTGCCCCCAATCATCTTGTTTTCACACGTTGCGGCAGTGAACAGTGTTTGTCTGTTTTCTGCATCTTTCAGACTACAAGTTCCCTGAGAACTTGGCTTCTCTCTTACGCACCATTGTTTTTTTGTTTTGTTTTGGTTTTAGATGGAGACTCGCTCTGTCACCCAAGCTGGAGTGGAATGGCGCGATCTCAGCTCACTGCAACGTCCACCTCCCGGGTTCAAGCTACTCTCCTGACTTAGCCTCCCGAGTAGCTAGGACTACAGGTGTGCGCCACCATGCCCAGCTAATTTTTGTATTTTTTAGCAGAGATGGGGCTTCGCCATATTAGACAGGATAGTCTCGAGCTCTTGATCTCATGATCCACCTGCCTCGCCTCCCAAAGTGCTGGGATTACAGGCTGAGCCACCGTGCCTGGCCTCTCGTGCAACATTCTATCTTCATTGTCCAGCACAGTGCCTGGCAATGAGCATCTCTTTGTTAAAGCTTCATGTTAACTTGGTGTTCTTATTGCCCAGTGTTTGGAGGAAGGACTTGGGTTTGCTAGCTAAATATGAAACCACAAGGTAGGAAACCCTGTGTTATGATTTGTGAAGCTACAAGTTGCCTTGATACTGTATTATCAAATTATTAAAATTATGAACAACTTATTTTTTTCTGCGATCACTTTTCCTGTGTATTATTTATGTGTCTACATTAGCAGAAACCTTATAACTTCCCAATATTGTAGCAACTGTTGCTGTCAAGTCACATAATTATTACTTTTCTTTGTTTCAGATAGGGTCTTGCTCTGTTGGCCAGGCTGGAATGCAGTGGCATAGTCATAATTAACTGTAGCCTCAGACTCCTAGGCTCAAGCAATCCTCCAACCTCAGCATCCCAAGTAGCTGGGGCAACAAGGGCAGGCCATCATGCCATGCCAACTTATTAAAAATATTTTATAGGGTCTTGTCATGTTGCCCAAGCTGGTCTTAAACTCCTGGGCTCAAGGGATCCTCCTGCATTGCCTCCCAAAATACTGGGTTTACAGGCATAAGCCACTGCACTTGGTTAATAGTTATTTTGATAAGGTAAATATGCAATGTCTTCTACTTGAAAAGCAGAATGATTATCTTTTATGTATGTATGTATACACAGATGTATGCATCTATCTTTGAATGTTTGTGATAATTTCACATGTATTATTTATTCTTTACAATACTATGTTGAAGTAGATAGTGCAATTTTTGTTATCTCTATTTTATAGATGACACTCATCTATAAAGTATGTTTACTGTTCAGCGTGTGTCACCAGCCATTAATTAATAGAGCAGGCATATCTGACTCACTACATAGAGTCTTAATTTATGAGGAGTTTCTTCTCCATTTTGGAGTGTTTGGGAAAGGCTCAGTCTCAAAGCCTAAAATAATCTGTATTGTAAACCCCATGAGAGCAAGGCCCATATCTATTTCTGACAGGACTGTGCTTTTCACCACTAGGCTTGACAGAGAATAGGTACTTAATAATTATTTGTTAAATCAGTGAATGAACCTATACTTGGAATGAGTTTCATTGCCTTCCAAGCTTTTTTATATTTGCACATGGCACACAGAGAAGAGGTGGGATCCTCTATGCCATCTGACGTGGATTAGGGTAGTGGAAAGAGACAGACTGAGTTCAGTCCTGGCTCTGTTATTTATTAGCTGTGCACTCTTGGACCATTATTTAAATTCTAAATAGCTCTATCATCTGGAAGTTCCATCATCTGGCTAGAACATAAATACAATATTATTTGCTTCATAGGGTTGTTTTGTGGGAAGTAAATGAAATAATGTATAAAAAGTATTTGACACAGGTCTAGCATTTAGTAGATGCTAGATAAATATTAGCAGTTATCTTCCTGCTGTGAGAGAGAAGTGTTAATTCATATCCCTTTAGGTCAGCAAGCAATTCAATCATTAATTTTTTTTTCTAAACAGTTATTACATATTTATAATACCAGGCAGCTTGATTTATATGTGCCCTTTTAGCTGCTTCTAAGCAGTTTCCAGCTTTTGCATACCCCTGGAGTTTATCTTATTCTGCTTTATAGGTTGAAAATAAATTTTGAAAATCATACCGATATAACTCAACAATCTTTTACGCTGATGGATTTAGTTGTGAGTTTCAGCTAGGAAAAATAACAACAAGAGTAAAATGTTTTGTAAATCCATACCTGATTGGAGAGAGGATATTAGAAGTTAAGCTCTTGATTTTAATATATCTAGGCATTAAGCTACCTTTTGTAGTTTGCTTGGTATGCTAATCCACACAGAAAGCATTACAGAAATTTCGATTTCACAGAGCCCTCTCAAGTGATTCTTTTAACCATGTGAGTGCTGGACTGTGCAGCTTTCCATCCATTCTAACTACTTAAGGATTCAGGAAACAATATTAGTTTTGCTTTTAAACAAAAATCGTCTTAGGCATGAGCATTGCTTAGGGAATTAGAAAAGATAGTGATACCTTTTTTGATTCCTTGTGTTGCTATATTAATTACATTAGTTCATTTTGATTCTTTCCTTCTTTATTATTTTTAAAAATAAGTTAAAAATATATTCTTATCTATTTCTGCAACTGAAATTGCCACTTGTTAAATTTTAGGGATTCTTTATTTTCTGGTGAAATGTATGTGGATTTCTAAGCCATATCAAAATCTATATAAATGGTTTCTACAGAGTCTTTTGCAATCAGACTATGGTTTGAATAGTGGCTCTGAGTTTCTAACCAGATTGTTTTAACTATTATGTTCCCCATTGGTCAAAAGCAGTGATTAATATCCACCTAACCAGTTTGTTGTGTAGGTAAAGTAATATACGTACATCTCTCTGTATGGAGCAGAAGTTTTATACGTATTAATTCCTTCTCTACCTCTGTCAAGTGTTCTTTAAATATCTATATGATGTTGATAATTTTATGTTTGGTAAAAATATCATGTTGCATTTATGTGCCACTTTTGAATTTTGCAAAGTACTCTCCTGTGCTATCTTTTAACCTCATAACAAATCTGGGAGGTGGGTAGCACAGTGATGATCATTTCTGTTTGGGAGACTAAAAAGCTTATTCAATTGTAAACTTCTTAGCTGTTGGGGACTTTTGCTCTTTTATCTATATCTGAGGCTGAGCCTAACACAGAGCTTGGCATGCACTAGGGGCTATATATATACTTGTTGTACTGAACTGATGATAGCAAGAACAGAAATTTGTCCACAGTCACACAGAGAGATATAATGTCAAGACCAGGATAGGGCTACTCTGACTTTCAGAGTTTTCCATTAGACAAGGGGTGAGCATATATACATTTCCCGAAAGAGTCAATTCAGGGAAAATAAAAATGTTAATGTGCTACAATTTTTTCAATTAAAATGAAACTAGCTCTGTTGAGTCTTGAGGAAGAAAGTGCTATTTCTACTTAGATTATTTACTTCTGCAGTAGAAAAGTGCCAGTGGGGAATATTGGCACTCTTTTTTTTCACCACTAAAATGTTAATATCCAGGCATATTTGAGAAGGAACCACCCAGAGGCAGCTTTCCAATTGTTTATCCCTTATATTTGTAGAGCACTTTAGGGTTCACAAAGTGCTTTCACAAGCATTATCTAATTACATTCTTGAAACAATCCCAGAAAGAGGTTTTATTACCAACCACACTTTGTAAGGGACACACTAAAGTTGAAGATGGAAAATGACTTGCCTACTGTCACACAGCAAGTGTGCAATGAACAGGGCTATGGGCATGGCTTCCTCTACTGTAAATAAGAAGCAGTTGCCCTCCTGGCATTGTTCTTCACAGTAGGGATAGATATAAGATAGATCCCCCACTTAAAACCAAAGAAATCTGACTTTATCTCTTAACTCTCTCAATGTATGCTTATGTGCATTTTTTTTAATCCAGCTGAGTACAGTACAGCTTGGAATGGGCCAGTCCAAAAAGGATATTACATAATACCCTGAAGGTTTTCTGCCCCAAATGCTCTTCTTTGAATGAGATAGAAGTCTACAGTGAGAATTACACTGTGAGCTACAAGGTGACGCTGGGTGGTCGGTCTTCAGGCTGCCCTACGTGACCTAGTTGGATAACCCACTCTACTAAGTCAGATTTTGTTCTAGTATATAGAACACTGGCGACTCAGCAGGTTCTTTACTTGAAAATCTAAAAATTAAGGTTATGATGTTGTTAAAATTAAAATTGTAAAGTTGTACACAAATATAATGCTTTGGAAAATTTTCACTAACTGTGCATTTAGTAATCTTTCTTTCCCACATTTATTCATGCAGTATTTTCATATACTAATTCTTTGATTTGGTTTACTTGCAACTTTGGTGATTGCAGTAAAACAAGTTTATTTAACCCTATTGCCCAATGGTAGCAAGTGAATAGACCTCCCCCTCACCCCCCCAACCACTCCCCAGCTCTCTTCAGGGAGTTCTCCAAGCCTCTTTAAAGAGTGGAGGAAATCTGTGGAAATGTGCTAGGAATAAGGTGCATATTTGCATAAAGTGCCGAAGCTGGGAAGTATGAGGACAGAGTGAGAATGGCACAAGAGCTCTGCTTTCTGATGATGTAACTGTCTCTCCATGTGCAGTCTCACCCACTGGTCTCCTTCTTTATCTCTCTTCTAAGGTTTCTCATTTGTCATAGTTACATGAGGTAAGAATTAATTTTGAAGGTTTTAAATTAAAAAAAAAACACCTTTTTTTTACTTACTTCTGCCTCCATCATTTGTATTTTACAATTTACTTTTGTTGTAAGTGACATTTTTTTTTTAAACCAAATTCCTTTAAAATTGTAGGGTTGTCTACAATTGAAATATTCATAATATGTTTTGCAGGGAGAAAGAACCCTTAAGAAAAGTTCTGTTGGCTTCAAACAACATGCTATTTTTGAAGAAATCCAGACATGCTTTATATTTGATTTTCTGCTTTCTGACCCAATAGAAGTAATCATTGACTTGTTTTAGACATGGCTGTGTTTGCTAGCTGATTGATGAAGTCCACATTTAGTGGACTTGCTAGGTTTTTCTGTTTGTTCTTTGAGTAATGCTGCTGAAAGTGAAATTAGACCCTCCAGAGCAGGTGCTATTTCAGTAGGTGGGTGGATAGATTTAGTCTGTGGTATACAGGTCACATTAGACTTGGATACATATAATTTTTCCTTCTCATATTTTCTTAAATTTGCATTTATTGTAGTAACCAAGTGAGTTAGAAGGAACACACCACTCTTTGAGTTTTAAATTAAGAGTCCTTTATTAATTAGCCAGCGATCAAGAAATGGCTAGTGGTTAAAATTTTTTCGGTCCCGAGGTAGGGGCTTGATGATCTTTTATACCATGATTTAGCTAGGGGAGGGGAGTACCTAGCTGAAGTGGAATTTTACAGAAGCAGAAAAGCAGGTTAGAGGAAGGGGCTGCGGGCACAGGTGGTTTTCATACAATTTAATAATTAAAGGGAAATGGGTGATTTGCTTTTTTTACACAATGATTAAAGGGAAACATTTTCTTATAATAGCAGGGGGGAGGTATGCCAAGCAGGATGTTCTACAATGGTTACAAGTGTTAAGAACAGTAGCTTCAATGCTTCTAAGTGCAGCATGACCCAGCCATGCACCCAAAGGGGCTGCGGTAAGGCGGGGGAAGCCAGGTTGGAGTTAACAATTAAGATGGAGTCAGCGATGCTAGCCCACGGTAGGTTATTACATTCCCCACTTGTGTTTTTGGGGAGTCAAAGCATTGACTCCTCAGTTACAACAAGGGGCTTGTAGGTGCTCCTGAGATACATGAGTTTAACAGAATTTATGCACTGCCTTATAAAAGTCAGGAGCCAGTTTAATATGCAGGGTCCAAAGATTAAGCCTAAGAGGTGAAGGAGAAGAGGTCCCACTAGTCCAGTTACTAAGGTAGTGAACCACGGGCTCCAGTTAAACATGCTTTGGAACCATGAGGCATTCTCTCATTCTTGTTGGCGTCTATCTAAATTGTCTTGGACTTTTTGGAGGGTATCTTTTATGACTCCAGAGTTGTTAGCAAAAAACAACAGCTTTCTCCCAGTGCTGCACATAAACCTCCTTGGGAGAGGAATACTAGATCTAATCCTCGGAGATTCTGGAGAACTACCTCAGCTAAGGATTCTACTTGGGCATGTAACATCTTCATGGCAGACTGGATGTTTCTTAAATCAGAATCTACTTGTTGAGTTAAGGACATTAGTCCAATTTCCCCCTGACCAGGGCTGCAGTGCCAATGGCTACGCTAAGACTGGTTAGGATGGGCACAATGAGAGGGACACCTAGATGAAACCTGGAATGTAGTCCCAGAGGAGCAAGGAGATGCCGTCCTTCCAGCCCGCTGTACACGTAGAGCTGGGGAAGCACATGAACCAATATGCGTAGGACAGGTCCAGGTTCAGTCCCACTGATGCAGCAGATGAAGCCTGAGGTGCGGGCCATCCAAGTATTTTTGGGTACCTGGTAGAAGACTGAAGTGTTTAAGGTACTAAGTAAATACTGGTTACAGGTAACCTGAAAAGGAGAATTAGCTAGTTTATACCCATTGTTGATTAGGCAGGTGGTGTTTCCAGCAACGTCCTCTAGTGTAAGGGAACGAGGGAGCATCCAACAAGTCAGAGGACCAGAGGTGAGAGGGGCCGCAACTCCTACTCCAATACAGTATGGGGGTTTTACCTTCAGGCACAGCCAGCAATCTTGAGCCAATGGAGGCTGGATGTTATTAAGAAGGAGATGCACTCCATTTAGTATGGACATTAGGCTGGGTTGGAGATGCTCGCTTTGGAGCTGGGATGGGGGAGCTTGGACTGGCGATGGGGCCCGTTGAACTAGCTGATTTGGGTGAACTGGCCAAACTGACTTGATTAGGGTGTAGGTGAAACATGGGGTCACCCAGATCAGTCAGGGGACTGATTTGTTTAGGTGGGCAACAGGGGACTAGAAGCTTCTTTTGGATGGTGAACATGGATCCAAGGTCAAAACCTGTCATATACAATCTAAATCCCCCAGGACATTCCATAATACCAATGAGCTAAATCGGGGCCATGGATGGTTAGGACAATAGGGTTGCAGTTCCCCTTATAACACTGCCAAGGGTGAGACCCATGGGTGATGGAGAGAGTGGAGAACGGGGCTGGTCCTCCAGGATAGGTTGCCATGGTGACACAAGACCAGTAAGGGCAGAAGAATTCTTAACTTTGTCGGCATTCGACATCTTTATGGTCTCCTAGACACAGGTAGAAGTCAATTGACTGGACCCTTTGTTCAGCCTCGCCTGATTCTCCACATCCAGTGTACCTGTGTCCAAATCCTTCATCAAGGTTCGAGACCATTGAGGAGAAGGCAGAGCTTTTTCTCATGTGTTAAATCCCAACTTGGGGAGTAAGAATTTGGGAACAAAGTACACATATCAAATTTAAGAAGGACCTGGATGGAAGTACCTTCTTCCCAGGAGGTATTTGCGAGCACGCACCCATTTCTGAAATCAGTGAGGAGAAAAGAGTAGATGGGGGCAGAGGGCATGACTGGAGGAAACAGACAGATGGAGAAGAGGATAACAGGAATTATCTGGGGGTTCTACCCGACCTTGGCGCAACTTTAAGGGACCTGAGCCAGGCTGTGAGACCCATGTTTCATCTTGATGTTTATTGGCCTTCTTGATGCGGGAGTGGGGGAATTCAAGCAGGAATGCCGTCAACCTTCAGGGCTGTCGGGGCAGTGAGGATGATAATATGAGGCCCTTTCCAGGCAGGGGTGAGTCCTTTCTGGAACTTCCTGACATACACCAGGTCACCATGTTGGAAGGGGTGGCAGGGCCCAGCCAGATCAGGAACTGGATTTGGGTGTACTCCCCGAACGAGTGGCTGGGTGATGTCCTGAACCTGTTGGAGAGACTGCAAGTACTGTAAGAGATTTGCCTGGGATATTTCTGCCAAATGGGCATCCTTTAACATGGGTAGTATAGGAGGTGCGCTTCCATACATGATTTCAAAAGAGAGAACCCTGCTTTATAGGGAATGCACCTTACTCTAAGGAGGGCCAAAGGAAGGAGCTTTGTCCAACCCTCACTGGTTTCCAAGATTAATTTTGTAAGCGTACTTTAAGGTACAATTCATGCATTTTACCTGTCCAGAGCTCTGGGGCCAATAGGCACAATGGAGCTCCATTGAATGTTTAATGCCTTGCTGACTGATTGAGTTATGGACGAGGTGAAGGCTGGCCAATTATCAGATCCTATGGCAAATGGCAGCCCATGTCGAGGGATGATCTCATTGAGCAAGAATTTAACCACCATAGAGGCAGTCTCATTTCTGGTGGCAAATGCCTCAGTCCATCCAGAAAAAGTGTTCACCATCACCAGGAGATACTTATATCCCGCTCGGTGTGGCTTTATTTCTGTGAAGTTTATTTCCCATCTTTCGTCTGGGCTGCATCCTCGAAGACAGTGGCCCAGTTTACGTTTTGGGCCTTGTTTGGCGTTTACCTGTGCACATGCCATGCATCGGGAGGCTGCAAAGTTAGTCAAGTCTTGAAGGTGGGGTATTTTAAACCGGCTTCGTAAAAGCTGGGCCAGTTTTATTCCACCTAGATAAGTGGAAGAATGGAGGCAATGGACCAAGGTCTTTCCAAGGGTCTGGGGCAGGAAAATTCTTGAATTAAGGAGAACCCACCATCTGTTCCCGTTTTCACTGGCCTGAAGATCCGATGCTTGCTTTTCTTTCTCCGGAGAGAAGACTGATCGGGTAAATCAGGCTGTGGGAAAGATACAGCGGGTAATAAGAGTTAAAGGAGTGGCCGGAATTTGGCAGCCTCTCGGCAGCAGAGTTGGCCCTTTGGTTCCCTTGGGCAATGGGCGTATTTTCCTTTTGATATCCTTCGCAGTGGATTACAGCCACCTGCAGGGGGGAGCCAAATGGCCTCGAGTAGGGCCAGGATTTACTCCTTGTTTTTGATAGTTTTTCCAGCTGAGGTGAGAAGCCCGCGCTCTTGGCAAATAGCTTCATGAACATGTACAGTTGCAAAGGCATATCTGCTGTCAGTGTAAATGTTGACGCGTTTATTCTTACCCCATTGGAGGGCCTGAGTGAGAGCAATTAACTTAGCCTTTTGCGCCAAAGTTCTGGCCGGCAGAGCCTGGGCCCACACAATGTCCGTTTCTGTGGTGACAGCCACCTCTGCCTTTCACACTCCCTGTTCAAGGAAGCTGCTGCCATCCCTGAACACGGTAGCGTCTGCCTCCTGCAGGGGGGCATCCTGGA